>JAPDPM010000001.1:30588750-31294375 GCA_032173925.1 Heritiera fomes
ATATTGGTGCATTTTGTTGCTTTCATCATTGATCTATATATAAGCATGCCCTCTTCGAGGACGGAGCCATGATACAGGAAAAAGAGTAAGTATATGGGTACCATCTACGAGGAACCTCCGTCGCTTCTCCAAGATCTGAAGATCACCATCCAAAACGTCTCTGTTGTTTTCCCATCCCAAAAAACTGAGAGAAAATCCATTTTCTTGTCAAACATAGACAAAGTGCTCAACTTTCCTGTTGAGACCGTCCATTTCTTTCCACCCCACAAAGATTTTCCCGCTCAGCTTGCGGCTGAGAAGCTGAAAACCACGTTATCCAAATTGCTAGTACCATATGATTTCCTGGCCGGAAGACTGAGATCCAATCCTGAAACAGGTCGGTTGGAGATCGACTGTAATTCAGCCGGAATTGGTTTTGCGGTGGCCACCAGTGATTACACGTTGGATAGTGTTGGAGACTTGGTTTATCCTAATCCAGCTTTTGGGCAACTGATTTGTAGGAGCATGGACAACTTCGAACAAAATGATCAACCACTTTGCATTATCCAGGTAAATGTGTATTAAAAAAAAAAACGTTTTTCCCCTCAATTATAAATAAAACTAACGATCAAATTTCTGAGAGTCTAACGCTCTGTTTGGATGCCTAGTGGGCATCGGTGTGGACTGTGGAGCAGTGGAAAAGAAAATGACAAATTAACTGGAGGGTCAAATTATCCTCTTATCTTTGCTTTTAAATTTTTTTGATATTTTATGATAAAAAATATATCTTTAATGATTTTTTCATTATTTTTAATCTCACTGAAATTAATCACACCATCTATCCAATTTAGCCTTAAACTACATCTTGCTCCTTTCGTTAGCTAGATTCCGTTTAGCCTTTTTTTTTTTTTTTGCTATTTGCCAAATGCTTTCTCTTTTTTAAAATAATTTATTTATTAAAAAGTTAAAAAATAAATAAAAGTGTCACCCAAACGAAAATTCTCTTTTTTTTTTAAATTATAAATAAAAGGTTCAAATTTGTATATTATAAACTGCTGAATTTAAAAGACTTAATAACCAAATGTACCCTCAACATTTTGCATAAAATAGAATTAAATCCTTAACGTTTTATAATGTGAAAATCAGTCAATAAATTTTTATTTTATTATAAATAAACTTTCAATTTTTCAAAATTATGCAATTAAGTTCAAATCTATTAAATAACACTAACTACAGGTAGGATATCCTATGTAGAAGCTGAAGTGGATAGCTTAGTTAGGTGCCACGTGTGCAATACTAATGGAAGTTAATTTTATTTAACAAATTTGAGCTTAATTGTATGATTTTAAATAGTTGAGTGTTTATTTACAGTAAAATAAAAATTTATATATTAATTTTCATGCAATAAAATGTTGAGCGCTTATATCCATTTTGTACAAAAGGCTGATGGTATGATTAACTATTAAGCCGAATTTAAAACTTTTATCTCAAATAAGTCTTTCAACGCTATACGCTTTTCTATAATGATTTAAGTTTGTAGTTGATAGCCTTTATTCCTACTAGTTTCACAAATAATTAAAAAAAAAAAGGAGTTGGTAGCCTTTATTCTTACTAGTTTCACAAATAATTTAAAAAAAAAGAGTTTATCGATTTTTCAATTATATATATATGCTTAAATAGATGAGTGCATCTAATGAAATGACCAAGTATTTAATAAAGGTAGGTTTGCTTACAAATTAGAAATGGTTGCTTTGCATCTGTCCACCGAAACATCAATTAATAATACTCTGTTTTTGTGTACTAAAATGGAGGAATATCGATCGGAGCCATATGGACCTCAAGAACATGGCGAATCCTTAACCATGAATTGAAATTCAGATTGAATTTTCTTCCATCAATAATTTAACAAAATTAAAGATGATTATGCCACAAACTTTCACTGTGGTTAACAACACATAGTTTATCATCATCATCATCATCATCATTATTATTATTATATGGATTTATCAAGTTTTTTATTATTTAAAGTTATTTGATATTTATTGCCTGTAGAGTTTATACATTTAATTAAAACCCAAAAAATCCCTTGTAGAGAGTTTTTATTATACAAAATTAATTTTTAAACCTTTTATTATTTTTTATATTTTTAGAAATATCTGACATTATGTGTTAAAAAATTATTTTCCTATAATAATTTTTTTAATTAAAAAATACAAAAAATATTACCTATAATTTGCTCCGTAAACTATAAATCATGAATGGGTCCCCAATTACATTCCTGCAGTTGGTCTAAGTTAGTTCAGCCCTAATCATACTAGTTTGAAATTTCATTTGAAGTAGTATTGTTTGAAGGAGAAGAATAAAAGGTTTAATTTTGAACAGAAAATACGGCTAATTATAATATACAATTATTAGCATCATTCATGTGTTCCTTTGTCTTTTTTGATAGATTACTTCATTTAAATGCGGTGGCTTTGCCATGGGCATATTTACCAACCATACGACTTTTGATGGATTAAGCTTCAAAATGTTCTTAGACAACTTGGGCGCACTGGCTGCCGACAAACCCCTGGCTGTCACCCCCTGCAATGACCGCCAACTCCTGGCCGCTCGATCCCCGCCATTTGTCAGTTTCCCCCACCTCGAGTTGGCCAAATTCCACGACTCAAACCCTCCTGTCTTTGATGCTACATCCGAAGCCTTAGACTTCAAGTTTTTTAGGCTGACCTCCGACAAAATTGCTGCCCTGAAGGAGAAGGCCAGGGCCTCCGGCGGAACAAGCAGCGATGCACGCGTCACGGGCTTCAACGTGGTGACGGCCCTTGTATGGCGTTGCAAAGCGTTATCCTGGGACAAAGAAACCACTCAAGGGAGCAATCTTGGCAGGGTTTCTACGTTGCTTTACGCAGTTAACATCCGCCCTAGATTGGTCCCTCCATTGCCAAGCTCATACGCCGGAAACGCGGTGTTAACTACTTTTGCAAGGGCCAAGTGCAAGGAGATTGAAGAAGGGCCATTTTCAAGATTGGTGGAGCTGGTATCAGAGGGAGCAAAACGAATGACAGACGAGTACGCAAGGTCGGCAATCGACTGGGGAGAGATTTACCAAGGTTTCCCAGACGGGGAGTTCCTGGTGTCATCCTGGTGGAAACTAGGGTTTCACGACGTGGATTACCCGTGGGGGAGGCCTAAGTATAGTTGCCCTGTGGTCTTCCATAGGAAGGACATTATCTTGCTGTTCCCTGATAATGATGACAACAATGGTGTCAACATCTTGGTGAGTTTACCAAGCAAGGAAATGAGCAAGTTTCAGAACCTCTTTCTGAAGTACTTGACTTAATAATAGTAAAAATAAAAATAAAAATAAAACTCAATTTCGCTAAGTGCGTTGTTGGCATGTTTTTATTGTATTTGTAATTGTAAGGCTTAATGTTGTAACTTGTGCCAGTGGCTATGACTCATGAGTTATGATATTATCTTATGTATGCATGTGAGTTAAGTTTTTATACATCATCAATTTCACAAGCAATATTAAATACTAAGATATGGCTTTATTATTTATTATATGAATTTATTTAAAATTTTAAACATATCTTATTGGGATATGTAGAAACCCTTCAAATCCACTTGCGATATTTAGAGGTATTCACAGGCTAAGCTGGATTTGAGCTGGCCTTACATATGGCATCAACACTTTACATGCTTGTGCTTGTCCAAAGCCCGACCCTATCCAATAATTTGACCTTTATTTTTTCTTTCGTCTATTCGAATTGATAAATGATACAACTAAGACTCGTTCAGATAACTTTTACTTTAAAAAAAAATATTATGCTTTATTTAATCTTTTGTTGTTTTTAGTTCCTTTTATTAAGTTTTAAAACATCGATAACCATTGTTTTAAATTGCGGTCGCGACCGCATTTTCGGTCGAGTTACGTTTATCGCGGTTGCGGACATAATGACGATAAATACGGTCATCGCGGTCGTGAATTTTTTTTAATTTCGTAAAATTCTATATAAAGTGTAGTAATTGTAATTATAATCATGTAAAGTCTTATTTTATAGTTTTTAAAGTAATTTATGATACCTCAAGTCTATTATTTATGTGAAAAAAAGTTATTTATAATTTTTTGAATTATAATAAAACATTCATATTTAAAAAATTACTTATGATTTTTTAAAAAATAACAAATATTGAAAATAGAGATAAATAATATGTACTAATTATTTAGCATTAATTATTTTTTGTCTAAATTATTAAGGAATTTTTTCATCTAAATTTTGTCAAATCTTTTTTTACCTAAATTAATTATGTCAATATTTTTCTTTTTTTCTCTTCCACATGAATTTCTACGAATATTAATAATTAACAAATAGAACTTGTTAAATTCAATTCAAGGAAACTAAAAAAAAATACACTTTAAATCTTACCGATTACCACATAGTGGAATGACGAGGAGTATCAAATTCTCCCTCTTCACTTTCAGAACCATGGCGATTCGATCTTCGTGACCTTTGTCCAGAATTCGAACCATATCCTTGTTCTTGATACATTTGTGGTGGTGGTGGATACATTTGGGGTGGTGGATACATTTGGGGATAATAGGGTATGAGATAATTAGGATATGGCTGGGGTGGATAGTAACCATAATGAGGTTGAAAATGTAAAGGTGGTCTCGATGGATAATAGCCTTGACTATCAAACAATTCATTACTAGAAGCTGATCTTCGAAATGAAGAGCCTCCAGACGTATCATGTTGGTGCTTCTTGGCTTTTCCCTTTGATCGAGCTCTATCTCTACTTCTATCCCCACTAGATTCAACAGATGGATGTACTCCGTATTCTGACAAATCAAGGAATAATCCACCGGTAGCAGCAAGCCCAAGTTCTCCGCCAAGTGGACTAAAAGGCTTATTTTTATTTGCACCACCACTATAATCAGCACTACTACCATCACCACCAGTTGGACTTGAACCCTCATCATCATCACTCTGAGTTGGTGATCGGATTGTACTTGAGTGAGGCAGATTTTGTTCTCCTAATTGATATGATTGTTCAACATTCATTTCATCATCATAATTATCAAGAGGCAACCAGTCAGAGTTTTGCCCATCTAACAAAGGATTTTCTTTCTCTTGTAGCCATTCTGATCATCTTCTTCAAATATATGGTCTAGGCTAATAGGATTGAAACTATCATTTATCTCATCAATACTCCTCCTTTTTTGATGTCTCATCCTTAGCCTCATATTGTAATAAGTGTACACCATCTTATGAAGTCTTTCATATTTCAACCTATTTCTTTTGTTGGTGTGTATATAGCTAAATGTGCTCCAATTTCTTTCACAATTAGATGTGGAAGTTGTCTGACTAAGCACTTTAAATGCTATTCTTTGCAATTCAGGAACACATGTACCATATATCATCCACCATTCAGCTACATAAAATAATTTAAAATAAATTTAATACCAATATATAAATAATATTAAAGAAATTAAAACTATTTAATTAATTATTTACCTGGATTCATTTGCTTCCAAGCTCTCTGTGCTTGTGGCGTACCGAATGTTTCTCTTTTATCTTGAAATACAAACAACTACATTGATAAAACATTACAATCATTAAATAAATGTAAAAAAGTAATTATATTTCTGATATATAAAATAAAATTTTCAAGTATAAAATAGTAGTAAACACTAACCTGATTAGTCATCTGGATTTGATTATCCATAGAAGGTTCTAGTCTTTCTATTACTGCTTTTATACCTTCTCTTGTTTCTATTAACACATCCGACGAAGATTTCACACCATATTGAAATTGGGGATTAAGATAATAACCTAAACATAGTTCATAACAATAAAAAAATAAGCAATAAAAAATATATATAAGCAATTTAAGCATATAACATAAAAATGTTTTTTTAATTACAATCCACGTTTTTAGTCTACTTACCAGCTGAATGCAAGTGAGAATACATAAATGTCCATCTATTATCGATAATCCTTTCATATTTAGTGAAGTATCGACATTCTTGTTCAATTGCCCGTTTAGCTCTATCCATTGCCTCATAAATAAAGCCTATTGTTGGTTTTTCATCACTGTCCGTAAGGCGCAATACTTTTACCAAAGGCTCATAAACTTTTATTATTTCACTTGCTTTTTTCCAAAAATCTTTTCCCAAAATAATTTTTTTGCTTCATAAGTAGGTCTCGACTTTTGTTGCCCCCATTTAGATTCTTTAAATTCCTGCATATTTTAAATTAAGATTTAAACAAGATATCAAAAAAAAAAACTAGACTTAAATAATTGTACTAATTATTAAATACTAACCTTTGAATTGAACATTTCTCTTAGACCTTGTTTATGCTTTGTTATTTCTTGTAATTGGATGAAATGGGTAGCAAATCGAGTGAGAGCAGGACGAAGTATTTGCCTTCCTTGAGTATATTTCTTCATCAAGTCAACTGTCCAAATATGATTGTATATGAAACAAGTGACTTTCTTCGCCTCGTCCAATACTTTTTCCACGCTTTGCTTCTTCCCAATATCTTCAAGGCATAAATCCAAGCAATGAGTTGCACAGGCAGTCCAAAACAAATGTTTTCTTTTCAACATTAATTTTTTTCCAGTAGCCTTAAGTGTTGCCTCATTGTCAGTGACTATTTGAACAATATATTGCTCTCCGATTTCTTCCACATCTTGATCTAATAATTTGTAGTAAAATTTAGTATCTCTAGTCTGAACACTAGAGACATCAACAGATTTCCAAAAAATGGTCCCTTTACTACAATAAACTAGAAAATTTATTATATGCATTTGATTCAAGCTATTGGTCCACCCATCACACATTAAGGTAGCACTTACTTCACTCCAGTGAACCTTTAATCCATCAACCCATTCTTTGACTTGTTGATACTCTGATTCCAAATATACATCAGAAACCTCATAAGGTGTTTGAAGCTTTACATTTGGCCCAATTTCTGCTGCTACAGAAACCAAATTGTGCAACCATGGAGAGTTTGCTAAATGAAAAGGAAGTCAATTGTGTATCAAAAATTTAGATACTGATTCACCCAGCTTCTTTCTTAATGTCTTCATAAAAGAATCACTTAACTTTGGTTGCTCTAAACTCTTGCTTCTAACCAATTCAGGTACTGCTCCCCTTAAAGAAATTTCAGAGTCACTTGGAGTAGATTTCCTTATTCTTTGATCAAAATAGTCAGCAACTGAGCCATGAGAGCTTCGTCCCTCTTCATAAGTATTATTAAAACCACTAGTTCTTTGCCTAAATTCTTGCCTCATATGCCACTCACGTTGTGATTGAACACTTTCTCGCATGGCTTGTCTCATAGCAGCATCTTCGTCTATGAATCCTTCATAATCATAATCTTCCTCTCCTCTTAATTGAGAAAAGAATTCATCTTTTCTCTTTTTGTTATCAATTTTTTTCTTTTTACTTTCTTGGAGGAGTTTCATCATACTTTCTCTAACAGTACCTTTTAATAATACAGTTAAGAAAAATTAAAAAAATTAGTTGTACATGTTAATGTAATTTTATAATCTTTATTTAAAAATTAACATAATTTTTATAACATACTAGTAACATTGGGGCATGGTGCAACATTGCTAGTCTTATGAGCAATATGCTCCTTGACGCGTGTTATTCCTCCTCTTACAATTTTCCCACAAAGTTTACATGACACATTTCCTTTTGAATTTGGTATAGGTATTTCGAAATGCCAACCGATATCATCATTTGGCGCACCTTCTAGTCCCTTACTTGGAAAATCCTCACTTCATGGTATGCTTGACATTTTCTGTTAAACAAATAAGTATAAACAAATGAGATAGAATTATCACATTTTTTTATACAAAAAAATTGAATCTAAATCATTAATTAACCACATTTTCAACCGTTTAAGAAGTAATAATAATTTAATTAATTACATTTACATTATCAATATTTTTCTTTAATTACAATAATGTTCAACTATATCAAAAAATTAATATTAATTTGCCACAATCAATTAACTTAAACAATCATATTTATATATGAACATCAAATTATCAATATTAACTTTTTCTTAAGTTATAATAATATTTAATACAATATATTTAATTGCACTACAAATTTTACTTTAAAAATTAAATTAATAATTTAAATTCAACCTTATCTATTTTTTTTAATTCAAATTACTCATTTCATAATTTTTTTTAATCATGATTCATCCATTCGTAAACTTTTAATTTAAAGCCCATCACTATTAATACATATTAAAACAATTTTTTTTTGGTTTGCTGATGATGATTGATGATGGCAATGACAGTAGCAAATCTGCAAATGCTCAAAATAAATTCTACCTAAAAAAAAGGCTCAAAATAAAGATAAAAAATAATATGCTAAATAAAAGTAAAGACTAATTAAAATTAATATGATATTATATCTCAAAAAAATCTAAACCTGTAACAAAAAAAAAAAATTCTAAACCGGCTTTAACCCCTTCAGTCTTCTTCACTCTTTCACTTCACTACCCAACCCAACCGAGACAGTCCCCGACTCTCCACCCATCCAAGTTCCCTCCGTCTCCCAACCCAACCCAACCCAACCCTCGGTCCTCCTCAGTCCTCTCAGTGGCTCAGTAATGAGCCGCCGGCAGCCTCCCTCAGCCTCCCGATCATGCCTTTAGCCCCTCACCTTAGTGGCTAGCCTCCTTTTTTCCTTTCACCTCCCCTCACGCACAGCCTCAGCCTCGCCTCCGTCTCCGTTAGCTTTGTTTCGACTTTCACCGTGACTCCTTCGGTCCCTCCCTCCCCTTTTGTCACGGATCCAGTCGCCATGTACGTCGGCATCAGCAGCGGCGCCCCTTTCCTTTCCGCGCCAGATCTGACTCTTCTGATCTGATCTGATCTCAATCTCTCAAAGACTCAAACACTCACACCGCCCTTGCCATCACCCACTGTCCCACGCCATCACCCACTGTGATAACCGCAAATTTTCTATTTTTGGAAATTAATATTAAAGAAAATAGATAAGAGGAAATAAATAAATTAAAGTAAATAAATAAAATTTATTTACGAGATGGGAATATTGTTGAAATTCCCGAAATTAAAGAAATGAGGAAATTGAGGAATTTAAATTTGGATAAATTGGAAATAAGGATAAGGTTGAAATTATGGAAAATAATGAAGAGAGGAAATTTAATTTGGAAAAATGGAAATCCAAATTAAATAAGAAATGAAAAAGGAAAAAAAAAATTGGATATTAAGAAATCCAAATAAAATGAAATAAAATGCGTATATTATATATTTATATAATTAGATTATATAAATATATTTTGATATGTTTTTATATAAATACAGATGTATATTATTATTATACGCTTTTGTATATAAATATATATATGTATGAAATATATATATATTAAACTAAATTTAAAGTGTATAGATATATATATATATATATATTATTAATACAAAATATGTATCTATATCTATATATATATATATATTAATATGGTATATTTATATATATAGTTATATATATAAATATAAAAGAAATATATTAAAAAAAAAATGGAAGAAACAGAATCGGGAACTCCCGATTCTGCCTCCCGTGTGGAAGCCGGCCACCGTCGGCCGGCCAAGAAAGGAAGAAGAAAAGGAGGCGAAGCCGCCGGCGATGCGAGGAAGGCAACCGGCGACGGAAAAGGGAAGAGAAAGCGCCGGAAACAGAAGCGAAAATGAACGAAACAGAGAAGAAAAATCGGAGGAAAAGAGAAGAGGGAATCCGCGGTGCCGGCCGTTCCAGGCACCGCCACCCCAACCCGAACCTCGGTGGAGGTGAAGGGAAGATGAAGGAGGCCACCGGCGAGGCCAACGACGGCGGAGAAGGGAAGAAACAGAGGAGAAAAGGGCCGAAACCCACGGACCCAGATCCGGCGCCGTCGCCGGTGATGGGGAAAAACCGAGACCAGATCCGGCCTCCCTGCAACCATGGCTAGCTGTGGAAGGTGCGAACCGGCGGTGATGCCGGCGGGAAGAGGCCGAACCGGCCAGCAGAAGTGAACCGGCCTGAACTGGTCCGAACCGGTTCAGGCCAGAAAAAAAAAAAAAAAACAGAAAAAAAAAATATGAAAGGAAAAAGAGAAAGGAAAAGAAGAACGGAAAAGAAAAGAAAAGAAAGAGAAAGAAGAAGAAAAAGAAAGAGAAGAAAAGGAAGGAAAGAAAAGAAAAAGAATTGGTAAGGAACTGAAAGACTTTATTTTTGTTCCTTTTGAATTTATGGAATTTATTAGAAATTGATGGATTATTTTCTAAATGAAAATATGTGTTAATTATTGAAATTGTAGCAAAAACGAAAATGAGACGAATGGCGGAGTTCGACAAGGCTCGAAAAATCAGAAAGTGCGCTAAGCTTGGCGAATAGGTAAGATACTTTTATAAAGCATTAGTAGCTTTATATTGTATGTGGGAATTATGATATTTTTATATGATGCATTGATGAAATGATTTTTATGGAATTGTGATATTTTTATATATGATGCATTGATTTAATTGATATTAAAAATGCTAAGAGGACCCACAACTGATGGTGGGGGTCTTAGTAGAGACGTAGGAATTGTGAGAATCAACGGCTGTGATATAAATTGTCTTTCCCTTGCAGGAGGTTAGGGAAAATTAAGCTGTTATGCTGCCGAAATTTTTAGGAAAATATTTGAGGAAAAAGATTAAGTTTCTCACATAAATGGAATCTTGGAAATAATTATTGAAAATAAATATTGAAAGGATTTTATGGTATTATCGAAAGAGTTTGATATTGAAATCGATGAGAAGATAGATCGTTGAAAACGATAATGTGATGAATTATATGGTTTAAACCTTATAGAATTGATAAATCAAGTAAATTTGAATATCACAAATGGTATCAAGTTGAGATTGAGGTGAAATCATTTATTTGACGGATCACAGATAAAGGTGATGATAATTATATGATACAACTTAAAAGAGAAAAATCGAAGTTGTGATTTAGATGGTCGAATGATAGAATTGCGGAATTATCAATCGAGTGACGATTATAGGATTGATAAATTCAAATAAATGGACCATCTTAGTGGTATGAACTGAGATTTTTGGCAATAATATGGATAGTCGCAAGGCGACTTAAATGATTGAAATACTGTTGATAGTGGAAATTGGCAAATTCTTTTAAGTGGTGAATTGCCAATCAAAAATTGAATTGAGGACGTTTATGGATAATTTTAACATGATATTACATTCTACAGGCCAGATGAAAAGTGAATTGAGGATTGCGATATGATTTTTATGATAGTGAATGAAAAATAAACCGCAAGTCGAAAATTCTGAATATGTACCAATAGGTCAAACCATAAATGGATTTGATATGCGATTATTGATCTTGTGGTTCTACGATCCTCGATGTCGACTCTGGAATAGATATCGAATGAGGATATTAGTATTTCATAATTTCAGTATCCTGATGGCTATATGGAAACATGATATTTAGATGCTCATAGATACTAAGAGGATTCACACTGATGATGTGGTTCTAGTATCGATAATAAAAGTACAATTGATTATTATAGTCGATAATTATCGAAAAAGGATATTGAATACCGAATGGTTTGAATACCAAGTGATCTGGTTATTAAATGATTAGAGTATTGAGAAATCTGAATACTGAATGAAATGAATCTTGAATGATTTGAATAGTGATTTACTGGTTTGATAGAAAGAAAGTCCTGAAATCGAATAACTGATGGTGATAAAGTTAAATGAATCGCTTCAGCGTATTTGATGGAAATAATACTAAAGTTGCATACTGAAATGTTTTATAGCATCGCATTTAAGCATGCTTTTCTTGCAACTTGAAACATTTTAATAATGTTTATATGAATACTGAAAAGTATTGATTTGTTTTGAAATGAAAGTATATGGTAGATATATATATTTTGATATATGAAATATCCTACAGAATTTTACCATATGCTTTACATGATATTGAAAATAAAGCTATAGATTTAAATGTTTTATGAGACTGTAGGCACCCTAAAAGAATTAAATTCAATAAAGCATAGTGGAAACCGCCTAATTGGAGCTTTGCTCATTAGGCAGATATGCTTGTCCGACAATAGTCGTGGACAGGTCTCAGTCACGCCTGATCAGTGGGGCTGAGAGAGATGAGGTCTATGGCCATAGATAGCGCCCTAGTTGGTTTCCAGGGGACGATGACATGATTTTCACTGCTAGCTACAGTGATTTAAGTCTTTATTGATAGAGAGATGATAGGGATCTAGCCTAGTCTCTAACCGATATGATATGAAGTCTAGAGTATGATTTTATTGATATGAACTCTAGACTTGACATGATTTATATTGTACATGAAACAAATTTGAAATGAAATATGTTTTGAAACAGTACATGTTTTAAAAGTCCATGAGATATGATT
This sequence comes from Heritiera fomes, assembly GCA_032173925.1. Taxonomy (NCBI): domain Eukaryota; kingdom Viridiplantae; phylum Streptophyta; class Magnoliopsida; order Malvales; family Malvaceae; genus Heritiera; species Heritiera fomes. Next base: position 30,601,196 of record JAPDPM010000001.1, read on the forward strand.
TCGACACTTATATGATTTATATGTGATTTTGTGTCGAACATGGCATGATATGTGGTCTAGAGTAGAGTTTGATTTGATATGAACTCTAGACCTGATATGATTTACAGAATATGTTTTAAAAGTATATGATAAATGATTTCGACACTTACATGATTTATATAAGATTTTGTGTTGAATTTGAAATGATATGCGGTTTAGAGTATAGACTGATTTGATATGAACTCTAAACCTGATATGATTTATAGTATATGAAAAATGTTTTAAAACCGCACGTGTTTTAGACATGCTCCGAAAATGAATACATGAACTGAAATTGAACATGTTTCTATCATGCCTTAAAGACAAATTTGAAATGAATTGGAAATCCATATGTTGAGCATGTCATAAAGTATATATGATATGATTTGAAATGATAGCGGTTTATACAGAAAAATTACATGAATTGCATGTTAACCCTGATATGATAATATGCTTAGCACATGAGAATTCTATGAGGAATGTCGTGACTCGACGTTAATGATGTTTCATCTATACGATGACATGAGATGATATGATATATGAACATGAGATTGATATGAAGAGAATTCTGATCTCACTCTATCGTGATCATAAATTCCCATACGATAAGTGATATGAATTGATATAAGACGGGAATATGATTGTTAAATGTAAAGTGACTCGATAGGATATCTCAATTAAACATGAAGAATATATGAGGAACATCATGACTCGGTGGTAACGATATTTCATCTATATGATGTCATGATATGATATGAAACAGGAATATAGAAATATATGAAGAGAATTATGACTTCGTACCACCGTTATCATGATCCACAATATGAGAATTGATAAGAGATGATATGAGAATTGATAAGAGATAGAATACAGAAATATGATTATGAAATGAAAAGTGAAAATGAGAAGTGATAATGAGATGTATCGATGAGAAAGGATTAACTGTAATTGCATCCTTGCAAGTTTTAAGCATTGCAGTTTAAGGCAGTATAATCCTACTCTTGTATTTATATTAGTATCTTACTGAGCCGTGGTTTTGCTCACCCCACTAAATTTCATCTCTTTCAGATTATTGAAGTTAACATCTGCCATGTGAGCTGCTCAGTGGGCATCGGAGACGGTATATGGACTTGGTACTAAACTTTTGAGGTATATGTTTCTTATAAAATACTTGTTTACATGTAAGACTTAAATTGATGCACAGTACATATTCGGTTTAATAAGTCGGGATGTAACTAAGAACCGTTTCCGTGTTTGTTAAATATTTAAATGAAATAACTATAGGTCACCTAAATAGTATAGTGACTACACTGACACCGAATACAAACCTTAAAATAAAAAAGAAAAATTTAGTCCATAAATTTGTAGACTAAGAAAAGTATAAGTATTAAAGGAAAGTCGCGGTCTTCGGGTCGTGACAGATTTAATGGTATCAGAGCCTGGTTTGTCTAGTACGTGTCGGTGTAGTTGAGACAGTGATAGTGTTACATCCCATGTACTGTGTAGTGTCTACATGTAAACTTGTTGATTTTCAATCGGTACCAAGATTAGTCAGCTATTGGTATGGGTGATACCAGTCGATGGCTTATTGAAATAGGCTGGGCTTTGACATAAAAATGCCAATCGATGGTCTATTGAAACGGGCTGGAAACCGTTAATGAACGGCATCGATACGGTATAAAAGAATTGTGTATCACCTTAAAGGAATAGGATATGAATGATCAAGAATGATTGATTGAGGCAATTGATATTGGAAGATAATGTAATGATGGTATAGAATATGATCGATATGTGAATTGAAAAGGGGTTGAAAGAGGTAAAGGAATCGCCATTGAAAATGATCGAACAAAAGTATATGGCTTAATTGAAAGTACAATCCCACCTTAATTATGAGGACTATTGGAAATTGAAACTATGATTTCGAGTTATAAGGGAGCACGAATATGAAACAGTTTTCGAATTTAAGACTGAAAGTGATTTCACTTTGGTTATCACATCGAGATGTAATAAGAATACTACATGAAAAGAGATATAGAGATAAAATGATTAATAAATGTTGCATTTATGGTAAGAGATGATTAACAGTAAAGTCTGCAATGAGGTGCAGCCTTGAATTATCAATGTGACAATGAGTGTTGTGGGATAATACGAAACTCAAAAGAAATATGATATTATAGAAGTGATTATAGACTGGTTGATCAAATTGAATCACTTTTCCATTTTCAGGCTTCTAGATTCCTCTAATGCCTTAGTCGAAATATAAATATGAAACGGAGAGAATGTATGTGAAGTTCCAGTGAGCATTATATGTGATGGAATCTTGAATTGCCATATGTTTATGGAAAATAGTAAAAAGCTTTGGGATTCCAAATTTATTGACGGCATCGCTCCATACTGATATGAAAATTCAAGCGTAATGTGGAAACGCTCGAAGATATGTTGAAAGAGCGAATGCACGATATTTAAAAGCTACTGGGACAATTACATACTACTGATTAAATCGGTAAACGATAGTTACTAAACTATATCGACTTGGCATCAAATGAGAGAAACGAATGATGAATGGTGTGAAACAGCTATTATGTGAAAAGAGATAGAAAGTGATAACTCCCAAGGTGATAAGAAATTTAAGGGAGTATAAGTATATGATGAGAAATAATATATTATGATCTTAGAGGTATACTGGCAATATAATTTGGATGATGATCTAAAGAACAAGAATGATAAGCACATAGGATGCTACCACCTTATAAATTAAGTTAAATTCGGAGGACCGAATTTCTTAAGGTGGGGAGAATGTGATAACCGCAAATTTTCTATTTTTGGAAATTAATATTAAAGAAAATAGATAAGAGGAAATAAATAAATTAAAGTAAATAAATAAAATTTATTTACGAGATGGGAATATTGTTGAAATTCCCGAAATTAAAGAAATGAGGAAATTGAGGAATTTAAATTTGGATAAATTGGAAATAAGGATAAGGTTGAAATTATGGAAAATAATGAAGAGAGGAAATTTAATTTGGAAAAATGGAAATCCAAATTAAATAAGAAATGAAAAAGGAAAAAAAAAATTGGATATTAAGAAATCCAAATAAAATGAAATAAAATGCGTATATTATATATTTATATAATTAGATTATATAAATATATTTTGATATGTTTTTATATAAATACAGATGTATATTATTATTATACGCTTTTGTATATAAATATATATATGTATGAAATATATATATATTAAACTAAATTTAAAGTGTATAGATATATATATATATATTATTAATACAAAATATGTATCTATATCTATATATATATATATATTAATATGGTATATTTATATATATAGTTATATATATAAATATAAAAGAAATATATTAAAAAAAAAATGGAAGAAACAGAATCGGGAACTCCCGATTCTGCCTCCCGTGTGGAAGCCGGCCACCGTCGGCCGGCCAAGAAAGGAAGAAGAAAAGGAGGCGAAGCCGCCGGCGATGCGAGGAAGGCAACCGGCGACGGAAAAGGGAAGAGAAAGCGCCGGAAACAGAAGCGAAAATGAACGAAACAGAGAAGAAAAATCGGAGGAAAAGAGAAGAGGGAATCCGCGGTGCCGGCCGTTCCAGGCACCGCCACCCTAACCCGAACCTCGGTGGAGGTGAAGGGAAGATGAAGGAGGCCACCGGCGAGGCCAACGACGGCGGAGAAGGGAAGAAACAGAGGAGAAAAGGGTCGAAACCCACGGACCCAGATCCGGCGCCGTCGCCGGTGATGGGGAAAAACCGAGACCAGATCCGGCCTCCCTGCAACCATGGCTAGCTGTGGAAGGTGCGAACCGGCGGTGATGCCGGCGGGAAGAGGCCGAACCGGCCAGCAGAAGTGGACCGGCCTGAACCGGTCCGAACCGGTTCAGGCCAGAAAAAAAAAAAAAAAAACAGAAAAAAAAAATATGAAAGGAAAAAGAGAAAGGAAAAGAAGAAAGGAAAAGAAAAGAAAAGAAAGAGAAAGAAGAAGAAAAAGAAAGAGAAGAAAAGGAAGGAAAGAAAAGAAAAAGAATTGGTAAGGAACTGAAAGACTTTATTTTTGTTCCTTTTGAATTTATGGAATTTATTAGAAATTGATGGATTATTTTCTAAATGAAAATATGTGTTAATTATTGAAATTGTAGCAAAAACGAAAATGAGACGAATGGCGGAGTTCGACAAGGCTCGAAAAATCAGAAAGTGCGCTAAGCTTGGCGAATAGGTAAGATACTTTTATAAAGCATTAGTAGCTTTATATTGTATGTGGGAATTATGATATTTTTATATGATGCATTGATGAAATGATTTTTATGGAATTGTGATATTTTTATATATGATGCATTGATTTAATTGATATTAAAAATGCTAAGAGGACCCACAACTGATGGTGGGGGTCTTAGTAGAGACGTAGGAATTGTGAGAATCAACGGCTGTGATATAAATTGTCTTTCCCTTGCAGGAGGTTAGGGAAAATTAAGCTGTTATGCTGCCGAAATTTTTAGGAAAATATTTGAGGAAAAAGATTAAGTTTCTCACATAAATGGAATCTTGGAAATAATTATTGAAAATAAATATTGAAAGGATTTTATGGTATTATCGAAAGAGTTTGATATTGAAATCGATGAGAAGATAGATCGTTGAAAACGATAATGTGATGAATTATATGGTTTAAACCTTATAGAATTGATAAATCAAGTAAATTTGAATATCACAAATGGTATCAAGTTGAGATTGAGGTGAAATCATTTATTTGACGGATCACAGATAAAGGTGATGATAATTATATGATACAACTTAAAAGAGAAAAATCGAAGTTGTGATTTAGATGGTCGAATGATAGAATTGCGGAATTATCAATCGAGTGACGATTATAGGATTGATAAATTCAAATAAATGGACCGTCTTAGTGGTATGAACTGAGATTTTTGGCAATAATATGGATAGTCGCAAGGCGACTTAAATGATTGAAATACTGTTGATAGTGGAAATTGGCAAATTCTTTTAAGTGGTGAATTGCCAATCAAAAATTGAATTGAGGACGTTTATGGATAATTTTAACATGATATTACATTCTACAGGCCAGATGAAAAGTGAATTGAGGATTGCGATATGATTTTTATGATAGTGAATGAAAAATAAACCGCAAGTCGAAAATTCTGAATATGTACCAATAGGTCAAACCATAAATGGATTTGATATGCGATTATTGATCTTGTGGTTCTACGATCCTCGATGTCGACTCTGGAATAGATATCGAATGAGGATATTAGTATTTCATAATTTCAGTATCCTGATGGCTATATGGAAACATGATATTTAGATGCTCATAGATACTAAGAGGATTCACACTGATGATGTGGTTCTAGTATCGATAATAAAAGTACAATTGATTATTATAGTCGATAATTATCGAAAAAGGATATTGAATACCGAATGGTTTGAATACCAAGTGATCTGGTTATTAAATGATTAGAGTATTGAGAAATCTGAATACTGAATGAAATGAATCTTGAATGATTTGAATAGTGATTTACTGGTTTGATAGAAAGAAAGTCCTGAAATCGAATAACTGATGGTGATAAAGTTAAATGAATCGCTTCAGCGTATTTGATGGAAATAATACTAAAGTTGCATACTGAAATGTTTTATAGCATCGCATTTAAGCATGCTTTTCTTGCAACTTGAAACATTTTAATAATGTTTATATGAATACTGAAAAGTATTGATTTGTTTTGAAATGAAAGTATATGGTAGATATATATATTTTGATATATGAAATATCCTACAGAATTTTACCATATGCTTTACATGATATTGAAAATAAAGCTATAGATTTAAATGTTTTATGAGACTGTAGGCACCCTAAAAGAATTAAATTCAATAAAGCATAGTGGAAACCGCCTAATTGGAGCTTTGCTCATTAGGCAGATATGCTTGTCCGACAATAGTCGTGGACAGGTCTCAGTCACGCCTGATCAGTGGGGCTGAGAGAGATGAGGTCTATGGCCATAGATAGCGCCCTAGTTGGTTTCCAGGGGACGATGACATGATTTTCACTGCTAGCTACAGTGATTTAAGTCTTTATTGATAGAGAGATGATAGGGATCTAGCCTAGTCTCTAACCGATATGATATGAAGTCTAGAGTATGATTTTATTGATATGAACTCTAGACTTGACATGATTTATATTGTACATGAAACAAATTTGAAATGAAATATGTTTTGAAACAGTACATGTTTTAAAAGTCCATGAGATATGATTTCGACACTTATATGATTTATATGTGATTTTGTGTCGAACATGGCATGATATGTGGTCTAGAGTAGAGTTTGATTTGATATGAACTCTAGACCTGATATGATTTACAGAATATGTTTTAAAAGTATATGATAAATGATTTCGACACTTACATGATTTATATAAGATTTTGTGTTGAATTTGAAATGATATGCGGTTTAGAGTATAGACTGATTTGATATGAACTCTAAACCTGATATGATTTATAGTATATGAAAAATGTTTTAAAACCGCACATGTTTTAGACATGCTCCGAAAATGAATACATGAACTGAAATTGAACATGTTTCTATCATGCCTTAAAGACAAATTTGAAATGAATTGGAAATCCATATGTTGAGCATGTCATAAAGTATATATGATATGATTTGAAATGATAGCGGTTTATACAGAAAAATTACATGAATTGCATGTTAACCCTGATATGATAATATGCTTAGCACATGAGAATTCTATGAGGAATGTCGTGACTCGACGTTAATGATGTTTCATCTATACGATGACATGAGATGATATGATATATGAACATGAGATTGATATGAAGAGAATTCTGATCTCACTCTATCGTGATCATAAATTCCCATACGATAAGTGATATGAATTGATATAAGACGGGAATATGATTGTTAAATGTAAAGTGACTCGATAGGATATCTCAATTAAACATGAAGAATATATGAGGAACATCATGACTCGGTGGTAACGATATTTCATCTATATGATGTCATGATATGATATGAAACAGGAATATAGAAATACATGAAGAGAATTATGACTTCGTACCACCGTTATCATGATCCACAATATGAGAATTGATAAGAGATGATATGAGAATTGATAAGAGATAGAATACAGAAATATGATTATGAAATGAAAAGTGAAAATGAGAAGTGATAATGAGATGTATCGATGAGAAAGGATTAACTGTAATTGCATCCTTGCAAGTTTTAAGCATTGCAGTTTAAGGCAGTATAATCCTACTCTTGTATTTATATTAGTATCTTACTGAGCCGTGGTTTTGCTCACCCCACTAAATTTCATCTCTTTCAGATTATTGAAGTTAACATCTGCCATGTGAGCTGCTCAGTGGGCATCGGAGACGGTATATGGACTTGGTACTAAACTTTTGAGGTATATGTTTCTTATAAAATACTTGTTTACATGTAAGACTTAAATTGATGCACAGTACATATTCGGTTTAATAAGTCGGGATGTAACTAAGAACCGTTTCCGTGTTTGTTAAATATTTAAATGAAATAACTATAGGTCACCTAAATAGTATAGTGACTACACTGACACCGAATACAAACCTTAAAATAAAAAAGAAAAATTTAGTCCATAAATTTGTAGACTAAGGAAAGTATAAGTATTAAAGGAAAGTCGCGGTCTTCGGGTCGTGACACCCACTGTCCCAACTCCCACACCTTCAGCCTTCTCATTCTCTGATTTGATCTAAGTTTAAAAACAAAATGCTTAGTTGCTTACCTTTCAAAGATCTTGCTATGTTGTTGTATGTGAGTTCTGACTTTGTGTGAGTGATCTCTGTTTGCTTGAGGGATTTTTCTTTGTTGTTGACTTGTTGTCTCTCTCTGTTTGCTTGTGAGTTTTGTTGTAAACTGTTGTTTGTGACTCGCGAGTTGTGAATTGAGTTGTTTTGTGTGACAGTTCGTGTGTGTTGTGAGAAACTAAGAATGAGACTATGGCCTGTGTCTGTGAGTTTTGTGAAATTGTGAATCTGTGATTGTGTTGTGAGCCTGAATCGCCTGATGACTGATGAACTTGTGTTGTGAATTGTTTTTTTATTCGAAGCTGAATATTTTTTAGGTTGATGATTGATGTTTGAAAGCTTGGGCATTGTACTTGGGGAATTTGATTCTTGTTGTCGGGCCGGCTACTCTACTTCTGAAATTCTTTTTCTTTGTTTTTTTGTCTTATGTCTGAGAGGTAATGGTGATAGCGGCGATAACGGACCGCTATCACCGCTAACCTCCGTTATGGCGTTATAAAACGCGTGTTATCAACCGCTATGGGTGTGAGCCATCCTCACACCCGTTATACCTGTAATAGCGGTGGCGGCCACCGCTGCTACCGCGAGATAGCGGTCGCTATTTGACATAGCGGCCGCTATTTGAAACACTGTCGATAACTTAATAGTTAATGACATAGTTTTTAATGTTTATACTACCCGCATAGTTTTTAATGTTTACACTACCCACAACAAGAAAATATTTTTTAAGGGCATTTTGATTTTGAGGGCTTTAAAAAGTGCCTGCATTTCTAAAATTTTTTGAACTTTTGTGTGATTCACGATTTCTTTTCACTAATATAATTGTATTTGAAATTAAAACGGTTAACTCGAACGATAGTGATAGTTAGTGTTGTGCTTCGCAGGGACCAGAGAAAACCGCAATGCGGAGTCCACGAGATTTCCTACAATCTAGATTAGAGTGGTAGTTGTAGATTATCGATATTAAGAGCTTAACTTAGAGACAGTAAGAAATCGCATCTCAAAATTCATTTGATTGAATATACCTAAGAATATGTGCCAAAAAATTCAATAATGATAGTTGTGACCATATCCAAAATAAATATATTTAAATATTACAGTTTAAATTTTGACCCATAGGCTGTTATAGTCAAACCCTTGTGTGAAGAAATCAAACTTTGATCTAATCCAATTAACTGGCTTACATGAAAATCCCAAAAGTAACGCGAACAAGCAAAAAAGCCTTCGTCTAAGGCTATTTTGGCTAAAAGCCATATTGTTGCCCTCCACCACCCATGGAAGTCAATAATCTGACTATTCCATGTCCATAAAGTATACTAATCATGAAAAATAAATTAATTTAATATGATTTTGTCACTTTAAATATTAACCATGCATATAAATGCACATGTAAGGTATATATGATTGAATGGTTAATGTTATTCGTCTTAACTTAAGATATTACTTAATTAAATGTATTATTATATTATATAAGTTAAGACTACTTTTTTCATAAAAGTTAAAATGCCTAAGGCCTTGTTTGGTTAAACTAAGATTAATGAATTAAAGCCTTAGTAACTTAAGTGATATGCCAAACTAAGCTTAGGAAATAATGGAAACTAATGAAGGCACTTAAGTAAATTGCAAGGGAGCGAATTAAGGATTAATTATTAATTAAATAGCAAAATAGCACCATCATCTTCTTCATTCTCCACTAGCCATAAAAGAGAAAGAAAAAACTTTAGTGCAAGTGTGAGAAGTGAAAAGAAACCCTAGGTTGCACACCTCAAAATTGGAAACACCCTAAAGGAGAATTGTTCATTGTGCAGAGCTCTACAACATACAATAAATTGAGCCATTGAAGAGGTCATTTGGATGGTGAAAATCTAACCCATAGTTTCAGCTCCTAGGGTAAGTTAGAGATAGAATTTTCAGATTTGATTCAATGCAATATATGTAATGTTTCTAAGGTTGTTAAGCATGTCTATAGTGTTAGATTGAAACAAAGCTGTGTATAGGGTTTATTTAGGCTTTTGACCACTTAGGGTTTGTAGTGAAGGTTGATTTGATTCATGCCAAATGGATGTATATTGCTATATAGATAATGAGAAACATGGATATGAAGCCAGATTTTGAAAATGATATGTAGGACAATGATTGTATCCGGCAAGTGAAAAGCATATGGCTAGCTTCCATAAAATGCCATATATGACAGCGTTTTAGTGGTAAGAAGTGTAATGGTAAAGTCAGAATTGAAAAAGGAAGTGTTAAGGTACAAGTTGCAGTTTTCAATCTAGGTAGAAAGTGTATAGAAAATGTTGTTGTATTATAAAATTAAGGTCGCATTTAAGTGTTTTAAATATTCTATGAATGAAATACTGATATTGAACTGTATTTGGATTGATTTCTAGAGCTTTGAGTTGATTTGGAGAGCTTTGGGAAAATAGGCAAATATATGCTTGCCTATTAAACTGTTGGTGTTATTGGATTGAATATTGCATTGTGATTGCTTGTAGTAAGGGACATGTATAACAGAGTGTAGGAGATATCGTTTTTGCATGAAAACAACAAAATTTTGGTATATTAAATTGTTTTAAACATGCAGGAGGTTCCTACTATCGTAGCATTACGGCGTTAAAATTTTGTAAAACGATAGTTTAGGATAGTAAGAGTTACAGGAGATAGTCCTTAAAATACACTTTACTTATAGGTGAAAGAAATAGAATGTCGTAGGTTTGGTTCATTGGTTTTAAACTGTTTTCAAAAGACTAAGTGAGTATTGAAATGGTTTTTCATCTTACAGTCTAGTAAAATGATTTTATATAGTGATGGAAAGTTGAATAGTAAAACTGATTTTAAGTATGAATTTCAAATAAAATATTTTAGTACTAGTCATTGTAAAATAAATGTTTTAAAGCATAGACTTTTGATATCTTACTTTAGTTAATGGCATATGTTTTGAAAGATTGATTTTAAATGATTGATTTATTGTTTTTGAGACTATTGTCTCCCCGTTGTTGCTTTTTTGATAATCGTGCTATATTGTATAATTATTTTTATTACTTGCTCTTTCACTTTGATCACGTTTTTAGCTTTAACAGTTGTCACCTGATCAGTGTACATTGTAGTGACTATAGCCATGTCTTTATTGTTACGTCCTATTTGGGAACCTATAACTCATAATTCTATTGGGATGTTGCCTTGTCTCTCTATTAAATTGTTTTATTGGAAACTTTACTGATTGAAATGGATTCCTTATTAGACCGTTACGCTTTGGATCGTATTGATTTTTTTATTGAAACATAATTGATTTGAAAACCGATTGTTTACTGTTGTATTGTTATGTTTGTAAAAGTATTGAAATTGTTTTACCTTAATTTAGTACGTAGGAATTTCTTCTCTATGGACCTCATTTAGGATCTATGTAGTATTAAGAGTTGGGATTTGTGGATAATGAGGTGCTCTAAAGCATCCTTCCTAAAATACCCCTAAACTCTTGACCAGACTATAAAGGATACCATGTCTGAGTCTTTATTGTTACCAATTACATATTATCACGTAGAAACATGTATAGGATACTTGCATATAGTTGCATGTTATCTGTTTTTTTATATATGTTTCTTACTTTCCTCCTACAGATTATCTGCAGTAGTTTGTTGTTATTCTGGGAAAACTTTTTGAGAGTATTCCTTCGAGATTGCTGTTTATACCTCGAAGTTATACTATTGTACCATTTGCTTTATGTGTCAAGATGCTTACTGTACGGTATCGTATAGTACTTTTGATTTGTACTTAAGATGTAAATTATTATAGATTGAATGTTAATTATAGTGTTATAGAATAGAATGAGTTGTAAACTTTACTATAGTGTTTGATATATATAAATATGATTTAAAGTTGTTTCACCTGAATATACTTAAGAAATGATTATGGCTATGCTTGATGGAACTGAGATGGGAAATAAAGGGTTATGTATGTTAATTGAAATGATTGAATGATACAGCAGAATGAATGAACTTGACCAACATTATTTACTGGATATTGATTTAGCTAATAAGTTTAGCTTAAGATTGAAATTGAGACACTGCACACAACTTAATCAAATAAAATGAAAAGAAAAAGTTAGCTCAAATTTTTGGTAATCTGGGTGTCACGGATTTGGTATAAGAGTAAGGTTAGTCTGATGCGTGTTAGTGTTAGTAGGCTAGTAATAGTTTACATTCCTTGAGTACTGTACTTGTCAGGATATTTATTGTGTATAACTGCTTAAAGTTATACCGGTATCGATCGTAATGAGCAACTGATAGAAGAATACTGGCAGACGGCAAGCCTAGGCACCTCCAGAACCTCCCCCTTCTCCACTATAAGACTACATTTTATTAATAGATTCCATAAGTTAATAGGCATGAAAATTGAAAAGTGAGAGTTAATCAGTAAAATTTTTACATAGTGGTAATGCAAGGAAATTTGGATGCTAAGCCACGTGGGGTTCGTTATGACCTAAATTGACCCCGAAAGGTAGATTATTGATATTTGGAGTTTGATCTATTTATGGTATGAAATTTGGCTTGGTTGGAGTTCAATTAGAGGTACTGAGGAGAGTTATAGTTAATATTATGTTTTGTAAGGATATGAGAAAACTAAAACGCGGACTCTACGGGATTCTCCATAATCCGAATTGGAGTGAAGGTTGTAGATTATCGATATTGAGGGCTTAACACAGAGACAGTAAGAAACCGCATCTCAAAATTCATCCAATTTAGTGTACCTAAGAATACATGCCAACAAATTAAAAAACGACGATTGTATCCATAGCGTAAAATAAATATATTTAAAAGTTGATCAATATAATTTGACTTTTGAGCAATAGACTATTATAGTCAAACCTTCTAGTGATGCCACTACCTAAAGGCCGTAACATGCACTTGATACTCATACTTTTTCCTTCTTACAAATTTACGGATTAAACTTTTCCTTTTTCAGTTTATATTCGGTGTCAATGTAGTCACTAAACCATTTTCATTTATTCTTTAAATTCAATTATGATTTAAATTACTTTTTAAGGTAGAGAAAGATCATTTATAGTCCATAAGTTATTATTTCTTAGAAACAGATTGAAAATACCCCTCTTATATTTTGAGATTTCCCACATTAACTACCTGCAAATCATCACAAGGCAATATAACAACATTTCCCACAGTCCACATTATATTCACCAAATATGTATCATCTTAATAGTCCTAGTATCCACAACTAATCACCACATACACATCATATAATATCAGAATATTACATCAACTACTTATTATCTTACTTTACATCCCATCATATAGTACTGCACAGAAATTCTTGCCGGAAAATAAAAGCATATACGAGAGAAGTATTAAATATCAAATATTCAATAGGGAGGTCTTTGGAAGTCGATACACTATTAAATCTCCAAAACTGTCCAACATGTAATCAATCTGAAAAAAAATAGTTCTCGTTTAATGAGTGAGGACTAATTTATATAAGTGTAAAATTAGACTTATACTATTCTAATGCAAATGCATGAAGTCTTTAACTACAGATTCTCATATCCTATTCTCTTTGTAATCATTTATCAAAAAACATATCTGATCATGCCCTAAAGAACTATAAGTAGGCAAACGTTTAAAGGGTTGATAAGAAGGGCATTTTGAAGTACCTCATTATCCCCATCTTGGCACCTGTCTATTACATAAATCTCTAGTCATAACAATTTAATCATTTTTTCTATCGTCTTGTCCTTGTACCATCGTATATCATACAACACTGTATTATATGTAATTCCAGCATCGTATGGCACTAAACCATGGTCATATCAATTTCACATCATATCACATTTCATATGAAAATTATGTTCAAAAGTGATATCAAATCAGGTCACTTTTCATTTAGAAATTATACCCTATATTGTATCGAATCATGTCACATTCCATGTGGGAAAACATGATCATATGTAGTATAATGTCATGAAAATTTTCATATAAATCTCATGTTCATGTACAGTATAGGGTGTGATAACTGTAAATTTTTCATTTATTGGAAATAAATATTGGAGAACATAAATATTGGAAATAAATAAATAAAATTTTGAGAACGGGATATTGGTGAAAATCCCGAGAATTGAGAAAGGAACGGATGGTGGAAATACGAGTGAAGGAAAATAAAATAGGAATTATGAAAAATAATGGAAAGAGGAGATTTAATTTGGATAAATGAAAATCCAAATTAAATAAGAAAATGAAAAATAAAAGAGAAATATATTTATATAATTATAAATATATAAATGTATTTTTATATATAAATGCATATGTATTGAAATATTATGTAGTATATATTAATATACCGAGGTATATATAGATATATATACTATTGTACAAAATAAAATAATACATATGTATTCAAGTAAAGTATCTTATGTATATATAGATATATACATAAATGAGAAATGTAAATACTAATTTAAATTAAAGTTTGAAAATATATATTGTAAATACAATATATATTGTAATATAACATATATATAAATATATATGTAAAGGTTATTTAATTTTAAAGTATATAAATATACATATATATATCTATATATTAGATAGATATTTTGATATTATATATATCTTTATATATAATATATAATATATATATAATACAATACTATATATATAAATTAATATTATTATATGTAGAATATATATAGCATAAGTACAAAATATATATTATTATATTATGATATTTATATTATATAAATATATTATATATGCATATAATTAAATGAATGAAATAAAACAAAAAAAAGAAGAAAACAGAAGAAAAGAATCGGGAAAATCCCGATTCTTCTTCCCAGGCGAGCAAGCCACCATCGCCGGCGAGAAAGAAAGAGAGATGATGGAGGCTGTCGCCGGCGAGCGAAGAGGAGAAGGAATCGATCGGCGGCGGGAAAGGAGAAAAGAGGAAGGAAAAATCGAAGGAGAAACCGACGGAAGCCGGGAAGGAAAGAGAAGAAGAAAACAGCGATGTCGACCGGTCTTGGCACCGTCACAGCCACCTTGACCTCGGCAGAGGTGAGGGGAAGGAGAAAAGAGCCACCGGTGAGGCCAACGACGGCGGAGGAAGGCCGACGGAGAAGGAGGGAAACCGAGGCAAAAAGAAAGTAGATTCGCCGCTGTGCCACCGATCCAGGCCTAAAGGAGGCCACCGGCAGCTTCGCCTTGACACCGGCCAGCTGAGGGAAGGCTGAACCGCCGGAGAAGAACCGGCCATGGAGGAGGCTGACCGGTCTGGAATCGGTCTGAACCAGGAAAGAAAGAAAAAAAAAGAAAAGAAAAAGGAAAAAGAAAAAGAAAAAGAAAAGAAAAAGAAAAGAGAAAAAGAAAGAAAAGAGGAAAAAGAAGAAAGAGGAAAAAAAAGGAATTTTGGGTATCTGGAAAATTCGCGGGAATTCGGAAATCCGAAAAATCCCGGGCACTTGGTAAGGATTTCGAAAATTAATTCCGAATAATTAATTTGAATAAATTATGGAAAAATTCTAATTTTTAGAATTTTAATTTCCAGAAAATTTCCTCGATAATCGAGTCGATGGAATCGGGCGAAGTGAACACGGGCGCGACCTTCAAGAGGCAGTCGTCGACCCGAGACAAGTAAGGGAGACATGTGCAGCCTGTAAGGATATTTGGCACACATGTTTTAAATTATGCATTTAATTTTATAAATGCTATTGATAATGATTGGTTGGAAAAATTGTGGTGATTTACCGGTTGAGATTTAAATTGTATTTTCCGTGTAGGAGGCTAGCCAATCGGCAGCCGTTATACCGTCGAAAATTATTGGAAAAATTATCAAAAATCATAATAAATGATTTTTCATCACGAGAAACGATTTTCAACACGAAAATCGAGAAATCGATTAGTTTTTATTAAACATGAATATATTGATAATTAATTTTAAAATATTCACGTTTTTGAAAATGGTGAAAAAGGAAATCACCTAAATTTATTCCGATAGGTAATATTTCACGTGAAAACGATGTGTAAAATGAAAAGGACCAAAGTGAATATTTTACTAATCTTTCTTTAAATGTTCACTTGATTTTATAAATAACCTTTATGGGTTCAATGGTGAGAAGAAGTGTTTATAGAAAATTCCATAAAGGTAATTAAAGGTGAAAAACAGTGTTTTGAGACTAAAAGGTCTCCGCATGTGTTTACATAGAAAACACGGGAAGGGAGTGGTGATTTGGAAAATAAATATTTTGATTTTTCATAAATCATAAAAATAATTGATTTGAATCCCGATAACTTTGAAAATCATGTTTTTCACAGAAAGCACTGAAAAGCGTGCGTATATGTTTTACTGTGAAAAAGGACAGTTATGATCTTTTATGTTTTACAGTGATTATTTTATAAACTGTTTTCACCGTATGGAAAATATGATTTATGATGTTTTATAATGTTTAGAATATTTTCGGGAATGATGACCCAGTATGAATATTTTATAAATGTTATTCATAAGATGAAAATATTTTCCTTATGAATATTTGTGGATTGATTAAACTTATATTTATTGAAAGTGATTTCATAAATGGGGTCTATATCACGTGTTTACTGTTTTGAGACTGTTAGGCCCCATATCATGCTCACGTGTCACGTGTTAGTGCTGATAGATACTGATCCTATTATCAGCGTACCAGTGGACACCTGATCAGTGCAGACTGAGGACCCCATAGACTATGGCCATAGATCTCATGTGTTTCCCCTATTTGGGATGATATTATTATAGCATGATATTTGTAGGGTGTTGCCTGGTCTCCATGATACTGAACTGAAAGCTACCGTATACTGTTTATTGAATTGGTAGCTACTGGTTACTGTTTTACTGATTTGCAAGATACTGTTTTACCAAATGATACTGTATTGATATTACTGTTTTACTGAACTGTAAGATGCAGTTACTGTACTGATGAGAAAGAAAGTAAACTACTGCTTTATTACTGAACTGTCACGTGTTTTAAATTATACGAAAGTGAAAAGAAATAAGTGGTTTACTTTGTGAAAACGAAAATTATATCGTTTTGAGAACAAGGATATAGTACTCTCTACAATTGCTTCTAGGTTCCGGGACAAGACAGGTATTCTAAAATACCTGCCTTACTCCATCCGGATCCCTAGCCGACTGTAGTATCCTTCCTACATATGAGCCTAGAGCCTCTAGGAAGATTTAAAGAAAGTGAAAAATTATTTCAGCATATAGGTAGCTGAATATCAAGTGTTGCATATAACTCTCTTACTGAGCCTTGGTTTGCTCACTCCCCAATATTAACATTTCAGATTTTCAAGGACTAAGAGATCTGACATACGAGCATTTCGGCTGTGCATCTGGAGACATTGCGATAGCTTGATTTATAATATGAGGTATGATCATTTATTTTCTGTATTTAGACTTACTTTCAGTACTACTTTCTTGAGAATTAAGATAGGGGATGTAATTCATATTATAATTTTATACGAAATTGTTTAATAGTAAATGAAAAAGTGAAGTATCACAGACAGCCCAACGGGTAAGTTGTATAGAAATACGTGAAAAAATGTGGTCACAGGATGTGACAGATTTAATGGTATCAGAGCAGGGTTGGCCTGATGTCTGTTGATACTTTTGGAAGGAAAAGTGTTAAACATCCCCGATAGTACTATGTCGTCTAAATACATAGAGAAAATAAATGATTGTTAATTCAGTAAAATAATTTAAAGGGAGTGAGAAAGTGTAAATTAAGAATGTTAAAGAAATAATAGGCTCAGAAATTATCGAAAAAAAAATTGGTGATTCTTATAATCTAAATGAAGGCTTGTTCGGTAAGGAACCGAAAGGACTTGGTGAGGGCCCCACCAGTACTTTTCGATCCGAATCGGACTAAGACCTGAAAGTGATGATATAAAAGAGGGGAATGAAGTATCATCATTAAATAGACTTTAAGATCACCGATTGAGGGTAATTTGAAGAGAGAGAAAATTTTTGGCCAAAAATGACCAAAATACCCCTACCTCCAAAATTTTACAGGGAGTTAAAATAAACCAACGGAGGTTGAAATTGATTGATCTGACAGAGAAATTGACGATATAAAGCTACATTACAAGCAAAATAATCCAATTATGGATTTTAATGGATTTCTTTGTCGAAATTGAATAAGATCTAAATTGCTGATATAAGTGTGAGAAAGGATAATATCAGCACCTGGATAATGAGATCATTGATTTCAATGTATACTAAGAAGAAAGAAATAAATGTCGAAATGACGAAAATGCCCCTATGTTGGGCGATGTTTGGAACAGTGATAAAACCGAGCTGAATTGAAATCCATTGATAGTAATGGAGTTGTAAATGGCATAAAGGCCATGATATGAATATAATGATCCCTATTACTGATTCCACTTACACGTAGATTATGGACGTGAGTGGTGAGTGACCTAGTGAACGGACTGGGACTCACGATAGATCCTTGAGGGGGCTAGTGTGCTCGCCAAAAGAGGACGATATAGATATGTACAGGCAGATGGCGGACGGGCCGGGGCCTTACACGGTGCGATCCAATGAGTGTATAGTGGAATGTCATAAGATGATTGGCCCGTTTATAGACTGTAAGGGCCGGAATTCAGAATGTATTGAATTATTACGGGATCGTTAGATATTATGAAAAGTGAAATGAATACAGAAAATGACTGAGAAAGTGAATAGTACCAATAATAAAATCCATATCAGTATGGTTAATTAAAGGATTACACTTGTTACAGCATTACTAATCACTTTGAGTAATATGCTGTGAAACATGAGTAAATAATGAAATCAAGATGGAGAATATTTCAAAATGATTTGAATATTAACTTTCTCTACCTTGAGGATACATAATGAAAATGATAGGACATGAGGATGAAATGTCCAAGATGATAAGAGGTGAGTGATTAAAGAAAGTATCGGATGTAATGCCCGATAAATTTTTCAGAGTTGCATGGATTGGAGAAATCTAGCTAACACTGACTCGAGGGATTATATGAAATTTAATTCTGAGCTTATATCGGAGGATATAGAAAGAATCCGAAAGCTTAAGAAATCCACTCTGGAAAATGTGAAAATAATGAAATGCACGTGTATAAGTGTAATTGAGGGAAATACAGATAACGTAATTTGAGGATCATAAAGTTATCTGTATAAGTGTAAATGAGAGAAGCATTGATGATATTGGGATACAGATGAATTAAAAAGGATATATTAAATTCCTATTACTAATAAAGCCTTGTGAAGAACAAATATTCATCTACAGATGAAATAGACGCTTTATGGATTTGATTCGATATGCATGAGGAGTTTATAAGACTAACCTCGGTATAAAGCGTCCTTAGATAAAAGATTGGAGATTGAGGTCTATAAGATGATGATTAGAACTCGGAATAAATTTTACGAGTTCCTATTGAGGTTACAAGGTTAATGAGTTGTCTTGTGAAGTATATAGGCCTAAAGAATGAGGCATCCATACATGAGTAAATTGATGAAATACTGATAGAGCCTAAAGTACAAATGAAATATGAGCAGCATTTTAGTATGATCTTTTAAACTCTTAAAGACTGTGGAATTGTGTTAAGATTGGTAAATAAGATACTTGGCTAGACAGTATTTCTTTCTGAGATATATGATCTCGAGAGGACAGAATGACAGTGAATATGTCTATGATAGTGAGATAATGATTAAGATACGGAATTACTGAGTTTAGCTATATACTAATGCCAATATATAAAAGAGTTATGAGATTAGCAGTTGTACTACTGAGATATAATGAAAGAAACTAAAGTCGGTAAACAGATAAGTGGGAAGAGAAGATGGTATGCAAAATGTAAAGAGGTTATACTGTAGAATACCATACCACTTGAGAAAACCGACTGAAATGATAAAAGTGGAAATATGGAAACGAAAATGAAAGTGGAATAAGAAGATAAGATGCATGATGAGTAGGGAACATGAAATAGTTCCCGAAATTAAGACTGAAAAGTAATCTCGTGATGGTTATCACATGACAATGGCAAGATGTAAAAACAAGCCAGATTTGATAAGTGAAAATAATGGTACTTAAAGGAGTAAGAGGAATGATATGTTTACTGCCAGTATCTAAGTAAAAAAAGTGTTATACATACACATAACCACCTTGATATGATAAATGGTGGAAGTGTATAGATAGTGTGGTGATTAAATATAGAAATTGAGGATTCAATTGTGGAATCTAAATTATGAAAAGAGATTTAAAGACCATACTATATGAAGAGAACATGATAGTCTCATGATTTATGATTATAAGAGATGATCTATCGTAAAGTCTGCAATGAGATACAGCCTTGGTGGAATAAAAGAGAAAATGAATATTGTGGACAATAAAGAGTCCAAAAGAGAAATGATGATATGGATGTGATTAAAGATTGAAGATCTAAATAGAATCACTTTCTATTATTAGACTCTTAGATTCTCTAGTGCCATAGTTGAAGTATGAGTGTGAAACGGTGTGAAAGTATGTATAGTTCCAGTGAACATTACATGTGATGGGAGTTTCTGAGATGCCATATGCTAATGAGAAATAGCAAGAGGCTTCGAGATCCCAAGTGTACTGATAGCAGCTCCATACTGATGTATACATATATGAGCGTGAGATGTAAACGCTCCATAATGTTGGGAGAGCGCGTGCATGAGATGTATAAGCTACTGGGACAATTACATATAACTGAGTGACATGTGTAATTGATAGTTTTAAACTATATCGACTTGGCACTAAGTGAGAAGAATGGATAATGAACAGCATAGAGTAGCTGTGACATGAAAAACACTGTGCGTGGACTCTTATATGAAAAGAGTGGAAATGAATAACTCAATTTGAGAAATGAACATATATGATGAAAGATAGCATGTAGTGGTCTAAAGTAATCTTGAATGCTGAAAGTGTACTGGCAGTATTACTTGGAGGATGACCTAGAGGTCAGAAACCGTAAGAATACGGAAAGTACCACCTTTGGACTTAAGTTAAATTCGGAGGACCGAATTTCTTAAGGTGGGGAGAATGTGATAACCGTAAATTTTTCATTTATTAGAAATAAATATTGGAGACCATAAATATTTGAAATAAATAAATAAAATTTTGAGAACGGGATATTGGTGAAAATCCCGAGAATTGAGAAAGGAACAGATGGTGGAAATACGAGTGAAGGAAAATAAAATAGGAATTATGAAAAATAATGGAAAGAGGAGATTTAATTTGGATAAATGAAAATCCAAATTAAATAAGAAAATGAGAAATAAAAGAGAAATATATTTATATAATTATAAATATATAAATGTATTTTTATATATAAATGCATATGTATTGAAATATTATGTAGTATATATTAATATACCGAGGTATATATAGATATATATACTATTGTATAAAATAAAATAATACATATATATTCAAGTAAAGTATCTTATGTATATATAGATATATACATAAATGAGAAATGTAAATACTAATTTACATTAAAGTTTGAAAATATATATTGTAAATACAATATATATTGTAGTATAACATATATATAAATATATATGTAAAGGTTATTTAATTTTAAAGTATATAAATATACATATATATATATATATCTATATATTAGATAGATATTTTGATATTATATATATATATATCTTTATATATAATATATATATATAATACAATACTATATATAAATTAATATTATTATATGTAGAATATATATAGTATAAGTACAAAATATATATTATTATATTATGATATTTATATTATATAAATATATTATATATGTATATAATTAAATGAATTAAATAAAACAAAAAAAAAGAAGAAAACAGAAGAATAGAATCGGGAAAATCCCGATTCTTCTTCCCAGGCGAGTCGGCCACCATCGCTGGTGAGAAAGAAAGAGAGATGATGGAGGCTGTCGCCGGCGAGGGAAGAGGAGAAGGAATCGACCGGCGGCGGGAAAGGAGAAAAGAGGAAGGAAAAATCGAAGGAGAAACCGACGGAAGCCGGTAAGGAAGGAGAAGAAGAAAACAGCGGTGCCGGCCGGTCTTGGCACCGTCACAGCCACGTTGACCTCGACAGAGGTGAAGGGAAGGAGAAAAGAGCCACCGGTGAGGCCAACGACGGCGGAGGAAGGCCGACGGAGGAGGAGAGAAACCGAGTAGATCCGCCGCCATGCCACCGATCCAGGCTGAACGGAGGCCACCGGCAGCTTCGCCTTAATGCCGGCCAGCTGAGGGAAGGTTGAACCATCTGAGAACCGGTCGCCGGAGAAGAACCGGCCATGGAGGAGGCTGACCGGTCTGGAACCGGTCTGAACCAGAAAAGAAAGAAAAAAAAAGAAAAAGGAAAAAGAAAAAGAAAAAGAAAAGAAAAGAAAAGAGAAAAAGAAAGAAAAGAGGAAAAAGAAGAAAGAGGAAAAAAAAAGGAATTTTGGGAATTTAGAAAATTCCCGGGAATTCGAAAATCCGAAAAATCCCGGGCACTCGGTAAGGATTTCGAAAATTAATTCCGAATAATTAATTTGAATAAATTATGGAAAAATTCTAATTTTTAGAATTTTAATTTTCAAAAAATTTTCTCGATAATCGAGCCGATGGAATCGGGCGAGGTGAACACGGGCGCGACCTTCGAGAGGCAGTCGTCGACCCAAGACAGGTAAGGGAGACATGTGCAGCCTGTAAGGATATTTGGCACACATGTTTTAAATTATGCATTTAATTTTATAAATGCTATTGATAATGATTGGTTGGAAAAATTGTGGTGATTTACCGGTTGAGATTTAAATTTTATTTTCCATGCAGGAGGCTAGCCAATTGGCAGCTGTTATATTGCCGAAAATTATTAGAAAAATTACCAAAAATCATAATAAATGATTTTTCATCACGAGAAACGATTTCCAACACGAAAATCGAGAAATCAATTAGTTTTTATAAAACATGAATATATTGATAATTAATTTTAAAATATTCATGTTTTTGAAAATGGTGAAAAAGGAAATCACCTAAATTTATTCTGATAGGTGATATTTCACGTGAAAACGATGTGTAAAATGAAAAGGACCAAAGTGAATATTTTAACTAATCTTTCTTTAAATGTTCACTTGATTTTATAAATAACCTTTATGGGTTCAATGGTGAGAACAAGTGTTTATAGAAAATTCCATAAAGGTTATTAAAGGTGAAAAATAGTGTTTTGAGACTAAAAGGTCTCCGCATGTGTTTACATAGAAAACACGGGACGGGAGTGGTGATTTGGAAAATAAATATTTTGATTTTTCATAAATCATAAAAATAATTGATTTGAATCCCGATAACTTTGAAAATCATGTTTTTCACAGAAAGCACTGAAAAGCGTGCGTATATGTTTTACGGTGAAAAAGGACAGTTATGATCTTTTATGTTTTACAGTGATTATTTTATAAACTGTTTTCACCGTATGGAAAATATGATTTATGATGTTTTATAATGTTTAGAATATTTTCGGGAATGATGACCCCAGTATGAATATTTTATAAATGTTATTCATAAGATGAAAATATTTTCCTTATGAATATTTGTGGATTGACTAAACTTATATTTAGTGAAAGTGATTTCATAAATGGGGTCTATATCACGTGTTTACTGTTTTGAGACTGTTAGGCCCCATATCATGCTCACGTGTCACGTGTTAGTGCTGATAGATACTGATCCTATTATCAGCGTCCTAGTGGACACCTGATCAGTGCACACTGAGGACCTCATAGACTATGCCCATAGATCTCACGTGTTTCCCCTATTTGGGATGATATTATTATAGCATGATATTTATAGGGTGTTGCCTGGTCTCTATGATACTGAACTGAAAGCTACCGTATACTATTTATTGAATTGGTAGCTACTGGTTACTGTTTTACTGATTTGCAAGATACTGTTTTACCAAATGATACTGTATTGATATTACTGTTTTACTGAACTGTAAGATGCAGTTACTGTACTGATGAGAAAGAAAGTAAACTATTGTTTTATTACTGAACTGTCACGTGTTTTAAATTATACGAATGTGAAAAGAAATAAGTGGTTTACTCTGTGAAAACGAAAATTATATCGTTTTGAGAACAAGGAATATAGTACTCTCTACAGTTGTTTCTAGGTTCCGAGACAAGACAGGTATTGTAAAATACCTGCCTTACTCCATCCGGATCCCTAGCCGACTGTAGTATCCTTCCTACATATGAGCCTAGAGCCTCTAGGAAGATTTAAAGAAAGTGAAAAATTATTTTCAGCATATAGGTAGCTGAATATCAAGTGTTGCATATAACTCTCTTACTGAGCCTTGGTTTGCTCACTCCCCAATATTAACATTTCAGATTTTCGAGGACTAAGAGATCTGACATAAGAGCATTTCGGCTGTGCATCTGGAGACATTGCGATAGCTTGATTTATAATATGAGGTATGATCATTTATTTTCTGTATTTAGACTTACTTTTAGTACTACTTTCTTGAGAATTAAGATAGGGGATGTAATTCATATTATAATTTTATACGAAATTGTTTAATAGTAAATGAAAAAGTGAAGTATCACAGACAGCCCAACCGGGTAAGTTGTATAGAAATACGTGAAAAAATGTGGTCACAAGATTTGACATAGGGTTATGACATCCTTCATGTAGAAAGTATATTGTTATGTCACGATTTAGTATGCAAGCTTTACTGTATAAAGCGGCTATCATTTCAAATCATATCATGTTTGGCATATAATCATATATGAAACATATATAGTCTCGAAATCATATTAAATATACTTTTAAAGCATGTTTCAAATATGTAAAATCTCAAATCATTTCATGTTTACTTTTAAAACATGTCTAAACATGTACAATTGACAAATCATATCATGCGTACTTGTAAAGCTTGTTTAAAAACATGTAATGTCTCAAGACATCTCATATTCACTTTATAGCATGTCTAAAACATGCGCAGTCTCAAAAAATTTTTCATATATCGTAAAATCATGTCAAGTCTAGTGTTCATATCAAATAAAACCATACTCTAGACAGCATATCATATCAGGTTTGAGACTAAGCTGAATCCCTAATACTCTATCAATAATGACTTAGTTCACTGTAGCTAGCATTGAAGAATCATGTCATCGTCCCCTAGAAACCAACTAGGGCACTATCTACAGCTATAGACCTCATGTCTTCAGCCACATTGATTAGGTGTGACTGAGCCCTATCCACGACTATTGTTAGACAAGCATCTCTGCCTAATGAGTAATCTCCAATTAGGCAGTTTCCACTATGCTTTATTGAGTTTAACTATCTTTGGGTACCTATAGTCTCATAAAACATTTAAACTTTTCACTTTTCTTATGAAAATAGTGTAAAGTATGTAACACTTTTCTTTAAGACTATTTAAATATATAAATACATACACTATATACTCAGTTTTTTCAAAACAATTCAAACATCTAAAGTATTCATATAAGTATCGCATGAATAAATCCTTTCAAAATCTCAAGTTATAAACAAAGTATGCTTAAAGGCAATGCAACTAAACATATGAGTTTAAAATAGTATAGTATAATGCCCATGAAGTGCATCAATACAATATCATTCTGCTTAGTGATGCCTATAGGTCAATACCACATTGAATCATTTCCACATAACATTTCATCACTATGGTACCTTATTAAGCTTCATGTCATTCCTGCACTTCATATCGTTAAATCACAATTCCATAATATCATCCATTCACATACCATGCACACATTAATATTTAATTTAATATCCACTATTTTCCATAATATTAATTATCATCCTCAAGCATTCACGCATGCTCAACTAGTAATCAATCGAGATTTACTACTACCACATGTTTCTACAGATAATCTTAAAGGCTATAAAAAGTCCTTATCGATATTTTGCAAGCTTAAGGTTATCCATCACCATTATATTGCATCATATCAATTACCTCGATTTATATTATTTCATAACTACTAGCTAAGTCAAAATCTCTAAGTACTCGGATCATCTCACAGTCATATATCAACTTATACAATATAATTCTACATCTACGCTATATGAATGTCTTACCGACTCCTATGCTTAAGGCTTGTGCATCGAGCTTAGTCCGAACTTGGGTTGTCACTTTAGCTCCATGCTTCAAGTTTAGCATGCATACACCAAGTTCTGCGCATGCTCCAAGCTTGACACGGATTTTCCAAATATGAATTCACTATAATTCCAAATATATATTTTAAATTTAAATGGTATATGCTTATCGATTTTCTTACACTTAACTCGAGAGAAGGACTATATATTTACAACCCTTACAAGACCTCTGTTCCATCCTTTGAAATAGCCTTAAACTCAGCCTTTTCATCCTTCATTTTGTCACTATTCGTCAGGCTAAAGACACCCTTAAGTAGCCACCATTTCTAGCTTCCAACATAGCCCAACACAGCCACATATACCACTCTATGCAATCCTTGTTTTACCCGGTCATTCCAACACCAAAACGCATTGAGAAAAAGCCTATGTTCAAACACCTAACTTCACCATTTGGCCTTTGTTTCTCAGCCCCAATTCGACATTGCTTTGGCACCCTTAAGTGCGCTCTGTCTAGGCCTTGTAGTCAGCTTTTCGACCTTGATTTATAGCTCCAAATGCCCAGCCTCCTACCTCCCTAAAAGCCCCAATTCTCACGCCACTTATAACTTGAAAATGTCAGCCTAAAACCTTTTCAAGAGCCTTCGTCTCTAGCTTTTACACAGCCATTGTTCAACCTTTAATCATCACTAATCACAAGCCATTTGCAACCACTTACAGCAAGTCTTACTGCCTCCAACACTAGCCTGAACATACATGCTTTCAACCTGCAAAAACCGCCTCAATAGCAGCCTATAGCAGCACTTACAGGTCACAATTCAAACTCTACACAACCAGCTCATCCTCCCTTGCCGAGTCGCTCATTTTCCAACAACCAAAGCCATACTTTCTCTACCTCTTCAGTGTTGCAAGCTCCACCTCAACAGCAGCCTATAGCAGCACTAACAGGTCACAATTCAAACTCTACACAACCAGCTCATCCTCCCTTGCCGAGTCGCTCATTTTCCAACAACCAAAGCCACACTTTCTTTACCTCTTCAGTGCTGCAAGCTCCACCATTTCTCAGACCCTAAAGTCAGATCTGCCAGCCACTCGAATAACACTTAACAAACCTCCAAGCAGCTCTTATAAGGTTATGTCCAACGCTTACACTGGCCACACAACAGGCTGTTTTTAGCCTTGTTTTGGAAGTGAATCCCAGCACCAATAGCTGCCTAACACCACCAATTCTTCCATGTTTTGTTTCTTCTCCAGCACTGGTATGTTGGATTATGCCCTTAGAACCATTCATTAGATGATTGACTTTGGCATTTTTTTATGTATCATGACATTTTATTTATCATAGTTCATTATTATATTTGTCTTATAACTGCGTAATATAATCTTATATAATAATGTCCTTAGAATAGTAATAACACACTATTCTTAAAATATCCCTAGTCAAGTATTATTGTGAACAAGGATAACAATGATACGATAAGACTAGTATGTGGTTGACTGATGACCATTGTCATGGATATAGGATATCAAGTCATCACATAGGTACATGTTAGAGAACTATGTACTGGATCGACCCTCCATGAGAACGCTACATGGATTGCTATATGAGTGTCATAAGCGATTCTCATAGTGATGATGGTGTATGTGATCCTTTGATTTGAGATCATCACAGATCCCAACATAGAGAATTGCATACTTTAATGCTGCTAGATGTCATTCGTAACAGGATGGACTATAAAGGTAGTAATTGGGTATGCCTTGATCTATGTAGAGGGATGTTGAGTGATCAAGATAGAATTTATCCCTCTTATATAACAAGAGTGATGTCTTGGGCCCTTTGATAGAGTGAGACTAAGAAATGCATGGCCGTGCTCGAATAAGTCAATATGAGATATTGACTTTATTTGTTTAATTAGTCTACTCAGGAATCAAGAAACGCTGATTAGACTATACAAGTGTGACACATTCCATGACTTGTGTTTAATCAAGACATCAAAGGATAAAGGGATTAGACTACACGGTAACATCTATCACGAGTAAGGTTATGTCGAGTCATTGACATTCTCTTTACATGGGTAGCAATGATGTGTTGCTAGATACCGCTCATTGCCTATGACAATTTTGTCATTGCCATTGTTTTGAGAACCTATTGGGTCGCACACTTAGAACGGATCAATGAGGAGCTTAATTAATCCTATTCTGAATTGGATTAAGGATATAACTAATCCTATTCTGAATTGGATTAGGGATATAACTAATCCTATTCTAAGTAGGATTAGAGTTCTGTTTGGCAGTAAATTTTAGGGTAAAATTTACTGCCTATAAAAAAGGATGTTTTTCTAAAACATAGCTGCACTTTTTAAAAAAAAACAGAAAATAAAACATTCTTTTATCGAAGCTAGCAGCTCGGTTAAAAGAATCAAAACGCTCCTTAAGGCATCTGATCGTGAGACGTTCAAGAGTCGTAAGATCCGTTCGTGTGGATACCATAGAGGCAGGAACGAAAAGTTGCTGCTTGTGATTCGACCAAAGACAGAAAAAGCAGAGAAAACGTTAGGTAAAATCTCGAAACCCTAATCAGGCAACCCTCCGAATCGATCCTGGTGGAGGCCGAATGTTTTATTTCCGCTGCGTGTTTGTTTCGGTTTCCTTCATGGTATTCTTATCTCTCTCGCCCTTCTCTGTTTTGTTCTTCCCTTGCTAGCTTCTTCATGCTTTCATGTTCCCATTTCCTTCAGTTGTCTCAGCCTCTCTTTTCTCTCACTTAAATTTTGTCTCTCCCGTATCAGTTTCTTTCCTTCCTCTTTCATTTCATTTCAAATGTCCATTTTTTTTTGTGGTATGAGAGTATAGAGGGCAGAAAGTCGATGAGGTGTGTGCGTGTGGTCTACCTTTGGCAAACCTGAGGATGGGAAAGGGAAATATGGTAACTCTACCTCTTGGCAGAGTTGTCAGGGTTGGTGGGAAGTTTTCCCACCAAACATTTTTGTTTTTTTTATATAATTATATATTTATTTTATAACTTAAAATATATATTTATATATATATATTAAAATATATACTTCCATACATATACCTTTATGTATATTTTATTATACATATCTATTCTGTTGACATTTTTTCTTTTAACAAAATAAATCTCATTTGTGTGTATGTGTGTGTATATATATATATACACATATTTCTCTTCTTTCCTCTTTTATTTTATTTTTATTTATTTATTTATTTTTCATAAATATATACATGTATTCATTCCTATACACCTGTACTCAATTACATACATGTGTGTATTTATATAATTCTTTATTCATTTTATTATACATATACTTACACACGTATGAATACAATTGTATATCCCCAGTTGTATATAATATATATATTTCATTATACATATATATATATATATCTTTATATGCATTTAACTTATTTTTGTATTTTCTTACTTACTTTCACTTAACTTAATCCTTTATTTATTTATATATGCATTTATATGCAGGTACGTATGTTGCATTTAATTTGGCTTACACATGTACTAAAATATATATAATTAATTTTCAACTCCTTTCGTATCCATTTAACATACATTGTATATATTGTCTTAGTGTAAGTTTCACATTATTCTCGAAGACTTCGTTTCTATAAACCTGAACCATAATCTTATAATCAAAATTCCAAATGTACATTATTTCATTATATTCACTTATATTACACATTAAGTACATATATGGTTTTAAGAAAAATCATGATTCTCACATCCTCCCCACCTTGAAAATTTTGGTCCTCCAAATTGCTTCAAGTTATTCTAGAATAAGCGAGGATACTTCTCTTTCATTAAACTCTCCAACTCCTATGTAGCTTTTGAAGGAAACCGAAACAAACATGCAGCGGAATTTAAATCATTCGGCCTCCACCAGGATCGATTCGGAGAGTTACCTGATTAGGGTTTCGAGATTTTACCTAACGTTTTCTCTGATTTCTGTCATTGGTCGAGTCACAAGCAACAACTTTTCCTTCCTACCTCTATGGTATCCACACTAACGGATCTCACGACTCTTGAACGTCTCACGATCAGAAGCCTTAAAGAGCGTTTTTTGATTCTTATAATCGATTTGCTAGCTTCGATTAAAAGAATACCGTTTTGTTTTTTTTTTGTGCAACTCTATTTTAGAAAAACATCCTTTTATAAGCAGTAAATTTTACCCTAAAATTTACTGCCAAACAGAACTCTAATCCTACTTAGAATAGGATTAACTATATCCTTAATCCAATTCAGAATAGGATTAGATATATCCTTAATCCAATTCAGAATAGGATTAATTAAGCTCCTCATTGATCCGTTCTAAGTGTGCGACCCAATAGGTTCTCAAAACAATGGCAATGACAAAATTGTCATAGGCAATGAGCGGTATCTAGCAACACATCATTGCTACCCATGTAACGAGAATGTCAATGACTCGACATAACCTTACTCGTGATAGATGTTACCGTGTAGTCTAATCCCTTTATCCTTTGATGTCTTGATTAGACACAAGTCATGGAATGTGTCACACTTGTATAGTCTAATCAGCGTTTCTTGATTCTGAGTAGACTAATTAAACAAATAAAATCAATATCTCATATTGACTTATTCGAGCACGGCCATGCATTTTTAATCTCACTCTATCAAAGGGCCCAAGACATCACTCTTGTTATATAAGAGGGATAAATCCTATCTTGATCACTCAACATCCCTCTACATAGATCAAGGCATACCCAATTACTACCTTTATAATCCATCCTGTTACGAATGACATCTAGCAGCATTAAAGTATGCAATTCTCTATGTTGGGATCTCTGATGATCTCAAGTCAAAGGATCACATACACCATCATCACTATGAGAATCGCTTATGACACTCATATAACAATCCATGTAGCGTTCTCATGAAGGGTCGATCCAGTACATAGTTCTCTAACATGTACCTATGTGATGACTTGATATCCTATATCCATGACAATGGTCATCAGTCAACCACATACTAGTCTTATCGTATCATTGTTATCCTTGTTCACAATAATACTTGACTAGGGATATTTTAAGAATAGTGTGTTATTACTATTCTAAGGACATTATCATATAAGATTATATTACGCAGTTATAAGACAAATATAATAATGAACTATAAATAAAAATGTCATGATACATAAAAATGCCAAAGTCAATCATCTAATGAATGGTTCTAAGGGCATAATCCAACAGCTTTCTCCTAAGAGTGATGCTGCTAGAGCACTTTTACCAAGGAAGTTGTCTTAGACCTCAGTATCATATCCTTTCAATCCAAAACCTGAGTTGGTCTTGGACAATGTCAATCTTGCGCACAGGGGGCAAACTGCCAGATTCCACTATGAATGGGCTTTCGCCAATTTCTCATGTACGCGTGAGGTTTTCCCTTTTTGCTTGCCCTTTATACCCAACAACCTGTCATCACTGATTTTGTACTTTAAGTCTTGACCTGGTTGTACGTTACTAGCAACCCTTATCAGTTTAGGATCCTCTCTCTAAGCCTTCTTTATCGATCAATAATATCGAGCTCTATCCACAACTGGCCACCACACTTGCTTGCAGGCTCTAGATTCAAATAAGTTTCTATAAAATTGTGTTCACATGCGTCATTCCACTTAACTTGACCTCATTATGTGTGAGTCAAGTTGGTGGAGTAGTAAGCTTAGAAACTCCTCTATAACCTCCTGTAATATCTTGCAAGCCTAAAAAACTACAAGGCCTTAATTAATCCGAATGGCATGATCACAACTGACAATGGTCGTACCTTATCCTAACTGTTATCTTGAGGACCTCTTCCCCTTTGGTTCTCAACTTAAGGTACCTTAATCTCAAATTGATCTTATAAATTACTTAGGTACCCTTTAACTCATCTAATAAGTCCTCAATCCTAGGCAGCGGTTATTTATTCTTAGTTGTCACTTGATTTCACTGTCTGTAATTTATATATAGCCTCAAACTATTGTCTATCTTTTTCACTAATAATACTAAAGTCCCTAGGAATGTAAAACCCTTGTCTAGCAACTCTCGCAGTTGCTTTTTAAGTTCTTCTAGCATTGATCACTATCATCTCTAACATGTAAGGGTGCTTGTCTTTATCATTTTCTCTATCTCCATTTCATCTCAAAGTCTTGTAAATTTCAAGATCAGATTTTCATATTATCACTTATCCTAAAGATTGTATCATTCCTATATTAATTTCAAAGTTTAATACTCAATGAGTCCACTAAACTGGACATATCTTGTTAGTCCAGCATTGTGACTATTCATCCTCTTATAATTCAGAAACTATCAAACTCAATCAAGGTCAATGACAAGACATGAAGATCTCGATGTCTTGTAT
This sequence comes from Heritiera fomes, assembly GCA_032173925.1. Lineage (NCBI taxonomy): Eukaryota > Viridiplantae > Streptophyta > Magnoliopsida > Malvales > Malvaceae > Heritiera > Heritiera fomes. The sequence goes on from JAPDPM010000001.1 coordinate 30,633,571, forward strand.
CACATAAATCTTACTTCACATCAAATTGTTTTCTTCCACAACATGCCTTAATAATATTCAATTCTCATTCAAAGAGCCTCTTTCTATATCATGTCATGTTCATTTTTTACCCTACTAATGAGAAGTCTGAAAAGTCTTATAGGTTTTGAATCCATATAGTTTAAAACCACAAGGTTCAATTTATTGAACTTTCAAAATTCATGTAATTCGAACAATATATTTCAAAAGTCAAATAATTTACAAGGCCCATGTACTTCTAAATCATATTCTTTCTAGATCATATGGTTTTTTTTAAGTCCATATACTTTTAAAATATTCTGAACCCACTACATATTTCAAGTCTATAAGGAGGTTAGGCAATTATTTCTCTTGAGGTATCTCAATAAGTTCACTTTCTGCCACACATACTTTTAGGAAAAATCGCAGTTCTCACAAGTGAAGATGTTAAACTCTATTCCAACCCGATTAACAGACTTATGGAAAATGCCAAAAACAAAGCAAACTAGCTGAAAAACCTTTGTTTGAGGCTGTTTTGGCAAAAAACCTTCTTCATGGCCATCCACCATCATAAGGGTCTTACATTCGATTTCTTCCATGACCAAATGTCACGATAATGATGAGAATTGCGTTAATTAAATATTATTTGATATTTTTAACTAATGACGATGTATTATAATACACATGTAAAGTTGTGAGATTTAAGGTTTAATGTTAATTTGTCTTAAGTTAGGATATTATATAGTAAATATTATTATACTAAAAAGTAATAATTACCTTTTCCATAAAAGTAATCCCCTTATGGCCATGTTTGGCCAAAACTCAAATAATGGGTTAATGCTTTATAACAAAAGGTTCCAACCAAACATACATTTGTATTATTATTATTATTATTATTATTATTATTATTATTATTATTATTAAGTAATATCTACTTTTATGGAAAAGCAACTTTCTAAGACATGTTTGAAAGGAAATAAATAATGGATTATTGTAGTTGTAACATTAAATATTAACCAAACATGACAATGTAAATAAAGTAACCTAAGTGGGTAAAGTGGTAAATTGGAAATTAAGCTTTTATTTAACTAAATAAGTAAATGAAATATATTTTAATCACCACCTTCATCTCTTTGGCCAGCCATAGCCATTCAAATTTAAGCTTATGTGTTCTAAGAGTAAGAAAAGGTAAGAAAATTAAAGAGTAAGAAAAAGTAAGAAAATTAAAGAGAAACACCAACCTAGCCTCTCCAAACTGAAAAACACTCTAAAAGAAAGTTGCTCATCACAAAGAGCTCTATAACATACTATAAACTGAGCCATAGAAGAGGTTTTTTGGATGGTGAAAATCCATCCCAAAATTTTAGCTATGAGGGTAAGTTAGAGAGAAAAATTTCAGTTTTGATCCAAATCAATATATATGACGTTTCTAAGGTTCTTAAGTATGTGTGTAGTGTTATTTTACAACAAATCAAAGTGTAAGACACTCTTACGAATTCGACCATTTAGGGTTCATATGCAAAGTTGAGTTGTTACACACACAGCAAATATATATCGATGTTTAGAGCATGAGAAGCATGATGGTGAAGTCGGATTTTGAAAATAATGATTGTTGTGCATTGTTATGTTTTCGGCCTCAATGGTAACTTAGGGGTAGGTTGCTTGAATTTTCATCAAAATAATATATGTCAGTATTTTAATGATGAGGAATACGTTTGTGAAGTCAGAACTGAAAATTGATATGTTTTACTATTAGTTCAATTTTGGTTCGGTAGAAAGTAAACAAAAAATGCTGTTGTATTATAAAATTAGGAAGATCTTTAAGTGCCTTAAATATTCCATGAAAGAAGTACTGATATTAAACTGTGTTTGAGCTGGTTTCAGCAGCTCCGAAGTGAATTGGGTTAGATTAGAGGATAGGCAAATTTATGCTTGCCTATAGATTTTGGTGCTAAGAATCCTATCGCATTGTGATTTTGTGGTAGGGGATATATATAGAAGATTCAAGAAGATATCATGGTTGAATTTTGATTGGTTTTGGTTTAATGAAAAAGGAAATGAAGTTTGATGGTTTAACATTTTAAAGCATGATGGATATTAGAAATGTAGACATAGGATGATATAGTTGATTTCATGGTTTTAAATTGTTTATGGTTTTAATGAAAGAATGATGTTTTGACATGATTGAGGTTTAAAAGATGGTATTTGAATGATGAGATGATTGGTTAATGTAAGGAAGGTTTAAAGCTAATGAAATAATACAGAAATGAACTAGATTGGGATACTATTGAATTCTACTGTTTTGAACTTGCAGGAGGTTTTGGATATAGAAATGTTATGCTATCAAAATTTTTATAAAAAGTTTTAAGTGGAAAAGTAATCAATTTTGAAAAGAGTTATGATTTTTAAAAGAAGTTTTTGAGTGATAAGTTTAGTATCAATTTTAAGGACAAATTTTTAAAGTATCAGATTTGATTCAGATGATTGAAATATATGTTTGAAAAGTTTAGGTTTTGAAATGTTAAAGTTATTGCATGTAACTGACATGTAATGTAAATGATATACGACTAATTTTGGTAAAACGATTTGATGTTTACGAAATGTACCAAAAGATTTAGATTGATCCTATAAGTTAGTGCGTGATTGAAAAGTGAAAGGTCTCATATGGTCTACATTGGTCAATGCATGATAACATTGTCTCCCATCCATAATAGTTTTCGAACAAACATGATTTTATAAACTATAGTTTAATGACTGGTGTTTTTAATGTTTCACGAATAACTCGATTAATGTTATCAAAGACATTCCTTCTTGTAAATTGCATAATTGAAAGATTTAATTGCTTTGAATGAAATTGATGTTTTGGAAATGTTTTATTTGATTGGAAACTTAATTCTTAATGTTTTGAAAAAGTATATTATATTTTATGAAAAATGGGAATCAAGTAAAATGTTTTTGGACATTGGACCTTCCTTTAGTTTGCCTTCTTGGTAATCATGTAATGATCCGTCTTATGCAGTAAATATCCATAATCACATATACAGTTAGTTGGTTAGGTTGTCTGCGATGCCTTTATAATACTCACTTATTGTCACAGTCTGAACATATAGTATTTTACACTTTTCACACATTTCCATACACGTGAATTGGTTGGGTTGTCTGCGATGCCTTTATTTCCCACTTTTTAACTCAACGGTAAATAATAAATACTGTGAATTACATTAATTTACATAAATAAAATATTTACAAAATAGTGTTTATATAAGTTATGCACATCCCCTGTTTAATATAACACTGTAGTATTGTAAATGAAAAGTCTGAACATATAAAATAAAATAAAATATACCTCAGGATATCCAACAGCTGCCTCAGGGTGCTCAATATGTAGCCACTAATCCTCAGATGATATATCCAGTGGTCACTGAAAATACTCTAGAGAGATAGAAATAATGGGTTGAGCAAACCATGGCTTAGTAAGAGAGTTGTATGCAATTTTGATATCATGAAACTATATGTAGTAAAATACTTGAATTCCTATTGGTATGCTAGGCACACTAAAAAGGAAAGAATACTATAGTTGGCCGGGTAGTGCAGATAGAGCATAGAAGGTATTTTGAATTATCTGTCTTGTCGCGCAAACCCAAAGCGACTATGGGGAGTAGAAATTTAATTTAATGTAAAACTTATTTAAATATTCATTGCATATAATATTTCACATGCTTGAGTAAAATAATTTATTTAATCATATAAATAAACACGTGAAAACAATTTGATTTCCACCATTGAAATCATCTTTACACGTGTAACGGTAAAATAAATGGTTCAATTATTTCACTAATTCAACGATAAAAGCACCATAGTAAATAGTACATTTCAATAATTATCACCAAAATTAGTAATAACACGTGGAATAATAGTGGAAACAAGGCAACACCCTAATGATATCATGCTGTGATCCCATAGAGAGCAATAGTAATAAAGACGTGAGATCTATGGCCATAGTCTATAAATGTCCTCGGTCGTACATTGAGCAGGTGTCAACCAGGACGCTGAAGACAGGCTCAATGTCAACAACTTCACACATGATACATAACACATGAAACACATGACATGTGAGCATGATATGGGGCCTAACAGTCTCAAAACAGTATTTACATAGTGATAAAGCCTTTATGGAAATTATTACACATGGTAAAACTTCAGTCAGTCCATAAAGGAAAATCATAATAAAATAGTGAATATTATACTAAAAATAGTTTATAAAATATTCACTATTCACCATTTCACTTCACCAAGCACACGTTCTGCTATAAAACACTTGGGATGAATTTTCGATAGTTTTACTTTTATTGAATTCGGTAGCAGGAATATTTAATAAATATTTTTGGTAAATTCACAACTTATGAAAAATAATTAATTTCTCACTTTTAAGGCCAGGATGAAGATCAATAATGCATTAAAATATTTTTATGGTATTTATAGAAATATTCCTAATAAATTTCGACAGCATAACAACTTCCAATGTCCTAGCCTCCCTGTAATTTCAAACATAGTTCAACCAGCCAAATAACCACCATTTCCTAGTAATTTGAGGCAATTCATTTCCAAAATAATTTCATAAAATTTTTAGCATGAAAAACATGCACTCAGGATATCCCTACAAATTACACACGTGTCCTTTACCTGTCTGTCAAAACCGAGCTTTTCGATAGCACTACACGAATATCGTAACTCCCGAGCTACAATTAATTTTACCAAAATTATTAGCTTATTAAATACTTATTTTTAAGCTATAGTTCTTATAAAAATGCAGCCACATTGGATATTGTAAATATTTTTGCAGTATAATTTTTATCAATAGTATAACATAACTTCTTCGTTTCGCGTCGGATTTTAAATCAAAGTATACCGATAGACTCCTCGTAATTCCTACAGTCTAAATCTATCCTCAAAACATCAAGAACAACCATGGAACCTAGTCCCCTTCACCTTGGCTAAGTCTCCTTTATGGCATTTTTGATTGATTTTCAACAATTCAATCTTACTAAGTTATTCTACCATGCTTAGCAACTAATTCGGCACCATTTTTATGCTTGAAACACAATGAGACACCAAGATACCATGCTTAGCTAAATGCTTCATCAATGGCAAATTTTTATTTTTCAATTTTTAATTGAAACCATTGCTATAGAAATGTTAAGCATGCTTAGATGAATGATTTCATGCCATTAGATTTAAGGAAAACATAAGGGATGGCCTAGTACCTTTGCTTGGCCGAAACTTGCAAGCCTCCTTTCTCCTTGTATAGTGCCTTATAGGATAAGATATGGGTGTAAAAATGTAGAGGAGAGAGAGAATATCAAATTCTAGTTAGATTAAGAGATATAAGCTTGGAAAAATTTCTTTCTTCTTTCTCTTGAAGATGGTGTGGGAGGTTAAGGAGGAAGAAAGTGAATTGTGTAGCTCAGCTGCTGACTGAATGTTAAAGAAAATTTTGGAACCTTGCAAAATCACCAAAATGCCCTTGGTTATGAAAATTTCATACAAATTTGCCTTTACGGTCCCGCTGGCATAAAAACGGTGTAAACGTACTCCAAATTTTCAGATTCCAGTTCCAAATGGTTATATTAAACATAATTTGATGATTGGAAGTGGTTTCGTTGACGTCCAATGCACGGATAGAGAATTTACGATTTTACCCCCGCGACTTGCCAACGAAGTTTTTTGTTTTTGTGATCATTTCGAAAGATCCATTGACACCATGTTAAAGTACTTTTCATGTAGAATAACATGATATTTTTACTTCGTTCCATTTCATTTTAGCTTGGGAGAAATTTACGAAAATACCTTCAGGACGTATCCGTCATTTTCCAATTTGTTTCTCATACTTCCCAAAACAATACAACTTGGGTATTTGGACTCTTATCATAGTAATCAAATTTTAAATAAAAGTCTATCTATAGCTGATATTAATATTTACATCAAAGGTATCATTTTCATTACATTTTACTAACTTTACATCCCCTGTACGTAAATTATACAAAAGTAGTATTGTACATATACGTCTAAACATATAAAAGAAATTAAAACATACCTCTACGATCAAAAAATAGTTGCCTGAGGGTACTAAAGCGCAGTCAATCAGTGGAACAGTATATCACTGCAAATAATCTATGAGGTGGGAAAAGAGAGGGGTGAGCTAAATGCCCAGTAAGAAATTTGTACGCAAGAACTGATACGATGAAATCTATATGCATAAAAACATTTGATTTCTAATAGTACGCTTACGGACATTTTTTAGGAAGGATGCTATAATTGGTTGGGTAACCGGATAGAGTATGGAAGGTACTTTGAAGTACCTGTCATGTCCCAGTCCCTAGTTACGACTATAGGGAGTAAACGGTTGGAAATGATATGAAGAAACAATATAATTCACTTTAAAATCATGCCATGCAATATTTCAGTATATAAATAGTATATAAACAATTTAACTAAATCACTTCAATAAACAATTCAGTATAAAAATCCAACAAACAATACAATAAACACTTTAAAATTCTCAGTGTAGTCAATATATAAACAATTTAGTTCAATATTAGTAGGAAATTCAGTTCAGTAAAACAGTACAATACAATGGAGACCAGGCAACACCCAATAAAAATTATGCCATAACAGTATCCCAAGAAGGGAGAAACAGTAACAGTAAGACATATGGCCATAGTTAGTGAGTCCACAGTGTACACTTGCCAGGTGACAATTGCAGAAGCTGAAGACTTGGTAGGTCTGTTAGCAACAATACAGTAACAGTAACAATAACAGTAACAATTAGCATGATATGGGGCCTAACAGTCTCAAAACAGTTTATAAGTGGTATAAATACCATTAAAGAAATCAATTTCAGTAATAAAATCTTTAGTTAGTCCATAAATGCATATGTTAGAAAACATAAGCAATTCAGTAATGAAAATTCATAAAATACTCACAGTTCAGTATTCATTTCTAAAAATGTTCTATTTATTTGTAAACAAGTTATAAGAACATGCCAGTACTCTCATGTACGTAAAATTCGATAACATGAATTTTTAAATATTGTTTTTCGGTATTTAGTGAAAATATGAAATTTCAATAAATGAGATGAGATTAGCTTAAATTTCCTTTCATTTCTAATACTCAAGATATTCAAAAATAATTTCCTAAAATTCACAAAAATTTCGATAGTATAACGGTTGTTTCTAACCTAACCCTCTTACAGTAAAAACACATTATACAAAGCCAACCAAAGTCCACAATTTCAACAATTCCAAAGCAATTGACTTCAAAACAATTTCATAAAATCATTTTCAACCACAATATGCATTCACAGTATCCCTACATGTTCCATACTCATCCCTTGCCTGTCAAATTCTACTGAAATCACCAATAGCACTACACGATAATTCTCACACCCGAGCTGCCAAACATTATGCCAACACTATTACTTCACCATATTTTAATTATAATAAATTCTTCTTCATTAAATTCTATCATTGTCTACAGTAGTCACTAAACCAGTCTAATTTATACTGGTGCTAAAACGCAACTATGCCTAAATCAACTGGGTTTTCCATTCCGATCGCACCGGTAGTCTTCTCTTAATGTATACAGTATCATGGGGCCTAAAATACATCAAATTGAGCACAAGATCATGACCCCCTTCACTTGGCTGAAAGCTTCATGTAGTGATTCACTATCTTTTTCAACTATTTAATTCTTAATTCATGTTTTAACGTCATTTTCCACTTCTCTTATACCATTTTCATGCATCAAAACACATGGATTTTTGAACTTCCTATCATGGTTGAAACCCTATGGGAGTGATTGAAGTGGTTTTGATTTAATATAAGTCCAAAATCATGTCTAGGTACCTTAATAACATCATTGTCTATCATTAAAACATAAAGAAATTATAAGTATAAAATTACCTTATGGTGGCCAAATATGAGGGGAAGCCTTTCTCTTTGATTTTGTCTACTTTACCACAAGATATTAGTATGGGTTTGTAAAGCACTGAATTTGGGACAACTTTGTATAAGAAACTTTTCGGTTTTGAAGGGGTTTAATAGGTGTTTAGGAAGCTTTTCTTATTTTTCTCTAAGCTTGGTTATGGTGGAAGAGCTAAAGGTTGAAGATGATGGTGAGGTCGGCCCCTTTAGAAAGTGTAGAAATTTCTTTTAAAATTATCTTGGTTGCTAAATGATCGAAATGCCCTCTCTTATAATGATTTTGGACAATTTTGCCCTTAAACTTCCATAATATTTTTAACTATTCAATTTGCCTTCAAAATATTTTATTCCATCACTAAATATTATTATTGAACATATTTTAATGAATGGATGAGGTTTTTTAAGGTTTCACTGACCATAAGGGTGAAATTACAAAAAAACTTCTACTGGGTCAATTGCGTAAATTTATTATTTCACATATGATTTAGTTTATCTATTAACATGACCAAGAACTTATTTTCATGTAGATTATCATACTTTAGTCAATTGGTCAAAAATTAATTTAGTTTGACCATTATTCGTGAAAGTTCAACCAGGCTATGTCCTTAATCGTCATTTTCTAGTTTGTTGGCACACTTCCCAAAAATAACTTAAATAAAGGATTTTGGATTCCAAATTCTTACCATAAGTTCATTGGACTCTTCGTACAATATCTGCCTAGTCTCACATCCATCCAGGCACTATAGGGTTTGTGGGACCCAACACATTGTTTCATTTTATACCTGCGAAATACACAAGAATTGAATTGTGGTGAGAAGTCTTATATCCGTAACAGTATTAGAATATGTGGTTCTCACAAATCATGCCCCTTATTGGCAATAATAATGATACTGATTATGAATGTTGTTTGACTCTAATCAAGTCTCTAGTATCCACAGTTGTCACCTGATTAGTGTACACTATAAGCCCCTCTTGATTATGGCTATATGTCCTACTACTTAGTCCCTGTTTGGGACCATTGAAAATTGAATGATTCTATTGGATGTTGCCTTGCTGTCACGTCCAGATTTCTTAAAATCAGGACTAACTTTTTCTTTTTCATTCATTTGGTTGGGTTATGGTCAATTTTATCAATTCAATGTAAAATTAAAACTTACTTAGCTAAATCAATATCCAATTATTGAGATTGGTCTCAAATACAATCATTACAATACATGTTTACTTTCTTTTACATTCTCTGTAACATCCCGTTACCACATTTTTCACGTATTTCCATACAACTTAACCAGTTGGGCTGTCTGCGATGCCATTAACATTTAACAGTAACAGTGATAAATGATAAACATTTATCTATTAATTATGGAATATGAAATTTCTTTTTATTATTCCTTTCATCTGACATCCCCTATTAACCTTTATTTCATTAACATAGTACTGTATACATATGTCTGAAATGTAAAAGAGAAGAGACTGTACCTGTCACATTTAACGTGCCATGCCTCAGTGCTTTAAGCATAGCTATACCCATCTGAGAGCTAATTCTCTCAACTCCATGTACTTCTTATCTGTGGAGTCAAAAACAAAGGGGTGAGTGATTCATACGCTCAGTAAAGGAAACATATGCTGCTTTAAATAAAGCAAAACTATGTATATATCATAACTCATTTATTCTTTTCTTAACAATAACCCAGTAGAAAAGACAGTGGATACATAGTAAACACTATATATAGGATTTCAACAAATCCTTACAGTAAATAGAAGTTGATAAGTTGAGACTAGGCAACAAATAAATCATGCTATCCCCTTGCGAGAACGAAATCTGCCGCTATTGGGGTGCACCCGTAGGCCATCGCCCCTCACGGCTATCTCAGATCTATGGCCATAATCTATAGTGGTCCTCGGGTCCACTTGCCAAGTGACCTCGAGACCACTGATGACTTGGCGAGTCCATCAGCCCTGTGACGCCCTGAGGTGCACTCGTTGGTCCATCGACCGAGCCACCGCCCCAGGCGGGTCACGCAATAGTAATGCATGAACTAGAGGCCTAACGTCTCAAAATCCAATTATATCTCATGAAAAACCTTTAAGGAATTATTTCATAATGTCATCACTTTCTTTCCAAAAAGGTTTTAAAACAGCCCGCACTCTCACTGAATTCCGTGTGAGAAAGACACGGTTTAAACTGACTCGCCATGGCTAGTTCGCCCATGGTCAACTCACCCATTGGTCAACTCGCCCAAAAACATAATGAAAATAATTCATTTTTCGTTAAGAAAATTAGGAAAAACGAAACCTGTTCGCCATTATCGACTCGCTCGATATGGCTCGCCCATGACAGTTCGCCCAACGCGGAGAACCAGTGTTCGCCCGCCCTTTATGCTTTCAAAATCCGAAAACATACTGGCTCGCCCTCAGTGGCTCGCCCCGTAATCTATTCGCCAAAAGGTCTAAAATTTTTATTTTGGAAATGTTTAAAACGTCTATTTTTCCTTTAAGAAATTACTGTTTAAAACTGTTCGCCAGGGTCAGCTCGCCCATAGCTTTCATAACAAAAAGGGTCGCCCGCCCCTTTTTTATAAGTAATTTGGCTCGCCTGCCAATACCAAGAATTTATATTTTCCATTTTTAAAATGTTAAAATGGCTAATTTTCCTCAAGAAAAATACCACCGAAACTCTCTTCGCCATGGTCACTCCAAAACAGGCTAACATATAGTCGTCCGCCAATTCTTTCTTATAAAACATTAAGTAAAACCGGCTCGCCTTTAATGGCTTGCCAACAACTTCCTAAACTTAAGGGTCGTCCGCCCCAAATAAAATGGAAAAGGGTTCGCCCAACGTTGGCTTACCCATATTTCTCCTTAAAACAAGGGCACTCGTCCAGTTTCATAGAAGGACTCGCCCGTCTAAAACAATATAGCAAGTTTCGCTCGCCCGCCAATGCCATTTTGCCCAAATATCATAGGGACGGCTTTGTAGCCTGCCCAAAATCAAAGAAATTTATTAAAAACAGTGCATGTCAGAAAACAAAGCATTTAGCTTAATATTTTCATAAAATTTACTCCACAGGACATGCATCACTCCACACATACTTCCCTTACCTGTTAGAAACGAAGTCTTGCTTCGCCCCGCTCTCTATTCGCCCATAGCCATTCCCAATTATCGGCTGCAAATTATATATAAATTCCATTAATATTTTCTTTATATATTTTTCCATTACTTGGGCGAGACTTCAGGTAAATCTACCAGTTCGCCCACAGATATACTCGCCCAGTGCCTTACGCATTTGAGCTCGCCCATTATTTCACTTCACTACAATTGGGCGATCTCGCCCATTTACACAGAATTTACCTTGGCGAGTTCCTCATTATCTACTCGCCTCACTGGCGATTACTAGATTTCAACATGGGCGATCACTGTAGTCGCCATTGTCGTTGCTTATTTCATTATTTTCCTTGTTTTCATGTTCTCTAAGGATCTAACTAAAACAAGGTTGTGTTCTATGTTTATTACTTTGTAAAACATAGAAATCTATCATCAAACACCAAGATAATTATATAAATAAGGAAGCTCACCTTAACCGTTTGCACTTCCAGAATAGATTATTTTCTGTCTCATGTTGGCCCCCTTTTGCTTATTCCTTCAGCTCATCAACTATGGAGGGAAGGTTTTACAAGCAGGTTTATGTGTTTTGGCCAACTGAAGAGTGAAGTTCAGTAAATCAGGCATGATAGAAATAAGAGGAATCAAAACATAAACTGGCATTTGCACCGCTCTCGTGAAGGAGATGAAGTTTGCCAAATGAGTTTTCCTCAAGCCTTTCTCCTTATATAACCATGCTAATCCAATCCGAAGCTATCGCCTGTCCCTTATCCTGTATCCTTCATCATTTCACGTCTTTAATGCATGAAGAAAACTGAGGCACAAGTGGCGTGAAAGTCTCCCTTTCACATTCTTTTTCTTCTGCTGCTGTTGACTTTGTTTTATTTCTCAACCAATCAGGTAAATTCCTTACTGACTTCAACCTCTTATCCGTTAATTCTCTTCAACCGTGTGACTTATAAGTCAATTTTGGCTGCCAGGTTGAATTCTGTTTTCATTTGCCCCTCTATCTGGGTGACCACCTTACTCGCCCAATACATGCTTTGGGCTATCACAACACACACGGAAATCATCCAATTTTGTCCTTGGCGAACTCATTCGCCCAACCAAAAAGCAACCAACCAACTCGCCAATTGCTAAGATTCCCCACATTTGGAAATTTTTATTTAGCATTTTAATTTCTTCAATTTGTGTGGGCGATCGGGAGCCATCGCAGATTTTGGCAAACTAATATACTCGCCCTCGCCATTATCCATTGGCGATCTGCTCGCCCATTGGCGAACATACTACCTTCTCCCCTTTGGCGAGCTGAACAACATTCTCGCCCATACGTTATTTCACCATAATTGCTCCATTACTACTCAACTTAAGGAGCTTTTCAACTAAATGGAAATCAATACTCTCTATTTATTTAATTTCCAATATCCATTTTATGAGATTAAGGTCTATAGTAGGGTAAAATCAGATCTTACATTTTCTCCCCACCATAAGAAATTTGGTCCTCCAAATTTCAACCAGACCTGTCAGTGAAGAAACTCTGGGTACTTCTTATGCATAAGGCTTTTAAAATTTCAAGTAGCCTTATTCTTAATATTATACCATCAAAGCACCTTAGCCATAACATGATCTTAGATCACAGCACTTTATCACTGCAATTTATCTTTCCTATCCAAAATCCGTACCAATTTCTCAACATAATTCATGTCCTCTCTAATCTCTAGGACTCATCTCGAATCACGTGAGAAGGATATGGATAATACTTTCTCATTATTGAAACATGGAATACGTTATGCACTCCTGACAACTCGGGAGGTAGTGCACATCTTTCACATGATTTAAGATCTCCAAAGATCTCATGCCTCGAGGACTCAATTTCCCTCTCATTATGCCTCTAATTAGTAAAGCCTTAATATACATCATCCCTTGTATACATCAAGAGGTCTGTTTGACCAAGTCGAAAAGAATTCTCGGTTTTATATCTTCTCATACTATCGTGGATCATACCGTCTGCTAAATAAACCATTTAAGGTATTATGCCTTTTACTCTCCTTTGGCCATTATCATAAACAAACTCTGCCAGGGTAGAGGATTATCCCAGGAGCCTATAAAATCAACTGCACTAGCTCACATCATATCCTCGAGCGTTCATATCATACACTCGGACCGTCTCTCAGTCTGCGGATAATCTGCGGTGCAAAACTCAATCGGGATCCCATAGCTTCCTGTAATCTCTCTCAACACTGAGATATGAAGCGGGACTCCCTATCAAATGTAATGCTCACTGGAATACTGTATAACCTCACCATTTCCCTGACATATAACTCGGCCAAGGCACAATTTAGCTCAACAAATTCCATAATCAAGGAATGAGCAGACTTACTCAATATGTCCACAACTATCCAGATAGCATTTTACTCTTTTCAATTTTCACTTAATATAGGAAGTACCTCTAATATAGGTATTTTTCTTCCTTATCACCTTCTCAACTTTTATTTATTCTCGTTCCTAACATAAAACCACGAATATCTCTTTATACTCCTCATTGTCTCTAAGAGTACTGCCCGTCTCTTCAGGCCATCAATAATCATCCCTTTGGCGCTCTCCCGCGCTCTAGGATTACTCTCTCAAGTGTGTTGGCGACCACCTAGTTCGCCCACATCTCACAACATATTATCCGGTGTTGAGCGTTCACCCCACTCGTGGGTCTCCCATCCCGAATTTTCTCAAGGTCCTGAAGAATCTCGGGCGTCTTCTCTCAAAACCAATTTACACTCCCTTAAGTCTTTTATCATCCTTGAGAGTTAGTAACTCATCTATACTATTTATCACTTATCATCTCACTCAGTGCTTAGTCGATAATAATATGATGACTATCCTTTAGATAGTTTTAATCAATTGTACGTAATTGTCCCAGTAGTCTCTGAAATACCACGCACTCGCTCTCAATATATCCCGGAGCGTCATACAATGCGCTCGAATATCTATATCAATCTGAGGCGGTGCTAACAGTAAAAATTTGGAATCCCAAAGCCTCTTGCTATTTTCTCAAAGCATACGGCGAATCAGGGATCCCTATCACAAGTACTCACTTACTGGAACTTCACATACGTCCTCTCTATCTCACCAATGTATATCGACTAAAGCACTTATTACATCCCGAAACCATAATCACTTCTATAACATCATGGTTCTTTCGGATTCTTCACTACCTCACAGTGATTGTTTCATGATCAATCTAGGACTGCTTTTCTTTTGCAGACCTTAATATTAGTCACCGATTACGTCTCAAGTAATCATTTTCCCCTCGATCACTTCTCTTATCTCAAGTGATCATTCGATCTCTTATTCTCCTAGTACATGTAATGTTACTACTTGGAGAATATACTTTTCCTTATACCAATTTCTAGAATTTAAATTTATTATCATTCAGATTTCAACACCACTATTATTTTCTCACTTAATATAGTACTTTACTGTTACTATCTCGTAACCATTTCAAATACTATATTCATACATACCCATTCTCTTCCACTTTCTCATAAATATATATATATATATATATCACATCAATAGGGTAGTGAATTCCATACACTACTCAACAACCCATCTATGACATTTGGGTCAATTTTATAATTTTATACTCCAATAAGCACCCTTAACCTCACTTAAGTAGTAAAATCTTTTATTCGGACAATTTTAATGTCCACTTAATCAGTTGAGACCTCACGTCTCTAATATATATATATATATATCAATATACATGTTTATTTTTTTTTAAAATCATCCTAGTTGGCTCTAGGCACACAAATAGGAAGGATACTACAGTCGGCTAGGGATCCAGATAGAATATGATAGGTATTTTAGAATACCATACTTGTTCCGGAACCTAGAAGCAACTGTAGAGAGTACTAATCCCGTTGTTTTTCAAAACGATAAAATTTTCGCTTTCACCAGTTATATCAAACCAGTTTAGTTCTTTACTCATCAATCTCTTGAGTAATTTCTCAAGCTCTTCTGATTCACTCGTAAGAGCTTACAACCAGTTTCCATGTTGTGAATCGAGTCATCAATCTCTCGAATCCACGTTACTCCAGAAGCTTACTTAAAATACTATCCCGAATATTCTAATTCACAAACTCATATTATCTGGGATGTCTCACCATTTACATCCAACCAAATCACTATGTATCCTCCAAACATATCTATTTAAATTTTCAAGTCACTTTACAAGTATTTCTCAATATTTCGATTCTATGGATATTGTAACGGACCAGCCCAACCGGCCATGGCAACCCCTTTTTAGGCCCATCGACAACGATTGCTGTGACAACGCTACTTATCCATACTGTTCTCCTTTGGCGAATGCCTCGACGCCCCGGTCCTTCCAACCGTGCTCGAGCTCGCCAATCTCAAGGTTTTCTTTCGCATCCGCAATAACTCGAACACTTGACTTCCTTAATTGTCAAGTTACAACTAATATTCATTCTCCTAAAACATAAGGAGTATATGTATCCGGTATTATCATCGATTTTAAATCACTGATCTCACAGTTCACCTTTTTAGTTCACACTCTATAAGTACATCACTGTTCATAATATTTAGTAATCTCATACCAATATAACCCATATTTTTCACTTTAAATTCAGACCCTAAAATCCACAACAGGGCTGACTATCTCGCGACCTCTCATAACTTGTACCCTGGGTCGCCTTACTTATCGATATATTCGTGGGGTCCACAGTAGACATCATCCTTTATACCATCAAACACTCATACCATTTCACCATCAATTTTTTTAGTTTAAATCCATTCAATCTCTTATGACTTTGAAAGAAAACATGTCAATATAGGGGTATATTCATAAATTCCCCTTTAATTCTCTCTCATCAATATAACTCCAAACATGCGATCTTAAGGCTTATATGCTAATATTATCCCATTTTCATCTCAATATCATCATTTTAGGATCTTAGTTCGATATGGACAGAGAAGTCCTGGTGGAGCCCGCACCGAGTTCCTCACTGTACCTTATCAAATAGACCCGACATTATGATGATAAGATTGCCTATCTCATGCAAAATTTTCGGATTACTATCTCTATTTGTAACCCATAATTAATCAACTTTCACCATATTCCAACACTTAACTCATTTCACAGTCATTCGACTCTTCTATACATTCAGACTATACAGTACTACAGGGGATGTTAACCTTTCTCAACACTTTCCATGCTAAAGGCATCAACAGACATCAGACCAATCCAAGCTCTGATACCATTAAATCTGTAACATCCCGTTACTACATTTTTCACATATTTCCATACAACTTAACCGGTTGGGCTGTCTGCGATGCCATTAACATTTAACAGTAACAGTGATAAATGATAAACATTTATCTATTAATTATGGAATATGAAATTTCTTTTTATTATTCCTTTCATCTGACATCCCCTATTAACCTTTATTTCATTAACATAGTACTGTATACATATGTCTGAAATGTAAAAGAAAAGAGACTGTACCTGTCACATTTAACGTGCCATGCCTCAGTGCTTTAAGCATAGCTATACCCATCTGAGAGCTAATTCTCTCAACTCCATGTACTTCTTACCTGTGGAGTTAAAAACAAAGGGGTGAGCGATTCATACGCTCAGTAAAGGAAACATATGCTGCTTTAAATAAAGCAAAACTATGTATATATCATAACTCATTTATTCTTTTCTTAACAATAACCCAGTAGAAAAGACAGTGGATACATAGTAAACACTATATATAGGATTTCAACAAATCCTTACAGTAAATAGAAGTTGATAAGTTGAGACTAGGCAACAAATAAATCATGCTATCCCCTTGCGAGAACGGAATCTGCCGCTATTGGGGTGCACCCGTAGGCCATCACCCCTCACGGCTATCTCAGATCTATGGCCATAATCTATAGTGGTCCTCGGGTCCACTTGCCAAGTGACCTCGAGACCGCTGATGACTTGGCGAGTCCATCAGCCTTGTGACGCCCTGAGGTGCACTCGTTGGTCCATCGACCGAGCCACCGCCCCAGGCGGGTCACGCAATAGTAATGCATGAACTAGAGGCCTAACGTCTCAAAATCTAATTATATCTCATGAAAAACCTTTAAGGAATTAATTCATAATGTCATCACTTTCTTTCCAAAAAGGTTTTAAAACAGCCCGCACTCTCACTGAATTCCGTGTGAGAAAGACACGGTTTAAACTGACTCGCCATGGCTAGTTCGCCTATGGTCAACTCACCCATTGGCATTTTTCATTAAGAAAATTAGGAAAAACGAAATTTGTTCGCAATTATCGACTCGCCCGATATGGCTCGCCCATGACAGTTCGCCCAACGCGTAGAACCAGTGTTCGCCCGCCCTTTATGCTTTCAAAATCCGAAAACATACTGGCTCGCCCTCAGTGGCTCGCCCCGTAATCTATTCGCCAAAAGGTCTAAAATTTCTATTTTGGAAATGTTTAAAACGTCTATTTTTCCTTTAAGAAATTACTGTTTAAAACTGTTCGCCAGGGTCAGCTCGCCCATAGGTTTCATAACAAAAAGGGTCGCCCGCCCCTTTTTTATAAGTAATTTGGCTCGCCCGCCAATACCAAGAATTTATATTTTCTATTTTTAAAATGTTAAAATGGCTAATTTTCCTCAAGAAAAATACCACCGAAACTCTCTTCGCCATGGTCACTCCAAAACATGCTAACATATAGTCGTCCGCCAATTCTTTCTTATAAAACATTAAGTAAAACCGGCTCGCCTTTAATGGCTTGCCAACAACTTCCTAAACTTAGGGGTCGTCCGCCCCAAATAAAATGGAAAAGGGTTCGCCCAACGTTGGCTTACCCATATTTCTCCTTAAAACAAGGGCACTCATCTAGTTTCATAAAAGGACTCGCCCGTCTAAAACAATATAGCAAGTTTCGCTCGCCCGCCAATGCCATTTTGCCCAAATATCATAGGGACGGCTTTGTAGCCCGCCCAAAATCAAAGAAATTTATTAAAAACAATGCATGTCAGAAAACAAAGCATTTAGCTTAATATTTTCATAAAATTTACTCCACATGACATGCATCACTCCACACACACTTCCCTTACCTATTAGAAACGAAGTCTTGCTTCGCCCCGCTCTCTATTCGCCCATAGCCATTCCCAATTATCGGCTGCAAATTATATATAAATTCCATTAATATTTTCTTTATATATTTTTCCATTACTTGGGCGAGACTTCAGGTAAATCTACCAGTTCGCCCACAGATATACTCGCCCAGTGCCTTACGCATTTGAGCTCGCCCATTATTTCACTTCACTACAATTGGGCGATCTCGCCCATTTACACAGAATTTACCTTGGCGAGTTCCTCATTATCTACTCGCCTCACTGGCGATTACTAGATTTCAACATGGGCGATCACTGTAGTCGCCATTGTCGTTGCTTATTTCATTATTTTCCTTGTTTTCATGTTCTCTAAGGATCTAACTAAAACAAGGTTGTGTTCTATGTTTATTACTTTGTAAAACATAGAAATCTATCATCAAACACCAAGATAATCATATAAATAAGGAAGCTCACCTTAACCGTTTGCACTTCCAGAATAGATTATTTTCTGTCTCATGTTGGCCCCTTTTTGCTTATTCCTTCAGCTCATCAACTATGGAGGGAGGTTTTACAAGCAGGTTTATGTGTTTTGGCCAACTGAAGAGTGAAGTTAAGTAAATCAGGCATGATAGAAATGAGAGGAATCAAAACATAAACTGGCATTTGCACCGCTCTCGTGAAGGAGATGAAGTTTGCCAAATGAGTTTTCCTCAAGCCTTTCTCCTTATATAACCATGCTAATCCAATCTGAAGCTACCACCTGTCCCTTATCCTGTATCCTTCATCATTTCACGTCTTTAATGCATGAAGAAAACTGAGGCACAAGTGGCGTGAAAGTCTCCCTTTCACATTCTTTTTCTTCTGCTGCTGTTGACTTTGTTTTATTTCTCAACCAATCAGGTAAATTCCTTACTGACTTCAACCTCTTATCCGTTAATTCTCTTCAACCGTGTGACTTATAAGTCAATTTTGGCTGCCAGGTTGAATTCTGTTTTCATTTGCCCCTCTATCTGGGTGACCACCTTACTCGCCCAATACATGCTTTGGGCTATCACAACACACACGGAAATCATCCAATTTCGTCCTTGGCGAACTCATTCGCCCAACCAAAGAGCAACCAACCAACTCGCCAATTGCTAAGATTCCCCACATTTGGAAATTTTTATTTAGCATTTTAATTTCTTCAATTTGTGTGGGCGATCGGGAGCCCTCGCAGATTTTGGCAAACTAATATACTCGCCCTCGCCATTATCCATTGGCGATCTGCTCGCCTATTGGCGAACATACTACCTTCTCCCCTTTGGCGAGCTGAACAACATTCTCGCCCATACGTTATTTCACCATAATTGCTCCATTACTACTCAACTTAAGGAGCTTTTCAACTAAATGGAAATCAATACTCTCTATTTATTTAATTTTCAATATCCATTTTATGAGATTAAGGTCTACAGTAGGGTAAAATCAGATCTTACATTCTCATTTTATTTACATCAAGTCCAATAAAATTATTTCATAATTATACCTAACTAAATAACGTTTAACTATATAAATATCACATGTCAAACCATTAACCCTAGTATGCATTTATTTCTATATCAAATGACTGTAATTGATGTTTAAACTCCTTTAGTTTACATCCTTTTAGCATATTAAAGTACTACACAATAAAGTCTAAATATATGAAGTAACTATACGATGATACCTCCATAGTACAATGCCAAAGCCTTAAAGGAATTCAATCAAAATCCTTTCTTAACAAGGATGCTACTATTGCAAAATGTCTATAAGGTGAAAAGGGGGGTAAGCTTTAAGCCCAGTAAGAAATATATATAAAAGAGCAGATACCATGCTAATTATATGCACATATCCTATAATGTTCTTACGATGACAATTTACCATCAATAATATTAAACCTGATCTCAGAAGGAATAGATACTATGCAACTAACATACATGTATCCTATTATATTTATTACATTTACATTTACTATTGATAACCCTAACATGAGACTTGGAAGGAAAGAATTGCTATAGCCGGTTAGGAATACCAGGTTGAGTAAAGAAGGATGCTTTAAAGCACTTCACTTGTCCGAGTCTCTAGGTCCGACTATAAGTGTCCTAAGTGAACTTACAAAAATTAAATTCATCCATTTTCAAAACAATGGAATTTCAATACAATATTTCTAAAAACCATGACAATGCAAATGATAAACATTTTATTTCAAATCCATAATTTTGATTTTCAAATCAGTAATTGTTAAAACGATAAAATCTGATAAACAGATTCAATTCCAATCAATAACAATCAAGATGATATTATTCATTTGACAATTTACATTCAAATCGATAATCATATCATATAAAACCATTCATTGGAGACAGTCATTAAATCATTGCACTTTAATAAACGATAAAGTTATACCATTAGCAATTCGAAAAATCTTTCCTTCCAAACAGTAAAACCATAACCTCGGTACATTCTTTTGCATTAAAACATTTCATTTGAATAACTGAGATTCAATAAAACCATATCACAAATACATTTCTTTTTAATAAAACATTTCATTTCAATAAATAAATTCGATAGAAACATTTCCTTTCCTTTCATTTCATTTCAAAAAAACGTTCGATAGAAACATTTCGTTTTGTTTCATTTCATTTCATTTCAATAAATAAAATTTGATAGAAACATTTCCTTTCCTTTTATTTCATTTCAATAAAACATTTGATAGAAACATTTTGTTTCATTTCTTTTCATTTCAATAAAACATTCGATATAAACATTTATAAACATTTCATTTCATTTCATTTGGATAAAACATTTGATAGAAACATTTTATTTCATTTCATTTGGATAAAACATTTGATAGAAACATTTCATTTCATTTATTTCATTTTGATAAAACATTCAGCGAAGACAGTCAACATCCCAATAGAATCATGCAACATTAAGTTCTCGAATAGGAATAACATTACATTAGCATGATTGCCCGAATGTAACTATGGGAGCTAACGATCTCAAAACATTTACTTGATTTCCATGAAAACAATAGAACAATACTTTATGCTTTTAAACATTATACGATGCACATTCAAAATATAGATTTTTGGCGAACCAAGTTTCATTTTACATTGCCATGGAATCTAACGGTGAGGTACATGTGTAGCACTTAGCTCCCTTGGGATCCTAGAGCTTACTTTCACTATCTTAAAGGAACTCATGTAGCACATAAGTCCTTTTGGACTCTAGAGGTGGTTCTCACAATATAACCTCTCAAACTATAGCATACCATGTTAAAACATTTACGATAACCCATCTTTTATTAGACATTTCATTCGGTATAAACCCAAAATATTTCATTCAAACTGCTAAACATTTCATTACTATACATTCTTTATAACCATTAAACATTAATAATGCATTCTAAAATCATCATGCATAACGATTGAAATACCTCAAAGCAATGATTATGCATGTGAACAATGCAATTATATATGACTAAATGTATGCATATACAATAACTCTTTCATTTTCAATTCTATAGTTTAAATTCTAATACTTTCAATAAAACCAATAACGTCAAATTATTAACCCTTTGCAATCATTAATCAATCTCAAAACGTTTCCTTTCGTTTGATAACATTTAACCATTTCAATTCTTCAAACTCTAAAATCTATTCTATCGTTTTGATAAACTTCATTTTCAACTATTGTACTTTAAAATCTTTCAGTACTTTTCATAAACTTTCAATCACGTAATATAGCTCAACACATTCAAAACATATACCTTTAAATCAATACCAATCATTTTGATCCAAAGTCTCATTCTAAAATCATCATTCGCTATCAAAATTCAACAATTTCAGAATGATCAATGGACATTATATCCTTTTAGAATATGTTAAATTATTTAAATCAATAATTTACTTAACACTTTTTTAAGCCAAACCATTTTGACTTAAGGCAGTTGACTGCTTTTTTGGGGCAGTTGATTGTCGTGCATTTCTTTAATTTTCCAAATTAAAATTTCACAATATTTAAAATTGACTATACCATGGGCAGTTAACTGGTTACTTGAGTAGTCGACTGGTTTTCAAACAGAAAGCTTCTAGATAAAAAACGATTGACTAACCTTCATGGCGGTCGATTGTTTTTTAGATAGTAAGTTTCTGGGTAAGGGGCAGTCGACTGGTCTTTAAGGCAGTTGGCTGGTTTAAGTTAGTAACATTAAAAGCACCAAAATCCTATGTCTGGGTAGTCAACTGCTCCCTTGGGCAGTCGGCTAAACCTAGATAGAATGCTAGCTAGGAGTTAAAAACCTAATTTCAAAACCTTTTATACATTTAAACACAATTCAATATACCACAATTCAGTCATAATTCAATGTAAACATGATATCCCTGCATTCCTTTACACATATCCTTTACCAAACAATTGTGATTATGTGACAGTAGTCTCCTTAACACTAATCTTCAATTAGCAAGCCTAGATGTCCAATTTGTTTTAGAGCTGTAGAGATTAATTCAAATACATTTTTTCATATCATATTTAATATTCATGCTTTATAAACTCAGAACTATCACATATATCTGATTAGATCAAAACTAAATCTTCTCTCTCTTACTTTCTCTTGGTCAAAACTTTGAACTTGCTTTTCACCCTCCAAATGGTCACTCCAACACACCATACCACAGTATGTTGTAGATCTCATCGAGCTGAGCAACTTTCCTTTAGGTCATTTTTTGGTTTGGAGTGGTTACATTAGGATTTTACAAGCTTTCTCTCTCTAAAAGTGTGAATAGCTCTCAACTTTCTCTCCTCCTTCACATGGCCGGCCAACACACATGGGGAAGATGACTTTTTGGGCTTTATAATATCTTATATATATATTAAATATCTTTAATAGCAAATTATTATTTTGCCCTTACACAATTTTTTTAATTTCGTTCATGTCCCAACTATTTTAATATTCATTTAAATACTTAATTTAATCTCCAAAATATTTTATTTCCATGCCAATTATAATTGTATAACATAATTTAGTCAAAACTTTTACTTTTGTTAGGGTTTGACCTGTCATAAGGATGAAATTACCAAAATAGCCTTAATTGTTCATTTGCAAAGTTTTTGGCCTTTTGTGTGATTCAGTCTACAGGTTGGAACTACACCAAAGATCTTCAAACAAGGGTTCATCTATGACATTTTATGGGTCAAAAGTCAAACTACATTAACCGATATTCACAAATGTTTTTTCGACCTTTCGATATGTAAGAGCCTCGTCCGTCTCACCAGGCCATCGACGAGCATACCCTAGGCATCCTCCACACACCCCAGGTTTACTCTTACATCGTCAATGCCTCAACCTTTCCAATGGGCTGTCGGTGAACTCAGGATTAATGCCTTGAGCACGTTTGCTGAGGCTCGAACCCTGGCACCCTTAAGTACCTGAGCCTTACACTCATGTTAATGGTAACATGAGTGTAAGGCTCGGGTACTTAAGGGTGCCGGGGTTCGAGCCTCAGCAAACGCACTCAAGGCATTAATCTTGAGTTCTTCAGGAGCCTTGGGACAAAGCCGTGAGGTGGGCGACCGCCAAAGCGGACAATACGTGAATGGTCTGTGATGGGCAACCGCCCAGCTTTCGCTGTCAAGGCAAACTTGAGGAGTGTGGGACTCCTAAGGGATGCTCGCCGACGGCCCACTAGAATGGGCGAGGCCTTGACAATGTAAGAGTAAACCTGGGGCGTGTGGAGGACGCCTAGGGGATACTGACCGACGGCCTCGTGAGATGGGCGAGCTCTTACAGGATATAATCGTCATTATTGAATTTGTTGCACATTTCCCAAAACATGCAAAATGGAAGAATTTTGAGATGTAGATTCTTACCATCTCATTGTTTCACTCCAAATATTAGTACTCTTTGGTTTTGTCCCAATCTGAATTGTAAAAATCTCAGTAGGACCCGCATTGCAATTTTCTCTAATCCTTACAAAGCGTAACATTTACAATAGCTCTCTTTGATACTTCAAATTAAACTCCAATCAAGATGAGTTTCATACCATGATTAACCAATCTCCAAGTATCAATAACCTACTCTTTCAGGGTCATTCCAGGTCTTAGTAATTCCCGTAAGCCCATATTCAATTTTCTTTACCATAACCATTATATAGAAATCTTAGCAAGTAACTCTCGCTTTTTGATATCCAAAATGAATAACTTATATTGGTTATTGGGAAATTGGGGTTCTCACACTTGCCTCTATATTTAATTGTTTTAATTGAAATGATATTGATCTGAAAGAAATTGTGTATTGAAACTGCATTGCTTTGAATTATCTTTTTGAATACGATAATATGAATTTGAATGAATTGTTTATTATCTGCATTGCTAATGTTTTGAAATATTGAAATTGAAATAACATTGATTTTGAAAACGCATCAATTTCTTATCGGTCAATCACCTTTAGGATCTTTATTGTCGTGAGAGTTGGGATCTAAGGATAATAAGGTGCTCTAAAGCATTCTTCCTAAAACACCCCTAAAGTCTTGACTTGACTATAGACAATGTAACATCCGGAATTAGAAAATTTCGAACCAAATTTTTCCTTTTTACTTTTATCTTTCTCATTTAATTAATCGGTATTAGTTGGTTTGCGTTTGGCGTCAGTGTAAGTTCATTTTACAATTCTCATTACCCTTCAATCTCGGTACCCTTAAATTAATTAATCTACTAATAATTAATTAAGAATTTAGAATAAAATATATAACATAATATTTATTAACAATTCAATATAAATTACATCCCACTAATTCATTACATGAACATGTCACTATTTACATCCCATTATAAATATAGCTGCCATGCATTCACTAGTCTGAATATAAATATTAAATTCTACTCTTAAATTAATTAATCTACTAATAATTTCCTTAAGTTATCTTATTGTAGCGGATATTACGCACCCTCTAATAAGCTATCTGGGATGGTGAGTAAGAGGGGTGAGCTTTGGGAAAGCCCAGTAAAAAACATATATAAAAGTTGTACTATATGTAGTAAAATAAAAATAAACTTATTTCATTTGTATGAAAAACATAAAAAGAAAAACAATTATAGTTTGAGCTTTCAGTAAATAATGTAATAATATTTTAAAAGCATGGGAAATTCTCACTTATGTAGTAACTCAATGAATCTAAAATCTTTAAGATATGATAAATGCACATATGTCATGAAAACATATCTTTTTAAAAACTTGTATCACCTCTTTCGTAACTTTTTTTGTCAAATCATATACTATTTTCATAAATCAAATCATTCAATAAATCAGTCACTTGTCAAATATCACATCGATAAAAAACAATCTCCCAGATATTCATGCACAATCTCGCATTCTCGAAGGGACCTCATAACAATGGCCACTGTCCATCACTCACATTTCGCACTGGTCAGGTGCTCACTGTGTAAACCTGTGGGGTTTGACCATAACTCCCACAGTCATATAATGTAAAGGGAAGGTTTGGGACATTTCCCAGCCTAAGCATCACTATCTCGTATGCACGATCATCAGGGAGATATTTATCTCATGAAATCACTTCATATACTCGTATATCGTTTCATATAAATCAATTCATGTAAGTCATTTCAAGAAATTCAATTTATGTAAATCACTTCATGTAACTTATTTCATATAAATCATTTCATGTAATTTAAATCATGTAAATCACTTCCTGTAGTTCCAAATCATGTAAAGTGTTTCATGTAAAACAATTCATGTAACTCATTTCTTGTAAATCAATTTATGTAAATCATTCATGTAATTCATTTCTATACAACTTCCATATATGTCTCTTACCTCTACTTCCATGCTGTATAAAAAATCTGGTAGCTCTCTTTGCACCTTTTTATTTCTTGTACCTCATAGTGCTCAATAAGCCTAAATTATATTCAAAATCCTATATTACAACTTCTAATTCTAATAAATATTCAATCATTTGCTATTTTTTATTTATCATTCTAAATAATTAGTTTATTTTATTTTCTTGTAAATACAAAAATATAATTTTAATTTAAATTCCATTCTTTTGCTAATCCTCATATTACCAATAATTCCAATTTTATAATTAAAATCCCATATATATCTAACTAGAATAAATATTATATATCTTTACAAATTCGTACTAAATTGGAGTCTTTCACAATTGTAATTTCAACATTCATTCATATTTTCAATTCCAATAATAATTATTTTATTAATCCTTATTTTCTAATTTATTACTCTTTTTGTAATAAATTATTTTGTTTCTTATTAAATATCAAAATTTAGTTATAATTATATTGACTTATTTCCTAATTTTAATTTCATAAAAATTTTATTATCTTGATTATTTATTCTAGTCAAACGCTTCATTCTTGCCTTGTCCTTATTATTTCCTAATTTAGATTTTACAAATAATCTTTGTTTATTATGTATTTTAATCCCATCAATTACATATATCCAAATTTATTTCCATTTTATTAATTTCAATATTTAATTTAACTTATTTTCTATCAATTACTATGATACAATAATAATTAATTCTCATTCTTTTCCAGTTATTAATTGCACCAGTTAAATCCATTATTCTAAATTTATATTCTTTTAATCATTAGATCATAAGAATATGCCTTAAGATCTCATGAAAATGCTTTTGGCCAGATTGTTCCTCTTGTCTTCTATTAATCATGTTTACATTCTTGTTTTATGGTTAATATTTATTTATGTTCCATTCCCAATTTTAGCCTTCTTATATTAATTTCTATCATGGTTAAATATTCATCATTTTCATTCATTTTTATTTATTTATTATTATTATTTTTTAATACCATACATATTAGTTTCTAATTCAATTTTTATAAATAATATTGTTTACTATCATTTACATACCTCAAAATTACTTACATGTTATTTATTTTCTCAATTAATTTATTATCTCCCATTTTAAACGCCAATACATAACCATAATTAATTGTATACTTTCCAAATTTATTTTCCACATTTTAGTTAATTTATTTTCTATCAAATGCTATAATATGGATATTCTTAAATTACAAATTTCTTCTAAGTTTAATTTCACTTTTTATTAATTTTATTAAATCGTTTTAACCTTTATAAATATTTCCTATTTATTTTCTACCATCATATTATATCTATTACACATTAATTTTTTACATCATTTTTATCACGTTTTCAGCCATGGTCGACAGTCTCCCAATTTGCCATGGCCGAAGCTCCATTATATCTCATCTTCATAGTCTTCTTTCATCCTTTATTCAATTTTAGCTTATGACTATCTTAAAATCTCTTAGAAATTTCATCAAACATCTTCAATGCAATTAAACATCATCCCATTCATGGCCAGACAGCATCATGTTTTATGCCACCACACTGTTTGCAAACCACCACCATCGTTCAGCCCACATCATACAATTCCCTATGTTTTGTAAATCATTACTATGGCTAAACTCATCTCATAAATTACTTCTATTTTTCAACCCATCATACAATTAAATTCAATATAAAAGAAATGTTTTCTTCTCATGGCCGGCTGCTACAGGATAATTTAAACTTACTTGTTTTTCTTCTTTAACTTCAATCCAATTGTTCCAAACACATTTCTCATACATGTATTAATCATTTACTATGGCTAAACTTAAGGGAAACATCATCCATCCCTTACCTTCATCATTGCAGAACAATACCCTTACCAAACGGGCCAAACCAGTCCCGATTCTTCACTCCAGCCACTGAAATTCTGAGTTTTAGATGTTCTAAAAATGTGGAATAAGTCTTGTAAAGGGAGTAGGGTGGATAGATGAAGAAAGGATAGAGTTGGCAAGGCATACGCCAGGAACCCATGGAGAACCAAAGGAAGAACGAGCAGCAAGGGAGCATTCTGTTTTAGCAGCAAGGAGAGTCGATGATGGGCAGAAAAAGACTGTTAGTCTTCTTGGTTATTAGCTCCTCCAATGAATATTTGCTACCTCTTAAGAAAAAATCAAAATCCCTTTTATATTTACATTTGTGCCATCATAAATATCTATTAAGTTTTTATTTTCAGATTTTAAATTTTATTTTAATTAAATTTAATTTATTTAAGACAAATTTAATCAAATATTGACTATTTAACCATCCCCATGTATAATTTCACTATTTTCATTTATGTCCTATAATTAATTTTAATAATTTAAAATTCAAATTCAAATTTAATATTTTATTATTTATTTATTATTATTTTTTATTTATTTGGGTCAAACAAGGTCAATTGTTGACTCCCAAGATGATTTGACAAAGTAGGGGTAGTGAAATTACCAATTTACCCCTTAACGAATTTTTTCGATTTCGTTCAGATTGCTTTTAATAATTTTGCGTAATTTAATTCACGAACTGAATTCACGTGAAACTTCTATACGTGCGAATCATCCTATAATAGTTTGTAAGTCCAAAAATCAATTTAGTTTAACTGTTTTTTTAGGAAAGTTATTCCGGGGGTATAGATACGATCGTCATTTTTGGATTTGTTGTGCTTAAACCTAGGTATGCTTATCTTAAAGAATTCCAGAAAATGGTCTTCTTGACCCTTAGGTATTTCAACCCCAAATTTAATATTTTGCCATTTCGTAAAGCGTCTGGATTATAGATTATCCTATGGGCCCACTTGACAATCTTTCCCCGATAATTCCATAACGTCAGGAAATCAGTTTTCGTAATTTTACTGACTATTCCACTCCTTTACCATCAATAGGTATAGGGAGAATAGAGAAATTTGGGCTCTCACAGATGACCCCATGTCTGAGTCTACATCGATTATTTATCGTTACTGATTCACATATTGTCATGCATAATTGTTTAGGATACTTGCATATAGTTTCACATGGTATTTGTTCATTTATGTATGTTTATTAATGGGCGTAAAGCTCACCCCCTTACTCATCCTTTTAGCTTCACATCAATAGATATGGTTGTTGCTACTTGTAAGGCTAGTTGGAGTGAGCATCTTTAGGCGTTTATTGTATCAAAATGAGGTATATGATATATATTATGCTTTTGTATCCAGACAGTTATGCACAACTAATGTATTTATATTTTGGGGATGTAAATTATGTAGTGTTTGATGTCGAAGATGTTATAATGACACTAGTGTGATGTGACTGAACTAAGTTAATATATATACATAAATGGATGTTAATTTGTTATGATGGACCTTTAAGGGTATAGTTAGTATTTATAGTCATACACTTGATGGAATTGAGATAGATTTAATGAATGATATGATATTGGAAGTAAACAGATAATATGTTTTGTAACGTCACACATTTAGACTGGGACCACGGATTAAGTTATTAAATTAAAATGAGCTAAGTAAGTTACAACCTACTATTGGAAATGAACTTACACTAAACACAAACAAACCTATTGTAACGACAGTGAAATTGGAAAAGAAAATAAAAAAATCGGTTTCAAAATTTCACGATCACGGTCATGACATCCATCACTAGAGAGTCTTAACTTTAGCATATCTTTGTTAAAGAGGAGTTTTGAGACCATGACTACTGTGTTCACGCAGTTCATGGATAACTTCAATCACAAAGCTACAAATGAACCTCAGGTAGCACCAGTGGCAACACCTGCTCCTCCTTAGGCCGTTCACCTCCTCAGCACCACCAACAGCATCTTTGTGAGTCTAATGAATGAAGTTTTCAAGCCCTTTCTTTATCGATTTTTCATAGTATTTATTGACGATATTATGGTATACTCATCATCTTCCAAGGAACATGAGCAACACTTACGTATAGTTCTTCAAACCCTCAAAAGGAAGAAATTATATGCTAAACTTAATAAATGTGACTTTTAGCTTAATGAAATTTCTTTCCTTAGACATGTGATATCTAAAGACAAGGTGTCAGTAGATTCGTCTAAGATTGAGAAAGTTTGAAGTGGGAAAGGCTATAGACTATCACTGAGATACATAGTTTTCTAGGATTAGCTGGCTACTATTGGAGATTTGTGGAAGGATTCTCTAAGTTTGCTGCACCTTTAACCCTTCTCATTCCTAAAGGGGCAAGTTTTGAATGGAGTGAAGCATGTAAGCAGAGTTTTCAGGAGTTGAAACAACAATTGACCTTGACACCTATTCTAACTATTCCTAGTTGTCACACTACGGTTCGTAAAAATTGGAATCAACTTTTCCTTTTCACTCAGTTAGTTGGGCATGCTCTGTTTCATAACTCTGATATTAAGCTAAATCCTACTTAGCTAAATCGATATCTAACTATTCAGATTGGTCCCACTACAGTCATTTATAGTACACATTTACTTTTCTTTACATTTCATCTCAATTACATCAAGTTAAGTTAAAATACATTTTAGCTATACTTGAATAAACCACCTCAACTACACCAATATTCAATATCAAGACTAAAATTGATACTTAGATTCCTTGCGTTTACTGTTTACATGCTAAAATATTGTACAATAAATGTCGAATACAATAAAGTAACTGTACAATTATACCTGCGAGGTACAATATCAAAGCCTAGTAGGAATTCAATCAAAATCCTTTCGTAACCATGATAGCTACCATTACAAATAGTCTGTAAAGTGAGGGGTGAGCTTATGCCCAAAAAGAAATATATATATATATAAAAGAACTGATACTATACACAACAACATGCATGTATCTAAAACATGCTCACACACTTATAGTTATTATCAAATACAGTGTTTAGGTACTCTATCAAGAACGATACTATAAACGGTTAGTGTACCAAGTTGAGTATAGAAAACGGTTAGTGTACCAAGTTGAGTATAGAAGGATACTTTAGAGCACCTCACTTATTCTGGTCCCTAAGTACAATTATAGGGAATTTATAAAAGATTTTACAAAGAAGGAATTCATGCATATTAAATTAATGTCAAAACCCTTTTTAATTCTCAATGACAATAATGTATAGTAAACAATCGTTATCAAACCCTTTATAATTTGAAATCGATCAAATCAATAGTATAAACTTCTATACATTTAGTAAGCTTTTAGTAACCAGTTCAGTATATCGTTTCAATAAATAGTTCAGTAAAACATTCAATAAATCATTCAATAAACTGCTTAATAAACCTATTAGTAAATGATTTAATAAACTGCTTAATAAACCTATTAGTAAATGATGTAATAAACAGTTTAGCGGTAAATTCAACAAACCAGTCAATAAACGATTCAGTAAAGAGTTCAAATAGTCAGTAAACATTAAGCAATTGAGTAAAACAGTTCAGTAGACAATTAGTAAATGTTTCAGTAACAATTCTGTAAAACAGTTCAGTAAACAGCTCAATAAGAAGTTTAGGCTGTCAGTAGATGATTCAATAAACAATCAGTAACGATTCAGTAAACAGTTCAATGGTAATTTCAATAAACGGATAGTAAACAATCCAGTAAATAGTTCAATATTCTGTTCGGTAAACAATTCAGTCAACATTTGTGTAAACAGCAAGTAAACAGTTTAGAAAACAATTTAGTAAACAATCAGTAAATAGTTAGTAAACGATTCAGTAAACAATTATATAAACATTCAGTAAACAGTTAGTAAATGATCTAGTAAACAGTTCAACACACGGTTCGATAAATAGTTCAGTAATTAGTATTGTAATAGTTCAGAAAATAGTTTAATAAACAATTCAGTAAACAATATTGTAATAATTTAGTAAACAGTTCGATAATCAATTTGGTAAACAGTTCAGTATACAGTATTGTAAAGTTCAGTGGAGACATAGCAACATCCCAAAAAAATCATGCAGTTTCAGTAGTCCCAATAGGGAGTAAACAGTAATGACATGTGGCCACAGTTAAAAAGGTGTCCATCCAATGTCATGAAGCCAGTGACAATTCTGAAGACTGTTGAAAACTTGCTCATGGTCAATAGCAAACAGTACACCCTTATAGTACCACTGAACAGGTGATCAGAGGTGGCTGTAGACTTGCTCTGTAACAACCCGAATCCACAGTATAACATAATATTTACTTATAAATCTCACTTCCTTACCAGTTGGGCTGTCTGTGATGCTTAACCATCCGTTAATCACTTTTCTAAAATTAGTACTCTTATTCATTATACCGATATGGAAATATGCATTTTTACATTATTTCCTTAAGATATATATATACATTCCCTTCTACTCAAAGTAGTACTATACAAATTCACTGAATATATAAAAGAAAATCATATACCTTTGATATCGAAAATCTGCTGACTCTAGCAGTCGATAATCTCTGGAATGTAATTCTCTTAATCCAATATCAACAATCTGTGGAGTGGAAAATAACGGGTGAGCGACAACGTGCTCAGTAAGGAAGGTGTATGCTGCTTTATAAAACCAAAAACTATATTCCACAAAACGTTTATTTTTCCTAACCACATACCCAGTAGGAAAACGATGGATATAGTGAACAGTCTTTAATATTCAAATCACTGGCTAAACAGTTTACAATATAGTATAGAAAACAGTAAACAGAAATCAATAAGTTGAGACTAGGCATCACCTTACAATTAAATCATGCTATCATCGTTCCCCAAAGGAACATAGAAATCATCCTCTCAGGGATGCAGTAGATCGATGGCCACAATCTATGGGTGGTCCTCTGTAACATCCCGTTACCACATTTTTCACGTATTTCCATACAACTTAACCGGTTAGGCTGTCTGCGATGCCATTAACATTTAACAGTAACAGTGATAAATGATAAACATTTATCTATTAATTATGGAATATGAAATTTCTTTTTATTATTCCTTTCATCTGACATCCCTTATTAACCTTTATTTCATTAACGTAGTACTGTATACATATGTCTGACATGTAAAAGAGAAGAGACTGTACCTGTCACATTTAACGTGCCATGCCTCAATGCTTTAAGCATAGCTATACCCATATGAGAGCTAATTCTCTCAACTCCATGTACTTCTTATCTGTGGAGTTAAAAACAAAGGGGTGAGCGATTCATACGCTCAGTAAAGGAAACATATGCTGCTTTAAATAAAGCAAAACTTTGTATATATCATAACTCATTTATTCTTTTCTTAACAATAACCTAGTAGAAAAGACAGTGGATACATAGTAAACACTATATATAGGATTTCAACAAATCCTTACAGTAAATAGAAATTGATAAGTTGAGACTAGGCAACATATAAATCATGCTATCCCCTTGCGAGAACGGAATCTGCCGCTATTGGGGTGCACCCGTAGGCCATCGCCCCTCACGGCTATCTCAGATCTATGGCCATAATCTATAGTGGTCCTCGGGTCCACTTGCCAAGTGACCTCGAGACCGCTGATGACTTGGCGGGTCCATCAGCCCTGTGACGCCCTGAGGTGCACTCGTTGGTCCATCAACCAAGCCACCGCCCTAGGCGGGTCACGCAATAGTAATGCATGAACTAGAGGCCTAACGTCTCAAAATCCAATTATATCTCATGAAAAACCTTTAAGGAATTATTTCATAATGTCATCACTTTCTTTCCAAAAAGGTTTTAAAACAGCCCGCAATCTCACTGAATTCCGTGTGAGAAAGACACGGTTTAAACTGACTCGCCATGGCTAGTTTGCCCATGGTCAACTCACCCATTGGTCAACTCGCCCAAAAACATAATGAAAACAATTCATTTTTCTTTAAGAAAATTTGGAAAAACGAAACCTGTTCGCCATGATCGACTCGCCCGATATGGCTCGCCCATGACAGTTCGCCTAACGCGGAGAACCAGTGTTCGCCCGCCCTTTATGCTTTCAAAATCCAAAAACATACTGGCTCGCCCTCAGTGGCTCGCCCCGTAATCTATTCGCCAAAAGGTCTAAAATTTCTATTTTGGAAATGTTTAAAACGTCTATTTTTCCTTTAAGAAATTACTGTTTAAAACTGTTCGCCAGGGTCAGCTCGCCCATAGCTTTCATAACAAAAAGGTTCGCCCGCCCCTTTTTATAAGCAATTTGGCTCGCCCACCAATACCAAGAATTTATATTTTCCATTTTTAAAATGTTAAAATGGCTAATTTTCCTCAAGAAAAATACCACCGAAAATCTCTTCGCCATGGTCACTCCAAAACAGGCTAACATATAGTCGTCCGCCAATTCTTTCATATAAAACATTAAGTAAAACTGGCTCGCCTTTAATGGCTTGCCAACAACTTCCTAAACTTAGGGGTCGTCCGCCCCAAATAAAATGGAAAAGGGTTCGCCCAACGTTGGCTTACCCATATTTCTCCTTAAAACAAGGGCACTCGTCCAGTTTCATAGAAGGACTCGCCCGTCTAAAACAATATAGCAAGTTTCGCTCACCCGCCAATGCCATTTTGCCCAAATATCATAGGGACGGCTTTGTAGCCCGCCCAAAATCAAAGAAATTTATTAAAAACAATGCATGTCAGAAAACAAAGCATTTAGCTTAATATTTTCATAAAATTTACTCCACAGGACATGCATCACTTCACACACACTTCCCTTACCTGTTAGAAACGAAGTCTTGCTTCGCCCCGCTCTCTGTTCGCCCATAGCCATTCCCAATTATCGGCTGCAAATTATATATAAATTCCATTAATATTTTCTTTATATATTTTTCCATTACTTGGGCGAGACTTCAGGTAAATCTACCAGTTCGCCCACAGATATACTCGCCCAGTGCCTTACGCATTTGAGCTCGCCCATTATTTCACTTCACTAGAATTGGGCGATCTCGCCCATTTACACAGAATTTACCTTGGCGAGTTCCTCATTATTTACTCGCCTCACTGGCGATTACTAGATTTCAACATGGGCGATCACTGTAGTCGCCATTGTCGTTGCTTATTTCATTATTTTCCTTGTTTTCATGTTCTCTAAGGATCTAACTAAAACAAGGTTGTGTTCTATGTTGTAAACATATAAGTCTACCCTTGAATATCAAGAACACATAAGAAATATGAAACTCACCTCTATCAACTGCACCTCCAGAACAGACTGCTTTCTGTCTCACGTTGGCCTCCTTTGCTTATTCTTTTAGCTGAACCAACTAAGAAGGAATGGTTTGCAAGCTGTTTTGCTTGTTTAGCCAGATTAAGGGTGAAGCCTATTAGATCACCCATAGCAGAGCAATGGAAGAAACAGAACCTTACAGTTGCATAACCTTCGTAAGGAAAATGAATTTTGCTAAACAGATTTGCCTTAAGTGTTTCTTCTTATATAACCCTGCTCAACCAATCACTAGCTACCGCCTGTCCCTTATCTGCTTCCTTCATCAATGTTCACGTCCTTCATGCATTTAATGCATGAAGAAAATCTGCACTTACAAAGGGCGAGAAAGTCTTCCTTCCGCACTCTTTTTCTTCTGCTGCAGACTTTGTTTACCTCCTCAACCAATAAGGCTAATTCCCTTATTGACTTTAACTTTCTTTCATTTATTGTCCTCGACCGTATATCTCACAAAGTCAATCTTGGTTGCTAATGTTTCTGAAGCCATTTTCCTTGTCCACACAAGCTGATTCCCGGTCTCCACCTCATCTGTTCGCCACACTACACCAGTTCGCCAGCCATTCTGTTGCCAGTGTATTACTCTACTCTCCCACTTGCAATTATATGGGAAACCAATAGTCTTTGCCACACACGGGCCATTACCATACAAATCAACTTGGCGAAGTCAAATATTCATCAAACAAAAAGGCAAACAAACAGCTTGCACCATCAACTCGCTATACTTATTCCTTGGGCGATCAGGCAGCACGTCACATTGGGCGATCACCGGTTATGGCTCAACTCGCCCGTCTTTCCACATATTGGCTCCGTTCTCATCTCAAGTTAAGGAGCTTTTCACCAAAATGTAAATCTTTATTTATTATTTACTTAATTTCCAATATCCATTTTATGAAATTTAGGTCTACAGTAGGGTAAAATCAGATCTTACATCCTCGGGTACACTTGCTAGGTGACCTCGAGACCTCTGATGACTTGGCGGGTCAATCAGCCTTGTGAAATAGTAATGCATGAAATTCGGGGCCTAAAGTCTCAAAAATCACTATATACTCATAAAGAACCTTTAAGGAATTATTTCACAAATTTCATCAATTTCTCAAAATGATTTATTTTCCAAAAAGGTTTTATATTTTCTGTTTACAACATAACAACACAGCCAGAATTTTCATAAAAATTTACATGTGAAAATATAAGTTAAATTGGCTGGCCATGGTCAACTCGCCCATGGTCAGTTTACCCATGGTTAGCTCGCCCATTATGGCTTGCCCATGGCCAGTTCGCCTATATGGCTTATCCATGGCCAGTTCGCCCATTATGGCTCGTCCATGGCCAATTCGCCCATTATGGTTTCTACATGGTCAGTTCGCCCATTATGGTTTCTACATGGCCAATTCGCCCATAAAACTATTCTTTCAAAACCAAGGGGTCGCCCACTATTGGCTAGCCCGAAATATCACAAAAGGGGTCGCCTATCATTAGCTTGCCCGATTTTTGTTAAAACAGGGGTCGCCCGCCCAAAACAGCAAAAAGGGTTGCCATCTTTGGCTTGCCCAAAACATCACAAAGGGGTCGACTTTGTAGCTCGCCCAAATCAAGACAATTTATCAAACTAATGCATGTCATAAACCAAAATATTTTCTCAATATTTTTATAACATTTTACTCCACAGGACATGCATTTCACTTCACATACTACTCCCTTACCTGGTCTTACGAAGCCTAGCTTCTTGCTCGCCTTTGTCAATTTTCAATTCCCGACTGCAAAATAAATTATCAAGATTGTCAATATATTTTGTTCGAATCTTTCCAATACTTTGGCGAGACTTGAGGCTAATCCTCTAGTTCTCTCAATATAACTCGCCATTCATATATTGGCTTATATGTCGGAGCTCGCCCACACTTCAACTCGCCATACGTGGGAACTCTCCCACAATTCAACTCACCACTCATATTGGCTTATACGTGGGAGCTCGCCCACACTTCAAGTCGCCACTCATATTGGCTTATACGTGGGAGCTCGCCCACACTTCAACTCGCCATGGTATGCATGTCAGCTCACCCTGAGTTCGCCATACACGGCTTTTATTCAGAGGTGGGCTCGCCTATGAATTTAAATAGCATGTGGCGACCTCGCCCACTATACCAGGCTCTATATTATCTAGCTCGCCCATACTAGCTGAGCTCGCCTATTTCTCATCTTCTCATGCCAACCGAATCTTCCTTGTCATTAGCATGATTGTGATTCTATTTCCACATTCAATAAAGAGTACTTAAAAAACCATACTATATCCATGATTATCCTATTTTAAATCATAGATATCTACCATAGAATATTAAGAAAACCATAAGGATTTACTAGCTTACCTTAACCGATTTTCTCAACACTAGAGCAGTATAGTGTTCTGGCCCCACGTCAGTCTCTTGCTTTCATTATTTTTAAGAGGTCTTGAGATGAAAGGGAAATTAAGCAAAGAGGGTTAGGTAGTTAGCTAGCTAAGGAAATGAATTTTCTACTAGGAATCATTGGAAAACAATAGCAAATCAGTCAGCTTCCAGCCACAACATCAAGGCTGGTGTACAGTAGAATGGATCGAGAGAAACATGAAATTTGCTAGGGTATTCAATCTCCTAATTCCTCTTTATACACATGTTACTCAATATCCCATTGTTGCATGTTTCCCCTTAGCTTCTTCCCTCATCAATTCTCTTGTCTTGTAGTGTGTTAATGCATGAAGAAAATCATCCCACAAGAAATTAGCT
Organism: Heritiera fomes; assembly: GCA_032173925.1. Classification (NCBI taxonomy): domain Eukaryota; kingdom Viridiplantae; phylum Streptophyta; class Magnoliopsida; order Malvales; family Malvaceae; genus Heritiera; species Heritiera fomes. The sequence continues at coordinate 30,671,547 of JAPDPM010000001.1, forward strand.
GGTCTCTCTTTTCTTTCCTACACGTTACTGACTTGGTTGGTCTACCATTTGATGTCTACTTCAGACAAGAAAGTCCACCCTTCCTCCAATCAACAATTCCCTCCATGTAATCACTGATTATGACTTTTATCCCATGCACAAAAGTCCTTTTCAGCTTGCATCAAGCCGTTTGGCACCTTACAAAAGCATGGTTACGTGGGATCCATGTGTTGCACCTTTTTCTTGTCTTCTTCATCACCTCAAGTCTGATTTAGCATTAAACACATTAAGAAAACTGTAGCAAAGAACGACTTTGGAGGCAATTGTTACCTGTTTTTGACTATCCAATATTCCCTTGTTGACTTTGTTAACTCTTCTTCCTTAAGCATATCTTATATTATCTTTAATTTATCACCTTTGGAATATTATTTACCTAGAATGTTATCTTGACAATTTTGCTCTTTACAACCAATTAGAACCGATTGGTTTTGCATAGGAAGGAAGTGGCGTGAACTCCACTTTGCAACCACCTTTCTTGACTTCTCTTCACCCTTCTTTTTCCTACTTCAACCAATAAGGTTTCTTTTATCCATGAACTTCATTTTATTTCTTTTGCATTCTTTCCAACCAAATGCTTTCTATGCATCTCTTAAATACTCAATCCTAATTCATATACACCATATTGTAAATTAAAATTCCAAAATTTCCATAATGTAAATTGGCATTTCATATTTAATAGTGATTTAATTCCACTAAATAATTTATTTCTGTTATCCATCATTTACAATAAGCTATACAGTATACTAAAATCGGGTCTCACATGCTCAAGGTCTAACAGCAAACAGTACACTCACTCACTCAATATGGCATTATTACCCGAAGGTAATTATAGGGAGCTAACAGTTTAAAAACATTTACCTGATTCCCATGAAAACAATAAAACAATACTTTATGCTTTCAAAATATAATATAGTAATTCGATCAAAATATAGACTTTTAAATATCAAGTTTCATTTCAAAATCATACAGTTTAAAACTCAATATATTTCGTTATATAAATTTCACCAAATCCAAAACATTTAAATCATTAACTTTAGTTGGAAATTAGACACTTTCAATAAAACAATGTCAGTTAATTCAAAACATTCAAAGCATTAGCTTCAGCTAGATAAATAGAAGTTTTAGTAAAACCTTTTCAATTAGTTCACAATATTAAAATTATTTACTTTAGTCAGACACTCAAAACGTTAACTTCAGTCAGACAATCAAAACTCTTAGTAAAACAAAGTCAGTCAATCTAGAGCATTCAAAACACTCACTTCAGTTAGATGTTCAAAACTTCCAATAATATGTTTTGTAAACCAATTAGAACACTTTGTGTTAAATGATGTTCAATCAAAACATATCTTTAGTTAGTCTATAGCTATATAAAGTCAGTGATAGTTGCATTTAAAACAGTAAATGCAGTAAAAACATTATATAGTATAAAATATTCTCAACACAATAAACAATGTTAAAAATATTTTACTTATGTATAATAGTAATTCTAAACTTTTTGGTTTCATGAAAAGGATTGAAAATATTAGAAATCCCGCCCAAAATAGTGTTACAAATTCATGCACATCTATAAGCCTTAAGGTTTACTCAAGTAATCACCTTTTCTCTTCTACATTTCCTACTTTAATGGTCTCCTATTACCAGGATAGGGTTTTAAGACTACTTTACAAAATTTTGGTAGCATAACGGTACTCTCTATCCTAACCTCTTGCACTTAAAAACACAGTTCAATAGCCACAATTTCAGTTTGCAATTCCAATTCAATCACAATATCAATTATGCATTTCAGTTAATCAAATTAAGTCACACAGACCAAACCATCAATCTATATGCAGTCCCAATATTCAATTACTCAAAGTTTCAATTCAAACATTTTCAATGCAATCACAATACCCTTATGCCTTCTATATATATCTCTTACCTATTCAAATCGCAGCGCGCAATACACAATCAACTCCAGTAAGTAATGTAAATAAGCGAGCATATATTCGCTTATTGTTTTCTTAATGCCATTTACTTCGAAGCTGTAAAACAATATCAAAACACAATCAAATTTTAATATTTCTTTTACAAAGAACATTATAGACTTTAAGGTCTTTCACATTTCCTAATACAACAACAAATCCGTTCTACTTCCTACCTGATGCCAAAATTGCAATTACTGTCAAAACACTTCCTTTTTTAGTTCCGACTTCACCAACAATCTTATATCAATTTATACGGTATTCTAGGACTCAATTTGTATTGAATTGAGTATGGTTTCTCCATGCCCTTCACTTGGCCAAATTGCTTATACATGTCTACATGCTTCATTTCAACAATTTAAAGATGCAAACATGTCCCACTCACTCTCTACGTTAATTCTACATCATTTTTGCATGAAACAATATCATATTCATGCATACAGCACGTTGGCCAAAACCCTAGGGAGAAGATTCATTGGGTTTTGCTTTAATTTAAGCTAATTCGTACATTTAAACACCTTAAACACATAACATAAAGCAATTAAAACACAAAAAATTTAAGCTTTCTCTCCACTATTCTCCATGGCTAAAACTTGTAGGATTCCAAACACTATGGAAATGGCTAATCCAAGGTCTAATTTGGAGGTAAGTGATAGAGTTCGAGGTGAGGAAAACTTTTGTTTAATGTGTTTTTCGATTCAGGGCTTGTATACTAGGGTTTTATGACTTTTTATGAGAACTGATTATATGGTACTGTACATGTAAAAATAGTTATTTATTAATTTAATTTTGGAATATTTTGTAAATTATAAGTAAATAGTAATGTGGGTCCCACTTGAAAATTTTGAGCCCAGATGTATATATGACTAAAGAAACAATGTGCGGATGGTGTAATAATGATATTATGGAAATTTGAGACCCAAAATACCTAATTTGAATTATTTTGGGAAATGTGACAAACAAATTGGAAAATGATGGTTACGTTTCGAGGGTATTTTTGTAAATGATACCCAAACTGAAATGAATTGCAATGAAGTAAAAATACCATGATATTCTACATGAAAATGAGGTTAAGATAGTGTTAAGAGATTTATCAAATCAGTGGTTAAATCGAAAAATTTCATTACTGGTCCATAAGGGGTAAAATTGTAATTTCACGTAATCGGTGCACCATGCATTGACAAAACCACTTCTAATCATCAAAATACATCCAATAGGATTATTTGGTGATGGAATCCAAAATTTTGGAGTGCAATTACATAGTTTTTACGACTACAAAAGCTTAAAGGCCAAATTATCCGAAATTTACATAACCAGGGGCATTTTTGTCATTTTTCCCTCTTCTAGAAGAGTCTTTATAATTCTTTGGGTTGATGGCTGGCACTATTCATCATCCCCTCCAAAGCTCCCCATGCCACCATGAGAGAAAGAAAAGAAAAAGAAAAGAAAAACTTTTAAAAATCCTAATCTAGCTAAAATCTCAACAAACTCATAACTACAAACTTGTTCTACTCTCTCTCCTCTATCAAACCATACCCATAGTTTATCAAACAAGTGACAAAACAAGGAGATAGGAGAGCTTAAAGTTTCGATCATGGTATGTACTCCACCATATATTGTGCTTCATTTGATTCTATTGGTGTAGGATGATAGATCTAAGTATGCTAAACATGTTTATAGCTTTGGTTTTGATTAAATTGAGCAAAATAAAATTATGCCATTAGAGGGGGTTTCGACTAAGATTGATACCTTATGAGTACATTGTGTTTCATGCATGAAATGGATGCCAAATTGATGATTAGGCATGATAGAACATTAATATAGGATTAGATTGTTGAAAATCCTTAAGATGTGAAAGATGGTGAATTCGGCCTCATGAAGGGGAGAGGTTTTGGTGCTGCATTTTGATGATTCTAGGGTGCCATTAGATTGTAGAAATTACAAGGAGTTAACCGGTGCAATCAGATTTAAAATTTGACTTAGAACGAAGAAGTTATGTTTTAGTACTGGTAGAAAAGATACTACATAAATAATTGCAATGTCCAATGTGGCTACAATTGACCATGAGTAATAGCTTAAAAATAATTATAAAGTGAGCTAATATTTTTGGTGAAATTATTTGTAGCTTGGGAGTATCTGTTTTCTAGTGGTGCACTCGAAGAGGTCGGATACGTCAAACGTAGTCTATAAGGATATCTCGGATGCATGATTTCGATGCATTGAATTCTATAAGAACATTTTAGAAAAGAAATGCTTTGGAAATTCTGAAATTGTGGCTATTTGCTTGTTTTGGAACTATGTTGAAATTGCAGGGAGGCTAGGGTAATAGCAATCGTCATGTTGCTGAAATTTCTTAGAAAATTTACTAAAAATGTCATGAAATGTTTTAGTTCATATTTGAGAAATTACCTAGCCTTGGAAGTGAGATATTTAATATTTTTCATACAACATGAATATACCAGAAAGTATTATTTAAATATTCATGTTACCGAATTTACTGAAAGTAAAGCTACGGGAAATTTCTCTTAAATGTTTTATAGTGTAAGAAATGGTTTAAAAGGGGAAATGTTGAGAAGTGAATATTTTATAAATTATTTACAGTGAATATTCACTATATGATAAATAAAATCATTATGGACTGATTAAAGATTTTACTTATTTTACTAATTTCCATAAAGGTGATATTATTGTGTGCATATTGTTTTGAGACTGAAATGTTCCTAAATTGTGTTTCACAGTGAAACAGTATGTTTATGGAACTACTATTAGTTTTGGAAAATAAATATTACTATTTTTCATAAAGTGTGAAATTTCCAAAAAATAATATTTCAGTAATCTTGAAATTGAATTTCCTGAAAGGAAAGCATGGAAATGTGAGTATATGTGTTTTACGGTAAAATGGGATATTTATGGAATTTATTACTACAGTGCAAATATTTTATAACACTATTTTCACTGTACTATATACTGTAATTTATACCTTTATGGATTTTCTAAGGATATTATCTATTTTATTAAATTCCATAAAGGTGATGAGATTTTGTATACACTGTTTTGAGACTGATAGGCCTCGTATCATATTGACATGTGATATGTGATATGTACACGCTATGTAAAGCTGTTGATACTGATCCTATCTTTAGCATCCCAGTTGACACCTGATCAGTGTACGACCGAGGACAATTATAAACTATGGCCATATATCTCATAAGATACTGTTACTGTTCCCTACGGGGATTATAACATGATATATTGAGGGTGTTGCCTTAGTCTCCATCATTTTTATGATATGAAAATAATGATTTTGAATGGATGATGAAATTAAATGATAATGATTATTTATATGTTTTCAATAAGGTGGAAGATGATTTTTGAAAACGATTTATTGTACTAAATTGAGTATGATATTGTTTATAAACTTTCAGCGATATATGTGATATGAGTTGAAAAGGAAATGGTGATTATTAATCAAATATTCTTTTTATATTAATCTAATATTCTTTTTATGATTTATTATAAATATTAGATTATTTGACTTAATGTTTATTTTATGAAAGTATTGAGTTGAGATTTATTCAAAATGTTAAGGAAATATGTTTTACCTCAAAAACCAATACTTACTCCCTATAGTCGCTTCTAGGTTCTGGGACAAGACAAGTATTTCAAATACCTTCTTTACTCCATCCGGATCCCTAGTCGACTATAGTATCCTTCCTGTTACAGTCCTTAGTGCATGTATAGGAAGATAAAGCACTTTATTACATATAGATTTCATGATATCAAGATTTGCATACAATTCCTTTACTGAGCTGTGGTTTGCTCACTCCTTTATTTTCACCATCCACAAATTATTTTCAATGATTTGTGTGATTTACCTATCCGTGGATTGGTTACATTTCGGTTATCCCGAAGCAGTGATAGTGGATCCTGGAGGTATTGTATTTACATTTGTATGTTCAGACATTTTTATACAGTATTACTTGTTGTAAATATAATCTCAGGGGATGTAATCTGATTTATACAGCTGTAAATATTAATTTGTTATGTGAAAAAAATATTGTGCAACTTGTTTTACTATTTAAGTAAATAGTACTAAAGGCATCACAGATAGCCCAACCATTACTATCTGTGTGGAAAAGTGTGAAATACTATTTATACGTACTATGACACTTTCTCTCTCTAAAACCAAGCTTTCTTACTCTTCCTTCCATGGTGGCTGACCAACAAAATGAAGAAGATTAGATTTTTAAGATTATAAAAATATCTTATGGGCCAAATGACCATTTTGCCCTTAACAATTTTAAAAGTTGCCTTTATGTCCTAACTATTTCAATATTCAATTAAATATTCAGTTTAACCTCAAACTGTTTTCATTTCAATGCCAATTATATCTATTTGACATAACTTAGTTAAAGTCAAAACATCAACTTTTATTGGGGTTTGACCATCACTTTGGTAAAATTACTAAAACACCTCTGATTGTTCTTCACGTTATATTTAGCGTTTTTGTGTTATTCAGCCTACGGGTTAGAATCATGCAAGACTTCTTCACATGAAGATTCACTTATGACTGTTAGTTGGTCGTAAATCAAATTAGATTGACCGTTATTTATGAAAGTTTTCCTAGCCTATGGACGTAACTGTTATTTTCAAAATTGTTGCATGCTTTTCAAAACATGCAGAAACAAAAGAATTTTGAGATGTAAATTCTTGCCATCTTAATGTTTTACTTCAAATATCATTACTCTAGGTTCTCATTTTGATCTAGACAGTAAAAGTCCTTGTCGGGCCCACATTGGGTACTTCCCCAATCCTTACCAAATTGACACTCTATTTAGAAATCTTAGCGATTAACTCAATTTCTACACTCTTTAAATTATATTGGGTATTAGGAAAACGGAGTTCTCACACTAGTGGTTGAGGAGGTTTTGCTGTATACAATGATGCATCACATTAAGTAAAGTAGGTGGCCTATGCATCTCGACAATTGAAAAACCATGAAAGAAATTATCCTACTTATGATATTGAATTGGCTGCAGTAGTATTTGCTTTAAAAATCTGGAGGCATTACTTGTACAAAGAGACATTTCAGATTTACACTAATAATAAAAGTCTGAAATACATATTCTCACATAAAGAATTGAATATACGCCAATGCAGATGGATAGAGTTACTCAAAGACTATGATTGCGAGATACTCTACCACTCGAGAAAGGCAAATGTAATGGTACCAAAAAGAATTCAGCCATGATTTCTATTATGATGGTCAAGGAGTGGGATTTGTTAGAACAATTCACAATATTGAATTTGTCTATAGATCAATTGAGGGAAGATTGTGTAAAGGTTAGTATGAGAATAGAACAAGAGTTGATTAAACAAATCCGAAGAGCAATTTTGCAATTTGTGGAAAAATTTCTATCAAAAATGGATACTTTGTCTCATGAGATGTCATTTTGAGTTTTATGATTATTTGGAAACAAATACGAAGTGTGAAAGCACAAGTAAGGAACAACAAATATATTCACATAAGATTCAAGCAAGTAAATCATCATTTACGTGGACACTATACCTTAATACATACTTTTCTCATTTATACACAGCTCTCAAATAGGCATTTTGCATAAATCAAAATATATGTCATATTTGAAGCAAGTAATCAGATTAGCAATACATTTCAAACTTGCTCAAATCACAACCAATTTTATCAAGCATCAAATTAACATAAAATGACTTAACATGCTTATGATGCATTCATCAATCCAGGTTCACCTCTAAGTGTGCAAAATCATTCTATATCTCAAGGTTTTGTAAAAATTTCGACGAATTGATTCAAGGTATCTACATATTCTAGAACAACATCACCTTTGTTGCACATGGTCTCAAATGAAATAATGTCTTATTTCAATGTGCTTACTTCTAGAGTATTGAATGGGATTTTTAGTGAGATTTATAGCACCTAGCATTGTTACATTTTACGTGAATTTGGTTCATATCTATTACATTAATTTTCATTTGTTGCTTAGTCCACAACACTTGGGCACAACAACTACCGAACCATGAAATGAGTCTAATCCCTAACAATCGATATGTACTGGATGTTTTTGTTTCTATCAATCTTACAACCACCAAAATCCGCACACAAATAAGCATGAAGAGTAAAGGTTGAATCATTTTGTCAAATCATTTTACACACATTTCACATTTCAAACACTTTGATAAAGTCTAGAACATAGTTTAGTAAGCGGTTTAGTGAGGTAAATCATTTTACAACACTGATAGTACAATAAACTTTATGTTAAAAATGATACGATAAATAATTCAATACACATTGAATACCATAATAATCATCATCATTCGGTAGTAACTATAGAAAAATAATGTTAAAATTTTAATATAAAAATCGTCTTTATTTATTTTTCAATAAAACATGGTTTGTAAACCAATAAACGAAAAACACATTAATATAATTTCTCTCTCACTATAAAAGCAAAGTAATCACATAATAGTCAATTGTTTAGTAACAAGACTATAAGCAGGTTAGTAACAGCAATACTTTGATAACAGTAGAAGTTCAGTCATAATAAATAGTTCTATAATCGTAATTAATAAACAGTAAACAATTTCTTTCAATAGTTGCAGGGATTTCTATATAAATGGTTAATAAACCATTAAAATAAAGCAATTTAGTAAATAACTCAATTTTAAAATCACTTTTAAACACACATCACACATCGATAAATGTTTAGTAAACAGTATCATAGGTAGGTTAGTAGGGTAAATAGTTCAAAATAGTGAGAGTTCGATAAATATTACGATAAATAGTAAATCACATCGAATCAATAATGATTTAGTACAACAGTTCAATAAAACAGTTCAATAACACAATGACAGTGGTGGAGACCAGGCAACACGCAAAATATATCATGCTATAAATCCCTGTAGGGAACAGTAATAATAACACATGAGACATATGACGATAGTCTATAGGTGTCCTCAGAGTACACTTGCCAAGTGAACCTAGGACTGCTGATGACTTGGCAGGTCTATCAACCACATTTACAGACAATAAAGTAACACATGAGCAGGATACAGGGCCTGACAGTCTCAAACAGTTTATAATTAATCACATCACCTTTATGGAATTTAATAAAAATAGATAAAATCTTCAGAAATCCATAAAGGTATACAATCACACAGTATACAGTAAGATAAAAACAGTTTATAAAATATTCACACTGTAGATAATAATTTTTATGAATATTCTATTTCACCGTAAAACACATATACACACGTCTCAATGCTTTCATTTCGGTGAAATTAATTTTATGAATATTTAAATATTGTTTTTTTTGGTAATTTCACACTTTATGGAAAATATTAAATATTTAAATTCCAAGGCTAGGAAATCACTCAATAATACACTTAAAATATTTCATGATATTTTAGAAAATTTTCTAAGAAATTTCGACATCATAACGATTGCTTTTGTCAATGCCTAGCCTGTTTATCTGCCGTCGGTTGGCATCCCCTAGGTGCTCTCGCCCCAGGTCTACCTTGACTTGTGAGGTAGGCAGTCGCCCACTCACCCAATGTACTGTCCGCTTTGGGCGGTTGCCACCTTCACACCTTTGTCCCAAGATGCCTGGGTGTGAGACCCAATTCTGCTATAATGTACAGAATATTTTGTAATTATTTAATTAGTAAAATATAATTTAATTGGTGAAATTAAGTGATTGGTTATGTGGGCCCCACTTTAAATTTTATGGTTTTAATGGATTTAAGACTGATAATACAGTGTACTATGGTGAAATAAATATAAAATATTGATTTTGAGGCATAAAAACAATTTTTACGTCATTTGAAATTATTTTGAGAATTTTAGAAAACAAATTGGAAAAATAATGGTTACGTCCCAAGGGCATTTTCGTAAATTATGCTCATATTAAAAATGAGTTGGGACAAAGTAAAAATATCATGATAATCTACAGGAAAATGGGAATATCATAGTGCCAAAAGATTGATCAAAAAGGTGGTTTAATCAGAAAATTTTGCTGGCGGTCATTAAGGGGTAATACCATAATATCTCCTTATCGGTGCACCACACGGCAACGAAACCACTTTCATTCATTAAGGTACATTAAATGTGATTTATTAGAGCTGGAATCATAATTTTTAGAGTTCGTTTGCACGGTTTTTACGAAAATTGGAGGCTTAATAGCAAAACTATTAATATTGTGATTCATTAATGGCAAAATCGTAAGTAGCCCATCTCTAGAAATTTCAGCACGCTTAAGCTGAAGCTATCGACACTATTCATGATCCTCACCAGCCTCCCTCACAACACCAAAGAGAAAGAAAAATAGAAAAAGAAAAGTAAATAAGAAAAACCCATAGAAAATATACAAAATTTCAATACCTTCCTTTAGAGAAAATTAATCTCTATCATCTCCTCTCTTCATTGGTGCCCATATTTTATCAAAAGAGGAAGAAAACAAAGAGAAAAGAGGGCAAAGAAGATTCAGCCAAGGTATGGAAACATGGAATTTTTGAGGTTTTGATTTATTTCAAAGTTGTATTCTTGTTAATTCACAGGTGTAGATTTTATAGATGCCATTGGAATTTCATGAAATTTGCTCAATAAAAATCTGCCCTTTTTATGGGTTTCAGTTAGCTTGAGTACCTAGGGAAATCATGCATTTTCTTGCATGAAAATGGTAGGAAATCAAAGCTTGAGATGGATTAACAAAGATAGAAACAATAAATTATGGAAAACGATTGAAAATCATGAATGTAGCCATAATGAGGGTTTCGGCCATGGCTTGTTTGGGCATGAATCCATGCTACATTTTATGGTTTGATGGTAGATAATGACTATAGAAATCGAAAGAGGAAGATCGGTAGAATTGAAATCGAAAAAGGAGCTAAAACGGAAAAGTTTAGTTTTAGCACCAATGTAATTTATACTGGTTATACATATGTTGTATTATTAGTGGCTGCATTTTATGAAAGTTAGTGGCTTAAAAACTAAGAGGAAAATTATTAATAATTTTTTATAAAATTATTTTGTAGCCAGGAATTACGAATTTCGATGGGTGCTACCGAAAAGCTTGGTATTGCTAGACAGGTAAGGGAGAAGTGTGTAAGTTGTAAGGATATGATGAATTACATGATTTATCAAGTTTAATTTTATGAAATTATTGGAAGCTTGATTTGCTTTGAAAATCAAGCAAATTGTGGTTGAAAGCTGGTTTTATATATTGTAATTTCCATGCATAAGGTTAGGAATTTATAGCTGTTATGCTGCCAGAAAATTATCAAAATTAATCTAAAATATCATAAAATATTTTAGATGCATAAATGGAATAAATTGTGAATTTTGGAAATTATTTCCATAAATTTTTCATAAATTGGAAATTTTTGAAAAATGCTAAATTAAATATTCATGTTAAAGATTTTTATTTAAAGTGAGAATAAAATATATTCTTTATACTATTAAATATTTATGAGATTTCTCACTAGATACATGAATATTTATCGACTGTTTTTCACTGTATTTGGAGAATAAGAAATAAATACCTTTTGGAAATATTTATTTAAATAAATGATTTAATTCATTAGATTTCCTTAAAGGTATTTTTATGGGAAAATAAATGATTTTGAGACTTTAGGCCCCAATTTCATGCTTACTGATTACTGTTACTATCACATGGTTGATTAACCCGCCAAGTCATTAACAGTCCCGGAGTCACCTGGCAAGCGTACATCGAGGATGCCTTGTAGATTATGGCCATAGATCTTACTGTATACTGTTACTGTGTCCCTTAGGGGATGATTATAGCATGATATGATTTAGGGTGATGCCTAGTCTCAACCCACTGATACTGTTTACTAAAATGGATTTTATTGAATATTGTTTATTGAACTGTATTGTATTGTACTGATTACTATTTACTGTACTATACTGAGAATCACTATTTACTGGGAAAGAATACTATGAAAATTATTTCTAAAGTGAAATAATTATTTAACTGTTTATCTAATGATTTTGGATATTTACAAACTACCGTACTGAAATTGACTGATTACTGTTTCTATAGTTTTATACCTATTGTTTACTGTACTGTTTTATCATTGTACTGTCACGTGTTTTGAAATTGTTACTGAAGAGATAAGAATTAAATGATTTATACCATTTATATACATTTATGAGAAAATGAGAATTAAATTGTTTTAATATAACAATTTATTAATTATTCTTTATAGTCGCTCTAGGTTTTCGGGACAAGACAGGTATTTCAAAATACCTTCCATGCTCCATCTGGATTTCTCAGCCGACTATAGTATCCATCCTATACTGTGCTTAGTACACTGTTAGGAAAATAAATATTTCCAACATATAGATTTCATTGTATCAAGCAGCATAAGACTCCTTTACTGAGCACATTATCCCTTACTCCTTTATTTCCACTTCACAGGATATTAAAGAGATTAAAAAGGGGGATAAGCATTAAGGATCAACTAATATCTGTTTACTGAAACTATTGAGTCAGATTGAGAGGTATTTGTACTTTCTTTTATACTTCAGATAAATTGTACAGTACTACTTGAATTGTAAAGTAGAAACAGAGGATGTAAAGAAATAAGGGATATTGTACGATTTACATATTCTGAATTTATTAATCAAGTAAATGTTTATCATTTATTATTGTTACTGTTTAAGTGTTAAAGGCATCACAGACAGCCCAACCATTTGAAATGTGTAAAAATATGTTAATTACTGTACATTTGGATTGTTACACTGGAGTACCTCCTAGGACATTTAACACCTTGAGCGCATTCCGTGTGTTTCGATGCCTTAACTAGAACTAATGGTTAGCATGTTTCAACATTCCTAAGTGGTTAAGTGATTGAAAGACGTGGAACACACTCAAGGTGTTAAATGTCCTGGGAGGTACTCCAGGCACCTTGGGACAAAGCCATGAGGGTGGCCACCGCCTAAAGCGGACAATACGTTGGGTGAGTGGGCAACCTCCTACCTCACAGGTCAAGGCAAACCTGGGGGCGAGAGCGCCTAGGGGATGCCAGCCAACTGCAGATAAACGAGCTGGGCCTTGACATAGAAACGCCCCTAGGCGCTCTTGCCCCATGTTTGCCTTGACCTGTGAGGTAGGTGGTCGCTCACTCATCCAACGTATTGTCTGCTTTGGGTCGTTGCCACCTTGAGTACCTCCCAAGACATTTAACACCTTGAGTGCATTCCGCGCGTTTTGATCCCTTAACCACTTGGGAATGTTGAAACATGCTAACCATTAGTAAGTGAGATACTATTCTGACTTTACAATGTTTATTTATTAAGTATGAAAATGAAATTATGATGAATTGAATCAAATGGCTGTAGTATGCATGAAAGATTAAATGAATTCAGGTTTGATGTTCAATTCTGGATTATGGTTCTGCTCTGGACTGATGTTAAAATGTTCAGTTCAAATGTTATACAGTGAGATAAATTCTGGAACAATTATGGTAGATATCTTTTTAAGTTAGGAGAAAGTCAGTTTTGGAATTTTTTGATTTGGAGTTCTGTAGCTTAAGTTATGTACAAATGAGTACAGGGTACCCTGTCCAGAAAACGGGAATTATGGTTCTGATTTTGAAAAATTGTAGAAAATAGCCTAAATTGAGTTAGGTTGCAAGCCTTACATTTCCAGAAAGGAAATTGAGCTAGGTTTATTATGATTTTGAGTTTGCACCAATTGGATATGTCTATAATTCGATATGAAGAATTTTGTGCAAGTAGGTCAGTGTAACACTGTGCCTGAAAATTGCCAAAACATGGTACAAATTTGGAGATTTTCTGATGTTGATCTAGGAAGAATTAAATTATGAGCCTTACATTTCTAGATAAGAAAATGAGTTAGCTTTCATCCAGTTCTAGAATTTACAGATTTGGAATTATGTAGATTAAGATATGTATATATGAATGCAAGATACTCACTGCAAGGGACAAACAGCCTAGTGTCAATTTCAAAAATGCCTAGAAAATAATCCAAATTGAGTTTGGTTGCAAACTCTATATTTCTAGAAAGCTAAATGAGTCAAGATTGATATGGTTTTGGGTTTGTACAAATTGGAAATCCCTATGTTGAAATATGAGATAGTTTGTGCACTAAGGTCAGATGACCATTATGTTTGAATGTACCTGTCCATAAGGTAACGTTATGGAATTAATGGAAATGAATACGAAATGATAAAATTATGAAATTTACTTATCTGAATAGAGAAATGAATTAGGTTTCACATGGTATTTGATTCATAATTTTTGGATACTCTCATAATTATTAACGTAAATTTTAGTGCACAAAGGTTAGAATTACATGTGAACAGTAGCGTCAAACAATAACTTCTATTGCTCAACAAAAAAAAAACGAATGAGCTAGTATGATTACCACAAATTCAGGGAAATAATATATCGTATAATTATTATATGTAGCTAATCGTCAAGCTATGTAGCAATTCACGCAAAATTTGAAAATGTGGGCCCAGTGGTGCAATTGACATATATGAGTGTAAGTGGAAGTTTAAGTAGAAATTGCATGATTTGAAATATTTTATAAGTTCTTGTTTCGATCATGCTTTGATACCTTGATTTTTATGCAAAGTGTACTTGATTGATTTACGTAATGATTTATTTAAAAAAGGACATGACGAACTTGTAAAATAGTTACCCCAGTGTTTATTTGAGATGCTTGCATGCCTGTAGAGTTTTGATTTATAAACTAAAGATGCATTGTACTTTAAAGGAAATAAAATTAATTTTAGCATGCTTTTCTCATACTTAGCTGAATGTGATGCTTTTATATAAATTTTTATATGATTTTAACGGCTAAGAGAGGGGTAACAGGGTTTTGAGATAAACGATATGTTTCCAGCACACTGATTTTCAATCATGGTCCGAGTAGTGCTGGGATTGGATCCCTTCAAGGTGATTTTGTGAGAATAGCATTTTTAATTTACTAGAGCAAGTATTAGGTTTGATCCTGTCGTAAGAGGATCTGTATTTGGTTTGGTCCTGCTGCAAGAGGATCGGTATATATTGTTAGGTACCATCTGATCAACGGCTTGGCAAGCTTGTGTGCACATAAGTAGGTTCCTAGTGAGGGACAGTTCCTATAAAGGAACGAGTAGGTTCACTAATAGTGCTACAGTGATCTAGTGATGATGATATGAGCTTTAGGCATGAGACAAATTGGTGCAACCTCACACTTTTACGTATATGCCTGACTTGTTTCCTGAAACTATATTTTAGTGTGCTTTTGAAATTTATGATTTATATGATTTATAAGTGCATATACGGCTATGCTATTTCTGATGATTGCATAGCGGACTTTAAATGTTATGATTGTGGACCGTGATTCATTGATTGAATGTCAAATGATTTTCGATACCATTTATAATATATGATTGCTCAAGAACTGAATAGTGTTCTTTATTGTGGTTTTTGGCATGCAGGGTTTATAAAGGTATCATGAACTTAGTTTTGATTTTATTGCTTATATTTTCCCTTACTGAGCCTCCCAAGCTCACCCCCTTCCCTTCCTCACAGATTAGCTCGTGATAGTCCCGGGTGGACTACAGTTGGGTCGATACTTTGAAACGCTTGGTAGTTGGCTTGAGGTATCGATAGCGACATTATATTTTGTTCGTACATGTGTGTATATATACACAGATTATGCAGTCATGCACAGTGTAATAGTTGTATATATGTCGAACATGTGGGATGTATGATGATGTTATAGTTTCATCAGCAATTATATGCCTTTTGGTATCTATATTGATGAGATTTGCAATTATGCCAATATGGAATAGTAACTTAATTATATGTAATGATAGTAGTATGATGGAGATATCTATTGATTATAATCATGAGATTCTGAGTTGTTTTGATGGCAAATGCATTGTGGTTATGGTATTTATTAGTGTTTTCCTGCAGGAGGGTTAGGCTAGTTATAAGTCGTTATGCTATCGGAATTTTCTAAGTACGCTATAACATAGATGTGAATGTACTTATAAGTGATGTTGACGGATCCAAATTATTATTGCTTAGTAAAGCAAGTTTGAATTGTTGCCTATACTATACACACTCAAATGGTACAGTAAAAGAATTAATTAATTAATAAAATTTTCTAGCCCAAATTTTGACTTCCATGGGTTAAAGCGATATATCGGGTTGTGACAACTTTTGACTTAACCTTCCTGCACACAAAACACAGTTCACAATCCAGCCAAAACCATAATTTGCACAATTTCCAAAGCAATTGAGTACCAAAATATTCTAAAAAAATATTCTCACTGAAACCATGCATTCATAGTATTCTTACAGCCTACACACTCATCCCTTACATATCGGACGTTACTGACTTTCTCGATAGTGCCACTCGTAATCTGGTTCTCTTGGGCTGCAAAGCAATTCACCAACATTATTAATTCATTTACTTTAATTTTTGAGCTATTTTACACTTCTAATTGTGGCCACATCGTACACTGAAACCATTAAACCAGTATAAATTATACCAGTGCTAAAACATAACTTCTCCATTTTAAATCCGATTTTAAATCCATTTGCACGAGGGACTCCTCATAATTTCTATAATCTAATAGCACTCTAAACTCATCAAAATGCAGCATAAAACCACATCCCCTTAGCTTGGCCGAATGATGCTTCATGCCATAATTCAAGCTTTTCAATAATTTAATCTTACATTCCTACACATTCATGCTTACTCTTTAATTTGGCACCATTTTCATGCATTGGACACTATGTTTTCATGGACATCCTCGCTTGGCCGAAACCCTCATTAATGGTGGAAGTCAATCTAGTTCAATTTGATTCAATCTAATGCCTAAAACATGTTTAGCACACATTAAAACATCAAAATCTACCATTAAAATCAAATGAAACTTTATGCATCAATTTCCATACCTTTGACCGAATTCTGCCCTTCCTTCTTTCTCTTTATTTTTTCATTTATTCAACAAGATTTTGGTATGGGTAGATAGAGCTTGAAGAGAAGAAAAGGTTTGTAGAAAGAATTTTGGTGAGATACGACATATTTAGTGAGTTATAAAAGCTTTTCTTTCTTTCATGGTGGCATGAGATGGGGCAGGAAGAAGCATGAATAGTGGCAGGCAAAATGAGGGAGAGTTTTAAAGAGTTTTCTAGAAGGGGGCAAATTACGAAAATGCCCTTGGTTATGAGACTTTCAGACAATTTTGCCCTTAAGCTTCCGTAATTTTTATAACTATGTAATTGTACTTCAAAAATTCATATTTCATCACCAAATATTCTTATTGGATGTAATTTTCTGAATCATGATGGTTTCATCAACGTGTAGTTCACCAAAATTGTGAAATTATGAAATTACCCCTATCAGGTCAATCACGTAAATTTCTGATTTAACCACCGATTCGATCTATCTATTGACATAGCCTAGGACTTATTTTCGTGTAGAATATCATGCTATTTTTACTTGGTCTAAATTCCTTTTAGTTTGTACACAATTTACGAAAATACCATCGGGCTATGTCCTTAATCGTCATTTTCTAATTTGTTGACACACTTCCCAAAAATAATGTAAATAAAGGATTTTGATCTCGAAATTTTCACCTTAGGTTTATTATATCCTCCAGACACTTTTTTGGACAGTTTCAAGTCCATTCGGCCAGTATAGAGCAGGTAGGGCCCACAACACTATTTCACTCACAACTTGTGAAATACACAGGAATTGAACAATGATAAGACATCTTACACCTATAACAGTAATATATATAGGGCTCTCAAAATTGGCTTAAAAGATATGTTTTGACTGTTTTGCATTAACTGAGATTATTTTAATTAAAAATATTTCCTTTGTGACTGAAGGAAATAATTTAAATGTTTTAAATTTAATTTAAATAAATTGATTTGAACAATGTGATTTTAAATGAAACTTGGTTCCCAAAATTTATATTTGAAATGTATTACTGTATTATACTTTGAAAACATAAGAAAAGTTTTTATTGTGTTCTTGAGAACCAAGTAAACTTTTTGAGACTGTTGTCACCGATATCACGATTACTGTACTATATGTGCTGTTAGACCTTGAGCAAGTCTACAACCATCTTTGTATTCAGTGGTACTATGAGGTGCACTGTTAGCTATTGACCATGAGCAAGTGTTTAGCGGTCTTCAGGATTGTCATTGCCTCCGTAACACTAGATGGACATTATGACTATGGCCATATATCTTGTTGTTACTGATTACTTTATAGTTTACTCCCTTCTTGGGATACCGAACTACATGATGATATTGGGTTATTTCCAGGTCTCCACTGAACTACGACAGCACTGTTTATTGAGTTATTTACTGAACTGTTTACTAAACGGATTTACTAAAATGTTTATTGAACTGTCTACTGAATAGATTACTGATTTGTTTACTGAAGTCTCACAATATTGTTTTACTGAATCCTTTACTGAACTGTACAAAACTGCTTATCGAACTATTATTGAATTAATTCCGAACTATTAAAGCACTGTTTATTGAATTGTCTATTGATAGTTTATTGAACTATTTTCTAAACCATTATTGACTGTTAAATTAACATTTACTAAGTACAATAGTTTAGTGACTGCTTACTAAACTAATCACTAAACTATTTACAGAATCGTCTATTAACTGTTAAACTTCTTAATCTTTTATTGACTCTTCTTCTGAATGGGTTACTAAATTGTTTTACTGAAACATTTACTAACTATCTAATATGTTTGCTGCCTCGTTATTGATCTATTTATCGAACTGTTCACTGGTTATTTTTTGGAACGTTTACTGAGTGATTTACTGAACTAGTTACTGTACTGTTTAATAAAATGTTTACTGATTGACCTATCGAACAAATTACTGAACCGTTTACTAATTGTTTGACTGAATTGATCATTGTCTTGCATACTGAAATGTTTTCTACCTTGCTTGCTGAACTAACCATTTTATTGGTCACTGAATTGTTTACTGATTTATTTGCTGAATGTTTTATTGAACTATATAATGATTTAGTTTTGTCGAACTGTATACTAAAAGAATCACTATATATTTTATTAAATCTTTTACTAGATAATTTACTGAACATTTTATTGAAATGTTAACTAAACAAATTATTGAACTTTTTATTGAAAGGGTTACTAACCGATTTACTAAACATTTACTGAACTAATCACAAAAACTATGCATTGTACTATTTACTAATTTCTTACTTAATATACTTTGAATATTTCATCGTTTTCTACTAATTTTAATATATAAATGACTTGAAAATGTTCGTTTATTGTATAGTTTTACTGCAGATTTGAAAAGTTTAATCTTGATTTGACACACATGAATTCCTTCTCTGTAAGTTTTCAAAAAAACCAAAACAAGTGAGGTGCTCTAAAGCATCCTTCCATACTTAGCCTGGTTACCTAACCAATTATAATATCCATTCCGATAGAGTGCTCCATCATTTTTTTAATACTGACGGTATTTACAAATCGTATTTTGAAACATGTATATAGGTATAGAGTATTAGTTCTTTTATATATATTTCTTATTGGGGTTCCCCAAGCTCACCCCCTCTACCTTCCAAATTTATCTACAAAAATAGTCGTTTGTTGAGAAAAGATTCTAATAAGATGCCTATAGCGGTTTTGATGTCATACCTTGCCGATATGATATCAAACATTTATTGTATAGTACTTTAGTGTGTAAAAGGTTGTAAACAATAAATTGAAGAAGTTTGAATGTAAATTATAGTATTCGTTATAGATTATTTATATAAAAAACAAATGCATATTCTAATTATGTGTACTAGGACTAATGTAAATAATAGAATGTTGCTTTAGCTAAATAATTTTAGCATAAAGTCAGAGTGAGGACACTAAGCACAACCCAACCAATCATATGAAAATGGAAAAAAAAGTCAGTTCTGATTTTTAGGAATCGGAGCGTGACAAAAGTTGGTATTAGAGTAAGGTTGGTCTGATGTGTGTCAATGTCTGTAAGTCAAGAATGGTTTACATCCCTTAAGTACTGTGCTTGTTTTAATATAAATGGTGAATGTCGTTTGGGAAATGTAGTGGGATGATTGTTTTGCATAAGGAAATTAGTGGAGTATGGCAGTGATAAGAATAGATAGTAACGTTGAGTTACTGAAGTACTTGAGTCGAATTTGGAAGACCAAATTCTTTAAGGAGGCAAGTATATGAGAATCCCATTTTCCCCATATCCAATATAAGTTCAAAGAGTTTAGAAATTGAAGAGCAAGAATTGATTGTTAAGATATGTGAATAAAGGGTATGTTTGTTAAGGATTAGGGAAGTACTTGATGTGGGCCCCATTAGGACATTCTCTGTCTAGATCGAGTTGAGACCCTAGAATGATGACATTTGAGATGAAATATGAATTGGATAGAGCAAGAATCTACATCTCAAAATCACCTTATTTGGTCATGTTTTGAAAAGAGTGAAGCAATTTCAAAAATGACGATTACGGACATAGATAGGCAGAATTTTTGAAAATTACGGTCAAATCGAGTGGATTTTTTACTAACTGACAGAAGTGGGATAATCCTCAGGTGAAGAAGTCCCATGCTATGCCAATAGATAGATTGAATCACATGAAAAGCGAAAAATTACGCGATTTTACAGATAGGGGTATTTTAGTAATTTCACCTTCGTTACAAGTCAAACCCTTATAAAAGCTTCACAAATGATTAAAATATGCTAAATACAACTATTTTATGAGTGAATTAAATATTTGGAAGCTAGACTGAATGGTTAAACGGAAATTGTAAAAGTAAGGACACGGTTGGAATTTTAAATCATTTTAGTAATTTAGCTTAAAAGATATTTTTAAAAAAGAATTTTCTCATCTTTTTCAATCATGGCCATCCATCATCATCTTCCTCAAGCTCTCTCACTCTAAAAATGGGTTTAGAGAGAGAAAGTCATCAAAAACCCTAGAAAACACCACGAAACCAAAAGCTATCTTCACCAACCTTGTCTAATTTTCAGTACTTGACAAGATGGTACCAAAATCAAGCCTTAAAGTGGCCAAATTAAAGGATTTTGGAATCATACAACTATGGGCCATGGTGAAAGGTGAGAGAAAACTTATTTTTTGTTAATTATGTCTAGCATTTATGATTGTTCTAATTTAGTATAACTTGTGTTTGTGATTAAATTAAGACAAATTTGAGTGTAAGACTGTTGAGAAATTCAACCACAAGAGGAAGTTTATGGAATCATGTAATTTGTCATGTATTACTGGTTTTATACTGATGTACAGAATGTGCAGAGGATAGCCATAATGTCAATTGAAAAATGACAAGATTTAGCATGTGCTATGTTTTCGACCTAATGTGAATGTAGGAGCATTCATGCTTAATTCAATGATTTGATGGTTAAAGAATACTGTATATATTAATATAAGATTGCTGGTGAAGTCAGAACTAAAAATGGATGAGTTTTTATAGTGGTTGTTGTTTTGACGTCCAGTATAAAATGGATCAGATTTGCAAATGTACTAGGAAATGTGAAAGATCTAAGAATCTAGAATATTCTTTACAAAGGAATGTTGAAATTTAACTGTATTTTGATATCGTTTGCAGCATCAAAGTAGTGGCGCAAACGAAAGATAAGCGAATGTATGATCGCTTATTTACAATTGCTTATTGGAGTTGTAGTGGCAAATTATGTTGCAAAGAAAATAGGTAAGGGATATATATATATATATATATATATATATATGTATGTATATAAGTCATAGGAATACTGTGACTGTATTGATATGATTGATTGATTTACTGAAAATTCTGAATTACCAATCTTTGAAATTGTTTTGAGATCGATTGACTGAAATAAATGATTTCAACCGAATTACCAAACTGAATGGTTGTATTGTGGTTGAATGACATTGGGAAATTGAAGTTGTGGTTTTGTACTGTGTTTTAAGTGTAGGAAGGTTAGGATAAATTGTATTGTTATGCAGCCGAAATTTTGAAAAAATGACCCTGAAACCTTAAACAAAAAATTAGAGATTTTGCCGTTGATTTTATTAATTCTATGGACTAACTAAAGATGTGTTTTAATCAAAAAGTGATAACAGTTAAGTGTTTTCTTAACTACTTGAGCAGTATATTATTGAATGTTTGAATGACTGATTGAAGTGAAAGTTTAAGATTGGCTGACTCTGAATATTAAATGTTTTGATTTCTAACTGAAGTAAATATCTTGAGTGTTTAACTAAAATATATGTTTTGACTGTTTTGCAATAATTGACACTGTTTTAATTAAAAATATTTCATTTGTGACTGAAGCAAATAATTTAAATGCTTTAAATTTAATTTAAACATATTGATTTGATTAATGTGATTTTAAATGAAACTTGGGTCCCAAAATTTATATTTGAATTGTATTACTGTATTGTACTTTGAAAGCATAAGAAAAGTGTTTATTCTTTTCTTGGGAATCAAGTAAATGTTTTGCGACTGTTGGCATCGATATCACAATTACTGTGCTGTACTATTGCTGTTAGACCTTGAGAAAGTCTACAGCCACCTCTGTATCACTTGCTTAATGGTACTGTGAGGTGCACTGTTAACTGGTGACATAAGCAAGTCTTCAGTGGTCCTTAGAATTGTCACTGGCTCCTATTTTCACATTGATTTGATAGAGGCTGCAATAAACTTGCAGACTTTAATGTTTAAGCTTCACTTACAGTCGATGAAACATTTGGTATCAATCTCTAATATATCTCTTTTCCTCTTAAGTAATCAGTACACTTTCCATTCTTACGGTAAATTTTTACTGTTTGAATACATAATGTACTTAAAAATATGATCTTTTCAAAATCAGATTCTTTAACTAATAATTATCAGAAATACAAATTATGTCTCTCACTATCTGTGCCAATTTCATAATTCAAGTGTATATCTATTGATATGATTGGCAGTAAATTTATTTATGTATTCCTTTAAGTATGATTACTTTGTCTGTTAAGTCTGGCTCAATCTTGAATCTAGCCATAGACACATGATCGTTAGAGGAAATTACATTTAATCTTAGATTTAGGAAATATTCCAACAATTCACATTCTCTAGTCATCCTATAAAATACCTTCTTAATACATTTTGCAATTCAACACACTTGTCACTTCAGTTGCTTTTCCCGAGTAGTATAATACTTTACAATTAAATTCTTTTGATCCTTTTAAATACTCCATTCACACATTTAACTTCCTTACATATGATTCATATTAGTGGAGTAGCTAATCCAACAAACTCTTCCATAGACCGGCTAAGTGATTCAATTAAACTCAATAAATTCTGTATCTCAATTACTATCTTTGGTCTCTCTCCCATTTAGAATTAAATCTCAATTTTTAAGTGAATCCATAGTCGCTGCATAATTCGATACCACATGTCTTAGAAAAATATACAGCTAGTCAAAACTCATATTTACTAGACTTCACATATAGTTTCCAATCTCTGAGAGTCTGCAAGGCTATATATGGAACTGTTCACATTTCTTTGATGTCTGAGAATATATTAGCATATCATAATTGAACACTATCACAATTTATTCAGGTATGATTTAAATACCTCATTCCTTTGGCTCATAAACACCGTAAGGACATTCATCTGTCCAAAATGCATCACAAAGAACTTGAAATGATTTTACCAAGTCCTAAATGTTGTCTTAAAAACATCAGCCTCTCAGATTTTAACCGATAATACCCCAATTAGTAATTGATCTTAGAAAACACTAATGCACCCCTGAACGGATCAATTAGACCATCAGTCTTTTGATAGGTGCATATTTATAGTTGGTAATAACATTGTCATTTAATCGATAATTGATATATAATCATAAATTATCATTATTCTTCTAGACAAATAATACTGTTTTCTCCCACAAGAATACACTAGGAGGAATAAATTCTTTATTCGATAATTTTTTGACCTACTTATTAAACTTCTTCAACTCCGTTTAAGTCATTCGATAAGAGTTTAGAAGTGGACTCCATACCGAAAATCGAGTCAAAGATAACTCGATTTGTCGAGTCAATGATAACTTGGGAAATTTATCTAGAATTAAATCTAGTAAATTTCAAATCACAATCTCATTCAACTCTGGACCTACGTCTTTCATATACACTATATATCCTTGAAACACATGCACATAATATTTGAACAATTTCAATACACATTCCACTTTAATTCATTTATTTATTTATAACTTTGCAATATAGCATTTTGGATAAGAGAAAGTAATACCCAATTTAAATTAAACACAATTCACAACTAACATATCCATTTTCTGGAATTACACTGAAATTAGGCATGTTCGACAAACTTAGGTTAGCTGTCATTTTCCTTTTCTCTTACAATAACTTTACAGTTTCCATACACACTTTTTGAAAATTTGTGATACTTTAAACAGTAAATCATTTGTTATGATGTACCCCAAAATTTTCTAGTTCTACTGGGTATCTGATAAACATACACAGAAAACAGAAAGGATGTGTAGAACTAGGATTAACAATACTGATATTTGAGTTATTAAATACACAAATCTTATTTTTAGTCACATTCAATAGATATATTACTTCTCATAGTATCAAACAATCCCAAACCAAATACCCTATTTATTCACATGTAAATCAGGCACTAAAGAATGTATAATAGGGCCGACTATCTCGCGACCTCCACAATATACATTTCGGGTCGCAACACTCATTTGAGTAAAGGTGTTGTCAATAGTGGGGACTGTTATACAAGAATTTCTCTATCATAATATCATAAGGAATACTCTTTACACCAATAGTTACTCTATCATAGTCAATGAGTTCAAAATCAATTTTTGATTAACTACTATTTAGAAGAGTTGTTTCGTTTAGGGACACATTCGTCATTTCCAAATTTATTTCTCTCCCTTCAAGTTACATTTAAACAAATGATCTTAAGATCTATATATTGATGATGTTCACATTTCATCCCAATATCATCATTTTAAGGTCTCACTTCGATATGGACAGAGAAGGTCCTAGTGGGGCCCTAACCGAGTTCCTTCATGTACCTTATCGAACAGACTCTTCATTAATATAATAAGATCACCCATTTTACTTAAAATTTTCGGGTTACTACCCCTTTTGATAACTCTTAATTCTTTAACTTCTACACAATTCTGACACTTAATCCCAATTTCAATTACTTGATTCATTTATACATTTAAACTATACAATACTACAAGGGGATGTTAATCACTTCAACATTTCCAATTCTAAAGACCTCAACAAATATCAAACTAATCTTGCTCTGATACCAATAAAATTGTCACAATCTGTTATATACTGTAATCATCCACATTTATCACTGTCACGATCTGAAGACCACGACTTTCACTTGAATCTTATACTTTTCTTAGTCTACAAATTTATGGACTAAATTTTTCTTTTTCATTTTAAGGTTTGTATTCGGTGTCAGTGTAGTTACTATACTATTTAGGTGACTTATAGTCATTTCATTTAAATATTTAACAACCACAGAAACGGTTCTTAGTTACATCCCGACTTGTTAAACAGAATATGTACTGTGCTTCAATTTAAGTCTTACATGTAAACAAGTAATTTATAAGAAACATATACCTCAGAAGACTAGTACCAAGTCCATATACAGTCTCCGATGCCAACTGAGCAGCTCACATGGCAGATGTTAACTTCAATAATTTGAAAGAGATGAAATTTAGTGGGGTGAGCAAAACCACGGCTCAGTAAGATACTAATATAAATACAAGAGTAGGATTATACTGCCTTAAACTGCAATGCTTCAAACTTGCAAGGATGCAATTACAGTTAATCCTTTCTCATCAATACATCTCATTATCACTTCTCATTTTCACTTCTCATTTCATAATCATACTTTGGTATGCTATCATCTCATATCAATTCTCATATTTACTTTTCATTTCATAATCATATTTCTGTATTCTATCATCTCTTATCAATTCTCATAACATTTCTTATCAATTCTCATAACATCTCTTATCAATTCTCATATCATCTCTTATCCATTCTCATATTGTGGATCATGATCACGGTGGTACGAAGTCATAATTCTCTTCGTGTATTTCTATATTAATGTTTCATATCGTATCATGACATCATATAGATGAAATATCGTTACCACCGAGTCATGATACTCCTCATATATTCTCCATGTTTAATATGCAATTATGTAACTTTACTGTATAAACCGCTATCATCTCTAATCGTGTCATATGTACTTTAGAACATGCTCCACGTATGAATTTTCAATTCACTCAAGTCTACCTTTACGGCATGATAAAAACATGTTCAATTTCAATTCATGTATTCATTTTCAGAGCATGTCTAAAACATGTGCGGTTTTAAAACATTTTTCTTATACTATAAGTCATATCAGGTCTAGAGTTCATTTCAAATCGATTTATACTCTAGATCGCATATCATTTTAAATTCGACACGAAATCGTATATAAATCATATCAGTGTCGAAATCATTTATCATATACTTTTAAAACATATACTGTAAATCATATCAGGTCTAGAGTTCATATCAAATCAAACTATACTCTAGACCGCATATCATGCCATGTTCGACACAAAATTACGTATAAATCATATAAGTGTCGAAATCATATCTCATGGACTTTTAAAACATGTTTAAAACATGTACTGTTTCAAAACATATTTCATTTCAAATCTGTTTCATGTACAGTATAAATCATGTCAAGTCTAGAGTTCATATCAATAAAATCATACTCTAGACTTCATATCATATCAGTTAGAGACTAGACTAGATCCCTATCATCTCTCTATCAATAAAGACTTAAATCACTGTAGCTAGCAGTGAAAATCATGTCATCGTCCCCTGGAAACCAACTAGGGCGCTATCTATGGCCATAGACCTCATCTCTCTCAGCCCCATTGATCAGGCGTGACTGAGACCTGTCCACGACTATTGTCGGACAAGCATATCTGCCTAATGAGCAAAGCTCCAATTAGGCGGTTTCCACTATGCTTTATTGAATTTAATTCTTTTAGGGTGCCTACAGTCTCATAAAACATTTAAATCTATAGCTTTATTTTCAATATCATGTAAAGCATATGGTAAAATTCTGTATGATATTTCATAATATCAAAATATATATATCTACCATATACTTTCATTTCAAAACAAATCAATACTTTTCAGTATTCATATAAACATTATTAAAATGTTTCAAGTTGCAAGAAAGCATGCTTAAATGCGATGCTATAAACATTTCAGTATGCAACTTCAGTATTATTTCCATCAAATACGCTGAAGCGATTCATTTAACTTTATCACCATCAGTTATTCGATTTTAAGACTTTCTTTCTGTCCAATCAGTAAATCACTATTCAAATCATTCAAGATTCATTTCATTCAGTATTCAGATTGCTCAATACTCTAATTATTTAATAACCAAATCACTTGGTATTCAAACCATTCGGTATTCAGTATCCTTTTTCGATAATTATCGACTATAATAATCAATTGTACTTTTATTACCGATACTAGAACCACATCATCAGTGTGAATCCTCTTAGTATCTATGAGCATCTAAATATCATGTTTCCATATAGCCATCAGGATACTGAAATTATGAAATACTAATATCCTCGTTCGATATCTATTTCAAAGTCAACATCGAGGATCATAGAACCACAAGATCAATAATTGCTTATCAAATCCATTTATGGTTCGACCTATTGGTACATATTCAGAATTTTTGACTCGCGGTTCAATTTCATTCACTATCATAAAATCATATTATAATCCTCAATTCACTTTTCATATGGCCTGTAGAATGTAATATCATGCTAGAATTATATATAAAACGTCATCAATTCAATTCTTTGATTGGCAATTTACTACTTAAAAGAATTTGCCAATTTCCACTATCAACAGTGTTTCAATCATTTGAGTCGCCTTGCGACTATCCATATTATTGCAAAAATATCAATTCACATCTATTTAACATCGATATCACAATCATACCACTAAGACGGTCCATTTATTTGAATCTATCAAAGCTATACTTGTCATTCGATTGATAATTCTGCAACTCCATCATTCGACCATCTAAATCACAACTTCGATTTTTCTCTTTTAAGTTGTATCATATAATTATCATCACTTTTATCTGTGATCCGTCTAATAAATAATTTCACCTCAATTTCAACTTGATACCATTTGTGATATTAAATCACTTGATTTATCAATTCTATAAGGTTTAGACCATATAATTCATCACATTATCGTTTTCAATGATCTATCTTCCATCGATTTCAATATCAAACTCTTTCAGTAATACCATAAAATCCTTTTAATATTTATTTCCAATAATTATCTCCAAGATTCCATTAATGTGAGAAACTTAATCTTTTTCCTCAGATATTTTCCTAAAAATTTCGGCAGCATAACAGCTTAATTTTTACTAAGCCTCCTGCACGGAAAACAGTTTATAATTGCAGCCGTTGTTTCTCACATTTTCTTTATCTTTTACTAAGACCCCCACCATCAGTTGTGGGTCCTCTTAGCATTTTTAACATCAATTCAGTCTATAAATCATATAAAAATTTTCACAATTCCATTTAAATTTATTCCATCTATGCATCATATAAAAACCATAAAATCCCACATACAATATGATACTACTAATGCTTTATAAAAGTATCTTACTTGCTGTTGAAGCTTAGCGCCTTGACGAGCTCCTAGCATCGTCGGACACCAAATCACGTCTTTGTCACCTCTGCTACAATTTCAACAACACCAATTGCACTTGCATAAATACATATTAATAAACTTATGCAATAAATATAAATCAATTTATTGTTTCTTCCTTACCAATTTCTTTTCCTTTTCTTCTCTTTCTTTTTCCTTTCCTTCTTCTTCTTCTTCCTTCTTTTCTTTCTCCTTTTCTTTTCTTTTCTTCTTTCTTTTCTTTTTTTTTCCTTTTTCTTTTCTGTTCTGTTTTTTTTTTCTGGCCTGAACCGGTTCGGACCTGTTCGGACCGGTTCAGGCCGGTTCGGCCTCTTCCCGCCAGCATCACCGCCGGTTCAGGCCTCCCTCAGCTGGCCACGGTTGTGGGGAAGCCAAATCTGGCCTCGGTTTCACCCCATTACCGGCGACGGCGCCGGATTTGGGTCCGTGGGTTTCGGCCCTTTTCTTTCCTCTCTTCTCCTTCCTCCGTTGTTTCCTTCACCACCGGTGGCCTCCTTCACCATCGTTGGTCCTCGCCGGTGGCGTTGGTGGCTATGCCGGCATCTGGATCAACCGACATTCCCTTTTTCCTTTTTCTCCTCTCTCTTTTTCTTTTCCGTTTTCCTTTTTCTTTTTTCGCTTCGGGTCGCCGCCGGTCTTTTCTTCTCTTCCCTCTCGCCTCGCCGACGACGACCTTCTCCTTCCTCCTCCTCTCTTGGCCGGTCGGCATTCGTCGGCTTCCCTTCTGTCTTGTTTACGTTTTCTCCTCTGTTCTAACAGAGGAGAAAACAACGTGAGAATCGGGTTATACAGATTCCCCACTTTTTTTTTTTCATATAATTATATATTTACTATATTTGATATATATATAATTTGTATAAACCATATATATATACTTCAATTTAAAACACTATACATATATTTCATATATATATTTATATATATAAGTATATATTTCATATATAAACCCTTTATATATGTATACTTTAATTCAAAATTCTATATATATATATTTCATATATATTATTATTTATATACATAAATGTACAAAAATTTACATATATATATATATATTCCATATATGAATGTATATATTTATTCAAAAATATATTTATATAATAACCTTATATAAATATAAAATTATATATTTTTATTTCTTATTAAATTTGGATTTCTTTATACCCAAATTTATTTTCTCCATTTTCTTATTTAATTTGGATTTCCATTTATCCAAATTAAATTTCCTCCTTCATTTCTTATTTCCAATTTAAATTTCCTTTTCATTTCTTATTTAATTTGGATTTCACTTTGTCCAAATTAAATTTTTCGGATGCCTTATATTTATTTAGAAAATTTTCGGTCTTCACATTCTCCCTACCTTAAGAAATTCGGTCCTCCGAATTTAACTTATATTAAAAGGTGGTATGGTTCCGTATACTTATGATTCCCGTCCTCTCAATCATCTTTTAAGTAATACTACTAGCATACTTTCAACATCCGAATCAGCTTTTATACCATTACATATCATTTTTCTACCATATATTCATACTCACTAAAATTTCTTATCACCTTGGGAGTTATCACTTTCATCTCTTTTCACATAATAGCTGTTTCACACCATTTATCATTCGTTTCTCTCATTTGGTGCCAAGTCGATATAATTTGGTAACTATCGTTTACCGATTTAATCAGTAGTATGTAATTGTCCCAGTAGCTTTTAAATATCGTGCATTCGCTCTCTCTATACATATCTTCGAGCGTTTCCACATTACGCTTGAATTTTCATATCAGTATGGAGCGATGCCGTCAATAAATTTTGGAATCCCAAAGCCTTTTACTATTTTCCATAAACATGTGGCAATTCAAGATTCCATCACATATAATGCTCACTGGAACTTCACATACATTCTCTCCGTTTCATATTTATATTTCGACTAAGGCATTAGAGAAATCTAGAAGTCTGAAAATAGAAAGTGATTCAATTTGATCAACCAGTCTATAATCACTTCTATAATATCGTATTTCTTTTGGGTTTCGTATTATCCCACAACACTCATTGTCACATCGATAAATCAAAGCTGCACCTCATTGCAGACTTTACTGTTAATCATCTCTTGTCATAATGCAACATTTATCAATCATTTTCTCTCTATCTCTCTTTTCATGCAATATTCTTATTACATCTCGATGTGATAACCAAAGTGAAATCACCTTCAGTCTTAAATTCGAAAACTGTTTCATATTCGTGCTCCCTTATAACTCGAAATCGTAGCTTTCAATTTCCAATAGTCCTCATAATTAAGGTGGGATTGTACTTTCAATCGAGCCATATATTTGGGTTCAATCATTTTTTTGTTGGCTATCTCTTTACTTCTTTCAATCCTTTTCAATTTACATATCGATCATATTCTATACAATCATTCCATTATCTTCCATATATAAACTGCCAAAATCAATCATTCTCGATTATTCATATCTTATTCCTTTAAGGTGATACACAATTCTTCTAAACCATATCGATACCATTCGTTAACGGTTTTCAGTCCGTTTTAATAGGTCATCGATTGGCATCTTTATGTCAAAGCCCAGCTTGTTTCAATAGGCCGTCGACTGGTATCACCCATACCAATAGCTGACTACTCTTGGTACAGATTGAAAATCAACAAGTTTACATGTAGACACTACACAGTACATGGGATGTAACACTATCACTGTCTCAACTACACCGACACGTACTAGACAAACCGTGCTCTGATACCATTAAATCTGTCACGACCCGAAGACCACGACTTTTACTTGATTCTTATACTTTTCTTAGTCTACAAATTTATGGACTAAATTTTTCTTTTTCATTTTAAGGTTTGTATTCGGTGTCAGTGTAGTTACTATACTATTTAGGTGACTTATAGTCATTTCATTTAAATATTTAACAACCACAGAAACGGTTCTTAGTTACATCCCGACTTGTTAAACAGAATATGTACTGTGCTTCAATTTAAGTCTTACATGTAAACAAGTAATTTATAAGAAACATATACCTCAGAAGACTAGTACCAAGTCCATATACAGTCTTCGATGCCAACTGAGCAGCTCACATGGCATATGTTAACTTCAATAATTTGAAAGAGATGAAATTTAGTGGGGTGAGCAAAACCACGGCTCAGTAAGATACTAATATAAATACAAGAGTAGGATTATACTGCCTTAAACTGCAATGCTTCAAACTTGCAAGGATGCAATTACAGTTAATCCTTTCTCATCAATACATCTCATTATCACTTCTCATTTTCACTTCTCATTTCATAATCATACTTTGGTATGCTATCATCTCATATCAATTCTCATATTTACTTTTCATTTCATAATCATATTTCTGTATTCTATCATCTCTTATCAATTCTCATAACATCTCTTATCAATTCTCATATCATCTCTTATCCATTCTCATATTGTGGATCATGATCACGGTGGTACGAAGTCATAATTCTCGTCGTGTATTTCTATATTAATGTTTCATATCGTATCATGACATCATATAGATGAAATATCGTTACCACCGAGTCATGATACTCCTCATATATTCTCCATGTTTAATATGCAATTATGTAACTTTACTGTATAAACCGCTATCATCTCTAATCGTGTCATATGTACTTTAGAACATGCTCCACGTATGAATTTTCAATTCACTCAAGTCTACCTTTATGGCATGATAAAAACATGTTCAATTTCAATTCATGTATTCATTTTCAGAGCATGTCTAAAACATGTGCGGTTTTAAAACATTTTTCTTATACTATAAGTCATATCAGGTCTAGAGTTCATTTCAAATCGATTTATACTCTAGATCGCATATCATTTTAAATTCGACACGAAATCGTATATAAATCATATCAGTGTCGAAATCATTTATCATATACTATTAAAACATATACTGTAAATCATATCAGGTCTAGAGTTCATATCAAATCAAACTATACTCTAGACCGCATATCATGCCATGTTCGACACAAAATTACGTATAAATCATATAAGTGTCGAAATCATATCTCATGGACTTTTAAAACATGTTTAAAACATGTACTGTTTCAAAACATATTTCATTTGAAATCTGTTTCATGTACAGTATAAATCATGTCAAGTCTAGAGTTCATATCAATAAAATCATACTCTAGACTTCATATCATATCAGTTAGAGACTAGACTAGATCCCTATCATCTCTCTATCAATAAAGACTTAAATCACTGTAGCTAGCAGTGAAAATCATGTCATCGTCCCCTGGAAACCAACTAGGGCTCTATCTATGGCCATAGACCTCATCTCTCTCAGCCCCACTGATCAGGCGTGGCTGAGACCTGTCCACGACTATTGTCGGACAAGCATATCTGCCTAATGAGCAAAGCTCCAATTAGGCGGTTTCCACTATGCTTTATTGAATTTAATTCTTTTAGGGTGCCTACAGTCTCATAAAACATTTAAATCTATAGCTTTATTTTCAATATCATGTAAAGCATATGGTAAAATTCTGTATGATATTTCATAATATCAAAATATATATATCTACCATATACTTTCATTTCAAAACAAATCAATACTTTTCAGTATTCATATAAACATTATTAAAATGTTTCAAGTTGCAAGAAAGCATGCTTAAATGCGATGCTATAAAACATTTCAGTATGCAACTTCAGTATTATTTCCATCAAATACGTTGAAGCGATTCATTTAACTTTATCACCATCAGTTATTCGATTTTAAGACTTTCTTTCTGTCCAATCAGTAAATCACTATTCAAATCATTCAAGATTCATTTCATTCAGTATTCAGATTGCTCAATACTCTAATTATTTAATAACCAAATCACTTGGTATTCAAACCATTCGGTATTCAGTATCCTTTTTCGATAATTATCGACTATAATAATCAATTGTACTTTTATTACCGATACTAGAACCACATCATCAGTGTGAATCCTCTTAGTATCTATGAGCATCTAAATATCATGTTTCCATATAGCCATCAGGATACTGAAATTATGAAATACTAATATCCTCGTTCGATATCTATTTTAGAGTCAACATCGAGGATCATAGAACCACAAGATCAATAATTGCTTATCAAATCCATTTATGGTTCGACCTATTGGTACATATTCAGAATTTTTGACTCGCGGTTCAATTTCATTCACTATCATAAAATCATATTATAATCCTCAATTCACTTTTCATATGGCCTGTAGAATGTAATATCATGCTAGAATTATATATAAAACGTCATCAATTCAATTCTTTGATTGGCAATTTACTACTTAAAAGAATTTGCCAATTTCCACTATCAACAGTGTTTCAATCATTTGAGTCGCCTTGCGACTATCCATATTATTGCAAAAATATCAGTTCACATCTATTTAACATCGATATCACAATCATACCACTAAGACGGTCTATTTATTTGAATCTATCAATGCTATACTCGTCATTCGATTGATAATTTTGCAACTCTATCATTCGACCATCTAAATCACAACTTCGATTTTTCTCTTTTAAGTTGTATCATATAATTATCATCACTTTTATCTGTGATCCGTCTAATAAATAATTTCACCTCAATTTCAACTTGATACCATTTGTGATATTAAAATCACTTGATTTATCAATTCTATAAGGTTTAGACCATATAATTTATCACATTATCGTTTTCAATGATCTATCTTCCATCGATTTCAATATCAAACTCTTTCAGTAATACCATAAAATCCTTTTAATATTTATTTCCAATAATTATCTCCAAGATTCCATTTATGTGAGAAACTTAATCTTTTTCCTCAGATATTTTCCTAAAAATTTCGGCAGCATAACGGCTTAATTTTTACTAAGCCTCCTGCACGGAAAATAGTTTATAATTGCAGCCGTTGTTTCTCACATTTTCTTTATCTTTTACTAAGACCCCCACCATCAGTTGTGGGTCCTCTTAGCATTTTTAACATCAATTCAATCTATAAATCATATAAAAATTTTCACAATTCCATTTAAATTCATT
Source organism: Heritiera fomes (assembly GCA_032173925.1). NCBI lineage: Eukaryota > Viridiplantae > Streptophyta > Magnoliopsida > Malvales > Malvaceae > Heritiera > Heritiera fomes. Next base: position 30,706,420 of record JAPDPM010000001.1, read on the forward strand.
CCATCTATGCATCATATAAAAATCATAAAATCCCACATACAATATTATACTACTAATGCTTTATAAATGTATCTTACTTGGTGTTGAAGCTTAGCGCCTTGACGAGCTCCTAGCATCGTCGGACACCAAATCACGTCTTTGTCACCTCCGCTACAATTTCAACAACACCAATTGCACTTGCATAAATACATATTAATAAACTTATGCAATAAATATAAATCAATTTATTGTTTCTTCCTTACCAATTTCTTTTCCTTTTCTTCTCTTTCTTTTTCCTTTCCTTCTTCTTCTTCTTCCTTCTTTTCTTTTCTTTTCTTCTTTCTTTTCTTTTTTTTTTCCTTTTTCTTTTCTGTTTTTTTTTTCTGGCCTAAACCGGTTCGGACCGGTTCAGGCCGGTTCACTTCTACTGGCCGGTTCGGCCTCTTCCCGCCAGCATCACCGCCGGTTCGGGCCTCCCTCAGCTGGCCACGGTTGTGGGGAAGCCAAATATGGCCTCGGTTTCACCCCATCACCGGCGACGGCGCCGGATCTGGGTCCGTGGGTTTCGGCCCTTTTCCTTCCTCTCTTCTCCTTCCTCCGCTGTTTCCTTCACCGCCGGTGGCCTCCTTCACCATCGTTGGTCCTCGCCGGTGGCGTTGGTGGCGATGCCGGCATCTGGATCAACCGACATTCCCTTTTTCCTTTTTCTCCTCTCTCTTTTTCTTTTCCGTTTTCCTTTTTCTTTTTCCGCTTCGGGTCGCCGCCGGTCGTTTCTTCTCTTCCCCCTCGCCTCGCCGATGACGACCCTCTCCTTCCTCCTCCTCTCTTGGCCGGTCGGCATTCGCCGGCTTCCCTTCTGTCTTGTTTACGTTTTCTCCTCTGTTTTAACAGAGGAGAAAACAACGTGGGAATCGGGTTATACCGATTCCCCACTTTTTTTTTTCATATAATTATATATTTACTATATTTGATATATATATAATTTGTATAAACCATATATATATACTTCAATTTAAAACACTATACATATATTTCATATATATATTTATATATATAAGTATATATTTCATATATAAACCCTTTATATATGTATACTTTAATTCAAAATTCTATATATATATATATATATTTCATATATATTATTATATATATACATAAATGTACAAAAATTTACATATATATATATATATATATTCCATATATGAATGTATATATTTATTCAAAAATATATTTATATAATAACCTTATGTAAATATAAAATTATATATTTTTATTTCTTATTAAATTTGGATTTCTTTATACCCAAATTTATTTTCTCTATTTTCTTATTTAATTTGGATTTCCATTTATCCAAATTAAATTTCCTCCTTCATTTCTTATTTCCAATTTAAATTTCCTTTTCATTTCTTATTTAATTTGGATTTCACTTTGTCCAAATTAAATTTTCCGGATGCCTTATATTTATTTAGAAAATTCTCGATCTTCACAATCACATAGCACACATATACAGTAGTTGGTGGGCCATCTGTGATGCCTTTAACACCGTTCAATTACAATAGTAAAACACTTTAGACAATATTTATTTAATAATAATTAATATTTACAACTGTATATATTAGTTTACATCCCCTAAGACTAAATTTAAAACAAGTAGTATTGTATAAAAAAGTCTAAACATACAAATGTAAACACTGTACCTTCAGGATCCATTATAACTTGCCTTGGAACAACTAAGCGCAGTTAATCCACGAATTGGTAAATCACGAATCATTGAAAATGATCTGTGGATAGTGAAAATAAAGGAGTGAGCAAACCACGACTCAGTAAAAGAATTATATGCAAATCTCGATATCACGAAATCTATATGCAATAAAATCCTTTATTTTCCTATAAGTGCGCTGGGGACCACAAAGGAAGGATACCTAGTTGGCTAGGGATCCGGATAGAGTATGGAAGGTATTTTAAGATACCTGTCTTGTCTCGGAACCTAGAAGCGACTATAGGGAATAAGTATTGGTTTTTGTAATAAAACACTTTTCCATAACCTTTCAGAATAAATTCAATTCAATATTTCATAAATTAAGGCATTTAAATCACATAATCTAATATTCATATTAAATCATAAAAAGAATATCAGACTAATAAATTATCCTTTCCATTTGAACATATTTCACATATCTCACTGAACTTTTGTAATTAGTACAAAAACTTGTTAGGTAAACCATACTCATTAAATAAATAAATAATCACTTAATGGTTTATGAAACCAATTAAATAAAATACTTTATTATTTTACTCATCACTTTATACACGTTTCACACCTTTTGATAAACCCAATAGTTCCGTACGATAAACACTTCTCTTTAGTAACTGTAATCCATAGCAGTTCAGTGAGAACCGTAGTGGTAAATCAATAACGTATAAGTGGAGACCAGGCAACACCCTCAATATATCATGCTATAATCCCCGTAGGGATTAGTATCAGTATCATATGAGACCTATGGCCATAGTCTATAATTGTCCTTGGTTGTACACTGATCAGATGTCAACTAGGATGCTGAAGATAAGATCAGTATCAACAGCTTCACATATCACATGTTACATATCACATATCATATATCACATATCAGCATGATACAGGGCCTTTCAGTCTTAAAACATTTTAGGAGAAATCATATTACCTTTATGGAATTTAGTAAATATACCATATCACCAAAATCCATAAAGGTATAAAATCATACAGTATATAATACGGTGAAAACAATGTTATAAAATATTTGCATTGTAGTATTAAATCCCATAAATATTCCATTTCACCATAGAACACATATACTCACATTTCCATACTTTCCTTTTGAGAAATTCAATTTTTAAAATTAATAAAATATTATTTTTTTTGATAATTTCACACTTTATGGAAAATAGTAATATTTATTTCCAAAGCTAATAGTAGTTCCATAAACACATTGTTTCACTGTGAAACACATTTAGGAACATTTCAGTCTCAAAACAATGTTCACATAGTAATATCACCTTTAGAGAAATCAATAATGAATAAAATCTTCAGTAAGTCCATAAAGGTTTTATTTATCATATAGTGAATATTTACTGAAAATAACTTATAAAATATCCACTTCTCAACATTTCACTTTTTAAACCATTTCTTAGATTGCAAAACATTTAGGAGGAATTTTCAATAGCTTTACTTTAAGTTAATTCGGAAACATCAATATATAATATTTTTTGGTATATTCATGCTTTATGAAAAATATTAAATATCTCATTTTCAAGGCTAGGAAATCATTCAAATATGCATTAAAATATTTCATGCCATTTGTAGAAAATTTCTAAGGAAATTTCAGTAGTATAACGGTTGCGAATATCGTACCCCTCCTACAAATTTAACACAGTTCCAAAAACTGCCAACAGCCACAATTTCACAGTTTCCAAGACATTTCATTTCTAAAATATTCTTATAAAATTATTTGCATTGAAATCATGGATTCGAGATATCCTTACAGTCCACATACGCATCCCTTACCTGTCTGACTTAAGTGACTTCCTTGTTTGCGCCACTCGTAAACCGACGCTCCCGAGCTATACATAAATTCACCAAAAATATTAACTCACTCAATACTTATTTTTAAGCTATTATTCATGTCTAATTACAACCAAATTGTACACTGCAATTATTTATGCAATATATTTTCTACCGGTACTAAAGCACAACTTCTTCATTTTAAGTCGGATTTCGAATCTGAGCACACCTGTAGACTCCTTGTAATTTCTACAGTCTAATGGCACCCTAAAATCATCAAAATCAACCATGAATATAGGTCTCCTTATGTTGACCAAATTCACTCTCTTGAATTCCTTAATGTTTTTCAACAATCTATCACCATATTCTTGTTTAGCCATTCACATTACATCATCTAGCATCCATTTCATGCATGAAAACCCATGGTTCCCTATAGTTCCAAGCTTGGTCGAATACCCCCTCTAATGGCAAAATTTTATTTTGTTCAATTTGATAAATTCCAATGCTAAAAACAGGATCAGCACACTTGAATCTATCTTCCTACACCATTAAAATTCAAAGAAACACCATGGATAGTGAAGACCATACCTTGACCGAAACTTTGAGGCTTCTTTTCTCCTTGTTTTTTGGTTTATACAATGATCTATAGGTATGGTTAGATAGAGGAGAGAGTGTAGATTAATTTCGTAGAAGACACTGTGGTTAGAAAATGGCTAGGTTGTGTTTTATGAAAGCTTTTCTTTTCTTTTTCTTTTCTTCTTCTCATGGTGGCATGGGAGGCTTGGGAGAAGATGATGAATAGTGCCAGCCATCATCTGATGGAATTATTAAGACCCTTCTAGAAGTCGATGAAATGATGAAAATGCCCCTAGTTATGAAAATTTCGGACAATTTCCCCCTTAAACTTTCATAATCGTAAAAACTATGTAATTGCACTCTAAAATTTTGGATTTCATCACCAAATACTCTTATTAAATGTATCTTGATGAATAAAAGTGATTTCATCATCGCACAGTTCATTGATTGCATGAAATTACGATTTTACCCCTAATAGATCGCCAGTGAAATTTTTCGATTTAACCACCGATTTGATAAATCTATTGACACTATCTTAAACTATTTTTCATGTAAAATATCATGATATTTTTACTTCATCTCAATCCATTTTAGTTTGGGCACAATTTACGAACATACCCTCGAGACGTAATTGTCATTTTCCAATTTATTTGCCATACTTCTTAAAATGATGCAAATAAGGTATTTTGGCCTCAAAATTTCCATAATATAATTATTACACCATTCGTACACTGTTTCTTTAATCATACATACATTTGGGCATGAAAATTCAAGTAGGTCCCACATCACTATTTACTTATAATTTACAAAATATATTCAAAGTAAATTAATAATTACATATATATATTTGTGTACAATACAAAATAATCAGTTCTCAGAAATGCACACCTTGGGGTTTCGGTCTGGAGAAGAACATAAGGAAACCATGTTGTTTCTTGCATGAAAATGGTGCCAAATTAAAGAGTGAGCATGAATGTGTAGAAATGTAAGCTTAAATAGTTGAAAAACCATGAATTTGCCATGATGATGATTTTGGCCATGGCAAGGGGAGGTAGGATTATGGTTGCATGATGAATTTGGGGTGCTATAATACTGTAGAAATTATGAGGGGTCCACCGGTGCAATCGGACTTAAAATTAGACTTAAAACGGAGAAGTTATGTCTTAGCACTGGTAGAATTTATATTGATTTAATATTTCCAGTGTATAATGTGACAGCAATTATTGAAAGAAAGTAGTCTAAAAATTAAATCGAGGTTAACAAATATTGTTGATGAATTTCTTTACAGCCCGAGGGAAGTGAATCAAGTGTGGTGCTATTGAGGAAATCGATAAAGCTAGACAGGTAAGGGATGAGTGTGTAGGCCATAGGGATGTTATGAATGCATGGTTTCAATGAAAATAATTTTGGAAATTAAATGCCTTGGAAATTGTGCAAATTATGGCTTTTGGCTAGATTGTAAATTGTGTTTTATGTGTAGGGAGGTTAGGTCAATAGCAGTCGTTACGCTGCTGAAATTTCTTAGAAAATTTTCTAAAATATCATGAAGTATTTTAAGTGCGTTATTGAGTGAATTCCTAGCCTTAGAAATAAAATATTTAATATTTTTCACAAAATGGTGATTTACCAAAAAACATTATTTAAATATTCATGTTATCGAATTTAATTAAAGTGAAGCTACTGATACATTCCTATAAGTGTTTTACAGTGTAATAGAAGGTTTATAAAAATTATTACTGAAGTGTGAATAGTTTATAAACTGTTTTCACTGTATTGTTCATTGTGTTATGTAATGACCTTTATGGACAGACTAAAGATTTTATCTATTTTATTAATTTCTATAAAGGTGATACTACTATTTATTTACTGTTTTGAGACTGTTAGGCCCCGTATCATGCTTACGTGTTACTGTTACTATTACTATATTGTTGATACTGATCCTATCTTCAGTGTCCTAGTTGTCACCTGATCAATGCACATTGAAGATACCTATAGACTATGGCCATGTGTCTCATGTGTTACTGTTACTATTCCCTACGAGGATTATAGCATGATATATTCTGGGTGTTGCCTAGTCTTTACTACTGATTAATGTTTACTGAATTGTTTTACTGAATCGTATTGTTATTGAAACTGTTTACCGTACTGTTTACTAAACTATTATTATCATTGAACTATTTATCATATTGAACTGTCTACTATACTATTTACTGAAATTTATTAAATTGTGAAAGTGATGTTATAAAGTGAAATTGAAATTATTTCTTAAATAATTTATTAAATGGTCTTTATATGCCATTTATGTGATTCACTATATATATTGAAATTATTAAATGATATTTATATCTGTCAAAGCCTCGCCCGTCTCACCAGGCCATCGGCGAGCATCTCCTAGGCGTCCTTCACATGCCCCAAGCTTACTCTTACATCATCAAGGCCTCGCCCACTCTAGTGGGCCGTCGGCGAGCATCCCCTAGGAGTCCCACACTCCCCAGGTTTGCCTTGACAACGTGAGCTGGGCCGTCGTCCATCACACACTATTCACGTATTGTCCGCTTTGGTGGTCGCCCACCTAACGGCTTTGTCCCAAGGCTCCCTAAGAACTCAGTATTAATGCCTTGAGCGCGTTTCCTGAGGCTCGAACCCTGGCACCCTTAAGTACCCGAGCCTTACACGCACGTTACCATACGGACTGCCTAACTAAATAAAAAGAACATGAGAATATTGTTGTTGAGTATTGATAACAAAACGTGACACTATAAGATGGGATGTACACTAGGATAATGAATGGTTGATATAAACATTTGGATGCTACATGATATATGTGATTAATTGTGGATATAAGGACTGTTGAATTGGGAAAGACTGTTGTGTTGCAATGTGTTAAATGAATTTGATTTGCATTGGTTAATTGGGGAGAATCTCAAAATATTAGGGGAGATGTTTTCAATCTGTTTCTAAATAGAGATATATCTTCGCCCAATTATGAGTTACCTCAAAACCCTAAGGTTTTTGCTCACCATATTTTGCATCGAATCCTATATCTTCTATGTAACATAACACTTTCTCACCTGGCAACATCACAATCGGAGGATCATGATTAACAATTTTACTAAATTTCTCTCTGTGCCTCTTAAAATGATAATTAGTAGACAAAAATTGACGATGATAATTAAAAAAAGCAAGGCTTCTATCCTTAGTACAATTTAGAAGCTTTTGTGTATTCCATGTAATAAAGAGATTATATGTGACAATCGTAATTTTTTGAACTTAATGAGCAAATCTATTTGTTAAGGCTATTATAATTTAATATGGAGTATTTATGAGTTATGAGAATTTATTTAACTAAGCAATTAAATTTTAGAAATTTAATTAAATTGAAAAGAAAAGATTTAAATTAAGGAAACATATACAGATATATATATATATATATATTAAATGGACAAAATAAATAAATAAATATAAGGATAACACACATATATATATGTATAGATACAATAAGTAAAAATAAAATATATATAAATATTCAACAAATATAAAATAATATATATTGAAAAATACTAAAAATAAAGCATCATAATAATAATAATAATAATAATAATAATAATAATAATAATAGTAATAATAATAATTAAAGAAGTATAAATCAATAAATTTAAAAAAAGAGAAGAAATTCATGACAGGTTTCGAAAATAAAAAAAAATAATAACAAAATAAAAAGAAAGAGCCTGATCGGAGAAAGAAACTAATCAAGAGAGAGAGAGAGAGAGATAGCATATCGAAGCCGCCAAGAGAGGAGGTATTATTGCTATCCATTAGGAAAGGAAAGGAGAGCAGTGGGAGAGAAAGGTTGATTGATAAAAAAGAAAGAGAAAAAAAGAGAGAAACGAAGTAGATTGGAGCTTGACCGGAGAGGATAGAAGCTAGTTGAGGGAAGGGAGGAAAGAAAGGTGGCCAATGGAGAGGAGAGCTAACAAAATAGAGAAAAGAGAGAAAGAAGTAGGAAAGAAGAGGCGGTGCTACTATTAGCGACTGCTTCTGTGGCCACCGTTGCTTTCCTCGCCACTGAGTCACAGCTGACACCTTTAGTTGCCATCGGTGAGGCCCAAATCGAAGAAGATGGAGACTAAACTAGTTCAACATAGGAAAAATAAATAAATAAATAAATAAATAAAAAGATAAGAGGTATAAATGGAAAAAGGAAGGGTAAAGGAAATTTATTCTTATTTATTTATTTACTAAATTAGTAGTTTTGTGAAATTTCCTAAGTGTGGATATGGGTTGTTTTAAATTGTAGAGATTATACAAGTGTTGATCTAAGCTTGATCGGGCTTGGGGGAGATTAAATCGCTAGCCTTGAAGTGTTGGGTAAGATTCTTGTATAAGTCATTAGTATTATTTTATTGTGTAGGTCACATGAAGTTAATAATGATATGACTATGTATTTCATGGTTGAAAAATGAATTGTCAAGTTAATAATTTAACTATTTGACGTTTGATGTAAGTAGGCGACAATGGGAAATTTATCCCATTGCAACGAAAATGGGTAAGTAATGATGGTATTGAGTTGGTATGGTTATGGGTATGTTTAGGAATCGAGTAACTGATAGATGTTTAAGGTTTAGAAATTGTCAATTGATTGTGAATATTTGGTAAAATAATATCTAAAATTACGTGAAATACTATGAGGACCCATATTGATGATGGGGCTTTTACGTATAAAAATTATAATTACGTGTTAAAAATATTGTGATTATGAAATGGGTTCTTTGGTTGATATTTATGGCTTGTGACGAAGCACATGGTAATATAGTAGACTTGATATGTGATTTGATATCGAAGTAAGGAACTTATATGTGTCACGACCCGTGACCACATTTTTCATCTTCTTATACACATCTTAACCGGTTGGGCTGTCTGTGATACTTCACTTGTACTGACTGTTAAACAATTTTACAATGTATTGTTTATATTATACACATCCCCTATCGTAATTTATCAGATAAGTAGTACTGTTGACATGTCTAAATACAGAGAATAAATGATCATACCTCAAATAAACAGTCGGTCTGACACATTGTCCTTCGTGTACAGCCAGGATCCACAATCCACTGAACTCACATTCATCAAAACCTGAAATGTTGAAAATTAAGGGGTGAGCAAAACCACGGCTCAGCAAGGGAATTATATGCCTCACTTGATACTCAGCTTCCTATATGCTGAAAAACTTTTTCATTTTTCCTATGGGGCTCTAGGCTCGCATGTAGGAAGGATACTACAGTCGGCTAGGGATCCGGATGGAGTAAGGTAGGTATTTTGAAATACCTATCTTGTCCCGGAACCTAGAAGCAACTGTAGAGAATAATTTCTTTTTCGTTTGGAATTTTAATCCTTTTTATCTTTTTATTCCATAACATTCTCATATTCTTTTCAAAATAGTGCTTTTATAAAATAAAGCATTTAAATAAAGTAACTAATATTCATATATTCTTTGAAAAGAATATTAGTTAAATTCTCATCATTCTCATTTAAACTCATTTCATGTTTTACTGTACAACCATAATTAGTACAGTACTTTAAATAGCAAAATCAGTTATTAAATCCTTTTCGTATAACATATATATCATTTAAATCTAATATTCAATTTAAAAATTAAAATAAGAATATTAGATTTATTTTCCTTCTCTTTCCTTTTTGGAAAACATATCACATATTCATGTCACATGTAATCTAATATTCAATTTAAAATCATAGTAAGAATATTAGACTTATAAACTCTTTTTCCTTTTGAAAACATATCACATGTTCATATTACATATCATATGAAAATCGTCTCGTAGTACTAAAATCAGTACTGAAATAAGCATTTTGTAAAATGCTGTAAATCACTTTCATTTGATTTATCACATATCATGTAAAACATTTTCATTTCACGTATCACATATCATATAAAACATTTTCATATATGGAGACTTAGGCACGCACGCCCAGCCCGTCCACTGGGTCGTTACTCATATCATGCTATAGACCTCGAAGGGTATGAATAATCATGTCAGATCTATGGCCATAGTCTATAATTGTCCTCGGCGGATCACTGATCAGGTGTCGGTCGGGACTACATATCACATATCACATATTACATGTCACATATCACATATCACATATCAGCATGATAGGATGCCAACTAGTCTCAAAAACCATATTTTTCATCATCAGAAAACCTTTATGGAATTTATAAAAATATATAATTTCATCATTTAAAACCATAAAGGTTATAAAACCATTTAGTGAATATTTAGAAATATATAAAAATATTCATTTTATTTCCTTTCATTTTTCATCTCGAATTACGTGTAACTTACATATCAAGAGAATTTTCGGTGATTTCATTATCACCATTCTTGAAAACATGAATATTTTAAAATCACTTTCATTTTATTCATGTTTTTATGAAAAATATTTATTTTCTCGATTTTCGTGGATGAAAATAATTTCTCGTGACATAAAATCATTTATTATGATTTTATGAAATTTTCTAGAAATTTTCGATAATTTTCGATAATTTTTCGCAGTATAATGGCTGCCGATTGGCTAGCCTCCTGCACGGAAAATACAGTTTATAAATTCAACCGGTACTTCACCACAATTTTCCAACCAATCATTCATCGCAATATTTTCATAAATATTTTCATAAAATATTTCATAATTAAAATCATGCAGACTGAATATCCTTACAGTGCTGCACATGCATCCCTTACCTGTTTATCGAGTTTGCGCTATCTCGTGGTCCACACCAACGTCGAACTTTCGACTGCAATTTAATTCATCAAAATCATTAGCTTAGTTATCCTTTAACTTTAAGCTATGATCTATGTTGAAATGTAAATATAAGTGCAATCTCATAGTGAAAATGGTCATTCTTTCTCTCTTTTCTATCATAACCAAATGACCTTTTTATAATTAAAATATATTGTTTCAATTCTTAGTCAATGCATCACTTATGTAAGCTGCCCTTTTTATTTGCATTTTTCCACTAAAAAGAACTGAAATAAAAATTATATTCTCCTCATTTAATCCATAACCGGCAGCCCCCTCATTCACATTGACTATATCCATGTGTTTTAGTCTCTTAAATTCTATGGTTACACTTTCTCATCACTAACCTTCACTGTTGACCATTTTTCTTTTGGTCCTTTCCCATTAATTCAGTCCACATTTTATTTATTTATTTATTTTTCTTTTTCATGGCACTAACATATTCTTTTCCTTCTTATTTCCACGTTCTTTTCATCCATTCTTCCTTCTTTCACGCCTCATAGCCCTCTTATTGGACTTTTCTTCTAATTTTCTTTACTTTCGGTCAACACCATCACTTTCTCCTTTTCTGTTTCGGTTCAGCCAGCTTTTACATTTGGTTCTTTTATGCTTTTAACACCATTTCATACTTCTTAAATTCTATGACTACCCGACAATATAATATACTAACGTTTCAGCCTTTCATTTTTGACTTCTTCCACTTAAACATTCATCATATATTCAGCTTGTACTCTCCCTCTTTCCACGCCAAACATCATTCATTTTTTATTGACTTTCATTTCAGCCTCTTCTCATTCGGTTTTCTACCTTTCTTTTCTTTCATATTTCCACGTTAAAACAGCCCTCTGACTATTCTATCAACCTTCACCCTATTCGGTTAGCACCTTAAATCCATCCTCATTTTCTGTTATATTTTCAACCTTTTCCTTCTCTGTTTTCACACCATTAGTCACTACGTTCATCCCTCTTTGGAACCCTCATGGCTAACCATAGCAATAGGGTTTCACACATATATATAACACTAATTTATTTTCATGTTAATTCTTTATTTTCTGCTCATTTATTCACACCACACACACGCACACAGCAGCAGTTTTATTACTTCCATTCATTCACGTTTCAGCCTTATTTCCTCAAGAATTTATTTCATAAATAGCTATCCAAATCACACTCTAACAAGTTTCCTTCAATATAGCTATCATGTACCTGATCTACTTGGCCAATATCACCATAAACTAAGGTTCAATGTGCATGAACGTTAGTTGAGAAGTTTTCTTACCTGTTCTACTCCACTGTCTAGACTGCAGGGGAACCTCTTTCAAGCTATTTTTGGCTGAATTTCTTTGTTAAATGGCCAGCTATAGAAGTGAGGATGAAGTTCTAAGAAGGATCTTAACTGGTTTGATAAAGAGAGGATGACGGTTCCAAGTTGAAGGATGAAAATCGGTGGAGAAAGAACAGAAACGGGACTGATGCAGAAAATGACTGAGGCGGTGCTGCTTTGCTCAATAAAAAGCTGAATTGTGGTGTGTTGTTTCCTTCCCATTGGTCACAATTTATAATTTCATTTTAAATTTTCAGCCACCACTCAAAATATTCCAAAATGCCCTTATAAAAGTCAAAATTTACCAAGTTGTGCCACTGCATAGGAACTTTTCTGTCCAGCCATATATTTAATTAAATTTTCATTTATTTTATTTATTTCTCAAACCAAATTAATCATGAATTTGATCAACTTTGATCAACCTTTGAGGGAAGCCAACTTTGCTCTTGTATAATTTTGAAATTTTCGATTCTATCCCACCTTAATTTCGATATTTAGAAAATATAAAAATTTTATTTATTTATTTAAAGATTATTATTATTCCGTACATGTACAGTACAAAATAACGAGTTCTCACAATATGAGAAGAATTTAGGATGGTATCTTGATCATACCATCTAGGTTTGGTTTGCCAAAGAAGACTGAATTTTTACTTATGACTAGGTTTTATATATGATACATGATTTGTTTTGATTGATAAAGATTTAAAGTAATGGACTAATTGTGGATTCCAAATAATGAATTCAATGGTGTATTTGAAGTAATGAATTGATTGTGGATTTTAAGTAATGAATTGATTAAGGATTTAAAAAAATATGTTGTTGTGGATTTAAAAAAACTGTAATTTTATGCTGCTAGAATTTTTATAAAGGATTAGTTTGGAAAGTAACTGTTTGTGGAAATAATTATGGTTTTTAGAAAGAATGATTGAATGATAGGTTAGAAATGATTTCAATGTATTGTTTGGCAGTACTGACCTAATTTGCACAATTGAACAGGTTTTGAAAATTAAATTTTTGAATGATAAAAGGTATTGTGGTCTTGTAGTGATACTAGAAACTCATGATAGCTTAAGTGAAACCGTGGAATCAAAATGATATTAGTAAAGGCACGATGGCCTATATGATATTGTGATTGTGTAATGATTTTGAAACAACATGATAACCTATATGGAATGTAGGATTTTGATGTCTTATGGAATAATCTAATTATGTTATAGTGAATTAAGAAATCAATATATGATATGTGAGATAAAGAGAAAGAGAAGGCATGCTTATGGTACCCCGTGGACTTGATGAAAAATATACTTGTGTGATAACTTATGTGATAGTGTGTACATATATATATATATATTCATTCATTTATTGTATGAACTTATTGGCTAACCAAGGCATAATAGCCATGTTATGCATGTGAAAATAGGATTACGAAATGATATGATAATGACAAAATCATCGGGATGTCCATAAGACAACTTTGTATTGTGATGAGACATGGTACCCTTGACATTGCATCTTGGAATTGATGTTTATGCATAAGCTAAAAGCATGTATCTCATATTTTGAGTATTTGGAAACTAAGCATTGTTTTGAATATGCATATGTTAGAACTTCGAACCATTTGATCAGTTTTCAAAAAGAAAGCATGTGACATAAAGTATATACATAAATGAGTTTTAAAGAAAAGTCAAATTTCAGTATATGTGAATGGTTTAAAAATCCAAACTTTTAGAACTTTTGGAATTTAGATTTTAGATTATGGCTAAGACTTTAATTCAATAAAATGCTGTAGACACTTGTCTGAAAAATGTTATAGACAAATCTTAGTTCGCTATTGATCAATGCAACTAGGGTTTTCAAATCTATTACCATAGATAGCTTTTTAGTCCAAGGATGTTCGACATACTGATCGACTGCAGTGTGATTAGATAAGACTTTGTTGATTAGTTCGATATGATTAGACCATAACTCTTCCTGAATTTGAATTTGAATATAAGTTTACTTGAATTTGTGTTTGAACAGCACGGAAGCCTTGTTTTTGAACTTGATCGCGTATGATTTGACTATTCAACTTTTAGCTTTGTGAAAGGCTTGAGCGCTACTAAATCCTTATTATTAGAAAGTGATCAAGTATGATTTACTATCAATTTCAGATTTGTGTTTTGAGCCCTGTTATACCATCTATTTCAAACTTGAGACAATAAATCGAGTATTGTTTTGAACCATTGATTTCAAGCATTGGACAATAGTCGAGTATTATTTTAAAACTTTTGAACTATTGATTTCAAACTCTGGAAAATAGTCCGAGTATTATCTTGAAACTTTTGAACTATTGATTTTGAATTTTGGACAATAGTTCGAGTATTGATTTGAAGCTTTTGAACCATTGATTTTGAACTTTGGACAATAATCTGAATATTGTTTTGAAACATTGATTTAGCATGTACATTTGGAGCCAAATTTGAACTTTGAACACTTTTATATTATATGTGACATGCATGAGACTGTACATATTTCGAATTCGCACATGTGAAATGATTTTAGATTGTGCATGCTTTTATAGATGATTGTATACCATGCTTGACATGATTTGAGTAGTGCTTTCTTGCACGTGATTTGTATCAAAAGCCACATGATTTGAGATTGTATAAAAGCTCTAAAAATATCATTTGCATGCAATATTAAATTGATATTGGATTGATTGATTGTTATTGTGGACTAATATGAATGAGTGACAAGTACAATGTTTAACATTTTGTCAACAGGTGCCGGGGACATGGATAATGATGTACTTTAATGTACCCTTCCATCCATACCCTAAAACCCTAGCACACCTAAGTTCTTCTAGGTCATGATATTGAGATCATGTATAATGTCTATGATTGGAATATGTTATGAAGATTTATATTTGCAAGTTTCATGCATAACATTTAAGACAGTATAATTCTTCTTTTGCACTTATATGAGTATTTTTCTGAGCTCTCACTCACTAAATTATATTTAAATCCTTCAACAAATTAAGCACTAAGTTAAGGGAGTATTTCGGATCTCTTGCAATATTTTGAGGCCTGAAATATTTTCCCAACTCCACGAAAAGATTCTTTTGTTTATTTTGGTAAGGTGATATTCTTTACATATGTAACGATGATTTTAGGATACATTTCTTACTGTACTCTAGAATGTGATGTAGACTATACGAGTAAGTTAATATTATCTTATTTAGTTCTTTTGTGATATTTAATTAATGATTTGTGGTAGATAGTATGATTATCTAATATGATTTATCTATAATGAATAGTTGTGGATATTAGGATTGTTGATATGATGTTGATGTGTTTAATGTAGATTGCAAAAATAATTGTTGTGATTGGAATTTATGAAATGATTGTGTTTTGCAAGTAGTTTGAATCGAAGAAATCTCTTATTTTAAGGGGGGATATTTTCAATTTGTTTTATAGGTAGAAAAATATTATGGGTTATAAATGATGATTACCTGCCTTAAAGAGTTAAATAAATTTAACTAGGGATTGAAGTTTAAGTTATCAAGGTTGGAGCATAATGAAAAGATTAGTGAGTATTGCTTAATGTCTACACTTGCACCAAATATAAACCATAAATCGAAAAGGAAAAAAATTTAGTTTGTAAATTTGTAAGACAAAATTTATGTAAGATCGTAAATGTACATCACGACCTTCAGGTCATGACATTATAATCTTTCATGAATACTCCATCTAAACAACATCTCATAGGCAGGAAAGTTTTTAATTGTCCATATATAGCAATGTAGCCTTTAACAAATAATTTTGTTTTCTATAAGCACCATAACTCTTAACAACCTCATCTAATAACACTTTGAGCTCATCTATCAAAGGTCTCAATAAAATATCCATGTTTTGTGATGGACAGCTTTTTCTCTTAATTCTCATATTCAGGAACAAATATGGTTGCTTGATACACATCTAGGGAGGTAAATTGTAAACAGTGAGCATTACAGGCCAACAAGAATACGATTTTATAGCTAACCCAAATGAACAAAATCCATCAACATATAAGCCAAGTCTCCCATTTTAAGGTTCAACAGCAAAAGATTGATGAGTGTCATTGAAATATTTCTAAGCCTCACCATTAACAGGGTGATTGAGAAATCTCAATGAATTTTGATTGTGAAGTCATGTCATGTCATAAACTCAAAAGTTATTACTGAAATGTGTTGGCTCAAATCTAAACCGAGAAAGGGATGAATCGGTTTCTAAACTTTTTGCTTTCTAAAGGCTTTTCTAACTTAAGTGCAACCTACACTAATAATGCAATGTACAATCTATTAACATGTAAGGCAGTAAATAATATGCAAATAAAGAGTGTAGGGAAGAGAAGCTTTACACAATGATTTAGAGAGGTTCGGCACATTTGCTTATGTCCTCTACCTTGAGTTCCTCCTAAGGATTTCACCAAATTCACTCACTTGAAAATGGTACAAACTCCCCCTTTTGCCTATTTTAGGTAAAAATGGTTTAAGAAAGTTCGTAGTTTGGAGTTTGAAGGTTTAGGGTTTACACACTAAATTTGATCACTTTTGCCTATTTTTCAATTTCTTCATTTTTCTCATAATTTTTGTACATGAAGAAAAATCAAATAAAAGGGAAGAAAGTAAATAAAACTTCTAAAATTTAATCCAAAAGTATGCAATAAAGTACCCTAAAATATGATACTCCAAGGATTTATCAACATTCAAGTTAAAATTTCTAAAAAAAAATCATCCATAACCATTCTACCATATAGTTTTTGTTCTTTATACACTCCAAACATTAGATTACCAGTCTTTTCTCTATTTGTTGAAGATTGTTCTTGTTTAACATCTCTATGTTTATCCCAATTAGTATAGCCAATGCAAAAAACCTATGTAAAAATGATGCTTCTACACATTATCCACTTCTAAAAATTGTTTAGTTTGACATTTTGTCACGACCTGAAGGCCATGACGATCACTTAACACTTACCTTATTTCACTTAGAAAATTACGATTATTTCTCTAGCTATATCATAAATCTCAAGGTGAATATAATTGTTTTAGCCTCATATTCACTTATCCCAAAAGAAATGGGTCGAAAACCTCCATCTTGTATTTTATCAATTTCCCCAGTAAATTACCTGCATTGCAAATACATTTTTAATTTTTACAATACAGCCAGCCTTAATTTCCACAATTCATACCATCATGCATCTCATGTTTCTCAAATCCAACACAATAATAATTCCACATTTTTGCAGTTTATACGCACTTCAAAATATAATCCTATCCCAGATTGTACTCGATAATCACATAAACTTATATAATAATCTAGTGCGATCCAAAGTTACATCCCATATTACTTCCTAGTACTGTGAAAGTAAAGTTTGCATACTTATCAAAAGGATATACAATTCGTATACCTCAGAAGCACAAAACCAAGGCTCGGAGAACGTAGACGAGTGCCATAGCTAGGTACAGTTTTTGAGAGAGCCTGTACGAAGCCTGAAGCTGAATTTCAACTCGTATGAGCTGTAGATGTTAAATTAAGGGGTGAGCAATCCACTGCTCAGTAAGTAGCTTAAATAAATACAAACTAGGCTCATGTCATAAAATATGATCATACATGCATGAACCATATAAAATATCATGTATGCACTCTGCCATGATTATCTACTAACATATAATCTACAGCAGATTGTATAGGCTCATTCATACTTTTTATTCACATCTTTAACTCGCACAATATCATCCTTTTCATTTCTTTCATCGATATGGTTAAGCGTGAAGTAACTAACCATTTCAAATAGCACATGATGCTATAGCATAATATAAATAAAGTTCAACAGTTATTCCAACTCACTATCATATGTATAATATCCATCTTATCTAATGATGGTTATAATGTCACAAGGTCACAACTGTTTTATCCATTGGCTCTTTGGCATATAATCTCCAATGATTCATCGGGCTCATGTAGCACTTAGCTCTCAAAGGACTCTAGAGGTGGCTCCCACAATTCCGAAGAAAGCTATGTAGCACGTAGTTCCTTTGAGTTTTCTAGAGGTGGCTCACACGGTACAAAGGAATGAGTTTTACTCGGATTGGCCTTTATGGCGCATGCCTTCTAATGGTTCATCGGAACTCGTGCAGCACTTAGCTCTTAAAGGATTCTAGAGGTGGCTCCCATAGTTTCGAAGAATCTATGTAGCACGTAGGTCCTTTGAGTTCTCTAGAGGTGGCTTACACGGTACAAAAGATTGAGTTTTACTCGGTCGCCATTTTGGCATATGATTTCTAGTAGTAATGTTCTAAAAATCATTCAAGTCCTCGAGTCACATACATACATCAGTTGTCATACAATTCCATTATCCTAGTTTCAATGAATACAACTAAGTGCTATTCGAGGTCCATAAGTTCTACATCGTGAGTTGTATATATTGTACACTAATTCACATATACATTCTCAAAGTATCGCCATATATTAGCATGCTTACTTGGTGCAAGTTAATAAATCACATGCATTTCTCATGATGCAGGCACCGACAATTTATACGATTCTATATGCTCAATAAGCATAAACAAGTTATAACACATAATGCACAAGTCACGAATAAGGTTTTATTCCAGAAGAATACTATTCACAATCACATCAAGTCAACTTGTATCTTACCAAGACTTACCCTCATAGTCTTTTCCATGGTATTTCACCAAACTTGATATGAGATTAGATAATTATCGAATAAGGATTTCTTTCATCTCTTACGAAATGATACTAGTATGGTTTATTTAACCCACTTACCTTATACCCTTAGCGAGTATCTTCCTCAATCCTCCGAATTGGAAATTCACTCCTTCGCTCCAGTCGAAGTCACTACAATCCAATCGAATAGCATCTCAATAACAATGTATTAATTACGTTTGATCACATACCAAACGTATATCTTAGAATCATAATTATTCCAATTCATTTCTTTGGCAAAGAATTAAATTCTTCATGTGTCTTGCCAAAGCATTATCCATCCGATTTAATAACTCTTTATTTTATATTCCTTATAAGATAATAAGATATTTATTAACTTATATATGCTATTTTTCCCTCAAGGTTAGCAACTAAGACCTATGCCAAGTTTTTATTTTCTCTTTATTATCCAAACGATATATATATATATATATATATATATCTCAACCTTACCCAAAAATCTATTTATCATTTAAATCTACATAGAAATTAAAGCCTTTCTCATGCTACCAATGCACATCATCAATTACTATTTGTGTTTGTTTCACTAAGGCATTATTGATTTAATAATTGCTACATATTCCCTTCGTTATATATATATATATATATATATATATAAATATATATATATATATATATAATTGTATAATTATATAATTATAACTATACCTCAAACAAATTATATAATTATACTTATAATTATATCTCAACTAATCCCATTTATTTTCTTAGTATATAAAATATGCTTAGGTACATTTGTATGAATATCACACAGTTGATATTTATTCTTTTATGGATGACATATTTATTTATTTATTTATTTCCACCTCCATGAATCACATTTCATCCATAATATTCATACAAGGATCATAACTAAGTGTTTAGAGGACCTTACCCTCTCGATTTAACAGTAACAGCATTCTTCTTGGACAGCTCCCAAACCTCTCAACTACACCTACTCAACCGAGTTTGAAAGCCAACAGCTCCTAGGATAGTGCTGAGAAGACACCAAGAGAATTCCCCTTTAGCTCACGTTGCTTCAGCCCTAGAAAACCCAACTGACAAAACCATTCTTCCAGCCTTAAATATCACCGAAAACCCCTGCCTTAGCCACGCTTATATCAGCCTTAGTTGTCTTTCTCTTCCAGTCAGGTTTTTTTCCTTGTTCTTAAGCCCTTGTTTCTGCCATCATGCTCTGCCACTAAGTCACGGCTTTCTTTTCTTCCTTTCCTTCTCGGCTTCAGCTTTCTTTCCTTCTTTTCTGGTTCTCTCCCGTGCCTCCCTTCCTCTGCTTACATTCTCCTTTCTTTTATTTTCAAAGCTTCTTTAAGAAGCTTAAATGATGATGCCGATGGTGATGTTAGTGGGGTTTGATGGGAGAAAGTCCCATCAAACTCCAATAACAATCCATATATTAATATACAATTCATTTTTTTGTCATTTTTAAGTTTTTATTTTAATTTTATATTTTTTTATCACAATTATCTATATTATTTATTCTATAATTATAGTTACATAACTAATATATATATATATATATATATATGTAACTAATATATATGTATTTATATATATATTTATTTGTTTTGTTGTATTTCCGTGTATATATATATATATATATATATAATAAATATGTGTATATCTATTTCAAGTATTACATATATAATATATATATATTTATACTTATCTACATATATATAAATATATATATTTTATGTCTAATATATTTTTAATGGAGGTATGTGTATATACATATATATTCCTCCTTTACATTAAAATTTACATATATTTATATATATATATATATATATATACATATTTAATACTCAATAGGTATATGTATATATATATATATATATATATATCTATGTATTCCTCACTTATTTATATTTTAATTGTTTTAATGTTCAAGTACACTACATTTCCTTTAGTATACTTGTGCCTTCGTTTTATTAAAACAAATATACATATATATTTTGTGGAATATATGCATCTATTTGTTCTTATATAATTCTTGAACTTAGTTATAGGATTTTCTAAATTACATAAAGGTATAAATTATTTATTTTCTAATTTCACTAATTTGAAACTTCATTCTCATTACTTGACATAAGAATAGTAATTACAAAAATATATCTCAGTACTAGCCTATCTTATGTCTTTTATTTATTCACTAACATGGTACAAATTTTCGTAGTCTTTACACATTTGACTCAAAGAAATTTTATTCTATTTCCATTAGCAATTCTGGATTTGAAAAATGAAAAAACAATAAATTCCTCAACTCCATTAAAAATTTCATCAGTAGTACAGTCATTTCCCTCTAATCGATATTACGTCTAAGATTTATTCTTATCTAGTTGCAAACTTAATTAAATCTTTGTAAATAAAAAAAATAACCACAAGACTTATATTTAATCTCACAATATTCTAACCAATACAAGTATCTCAATCAATTATAAGTAATATATATTGTGATAAACACGATTTTTCTACAAGTTAAATAATGCTAAATGATCCTTAGAGGGTGTTTGGAGGCCAAATTGTGACTTTTTTAAGGTTTGGTGTAGGAATGCAGGCCTTCATATAGACAAGATGGTGGGCCCTACAGGAGTGCACATGTCACGTCTCGTAATATACAGTAATTACCATATTTTGCACACACAATAGTAATTGGTTGGACCGTTTGTAATGTCTTTATCACTATTCACTTTCACTTATAACAATAAATTCATTAGAAATAAAATTTACATTTATTTTATTTCAATATTTACATAACTGTACTATTTCTTTACATCCCCGGTACATTATTATACAACTGTAGTACTGTATATAATAATGTCTGAACATATAAAAGAAAATGAATATACCTCCAAAATCTGATCGAAGCTGCCTCGGGGAATGAAATCGTAGCCAAAATCAGAGGAACGGTATATGTATAATCACTGTAAGTAATTTGTGAAGTGAAAAAATAAGGAGTAAGCTAACATGCTTAGTAAGAGAATCGTATGTAAAGACTGATACTATGAAATCTATATGCTAAAAATTTTTGATTTCCTATTAGTTCACTAAGGCACCAAATCAAAAAGGATACTATAGTCGGCTAGGAAATCGAATGGAGTATGGGAGGTATTTTAGAAT
This sequence comes from Heritiera fomes, assembly GCA_032173925.1. Lineage (NCBI taxonomy): Eukaryota > Viridiplantae > Streptophyta > Magnoliopsida > Malvales > Malvaceae > Heritiera > Heritiera fomes. The sequence goes on from JAPDPM010000001.1 coordinate 30,728,542, forward strand.
ACCTTTCATGTCCCGGCTCCTAAAAGCAACTATAGGGAGTAATAAATTGAATTCGATATTAAAACCATATGAAATGCTATTAAAATCATATAGCTAAACAATTTTAATAAATAAGTGGATTTTTCTTTTTCAACAACAATATTCAATTTAATATCAGTAAACACAGTACGGTAAACAATTAAGTAAACAATATGTAAACATCTCAATATAAGTAAACGATTTAGTACCAGCAAGTAATTCAATAAAACAGTAAAGAATATCATGCTATAATAAGATCTTGAAAAAGGAATAACAGTCAACATGTGAGACATATGACCATAGTTTATAGGGTCTATAGTGTACACTTGCTAGGTGCCACTAGTGGTGGCTGAAGACTTGGTGGGTCTTTTAGCACAATAACAGTAATAGTACACGTGACATGTGAGTATGATATGGGGCCTAATAGTCTCAAAACAGTAGATATAAAGTAGAAACAACATTTATGAAATTAATTCCACTAATAATATCTTCAGTCAGTCCATAAATAAATATATTGAAAATATATTCGATTTATGAATAAAAATTCATAAACTATTCATGCTTCAATATTATTTTCTGAAAATGCTCTATTCATCTTTAGAACAGTAATAGACATATGTTGGTACCTTCATGTGATTAAAATTCATTAACATGAATATTTAAATATTATTTTTCGGTAAATAATAAAATAATGCAATTTAAATAAACTTCATGGAAATCACTTGGAATCCTATTTAAATTCTATCATTTAAAAATATTATAATTTATTTTTTAAAATTTTTTATAAATTCTGGCAGAATAACGGCTGTTTCTAACCTAGCCTTCTCGCACGAAAAACATGGTTTAATAGCCAATCAGTATTCACAATTTCACAAATTCCAATGCAAGTAATTTCAAAATCACTCCATAAAATTAATTTGAGGGAAATCATGTATTCACAGTATCTCTACAGCTCACACACTTATCCCTTACTTGTCTAATTCCTTCAACTTATTCGATAGCACCACACATAATTCAATTCTCCCGAGCTGTAAAACATTACATCAATATTATTAATTCACCTCACTTAAATTTATAAAATATTTTTCTTCCCTAAATTCAGCCACATTGTCTACAGTAAATATTGAACCAGTGTAAATTACACCAGTAGTAAAACATAACTTTTCTTACACAACTCTGATTTTAATTCCAACTTCACCAACAGTCTCCATATAATTTCTATAGTATTTTGGCACCCTAAATTCATCAATTGCAGCACAAAAATACCTCCCCTTAGCCATAGCTAAAAATGAGATGGTGGAAAATTCTTGGAATTTCATCAATTTAACATGAAATTCATACTTATTCATGCTTCTCTATCCTCTTAGCATCATTTTCATGCGTCAAACATCATGTATTCATGCTCTTCCCTCCATGACCAAAACCCTTGGGTGATGATTTAGAGAGATTCAATCAAACCAACCTCAAAATCATGTTAATCATATTTAGATTTATCATTAAATACCATTAAAATTGAAAGAAATCACAAGTATAGTTGTACCTCTTCTTGAATGAATTCCTTATGCTCACTTTCCTCTTGATTTTGTCAACTTTAGGATGACCTATGGGCATAGATTTGTAGAGGATGATGTGTAGAATAATTTTGTTGAAGAAAGTTTCTTGATTTAAGTTAGTTTTAATGGTGTTTTTGGTAGGTTTTTTAAGTTTTCTAAGCTTTGGCTATGGAAGCAACGTGAATGAGGTTGAAGATGATGAGGTGTGGCCGGTTGGTGAGTGTGTAGAATTACTTAGAAGTTGCCCAAACAATAAAATGACCATTTTGCCCTTAGTTATTAGATTTTTGGACAAAAATGCCTTTAAACTTCTATAATTTTTCTAACTATGCAATTGAACTCCAAAAATTCATATTTTATCATTAAATATTATTATTAAACATATTTTAATGAATAAAGGTGGTTGGGTTTGTGTTTGGGTTTGAGCTGCCGTAAAGGCGAAATTATGAAAATACTTTTATCGGGGAAATAGCGTAAATTTCTAATTTTACCACTGTTTCGATCTATCTATTGACATAACCTAAAACTTATTTCCATGTAAATTATCATGCTTAAATCAGTAGATTAAAATTCTATTTGATTTGACCATAATTTACAAAAATGCCATAGGGCTATTTCTTTAATCATCATTTTCTAATTTGTTGGCACACTTCTCAAAAACGGTCTAAATAAGGGATTTTAGGTTTCGAATTCTTACCGTAAGCTTACTAGACTTCTTGAATAATATATGTATGGCCTCACGTCTATTCAGTCACTGTAGAGCCTACGGGGCTCATCTCATTGTATTAGGTCATACTTGCGAAATACACAGGAAATGAACAATGGTGAGTATCCCTACGTATACAACAATACCAGTATACATGGCTCTCACATTCTCCCCACCTTTAGAAATTTGGTCCTCCAAATTTGATCAGACTAGTCACTGGAAGCTCTAGGTACTTCTCTCGCATTAGGCTTTCTAATTCCCATGTATTCTACTCCTCTGAATGGTACTGCCAGAGCACTTTAACTAGTGGAATCGTCTTAGACATTAATACCTTATCCTTCCGATCCAAAATCCGTATGGGACTCTCAACGTAACTCATATCTTCCTTGATTTCCAACGGCTCGTATTGAATTACATGAGAGGGATCTAGATGGTACTTCCTTAGCATCGACACGTGGAAGACATAATGTACCTCCAGATAATTTTGGAGGTAGTGCTGACCGATAGGCAATGTCTCCCACATGGTTTACGATCTCAAATGGTTCAATATATCGAGGACCGAGCTTTCCATTTTTACCAAATCTCATTGCCCTTTGATGGTGAGACCTAAGAGAATTTGTAGATCAGATGGCAAGAAAATGGGCGGACTTCGTCAATCGATTAACAATCACCAATATCCCATCATGATTCCTCTAGGTTTCTCTAAGTCCTTGGCAAACCCATAAAACATGCTCCCACTTTCACATCGGAATTGGTAGAGGCTGTAACAGTCCTATAGGCTTCTGATGTTTGATCTTTACTTACTAGTAGGTGAGACATCTAGCAACAAACTTCGCGATGTCTCGTTTCATTTTAGGCCACCAATACACTTTCCGTAAATTAAGGTACATCTTTATACTACCTGGATGCAAAGTGTACCTATCACAGTCTGTATACACAGTGATTCACACATTTTCACACTCATAATGATGGTTGGGCTGTCTGCGATGCCTTTATTTCACACTTTCTTTAAACAGTAAACACTTTACAAAGGTAATTTAATTTAATTTACATAATAGTATTTTGTTTATCGTTTACATCCCCCGTTTATAATTACAATACAATAGTATTGTATAAACTAGTCTGAACATATAAAAAAAATAAATATACCTCCAGGATCCATAATAAGTTGCCTCGGGGTAACCAAAAGCGCAACCGAAATCCTCAAATCGATATATCATGTAATCATTGTAAATAATTGGCGGAGGTGGAAAAATAAAGAGGTGAGCGAAATGTGCACGATAAGAGAATTGCATGTAGAACTGATATTATTAAATCTATATGCATAAAAACATTTGTTTTTTTTTCTAACAGTGCACTACAATCAAAAAGGAAGGATACTATAGTCGGCTAGGAATCCTGATGGAGTATGGGAGGTATTTTAGAATACTTGTCATGTCCTAGAACCTAGAAGCAACTATAAGGAGTAAGTTTGATAAAAATATCATTTAATAATTTTCGATATATAGTGAATCACCAAACGACTATAAGGAGTAAGTTTGATAAAAATATCATTTTATAATTTTCAATAAATAGTGAATCATATAAATGGCATATAAAAACCATTAAATAAATTACTTAAGAAATAATTTCAATTTCATTTTATAATATCACTGTCACAATATAATAAATTTTAGTAAACAGTACATTAGACAATTCAGTACAATAAACAATTTAGTGATAATAATAGTACAGTAAACAGTTTCAGTAACAGTACGATTCAGTAAAACAATATAGTATCAGTAACAATAGTGTAGACTAGGCAGCACCTAGAATAAATCATGCTATAATCCCTGGAGGGAATAGTAACCGTAACACGTGAGATATATGGTCATAGTTTATAGCTGTCTTCAATGTGCACTGATCAGGTGACAACTAGGACACTGAAGATAGGATGAGTATCAACATCACAGTATCACTAACAGTAATAGTAACACCTGAGCATGATACGAGGCTTAACAGTCTCAAAACAGTATATAAACAGTGGTATCACCTTTATAGAATTTAATAAGAATAGATGAAATCTTCAATTAGTCCATAAAGGTTATTTTATAACATGGTGAATAGTACAGTAAAAACAGTTTATAAAATATTCGCACTTCAATAATAATTTTTATAAACCTTCTATTAACTGTGAAACACTTATAGGAATGTATCGATAGCTTTACTTTAATTTAATTCGATAACATGAATATTTAAATATTGTTTTTCGGTAAATCACCATTTTATGAAAAGTATTAAATATTTAGTTTCCAAGGCTAGGAAATCACTCAATAATGCCTTTAAAATATTTCATGATAATTTAGGAAATTTTCTAAGAAATTTCAGCAGCATAATAGCTGCTATTAACCTAGCCTCCCTACACGTAAAACATAGATCCAATCCAGCCAAAAACCACAATTTTGCACCATTCCAAAGCAATTGAGTACTATAATATTTTCAAAAAATTGTTCTCAACGGAACCATGCATTCATAATATCCCTACAATGTCACAGCCCGTGACCGTATTTTTCACCTTATTCTATACATCTTATATGGTTGGGCTGTCTGTGATACTTTACTTTTCCTTTACATATAAACAATTTCATATTAAATTATAATACGAATTACATCCCCTATCTTACTTCATAAGAAAGTAGTACTGTGAATATGTCTAAATATAGAAAATAAATGATCATACCTTATTAATTAAATCGACCTGTCGCATCATCCCTAAATGCGCAGTCGAAAATCCTTTTACTGCTAGACTCTCGGTCTTCGAAAACCTAAAATGTTAAAATTAAGGGGTGAGTAAACCACGGCTCAGTAAGGGAATTATATGCCTCACTTGATACTCAGCTATCTATATGCTGAAAACTTTTTCATTTTTCCTATGGGCTCTAAGCTCGCATGTAGGAAGGATACTACAGTCGGCTAGGGATCCGAATGGAGTAAGGTAGGTATTTTGAAATAACTATCTTGTCCCGGAATCTAAAAGTAACTATAGAGAGTAAATTTCTTTTCGTTTGAAATTTAAATCCTTTTCCTTTTTATTTCACATCGTTTTCAGATTCTTTTTCAAAATAATGCTTTTATGAAATAAAGCATTTAAATAAAATAATTAATATTCATATTTTCTTTGAAAAGAATATCAGTTAAATCATCATCATTTTCCTGTAAAACTCATTTCATGTTTTACTGTACAATCATATTAGTACAGTACTTTAAATAGCAAAATAAGCTATTAAACCTTTTTCGTATAACATATAAATTATTTAAATCTAATATTCAATTTAAAATTAAAAATAAGAATATTAGATTTACTTTCCTCCTTTTTCCTTTTTAAAACATATTACATATTCATATTACATATCATATGAAAATCATCTCGTAATACTAAGAACAGTAATGAAATAAGCATTTTATAAAATGCTATAAATCATTCCATCTCACGTATCACATATCATGTAAAACATTTATATTTAAAACATATCCTATATGGAGACTTAGGCACACACACCCAGCCCGTCCACTGGGTCGTTACTCATATCATGCTATAGACCCCGAAGGGTATAAATAATCATGTCAGATCTATAACCATAGTCTATAATTGTCCTCGGCGGATCACTGATCAGGTGTCGGCCGGGACTACATATCACATATCACATGTTACATATCACATATCACATATCAGCATGATAGGATGCCATCTAGTCTCAAAACCGTATTTTTCATCATCAGTAAACCTTTATGGAATTTATTAAAATATATAATTTCTTAATTTGAAACCATAAAGGTTAGAAAACCATTTAGTGAATATTTATAAAATATATATAAAAATATTCACTTTATCTCTTGTCATTTTTCATCTCGTATTACGTGTAATTTACATATCAAGAGAATTTCGGTGATTTCATTATCACCATTCTCGAAAACATGAATATTTTAAAATCACTTTCATTTTATTCATGTTTTTATGGAAAATATTTATTTTCTCGATTTTCGTGATTGAAAATCATTTCTCGTGAAATAAAATCATTTATTATGATTTTATGAAATTTTCTAGAAATTTTCAGTAATTTTTGATAATTTTTCGGCAGTTTAACAGCTGCCGATTGGCTAGCCTCCTGCACGAAAAATACAGTTTATTATTTCCAGCCAGTACATCATCACAAATTTCCAACTAATAAATCAACACAAATTTTCAACCAATCATTTATCGCAATATTTTCATAAAATATTTCCATAAACTATTTCGTAATTAAAACATACAGACTGAATATCCTTACAGTACTGCACATGCATCCCTTACCTGTTCCGGATCGGCGACTTCCTCTTACCGGTCGCGCTCGTACTCCATCTCTTCCGTTTCCTCATCTCAATCGCCGAGAATAATTTCTGGTATTTAAATTCTAAATTTTAGAATTTTTTCAAATTATTTAAATAAATAATTTATTTAAATAATTATCATTAATAATTTCTCGGATTTCTTACCGATTCCCGAGATTCTCAAATTCCTGAGAATTTTCCGAATTTCTGAAAATTTTCCTTTTTCTCTCTCTTTCTTCTTTTCCTTTTTTCTTTCTTCCTTTTTATCTTTTCATTTCTTTCTCTTCCTTTTCTTTTTCTTTTTCTTTTTCTTTTTCCTTTTTCTTTTCCTTTTTCCCGTTGGCCGATTTAGGTTCCTTCCTCGCCGGTTCCTCACCGGTGGCCGGTTCTCCAGCGGTTCACTGGCTTTTCAGCTGGTCGACGGCACGACGAAGCTACCGATGCCCTCCGTTTGCCCTGGATCGGCGGCATCACGGCGGATCGACTCAATTTAGCTTCGATTTCTTCCGCCTCTTCGCCGGTCTTCCTCCGCCGTTCACCATGCTACGAGTGGCCTCCATCGTCTTCCTCTCCCTCCGACGGTGCTTCAATGGCAGTGCCGGTGCCTGGATCGGCCGGCACTGCCGTCCGCCATTTTTCCTTTTCTTCCTCGGTTCCGCCTGTTCTTGCTTCGGTTCTCTTCTTTCCTTCTCTTTTCCCGTCGTTTCTTTTGCCTCTTCCGGTCACCAGCATCCTCTCCTCTCTCCGCCGGCATCGTCTTCCTTTTCTCTTGGCCGACCGATGGTGGCCGGCCTTTGTTTCCCTTTTTCTTCTCGACAGAAAAGGGTCCTGATTCCCGTTTCTGTCTTAATCCATTTTTTTATATTATATATATATATATATACACTTATTCTTTATATCAATATATATATATATATAAATTTCAATAATAATATATTTTTATTTATATAGTATATATATATTTTGTGTATAGTTTTAAAATAAAATTCTATACACTTAATTTAAAAAAAATAACATATATATATTTCTCATATATTTATATACTTTTATCATAGGCTATAATATATATATTTTTCATATATATATATAATTATATAAAACATATATATAATTTATTTAAAAATATATTTATATAATAAAATTATATAAATATATAAATACTCACATTTATATTTCTTATAATTTGGATTTCTTAATATCCAAATTGTATTTCTCATTTTCATTATTTTCCATAATTTCAACCTTATCCTTATTTCCAATTTATCGAAATTTAAATTCCTCAATTTCCTCACTTCCTTAATTTCGGGAATTTCAACGATATTCCTTTCTCGTAAATAAATTTTATTTATTTACTTTAATTTATTTATTTCCTCTTTTCTATTTTCTTAAATATTAATTTCCCAAAATAGAAAATTTGCGGTTATCACATACAGTCTACATACGCATCCCTTACCTATATAACGTTATCGACTTCCTCGATAGCACCACTCGAAATTTATTTCTCCCGAGCTGCAAGGCAATTCACCAACAATATTTATTAACCTTAATTTAATTTTTAAACTAATTTCTTTCAATAATTGCAGCCACATTATACACTAAAAATATTAAATCGATATAATTTCTACCGGTGCTAAAACATAACTTCTTCGTTTTAAGTCAAATTTTAAATCTAATTGCATCGGTGGACTCCTTGTATTTCTACAGTATTATGGCACCCTAAATTCATCAAATGCAGCCACAAAACCCCTTCCCCTTTCAATGGCCGAATGTTACCCATAAGGATTCATTGAGTTTTTCAACTAATTAAGCTTGGTTTCTTTCTTCTTGTTTTCCTTCCATTTTGGATAATTTTCATACATCAAACACTATGGTTTCATAAACTTCCATGCATGGCCAAATACCATTGGGATTGCTTGAGCATGATTTAGTTCAAATTAAATAAATCTAACATTAAAATCATGCTTACCACATGTGAATTCATCATTATCTACCATTAAAGCTTAAAGAAAATAAAAGCACAATAATTCCTTACCTTGGCCAAATATGGAGAAGCGTCAAGGGCCTTGATTTTGTTTAGTTCACAATGAAATATTGGTATGGGTAAATAGCGAATCAAATTTTAGGTGGGGTTGTAGAAGAAGTTTTGTTCAAATAATGAGTTTTTACTTAAGATTGGAAGCTTGGTTTTCTTTGTTAATGGAGGAGTGGTGGAGGTTGAAGAAGAGAGGAGAAGTGGTCGGCTGCATGATGTGGAGAAAAACATAGAACATTCTAGATATGGTATTATGAAATTTTCAGATAACTTTGCCCTTAAGCTTCTGTAATTTTTATAACTATGTAATTATACTCCAAAAATTCATATTTCTTCTCTAAAAATTCTTATTGGATGTATTTTGATGAATCATGGTGGTTTGGTTCGTGTTTGACCTACTGTGAAGGTGAAATTATGAAATTACCCCTATTAGGTAAATCACGTAAATTTTTTATTTAACCACCTATTCAATCTATCTATTGACATAGCCTAAGGCTTATGTTTATGTACAATATCATGCTATATTCACTTGGTCAAAATTCATTTTAGTTTGGCCACAATTTACAAAAAATACCATCGAGCTATGTCCTTAATCTTCATTTTCTAAATTGTTGACACGTTTCCCAAAAATAATATAAATACAGTATTTTAGGCTCGAAATTCTAACCCTAGGCTTATCATACCCTCTGGACACTGTTTGGATAGTCTCACATCCATTCGGGCACTGTAGAGCTAGTGGGGCTCACGTCAGTATTTCACTTATAACCTGCAAAAATACATAGGAATTGAATAGTCATCCAATGTCTAACATCATGTACAAAAATAATATAAGTGGCTCTCACATCCTCCCTACCTTTAGGAAATTTGGTCCTCCAAATTTAATCAGACTAATCACTGAACAATTCTGGGTACTTATCTCGCATTAGGCTTTCTAAATCCACGTTGCCTCCTCTTCAGAGTGGTACTGCTATAGCACTTTCACTAACAGAATCATCTTAGATCGCAATACTTTATCCTTTCGATCCAGAATCCGGATAGGTCTCTCCACATAACTCATATCATCTCTAATTTCCAGTGGTTCGTACTTAATTACGTGAGATGGATCGAATGATACTTTATGAGCATCGAGACATAGAATACATTATGCACTCTAGATAACTCGGGTGGCAGTACCAATGATATGCCACATCTCCCACGTGATCTAAGATCTTGAAAGGTCCGTTGTATCGAGAACTTAGCTTCCCTTTCTTATTAAATCTCATTATGCCCTTGGATGGTGAGTATTTAAGGAATACCGAATCTCCCACTAAGAACTCTAGTGGTCGGCACCTCATGTCTGCATAGCTCTTCTGCCGACTTTGAGCTGTTCTTAACCTCTCACAGATAAGCTGCACATCCCGAGAAGCTTGCTCTACCAAATCGGGGGCTAACAATTTTTGATCTCCCACTTCTTCCCATGCAACCGGGGATCTACACCTTCTACCATACAACGCCTCATATGGTGCCATGCCGATACTAGACTGATAGCTATTATTATAAGCAAATTCTGCTAGTGGCAAGTGGTCATCTGTGGAGCCCTTAAAATCTAGCGCACACGCTCTTAACATATCCTCGAGTGTCTGAAACACTCGTTCAGATTGTCCATCAGTTTGCGGATGAAAAACGATGCTGAAATTCAGTCGAGACCCCATAGCATCCTAAAATCTCTCCTAAAAATGAGATGTAAATCAGGAATCCCTATCAGAAGTGATGCTCACTAGAACATCATGCAATCTTACTATCTCCTGTACATAAAGATCGGCTAGGGCATTGAGAGAATCAATAGTTCTGATAGAAAGAAAGTGGCTGTAGCATCCTGAACCTAGAGTAATACACAATATTTACTCATTTTTACCTATTTTCACTGGTTGGGCTATCAGTAATACTTAACCATCCATTAATCACTTTAGTAATCATTAGTACTCTTAGTCATTGTATCAATATGGAAGTATGCATTGTTACATTATTTCTTAAAGATATATATACATTCCCTTCTACTCAAAGTAGTACTGTACAAATTCGCTGAATATATAAAAGAAAATCATATACCTTTGATATCGAATATCTGCTGACTCTAGCAATCGCAAATCTCTAGAAGGTAATTCTCTTAATCTAAAATCAACACCCTATGGAGCGGAAAATAAGGAGTGAGCGACAACATGCTTAGTAAGGAAGTTGTATGTTGCTTTATAAAATAAAAACTATATACCACAAAACGTTTATTTTCCCTAACAACATACCCAGTAGGAAAACAGTGGATATAGTGAACAGTCTTTAATATTCAAATCACTGGCTAAACAGTTTACAATATAGTATAGTAAACAGTAAACAGAAATCAGTAAGTTGAGACTAGGCATCACCCTACAATTCAATCATGCTATCATTGTTCTCGAAAGAAACACATCGTTCTCGAAGGAACCTAGTAATCATCCCCACTGGGACATAGCTAGATCTATGGCCATAATCTATAGGTGGTCTTCGAGAACACTTGCCAGGTGACCTCGACACCTCTGATGACTTGGTAGGTCAATCAGCCACATGAATAGTATTGCATGAAACTCGAGGCCTAAAGTCTCAAAAATCAACTTATATCTCATAAAGAACCTTTAAGGAATATTTCACATATTTTGTCATTTCTTTAAAATGACTGTTTTCCAAAAAGGTATTATGTTTTTAGTTTACAAAACACAGTAAAAACAGCCAGTAATTTCACCATTTTTCGTGTGAGAAAAACACAAGTTAAACCGGCTTGCCCATTATGGCTCGCCCATCGCAATGGATTGAGCTCGCCTGTTTTCATTCGCCCATTTGGCGAACTAACATCACCCACTGTGGCTCTCACATCGAGCGGAACTAGGGGGTCGCCCACAAAATATTTCTCTTTAAAAATAAGAGATCGCCTATCTAGCTCGCCCAAATTCAAAACAGTTTATCAAACTAATGCATGTCTCAAACCAAATCATTTTCTCAATATTTTTATAACATTTTTCTCTATAGGACATGCATGTCACTTCACATACTACTCTCTTGCCTGGTCTTACGAAAACAAGTTTCCCGATTGCGTCTACCAAAATCGTACTTCTTGGCTACAAAATAATTTTACCAACTCATTAGCTTAATTTTCCTTTTTATTTTAAGCTATGATGTATATCAAAAATATAATATAAGTAAGTCTCATAGCTAAAAATAGCTACTCTCAATGCCATTCTTTCTTCCTTTTTCACTATGGCCGAATGGACCTTAGATAATTAAGGTTATTTTTTCATTTTTTTCTTAATCAAGGTACCACATAAATGTGTTGCCTTCTTTTTTGTAAGTTTCCATCATTTAAGAAATAAAAGGCAATATTTTATTTCTTTCACTTCTTCTTTAACTGGCAGCCCACACTCACCTTGTGCATAAATATTTTCTAGTCAAGTTTATAGTTATATTTCTTTTCTTTTCTCTAGCCTTCATAGTTGACTTTCTTTACCTTGACTAATTAACACAATTTCAGCCTTTATTTCTCCCTCTTTCCATGCCACACTAGCCACTTTCTTTCTCATTTTACGCCTCAGTCATCCATTTCATCTTTCTCTCTTAGTTTCACGTCACCTTAGCCATTATTGTTGACTATTTGTTCCTTAGATTATTTCCTCATAATTTAGTCTTTCTTCTTTCTTTCTTCTTCATCTCTATGTCAAACATCAGCTAATTTCTAATAACTTTTAGCACTTAGCCATTCCTCATAACCATCAGTCAATACACTCTATTTCCATTTCCATGTTTTGGTTTAAGCCTTTTATTCTTAAATTATCAACACCTACGTACAGCTTGGTCCTTAATTATATACCTAAAATTTCCTTTCTATAATCAACTCTTGTTTTATGTCATTCACAACAAACACACGCACCAACAGAATTTTTTGTTTGTTTCATCCACTCACATCCCATATACATAGAACAGCCACTTACATTCAGCCACTGACGCCCCCATCCAGCAAGAAGTCAACCATGTTAAATTGCTATATATTTTTATGATAAGCAATATACATACACATCACCTACTTAACATATCATCACCATAAAGTAAGAATTAAGTACATGAAATATTGGTTGAAACTTCTTTACCTTTGTTGGATTAAACCAACACAGCTCAAGGTTTTTGTTGTTTCCTCCCACTTCAGTCCTCCTTTTCTTGGCTCTTAGAGGATTTTAAGGTGAAAGGAAGGTTTATGAGGAAGGTATAAATGCTTAGTTAGCAAAGGATGAGATGTTTGATGAATGATATGGAAGAAACATGAATAAATAGAGCAAAACTGGGCTAAGAAATGGAAAATTATAGAGCAGTAGAGTAGCATCGATAAAGGAAGAAATTTGGCTGGAGTTTGATCCACTTTAGTCTTCTATTTCTCCGTATCAACCAATAAGGTTTGTCACCTAGCTAATTATTCCATTTCCTCATTAATTCCTTGTCTTTTAGAGCATTAATTCATGAAGAATTTAACTGCACCCAAAAGACAAATCTGAAAGAGCATTAAAACGGTTAGAAAAGTGCAGCAAAAGAATGACAACAAGTCATTCTTCCTACACGTTATTGACTTGTTTGGCCTACCTTTGATGGCTACTTCAGCCAATAAATTTCACCTTTTCTCCGATTAACTTTTCCCTCCTATTTAGTTACAGTTTATCATCTTTATAACCTGAATTAAAATACCTTTCAGCTTGCATTAAGCTGTATGGCATCTTACAACAGCAAGCTTATGTGTGTTCTCTTTTGCTGCACGTTATGCTTGTTTTTCTCTTTCCGTTTGGTAAGTCTTCAGCTCTTAAATTTGTTCACATGTTACTTTATTGACTTTTCTTCCTTACATATCTCTTATATTATCTTTACCCCATAAAAGTCTACTGATCCAATATATTTTTTTTCTATTCTCTAATTGTACAGCTAAAGCCACGGCAGTAAAGGAGTGGCGTGTTGTCCCCTTTTTACTACACCATCTTGACTTATTTGCCTCTTTTTTTTTTCTAAACCTCAACTAATAAAATCCTTCATATGTTAGACTTTAACATCATCTTACTCTAAACATCATTTAAATTGTATTTTGACTCTTATGAATTTTCTTTTCTGCCGTGCAACATAACTAGCTACTATATAAGTGGCGTAAAAGCCACTTTGTTTGCTACATGGTTTTAGCTCATGTTTCCATCTCTTATAATTACATTTGTTTGTATTTCATGCCATGAAATATCACTTTCATTTTAAAATTTCAGATTTGTTTTCTTCCTTTGTTCTTTACCTTCAATCAATCATTTAAAATTCATTCCACTTCGTATACACCATATTATAAATTATAAATCCAATAATTAAAAATGGAACGTGGAAATTCACATTCAATATTTATTTAAGTCCATTAAATAATTTATTTCCACTATCAATCATTTATAATTATGGTGTACAGTGTAACAAATTCGGGTCTCACATTTCTCCCCACCTTAAGAAATTTGGTCTTCCAAATTTCACCCAGACTTGTCACTGAAAGAGCTTTGGATATCTCTCACGTATAAGGCTCTCTAACTCGCAAGTAGCCTCCTCCTCAGTATGATACTGCCAAAGCACTTTAACCAAAGGAATCGTCTTAGATCGCAATACCTTATCCTTCCTATCCAAGATCCATACCGGTTTCTCAACGTAACTCATGTCCTCTCTAATCTCTAATGGCTCATGTTGAATTACGTGAGAAGGATCTAGATGGTATTTTCTCAACATCAAGACATGTGATACGTTATGCACTCCTGACAACTCTGGTGGTAGTGCTAATCGATATGCCACATCTCCCACGCGATTTAAGATCTTATAAGGCCCAATGTATCGGGGACTCAACTTTCCTCTCTTCCTGAATCTCTTTATACCTTTGGACGGTGAGATCTTTAAGAATACATAATCACCGACTACAAACTCTACTGGCCGACGTCTAGTACCTGCATATCTTTTCTGTCGACTCTGAGCCATTCTGAGCCATTCTGAGCCTCTCGTAAATCATCTGTACATCACGGGAAGCTTGCTCGACCAAATCGGGAGCTAATAGTTTACGGTCTCCCACTTCTTCCCATGCTACCGGGGATCTGCATCATCTGCCATACAAGGCCTCATAAGGTGCCATGCCAATACTCGTATGAAAGCTATTATTATAAGTAAACTCTACCAGGGGTAAGTGATCGTCCCATGAGCCTCTAAAATCCAATGCACACACTCTCAACATATCCTCGAGCGTCTGTATCGTACGCTCCAATTGTCCATTAGTCTGTGGATGAAAAGTGGTGCTAAAATTCAACTAGGATCCCATAGCCTCCTGAAATCTCTCCCAAAAATGAGATGTGAAGCATGAATCCCTATCGAATGTAATACTCACTGGAACATCATGTAATCTCACTATCTCCCTAACATACAATTCGGCTAAGGCATTAACTGAATCTGTAGATCTCATGGCCAAGAAATGAGCAGACTTAGTCAAGCTATCCACGATCACCCAAATAGCATCATAACCCTTCCGGGTTCGTGGTAAACCCATAACAAAATCTATAGTCATATGCTCCCATTTCCACGTAGGAATTGATAACGGTCGAAGCATACTTGCAGGCTTCTGATGCTCAATCTTAATCTGCTGGCATGTCAGACATCTAGCAACATACTTAGCGATGTCCTTCTTCATCTTAGGCCACCAATATACTTTTCAAAAATTTTGGTACATCTTAGTACTACCCGGATGTAATGTATATCTAGAGATATGGGCATTGGATCACATCATGTAAGGCCCCGACCTGTCCGCCGTCCACCTTTACACATATGTACTATCCTCTTTGGTGAGCACACTGGCCCCTTCAAGGTTTCGTTGTGAGGCCCAACCCGTTCACTAGGTCACTCACAATTCTCGTCTGTAATTTAAGTTCAAGTGGAATCAGTAATAGGGATTGCTATATTCATATTACATCCTCTATGCCATTACTAACTCCATTACCATCAAAGGATTCAAGATCAACTTAGTTTTATCACTATTCAGAACTCGCCCAATATAGGGGCATTTTCGTCATTTTGACATTTATTTCCTTCTCCTCGGTATACATTTAAACCAAGGATCTTATTATCTATGTGCTGATAGTATCATTTCTCATACTAATATCAGCAGTTTAAGATCTTGTTCGATTTCGATAGAGAAATCCACTAGGATCCATAATTGGATTATTTTGCATGAAATGCATCCTTACACCATCAATTTCTCTGTCACATTAGTCAATTTCAACTTCTGTTGGTTTATTATGACTCCCGGTAAAATTTAAGAGGTAAGGGTGTTTTGGTCATTTTGGCCAAAAATTTTCTCTCTTTGAAATACCTTCAATCGATGATCATAAGATCTATTTAATGATGATATTTCATTCCCTTCCTTTATATCATCACTTTTAGGTTTCAGTTAGATTCGGACAAAAAAGTACTGGTGGGGCCCTCACCGAGTCTGTTTCTATTCCTTACCGAACCGACCTTCATTTAGATTATAAGATCACCAATTTCTGGTAATTTCTAAGCCTCTTATTTCTCTTTAACATCATAAATTCATAAATTCTCACTCCCTTCACATTATTTTACTGTAATTTACAATCATTTATTTTCTTTATGTATTCAGACTACACAGTATTACGGGGGATGTTTAACATTTCTGACACATTTCCTCTCCAAAAGTATTGATAGACATCGAGCCAACCTTGCTCTGATACCATTAAATTGTAACAGTCTGTGACCATATTTTTCACGTTTTTCTATACAAATTTTATGATTGTGCTGTCTGCGATACTTTACTTTTCAGATACATTTAAACAATTTCATATGAAATTATAATATGAATTACATCCCCTATCTTAATTCCCAAGAAAGTAGTACTGTAGATAAGTCTAAATACGAAAAATAAATGATCATACCTCATGTAGTAAATCAAGCTGTCGCATCGTCCCCATATGCACAGCCGAAATCTTTAGATATCAGACTCTTAGTCCTCAAAAATCTAAAATGTTAAAATTAAGGGGTGAGCAAACCACGGCTCAGTAAGAGAGTTATATGCAATACTTGATATTCAGCTACCTATATGCTGAAAAACTTTTTCACTTTCTTTAAATCTTCCTAGAAGGCTCTAGGCTCACATGTAGGAAAGACACTATAGTCGGCTAGGGATCCAGATTGAGTAAGGCAGGTATTTTGAAATACCTGTCTTGTCCCGGAACCTAGAAGCAACTGTAGGGAGTACTATATAAATTGTTCTAAAAACGATTTAATATTCGTTTTCCATATAGTAAACCATTTATTTCTCTTCACTTCAGTATGGTTTAGAACACTTGACAGTTCAATAGTAAAACAGTGGTTTACTTCTGTTTCTTTCAGTACAATGATTCGTAAATATCAAAAACCGTTGGATAATTAGCTCATTAATTATTTCTACTTTAGAAATAATTTTAATGGAAATCATTTCTAGTAACAGTAATTTTCAGTATAGTATCGTTCGATAAAACAGTATCTTGATACGATTCAGTTCAGTAAACAGTAAATAGTAGCTTTCAGTTTAGTAAACAGTAAATGGTAGCTTTCAGTTTAGTAAAACAGTAATTAGTGGCTACCATTTCAGTAAACAGTCAACAGTAATAGTACAGTTCAGTAAAACAGTGTTTTGGTACAGTTTTGCTCAGTAAACAGTACAGTAGTTCAGTACAGTAAACAAGATTCAGTAAATCCTTTCAATAAACAGTAATCAGTAAATGAGACTAGGCATCACCCTACAATTAAATAATGCTATCTTCGTCCACTAAGAGACATAGTATCAGTACTGAGATCTATGGCCATGATCTATAATATGTCCTCGGTGTACACTTGCTAAGTGACATCCGGGACGCTGATGACTAGCTGGTTAATCAGCCACGTGACAGTAACAGTAATAGTACGATGCGTGAAACTCGGGGCCTAAGTCTCAAAACAGTATAAAACCGTATCGTAGCCTTTATGGATTTTAAACACAGTAGTGTAAAACATTTCACAATTATCCATAAGGCTCACATGTACAAATGTCACGACCCGAAGGCCAATGACGTCCACTTAACACTTACTTGATTTCTTATGAAAATTTCGAACCAAATTTTTTTTTCTTTCTCCACTTACGGTTTGTATTCGGTGTTAGTGTAGTAGCTAAATCCAATTCTATCTTACTCATATTATTTCTTGAACTATGTCACATATCTCAAGGAGGCTTTTCTTATGATTTTCGTCTTATTTTACTATTCCCAAAAAAACAGGTCGAAAACCTCCCCTTTATATTTTATCCATTTCCCTAGGTATAATTCCCTGCACTAGAACACATTTTTTAAATCACATAATACAGCAGCTGGTGTTTCTCCACAATTTCATGCAATCACGTATTTCAAGATCTCGAGAGTTTAACCGTTACTAAGTTCGTATCTACCACATTATACATAATTCAAAACATAAATTAAGACTTGGATCGGACTCGATAACCACCTAGACTCACATAGTCATCTAGTGCGATCCATAGTTACATCCCATATATTTTCCT
The DNA here is from genome assembly GCA_032173925.1 of Heritiera fomes. Taxonomy (NCBI): domain Eukaryota; kingdom Viridiplantae; phylum Streptophyta; class Magnoliopsida; order Malvales; family Malvaceae; genus Heritiera; species Heritiera fomes. The sequence continues at coordinate 30,746,823 of JAPDPM010000001.1, forward strand.
AGTACTGTGAAATTTAACGCACACATGATTATCAAAATGATATACTAGCAGTATACCTCAAGATACAAAATGCTAGCTCCGGAGAACGCAAACGAGTACCACTACTAGGTACGGTTTCCCGGGAGCCTACACGAAGCCTGAGCCGGCTATCAACTCGTATGATCTGCAGTTGTTAAATTAAGGGATGAGCAATCCACGACTCAGTAAGTATTTTAAATAAAACATACTAGGCTCATATCGTAAAACACAATCATACATGCTTGAGTTATTGTAAATTAGCATGTATGGATTATACTAAGATTTATTATCCTTTCGTAAGTGCTCAAACGTCATAAACTTGTTCATGCTTACATTTCGTCCTTGATTTCACAAGGTATTATTCTCTTTATCAGTATGATAATATGTGGAAGAACCAACATTCAACAAGCTCATATTTAAATGGCACATATAACATAATCCAATAATCGAAAGAAACAAACATTCAAGTAGTACATATTCAAATGGCACATATAACATAATCCAATAATCGAAAGAAACAAACATTCAAGTAGTACATATTCAAATGGCATATATAACATAATCCAATAATCGAAAGAAACAAACATTCAAGTAGTACATATTCAAATGGCATGTACAAATATAATTTAATAATCACACACTTCGTATGTCATATGCCTCAGATCCATTTCATCCTTCGACATTCATCTCATTCATGAATTACAATCCCTTACTTAACATCGCAATATTCCACGATTTCTTATATTTCGTCGGAACTCGTGTAGCACTTAGTTCCCGAAGGACTCTAGAGGTGGCTCCCACGGTTCGAAAATCGAGTCTTTGCTCATACGGCCTTTTTCGAAACATAACAGTACGATGACATATTCAGTAATCATAAGGAAACCATGGCACATCACACAATTCACAACAAGCTCACTTTTCAAATAAGTATATTTCACAAGCGCATGATGTCCAATTCAAAATCTTACCATACTTACTCGAGTTGACTTAATCGTAATGTCCAACCTAAAATTCTATATAAATTTAATTAGTTATTTAATGAGGATTCTTTCATCTCTTACAAGATGATACTAGTAAGATTTATTTAACCCACTTACCTCGAGGCTTAGTAAATATCCTCCTAGTGCTTCCGAGTCTGTACTCAACCTCTGCACCGTTCCGTTTCGCTACAGATAACCCATTAACATTTCAATAAGTTTACATCATCATGCTTAATTACGTACTTAAAATAAGGACCATAGAAAAACACTATTAATTTCGAGTAACTATTGATCTAAAGCTGCCTCCTCATCGTTAATTACGACGTACCCATGATACGAGTCTTTATATATATATGTTTAAGCATTTAAGTGTTTATATCCATATGTATATTTTCCAATATGTATATATTATAGATATATATATATATTTATTTACCTATGCTCATTTCTTCTTTTTTTTTCTTCCTTCGTATAAATATACATTATGTATGAGCATATGTATTTATACATATATATGTATCATTTTAAATGATATGTCAACATGTTGCTTTATCATGATATGTATATATATATATATATGTGTGTGTGTGTGTCCATACCTCTATCATCATTCTCATCCTCTAGTATACCTATGTACCAACCGTCGACAATATTTCTCATATTAATGTAGATTTATAAGTGTATTTATAGGTATATATATATATATATATATATTCACATCACCATTTTCATTTTCTACTAGACTCATTTTAACCTAAGTATATTTTCTTATCTCTTTTAAGCTTTCCTTTTTGTGGCTTAGATATATATATATATATATATACGCACGCACACATATGTATTACTCAACCTTTCATAACAATCTATTTATCATTTAACTCTACATAGAAATTAAAGTCTTTCTCATGCTACTCATGCACATCATCATTTAATTGTTTCATTAATGCATTATTGATTTAGTAATTGCTACATATTCCCTTTGATATATATAATTGTATATTTATATAATTATAATTATACTTCAAGCAAATTATATAATTATACTTGTACTTATATCTCAATTAATCCATTTATTTTCTTAGCATATAAATTATGCTTAGGTACATTTGTTTGAATATCCCACAATTGATATTTATTTCTATGGATGATACATATATTTATTTATTTATTTATTTATTTTCATCTAATAATATTCATCACATCTTCTTTGTGTGTGTGTGTATATTTTAATGATATCATACATATATAGATGCATCTTTGATTCTTATCATAAAATTAATGCATACATACAAGAATTACTTGGTACTAGGCTTAGGGATTCTTACCCTCTAGTTGCTGTCCAATTGCCAAGTCTTTCTTCTTTTCACTACCTTAATTGCATTTGCCTTTCACCATCCAAACCCATCCCAATTTCAGCCGAAAATAACTTCTTCGCTAGCTTCCTATTTCTCTGTTCAATTTAGCATAATGAGGTTCCATTCTCCTTCCCTTGGCAGCCCCCACGTCCTACGGTTCCAGGTTTTACACTTCTTGGTTCAACTGATAGGAAGCTTCTGTCTTGCCTTACTTTAGCTGAGAATGGAGCCCTCTTTTTGCAACACTTAGCCAACCTTAAAGCCACCGAACCTAGCATTTTTTTCAAGCTTGTGTACAGCCTGAAAACCACTCCTTTCACTGCACGCCAGCTACCTTTTCTTTGGCTTCAAATTCCAGCCTCAAAATGCCACTCAAAAGCTTACCAAACTCCTTTGTTTTCACCTTTGCTTCACGCTACTCTGATCAGTTACTGCAGCGGCGGATGAGGTGGAAACGAGATGGAATGATGCGAAGCAGAAGGAGAGAATGGCAACTGTGAGAGCTACACCATTTTCCTTCGACATTCTTTCTTCCCCACTTTTGTAATTTCTAGCCCGTTAAAGACCCTATTTTCAGTTCATTTTAGCACTGTTTCAACACCTTTAAATGTGCTCTGTCCAGATCACCCGAAAGTTCCCTGGTTTTGGCCACCGATCTGCACCTCTGCTGCCTTGATCTAGTGTTTTCGGCTTCCTCTCCTTTTCAACAGCCTTGCCCTAACTCTATTCCTTTCTTTCTCTCGTCCAACTCTCTCCCTTCTCACCGGTTCACTCTTATTTCCTTTCCATCCTTTCTTTCTTTTCCAACAAAACACAACTTATTTTCCATTCCCTCTCCCGTGTCTCTTTCCCTTTTCATTCTCTTCTTTACTTTTCTCTAATATATTGCTTTTATGTAGTACCATATAGGTCTGCCTTGGCAGACCTAAGCATCGGGTTTGGTGGGAAATGTTTCTCTTTTCCCACCGAACCAACTTAAATATTATATATATATATTTACTATATTTTATTAAATATACGTTTTCCTTCTTTTTTTTATATACTTATTTATATATTTTTCATTTTAGTATATATATCTAATATATAAAATGTATTCACATATTTATTTTTCATTTATGTCATCACTTACTAAACAAATATATATATATATGCAAATATATCTACATATATTTACATTAACTTTATTTATCTATTTATTTATTTTTTTTACACTTATATTTATTCTTGCATAAAGTTAATATATATAATTCCATATTCGTATATATTTAAGCCCAATATACATATAAGTATATATATTTATATTGGTATATACATATATATCTATATATACCTTTCACTCATATACACATTTAAATATATATATATATATATCATCACCTATTCTTATGCATATAAATATAAGTTTGTATATACACACTATACTCTTACGTATTTATTTATATGTATTTTAATTTATTTCCATTTATGCATATACATATATATTTATTATTTATATATGCGTTTATATACGTGCATATGTACATTGCATGCATGTATACACGTGTACGTACGTATATATGCATGTCTATACATTGCGTACTTTTTGTTTGCCTTATGTGTATAATATATATATATATTCATATAATTGCAACTCCTTTTTGTATGCATTTAACATCCATTACATATATTGTATTAGCTTACGCTTCACGTTACTCTCGAAGACTTTGTTTCTATAAATACGAGACATGATCTTATAGTTGAAATCTTAAAATTTTCATTATAATCACTTAAGGTTATACATTGAGTACATTATTGGTTGAAGAAAATCGTGGTTCTCACAACAAATCCTTACCTTTATGAAATAAATAAAATAAAGATCACTTTTCAAAATTATTTCATAAAGGCATAAATTACATTTACCATACGGTGAAAAGAGTTTATAAATCATTACACTGAAAAATATAAAATGTCATCACTGTTTCTTTTTCACCGTAAAACATATACGCACGCTTTTCCGTGCTTTTTATCGAAAACAAGTTTTCAACGTTCGAGATTCAAATCAATTATTTTTATGATTTATGGAAAATTAACATATTTATTTTCCAAATCAACACTCACATCACCATGTTTTTCTCTATAAACACATGTGGAGACCTTCTAGTCTCAAAATACCGTTTCCACCTTTAATTAACCTTTATAGAATTTTCTATAAATACTTATTTTCACAATTGAAACCATAAAGGTTCTTTATGAAATCAAGTGAATATTTGAATAATTATAAATAAAATATTCACTTTGTGTCTTTACATTTTTCATTTCGTTTTACGTGTAATCTTACACTTCGAGAGAATTTTCAATGCTTTTATTTTCACACTTCTCGAAAACATGAATATTTTACAAATAAACATCAGTGTATTCATGTTTTATGAAAACTAATCGATTTTCTCAATTTTTGTGGCTGGAAACCATTTCTCGTAAAATCAAATCATTTATTATGATTTTTGGTAATTTTCGACAGTACAACGGCAGCCGATTGGGTAGCCTCCTACATGGAAAATATAGTTTATAATTCAACCGATGAATCATCACAAATTTCCAACCAATCATTATCAACAGCATTTATAAAAATTAAATGCATAATTAAAAACATGTGTGCCTTATATCTTTACAGGCTATACATGTCTGCCTTACCTATCCCGGGTCGGCAACTGCCTCATTTCGTTGCGCTCGTGTTCACCTCTCCCGATTCCATCGTCTCGGTCATCGAGGGTGATTTTCTGGAAATAAAATTCTAAACTTTAGAATTTTTTCATAATTTATTAAAATTCATTCGAAATTAATTTTCAGAATTTCTTATCGAATTTCTGTAATTTCTGAATTTTTGAATTCTCGGGAATTTTTGAATTCTCGAAAATTTCCATTTTCTCTCTCTTTCTTCTTTTTTTTCCTCTTTTCTTTTCTTTTTCTTTTTTTCCTTTTCTTTTTCTTTTTCCTTTTTACTTTCCTGGCCAGACCAGTTCAGACGGTCAGTCTCTCCTCATCGTCGGTTCTTCTCTGGCAGCCGGTTCTCCAGTGGTTCAGTGGCTCTACAGTTGGCCGACGCCATGGCGAAGCTGGATCTAGCCTCCGTTCAGCCTAACTCGGCGGCACGGCTACGAATTTGGACGGACTAGGTTCGGCTTCTTCTCCCTCTTCTCCCTTCCTCCTCCGCCGCTTTTCGCCTCACCAGTGGCCTCCTACCCTTTCTTTTTCCTCCACCAAAGGTTCGGTTGCAGTGGCGGTGGCCGAATCGGTAGGCACCGCCACTTTCCCATTTTTCCTTTTTCTTTTCTCGGCTTCCGCCAGTTTCACTTCTATTTCTTTCCGTTTTCCTTCCGTCGCCAATCGATCTTCCTTCTCCTCTTCCCTCATCAGCGCCATCTTTCTCTCTCCCTCCTCTCTTGGCCGGCCAACGGTGGTCGGCCTCGCCTGGGAAGGAAATCGGGCTCCTCCCGATTTTCCTTTCTGTTTCCTTTTATTTGTTTTTTTTTGTTTTATTTTTATTCTATCTATTATACATATACTATATTATATACTATATATTATATATTATACATATAATATACACCATATATTATACATGTAATATTATTATATTATATATAGTATTGTACTGTATATATTATATCAAGATATATTTATATTGTGTATTAACTGTAAAATGATATCTAATATGTACATATATATATATATTTATATACTTAAATTTAAATACCATTTATATATATCTTGATATAAATGTAGGAACTACAATATATATTGTATTTACAATAAATATAGTCAAATTTTAATGCAAATTAATATTTACATTTTTCATATATGTATATATATTTTTTATTTATATACATAAGATTAGAGGTGGCAAAAGTTGACCCGACTTGAAAAATCCGTCCTATTAATCCGAATTTAAACTCGACCGATCCGATTTGACTAAAAAAGTCAACAACCCAAATTCAATCCGATCTGAATCCGAATTGATCTGAAACCAAATTTATCTGAATTTATATTGATCCAAACCCGACTGGATCCGAACTCGAATTGATCCGAACCCAAATTCATTCGAATTTGATTAACCCGAACCCGAATTGATCCAAACCCAAATTGACCTGAATCCAAATTGATCCGAATCCAAATTTATCCAAACCTGAAAAGATTCAAACTTAAATTTAATATTATCAATAAATATTTAAATGTTAAAATGAAATATCAAAGTATTTTAATATAGTAAAAATATAATTTTTTTCAATAATATGAGTGTTATATATTTTTTTAATCTAGTTAAATTAAAATATTCACTTTTATATTGCATTCATTTGAACCTAATGTATAATTATTTAATGGTTAATCTATAATACAGTACAGAAGCTATATCATCTACACTAATGTCTCCAATTATTTTATAAAAAATCAAAATAAATTAAAGAAAAGTATATAGTACTATTTTATGATATTTAGTAGGGATTATTAAATCACTTTGATTCAAAAGTTATTAATTATTGTAGATAATAAAAATAAAATGAAAAAATGTAATTAATTTATGAATATTGGTAAATATATTATAAAGAAAACTATCATATATATTATTAAATACTTTGATTATTTCAATCCCAATTGTATTATAGGTCATGTAAGAAGAAAATTTTATTTTCATGAGTTTTGTAATTCTTAGAAATATGGTTTCAGTTGATTTTCATACTAGATAAATCACATCAAGATGACCAAAGCTTAATCTAACAAATCTGTCTAATCGACCCGAATCCAAATCCGACCAACCGGAATCCAAATCCGACCAACCCAAATTGACTAAAAAAGTCAACGAACCAAACCCGACCTTATCCGAACTCGAAATGATCCAAACCCAAAATAGACCGATTTTTCCTTAACCTAAACCCGACCTTATCCGAACCCGAAATGATCCAAACCCGAAATAGACCGATTTTTCCTTGACCCAAACCCGACTTTATCTGAACCCGAAATGATCCGAATCCGAAATGATCCAATTTTTCCTTAACTCAAAATGATCCGATCCAAAATGATCCAACCCAAACTTGATCCGACCCGCCCTGTAAGACCTGATTCTACACTACTGTAGAGTCTAATTTCATAAAAATGATAATGGAAATGAAATAAATAAGGAGTATTGATTTCCACTTGAATGAAAAGCTCCTTATCATAAGATAAGAATGGAGCAATTTCGATGAAATAATATTTGGGCGAGAATGTTGTTCAGCTCGCCAATGGGCGAGCAGAGTTGGTTGTTTGTTAATGGGCGAGCAGTTTGCCAATGGTGATGGTGAGTTGAATAGTAGCAAGGGCGAATAGGTGAGTTCGCCATTTCTCTAGAGTAGATGATCACCCGAATGGGCGAGGACATGTAATCGCCCATATGGATGAGTGAGTTATATGATAGTAAGTGGGGCGAGCTGTGATTTCTGGTTGACTAGACGAACTGGAACTGGAATCAGCACATGACTAATTAGCAGCCAAAATTGACTTGTAAGTCATACGATTGAAGAGAATTAACGGAGAAGAGGTTGAAGTCAGTAAGGAATTTACCTGATTGGTTGAGAAACAAAACAAAGTCAACAGAAGCAGAAAAAGGTGTGTGAAAGGGAGACTTCCACGCCACTTTGAGCTGCAGTTTTCTTCATGCCTTAAATGCATGAAAGACGTGGAAATGATGAAAGAAACAAGATGAGGGACAGGCGGAAGCTTTGGATTGGTTTAGCATGGCTATATAAGAGGAAATGCTGGAGGAAAACTCATTTTGGCAAACTTCATCTTCTTCACGAGAGCTATGCAACTGCCAGTTTATGCTCTGATTTCCTTCCACTTCTGCCATGCCCAATTTACTATATTTCATCCATCAGTTGGCTAAACATGTAAACCACCTTGCAAACCTTTCCTCCTTAGTTGGATGAGCTAAAAGAATAAGCAAAGGAAGGCCAACATGAGATGGAAAGCAATCTGTTCTGGGAGTGCAGTTGATTGAGGTGAGTTTCATATTTCTGAGGTGTTCTTGATATTCAATGGTAGACTTATATGTTTACAACATAGAACACAACCTTGTTTTAATTAGATCTTTAGAGAATATGGAAACAAGGAAAGTAATGGAATAAGTGACGACAATGGCGACTACAGTGATCGCCCATGTTGAAAACTAGTAATCGCCAATGAGGCGAGTAGATAATAAGGAACTCGCCAAGGTAAAGTCTGTGTTCAAAAGGCGAGAACGCCCAATTCTAGTGAAGTGAATTAATGGGCGAGCTCAAAAGCAGAGGCTTTGGGCGAATAAGATTGTGGGCGAACTCCCACAATTAAGCCAATATAGGTCTCATGAGTTGAATGTTAGGCGAGCTCACAAACCTAAGGTGAGTAATGGCGGGCGAGCTACCACGTGGAAGCCATTTGGTGAATGGCGAGCTTATCTGGGTGAGCTAGTATGAGCTCTATTGGACGAGTAGTCATTTGATTTATTTCAATCTCGCCAAGTGATATGAAACGAAAATATTAATAGAATTTATAAATTATTTGCAGCCGGGAATTATGGACTCGGTGAATGCGATTTGGAAGGCGAGAAGGAAGCAAAGCTTCGTTGAACCAGGTAAGGGAGATGTGTGTGAAGTGATGCATGTCCTGTGGAGTAAATTTTATGAAAACATTAAGTTAAATGTTTTGTTTTCTGACATGCATTGTTTGAGGAAGTTATTTGATAATTATTTTTGATTCGGGCGAGCTAAAAGCCGACCCCTATGCTGTTTTCTGGATGAATTGATACAGGGCGGGCTAGCTTTTGTGTTGGGTGAGCCCTTGTATTTTTATGTTGGGCGAATTGGTATTGGCGGGCGAGCCAAGCCCTTTTATAATTTTTATACACCCGTTTCTAGTTTTAAGGGCGGGCGAATCGTTTTTATAGGAAAGCTATGGGGCGAGCCAGTATTTTGTTCTAAATACAGAGGATGGAGGGCGGACACTTGTTCACCTCATTTTTGAGTCGACCATGGGCGAGCCAAATGGGCCAGTTGACCATGACGAATAGATTTTGATGATGTTTTCTTGAGGAAAAATGAGCCATTTTAAATATAAGTGAAAATAGAAAATATAAAGCCTTTTGGGCGAGTTGATTACTGGGCGAGCCACTGAGGGCGAGCCAGTTTTGCTTTCAGATTTTAAAAGCAAGTGGGCGGGCGAACACAAGTTCTCTACATTAGACGAGCTGCGATGGGCGAGCCATATTGGGCGAGCTGACCATGGGCGAGCAGGTTTTAAAAGTTGAGATTTTAGAATGTTTTCAACGTGTTTTGTAAACAGAAAGCCTAAACCTTTTTGGAAATTGAATCATTTTGAGAAAATGATAATATGGGTGAAATAATTCCATAAAGGTTTTTCATGAGATATGAAAGTGATTTTTGAGACTTTAGGCTTTGAGTTCATGCAGTATTATTCATGTAGTTGCATGACCTGCCTGGGCCGGTGGCTCGGTCGATGGACCAAGGAGTGCAACTCAGGGCGTCACAGGGCTGATGGACCCGCCAAGTCATCAGCGGTCTTGAGGTCACTTGGCAAGTAGACCCCAGGACCATTTATAGATTATGGCCATAGATCTGAGATAGCCGTGAGGGGCGATGGCCTACGGGTGCACCCCAAAAGCGGCAGATTCCGTTCTCGCAAGGGGGAGGGGGAACGATGATAGCATGATTTATTTGTTGCCTAGTCTCAACTTACCAATTTCTGTTTACTGTGAGGATTTGTTGAAATCCTATATAGTGTTTACTACATTTTAAAGTAAACTGTTAGCCAGTGATTTGAATGGTGTTTTAAGAGAGTTGTTTACTATATATCCACTGTCTTTTCTACTAATGCATTGTGATATATAGTTTTGCTTTATTTAAAGCAGCTTATGTTTCTTTTACTTGGCGTATGAATCGCTCACCCCTTTGTTTTAACTCTACAGATAAGAAGTACACAAAGTTGAGAGAATTAGCTCTCAAATGGGTATAGCTATGCTTAAAGCACTGAGGCATGGCACGTCAAATGTGACAGGTATAGTCTCTGCTCTTTTACATTTCAGACATATGTATATAGTACTACCTTAGTGAAATAAAGATTAATAGGGGATGTTAGATGTAAGGAATAATGAAAAGAAATTTCATATTTTATATTTGATAAATAAATATTATTATTTATCACTATCATGGTAGAATGTTATTGGCTTCGCAGACAGCCCAGCCAGTAAAGTTGTATAGAAATACGTGCAAAATGTGGTAACGAGATATTACAGATTTAATGGTATCAGAGCTTGGGTTGGTCTGATGTCTGTTGATGCCTTTAGCATAGAAAGTGTTGAGAAAGGTTAACATCCCCTGTAGTACTATATAGTCTGAATGTATAGAGGAGTCGAATGACTGTGAAATGAGTTAAGTGGTGAAATATGGTGAAAGTTGATTAATTATGGGTTACAAATAGAGATAGTAATCCAGAAATTTTGCATGAGATAGGCGATCTTATCATCATAATGTCGGGTCTATTTGATAAGGTACAGTGAGGAACTCGGTGAGGGCCCCACCAGGACTTCTCTGTCCATATCGAATTAAGATCCTGAAAATGATGATATTGAGATGAAAAGGGATGATATTAACATATAAGCCCTAAGATCGCGTGTTTGGAGTTATATTGATGAGAGAGAAAATTAAAGGGGAATTTATGAATATACCACTATATTGACATGTTTTCTTTCAAAGTCATAAGTGATTGAATGAATTTAAAATAGAAATTGATGGTGAAATAGTATGAGTATTTGATGGCATAAAGGATGATTTCTACTGTAGACACCACTGATATATTGATAAGTAAGGCGACCCAGAGTACAAGCTATGAGAGGTCGCGAGATAGTCAGCCCTGTTGTGGATTTTGGGTCTGGATTTAAAAAGGTGAATTGTGTGAGAAATGATGTAAAATCGATTATGATAATACTGGTTATATATACTCCTTATGTTTTAAGAGAATGGATATTAGTAGTAACCTGACATTTGAGGAAGTCAAGTGTTTGAGTCTGTGGCTGGGAAAGAAAACCTTGAGGTAGGCGAGCTCGAGCACGGTTGGAAGAACCGGGCATCAAGGTGATCGCCAAAGAGGACAGTATGGATGAGTAGCGTTGTCACAGCAATCGTTGTCAATGGCCGGTTGGGTTGGTCCGCTACGATATTCATAGAACCGTGGTATTATGAGATTTATGAGAAATGCTCGATGGGCGAGAACTACATTGGGATAGCTCGCCAATGGGCGTGTAAATGTATGATCGCCAATGGTGTGGGCGAGTTAGATGATGGCGAGAACTAACATTAGTCCGCTAATATAACATGAATTGCTAAAGTGGGTGAGGATCCTGATCACCCAAATAATTTTAGTGATGATCGCCCAAAGAGTATGGTAAGTAATCTGATCAACAAATTGTGGTGTAAATCATCACAATGTGGCGAGAAGAGCGATCGCCAATGATATGATATGAATCAAAGCAATGTGGCGAATAGAATAAAAGCTGTAATCGCCAAGCAAATGAAAAGTCTCGTATTTGCCAAATGATAAAGTATGTATCGAGATTTAGTTGACAAGCTTAGAGGTTGGTGAATTGAAATAGAAATTGTTTGTAAGCTCTTACCAGTGAATCAGTAGAGCTTGAGAAATTACTCGAGAGATTGATGAGTAAAGAATTAAACTAGTTTGTTATAACTGGTGAAAACGAAAATTTTATCGTTTTGAAAATAATGGGATTAGTACTCTCTACAGTTGCTTCTAGGTTCCGGAACAAGTATGGTATTCTAAAATACCTATCATATTCTATCTGGATCCCTAGCCGACTATAGTATCCTTTCTATTTGTGTGCCTCGAGCCAACTAGGATGATTTTAAAAAGAATAAACATGTATATTGATATCAGCAATATTATTGAATAAGGTATGGAAAACCTTATTGTTAAGTCAGTGACCATTGGTTTCTAATTGATATATATATTAGAGACGTGAGGTCTCAACTGATTAAATAGACATTAAAATTGTCTGAGTAAAAGATTTTACTACTTAAGTGAGGTTAAAGTGTGCTTATTGGGGTATAAAATTTATGAGTTTTACCCGTATAGCACGAATGAATTGTTGAAGAGTTTGTGGAATTTGCTACCTTATTGATTCAATACTTAATTGGGAGGAAGTAGAAGTGAATGGGTATGTATGAATATAGTATTCGAAATGGTTACGAGATAGTAACAGTAAAGTACTATATTAAGTGGGAAAATAATTATGGTGATGAATGTAAAAGAATGAAATTGTCTTGAGAAGACAAGTCATATGATGACTAGGGAACACAAGTTATGAGGTAGTTCCCAAGTATATGAATAAATGTGATTTCCCCTGATCATTATGTAGTTATGGCTGGAATTAATGACAAGCCAGAATTAAAAAGATGAAATTGTCATACTCAGAGGAGCAGATACAAGAAGTACTGCTAATCCTGGAAAAGGATATACACATGTGTATATATGTACATATTGGGAATGTGAAATTGTATAAGTAAAGTGGTGATGAAATTTGAATGATAATAAATTTAAATTTCAGAAATTGATGTAAGGAAAAGTATATTCTCCAAGTAGTGACATTACATGTACTAGGAGAATAAGAGATAGAATGATCACTTGAGATAAGAGAAGTGATCGAGGGGAAAATGATTACCTGAGACGTAATCGGTGGTTAATATTAAGGTCTGCAAAAGAAAAGCAGTCCTAGATTAATCATGAAATAATCACTGTGAGGTGGTGAAGAATCCGAAAGAACCATGATGTTATAGAAGTGATTATGGATTGAGTAACCAAATTATTTCACTTCTTCATCATCAGGTTTCGGGATGTAATAAGTGCCTTAGTTGATATACATTGGTGAAACAGAGAGGACGTATGTGAAGTTCCAGTGAGTGGGTACTTGTGATAGGGATCCCTGATTCGCCATATGCTTTGAGAGAATAGCAAGAGGCTTTGGGATTCCAAATTTTTACTGTTAGCACCGCCTCTGATTGATATAGATATCCGAGAGCATTGTGTGGACGCTCCGGGATATGTTGAGAGTGAGTGCGTGGTATTTTAGAGACTACTGGGACAATTACATACGAATGATTAAAATTATCTACATGATAGTCACCAAATTATAATCGACTAGCACTGAATAAGATGATAAGTGAAAAGTAGTATAGATGAGTTACTAACTCTCAAGGATGATAAAAGACTTAAGTGAGTGTAAATTGGTTTTAAGAAAAGACGCTCGAGATTCTTCAGGACCTTGAGAAAATTTGGGATGGGCGACCCACGAGTGGGGTGATCGCTCAACACCAGAAAACATGTTGTGAGATGTGGGCGAACTAGGTGGTCACCAACCCACTTGAGAGAATAATCCTAGAGCGCGGAAGAGCGCCAAAGGGATGATTATTGATGGCCTAAAGAGACGGGCAGTACTCTTAGAGACAATGAGGAATATAAAAAGATATTCGTGGTCTCATATTGGAGACGAGAATAAATAAGAGTTGAGAAGGTGATAAGGAAGAAAAATACCTATATTAGAGGTACTTCCTATACTCAGTAAAAACTGAAAAGAGTAAAATGCTATCTGGATAGTTGTGGATATATTGAGTAAGTCTGCTCATTCCTTGATTATGGAATTTGTTGATCTAATTAATGCCTTAGCCGGATTATATGTCAGGGAAATAGTGAGGTTTACAGTATTCCAGTGAGCATTATAGTTGATAGGGAGTCCCGCTTCGTATCTCAGTGTTGAGAGAGATTACAGGAAGCTATGGGATCCCGATTGAGTTTCGCACCGCAATTTATCCGCAGACTGAGAGACAGTCCGAGCGTATGATATGGACGCTCGAGGATATGGTGTGAGCGTGTGCGGTTGATTTTATAGGCTCCTGGGATAATCCTCTACCCTGGCAGAGTTTGTTGATAATAATGGCCACAAGAGAGTATAGGCATAACATTTGAAAGAAATTATTTAGCAGACGATATAATCCACGATAGCATGCGAAATGGGAGACCGAAAATTATTTTCGACTTTGTCGAACAGACTTCTTGAGATATACAAGCGGTTATGTATATTAAGGTGTTACCATTGGGATGCATAATGAGAGGGAAATTGAGTTGCCAATGCATTGGATCGTCGGAGATCTTAGATCATGTGAAATACGTGCACTACCTCTCGAGTTGTCAGGAGTGCATAATGTATTTCATGTCTCATGAATGAGAGAGTACTATTCATATACTTCTCACGTGATTCGAAATGAGTCCTAGAGATTAGAGAGGACAGGAATTATGTTGAGAAATCGGTACAGATTTTGGATAGGAAGAATAAAGTGTAGTGATAAAGTGTTATGATCTAAGATTTATTCTTTGATTGATGCTCTGGTAGTATGAGGCTACTTGAGAATTAGAATGCCTTATGTGTAAGAAATATACACAGCTTTCACACTGATAGATCTGGTTGAAATTTGGAGGACCAAATTTCTTAAGGTGGGGAGAAAATGTAAGACCTGATTCTACACTACTGTAGAGTCTAATTTCATAAAAATGATAATGGAAATGAAATAAATAAGGAGTATTGATTTCCACTTGAATGAAAAGCTCCTTATCATAAGATAAGAATGGAGCAATTTCGATGAAATAATATTTGGGAGAGAATGTTGTTCAGCTCGCCAATGGGCGAGCAGAGTTAGTTGTTTGTTAATGGGCGAGCAGTTTGCCAATGGTGATGGCGAGTTGAATAGTAGCAAGGGTGAATAGGTGAGTTCGCCATTTCTCTTGAGTAGATGATCGCCCGAATGGGTGATGACATGTAATCGCCCATATGGATGAGTGAGTTATATGATAGTAAGTGGGGCGAGCTGTGGTTTCTGGTTGACTAGACGAACTGGAACTGGAATCAGCACATGACCAATTAGCAGCCAAAATTGACTTGTAAGTCATACAGTTGAAGAGAATTAACGGAGAAGAGGTTGAAGTCAATAAGGAATTTACCTGATTGGTTGAGAAACAAAACAAAGTCAACAGAAGCAGAAAAAGGTGTGTGAAAGGGAGACTTCCACGCCACTTTGAGCTGCAGTTTTCTTCATGCCTTAAATGCATGAAAGACGTGGAAATGATGAAAGAAATAGGATAAGGGACAGGCGGAAGCTTTGGATTGGTTTAGCATGGCTATATAAGAGGAAATGCTGGAGGAAAACTCATTTTGGCAAACTTCATCTTCTTCACGAGAGCTATGCAACTGCCAGTTTATGGTCTGATTTCTTTCCACTTCTGCCATGCCCAATTTACTATATTTCATCATCAGTTGGCTAAACATGTAAACCACCTTGCAAACCTTTCCTCCTTAGTTGGATGAGCTAAAAGAATAAGCAAAGGAAGGCCAACATGAGATGGAAAGCAATCTGTTCTGGAAGTGCAGTTGATTGAGGTGAGTTTCATATTTCTGAGGTGTTCTTGATATTCAATGGTAGACTTATATGTTTACAACATAGAACACAACCTTGTTTTAGTTAGATCTTTAGAGAATATGGAAACAAGGAAAGTAATGGAATAAGTGACGACAATGGCGACTACAATGATCGCCCATGTTGAAAACTAGTAATCGCCAATGAGGCGAGTAGATAATAAGGAACTCGCCAAGGTAAAGTCTGTGTTCAAAGGGCGAGAACGCCCAATTCTAGTGAAGTGAATTAATGGGCGAGCTCAAATGCAGAGGCTTTGGGCGAATAAGATTGTGGGCGAACTCCCACAATTAAGCCAATGTAGGTCTTGTGAGTTGAATGTTGGGCGAGCTCACAAACCTAAGGTGAGTAATGGCGGGCGAGCTACCACGTGGAAGCCATTTGGTGAATGGCGAGCTCATCTGGGCGAGCTAGTTGGAGCTCTATTGGGCGAGTAGTCATTTGATTTATTTTAATCTCGCCAAGTGATATGAAACGAAAATATTAATAGAATTTATAAATTATTTGTAGCCGGGAATTATGGACTCGGTGAATGTGATTTGGAAGGCGAGAAGGAAGCAAAGCTTCGTTGAACCAGGTAAGGGAGATGTGTGTGAAGTGATGCATGTCCTGTGAAGTAAATTTTATGAAAACATTAAGTTAAATGTTTTGTTTTCTGACATGCATTGTTTGAGGAAGTTATTTGATAATTATTTTTGATTCGGGCGAGCTAAAAGCCGACCCCTATGCTGTTTTCTGGATGAACTGATACAGGGCAGGCGAGCTTTTTTGTTGGGCGAGCCCTTGTATTTTTATGTTGGGCGAATTGGTATTGGCGGGCGAGCCAAGCCCTTTTATAATTTTTATACACCTGTTTCTAGTTTTAAGGGCGGGCGAACCGTTTTTATAGGAAAGCTATGGGGCGAGCCAGTATTTTGCTCTAAATACAGAGGATGGCGGGCGAACACTTGTTCACCTCATTTTTGAGTCGACCATGGGCAAGCCAAATGGGCCAGCTGACCATGGCAAATAGATTTTGATGATGTTTTCTTGAGGAAAAATGAGCCATTTTAAATATAAGTGAAAATAGAAAATATAAAGCCTTTTGGGCGAGTTAATTACTAGGCGAGCCACTGAGGGTGAGCCAGTTTTGCTTTCAGATTTTAAAAGCAAGTGGGCGGGCGAACACAAGTTCTCCGCATTGGACGAGCTGCCATGGGCGAGCCATATTGGGCGAGCTGACCATGGGCGAGCAGGTTTTAAAAGTTGAGATTTTAGAATGTTTTCAAGGTGTTTTGTAAACAGAAAGCCTAAACCTTTTTGGAAATTGAATCATTTTGAGAAAATGATAATATGGGTGAAATAATTCCATAAAGGTTTTTCATGAGATATGAAAGTGATTTTTGAGACTTTAGGCTTTGAGTTCATGCAGTATTATTCATGTAATTGCGTGACCTGCCTGGGGCGGTGGCTCGGTCGATGGACCAAGGAGTGCACCTCAGGGTGTCACAGGGCTGATGGACCCGCCAAGTCATCAGCGGTCTCGAGGTCACTTGGCAAGTGGACCCGAGGACCATCTATAGATTATGGCCATAGATCTGAGATAGCCGTGAGGGGCGATGGCCTACGGGTGCACCCCAAAAGCGGCAGATTTCGTTCTCGCAAAGGGGAGGGGGAACGATGATAGCATGATTTATTTGTTGCCTAGTCTCAACTTACTAATTTTTGTTTACTGTGAGGATTTGTTGAAATCCTATATAGTGTTTACTACATTTTAAAGTAAACTGTTAGCCAGTGATTTGAATGGTGTTTTAAGATAGTTGTTTACTATATATCCACTGTCTTTTCTATTAGGTTATTATTAAGAAAAGAATAAATGCGTTGTGATATATAGTTTTGCTTTATTTAAAGCAGCATATGTTTCCTTTACTGAGCGTATGAATCGCTCACCCCTTTGTTTTAACTCCACAGATAAGAAGTACACAAAGTTGAGAGAATTAGCTCTCAGATGGGTATGGCTATGCTTAAAGCACTGGGGCATGGCACATTAAATGTGACAGGTACAGTCTCTTCTCTTTTACATTTCAGACATATGTATACAGTACTACCTTAGTGAAATAAAGATTAATAGGGGATGTTAGATGTAAGGAATAATGAAAAGAAATTTCATATTCTGTATTTGATAAATAAATATTATTATTTATCACTATCATGGTAGAATGTTATTGGCATCGCAGACAGCCCAACCAGTAAAGTTGTATAGAAATATGTGCAAAATGTGGTAACGGGATGTTACACGCCCATTTGCCACTTCTACATAAGATGTTATACTTGTATACATATGTACTATTTAAATTTATAAATTAGTATATATACATATATACATACCAATGTATATTAATATGTACTATGTACTATACAGCATTCAAATACATATGTATTTGTATAAAAATACATTTATATAATATATAATTGTATAAATATATTTCATATTTTTTCCTCATTTTCTTATTTAATTTGGATTTCCATTTATCCAAATTAAATTTCCTCCTTTCATTATTTTCCATAATTCCAACCTTATTTTCCAATTTAAATTTTTCCTTCACTCGAACTTCCTAATTCGTCACTTCCTCAATTCTCAAAATTTTCACTAATATTCCAATCTCATAATTATATTTATTTATTTTCGCTTATCTATTTTCTTTAATATCGATTTCCACTATTATACAGTGAAAATTTTACGGTTATCACATGGCCGAATGGTCCTCTGGTGGCAAATGTTTATTTTTCAACATTTAAATGAATCTAATGATGCAAACATGTTTAACAAGCTTTAAGGAAAAAGTCTATATCATTAGAACGGAAGAAAGCATAATGGATGGTGACATACCTTGCTTGGCCGAACCTTGGGAGCTCTCTTTCACCTTTTATAATGGCTTATATAATGAACTATGGGTATAGAAATGTAGAGGAGAGAGAGTAGAATGTTTTTCTTGTTACGAAAGGTTGAAGTTTCTTTAGCTAATTGGTGAGATTTTGGCTAACTGGTGAGCTATGGAAGGTTGAAGTTTCTTTCTTCCTTTCTTCTCTAATGGTGGCGTGAGAGACAAAAGGGGAAGACAATGAATAGTGCCCTTCAGCTGCTAAAGCACCTATGAGGAAAATTCAAGAAATGGGCAAAATTACCCAAATGCCCCTAGTTATGAAAATTTCGGATGATTTTGCCCTTAAGTTCCCGTAGTTGTAAAACTGTGTAAACGAACTCCAAATTTTTGGATTCCAGTACCAAATGATCATAATAAATGTACTTAGATGATGGAAGTGGTTTTGTCGGCGCACGGTACACGGATAGTGAAAAATTACGATTTTACCCCCTCGACCCGCCGGTGAAATTTTCTGTTTTGGTGGTTGATTCAAGAAATGTTTTGACACTGTGTTAAAGTAATTTTCATGTAGAATCTTGTTATATTTTTACTTCATCACAATTTATTTTAGTTTGAGAGCAATTTATGAAAATACCCTCGGGACGTATCTGTCATTTTTCAATTTATTTACCATACTTCACAAAATATTGCCAATAGGGTATTTTGACCTCAAAATTTCCATAATACCATTATTACACCTTCCCTACATTATTTCATCAATCATTCCCACATTCTAGGCATTAAAATCTAAGTGGGGCCCTCGTCATTGTACATTTGAAATTTACAAGAATATACAAAATAATTTATTCATTAATTAATAATTACATATCCATATATGTACAATACAAAATAATGAGTTTTCACACTAGCTAATCGTAAATCCTGCAGTATTTGAAATCTAAATTTTGGACTGTAGGTAATCTTGCAGTATCTGACATCTGAACTAATGTGTGATCTTGATCCAGTCCATAGTAGTTCCAGTTAACACCTAATCAGTGCTCACTGAGGGCCAATTTGGACTATGGCAATATGTCTATCTGATTATTTATCCCTTACAGGATATCTAAACTGCATGATTTCTACGTGGTTGTTGCCATGTCTCCACTTACTGTTATATATTTGTATTTCTATGTTTTTTGAATTTCTGATATCTGAACTTTGAAATCTGAAATGGTTTGATACGAATATATATGATTTTGATTTGCACTATGATATATGCTCTGAATTTGACTAATTTATAATATCTGCATGATATGATTTTGCAAAATGAATTTCTGTTGTACTAAAGTAGTTTGACTTTGGTTTTGGAACTGCATGAATTCCTTCTCTGATAAATTTCCTAGACTTCTCTATAGCTTAGGTGTTAGGAAAGGAACAAGTGAGGTGCTTTAAAGTATCCTTCCTAACTCAGCCTTAAACCCCTAACAAGTTATAGAGAAAATTCCTTCCAAATTCTTTGTTTAGAATTATCACTTGAATTTTGGTATTTAATAAATTGTTTAAAATACTTGCATATAGTTTATAGTATATGTATCTTTATATGTATTTCTTACTAGGCATAAGCTCACCCCCTTACTTTCCCTTCCAGATTACTTGCAGTAGATTTTGCTGTGAGAGGGGTTTTGATCTGTTTCCTTCGAGGATTTTTGGTACCATCCTTGAAAGTATACTATGTACTATTTTTTCTTTTGTATTTAGACTTATTTATACAGTACTAATATGGATAAATAGGGATGTAACTAAATGAATATGAAAATATATTTACAGTTTATTTGGGATGCATGTAAGAAGGTATAAGATATTTCTATATGTATAAATCTTGCTAAGTTAGTTCTCAAGATATAAACGACTGTGGATTGTAGCATGAATAAAATTAGCTTAAACGAGACTATATATGTAAATGAGAATGTTTGAATTGGGACCAACTGTAAGAGCCTCACTCAATCACCAGGCTAACGGTGAGCATCCTTTTG
Organism: Heritiera fomes; assembly: GCA_032173925.1. Lineage (NCBI taxonomy): Eukaryota > Viridiplantae > Streptophyta > Magnoliopsida > Malvales > Malvaceae > Heritiera > Heritiera fomes. Next base: position 30,767,590 of record JAPDPM010000001.1, read on the forward strand.
GCGATCCATGCCCCAAGTTTACTCTTACAACATCATCAAAGCCTCGCCCGTATCACCAGGCCGACGACGAGCATCCCCTAGGCTCCTCGCCCCAAGTTTGCCTTGACAGCGAGAGTAGGCGGTCGCCCAACACTTACCAACAACGTATTATCCGCTCTGAGAGGTCACCCAACCTCACGGCTTTGTCTCAAGGCTACTGAAGAACTCAGGATAATGCCTTGAACATGTTTTCTGAGGTTCGAACCTTAGTATCCTTATATACCAATGCCTTTCACTCATCATACTAGTGTAAGGCATTGGTATCTAAGGATACCAAGGTTTGAACCTCAAAAAATGAGTTCAAGGCATTATCTTGAGTTCTTCAGGAGCCTTGAGACAAAGCAGTGAGGGTGGGTGACCTCCCAGAGAGGACAGTACATTGTTGGTGAGTGTTGGGCAACCGCCTACTCTCGCTGTCAAGGCAAACTTGGGGTGATGAGCCTAGGGGATGTTCGCCGTCGGCCTGGTGATACGGGTGAGGCCTTGACAATGTTGTAAGAGTAAACTTGAGGCATAGATCACCAAGGGGATGCTCACCATCGACCTGGTGATCGGGCGAGGCTCTTACGCCGACCAAGTTAATGGATATCATTAGTTGAAGATTTGAAGTGAAGTTGTCCTGCTGATTGCCTTTAGGACCTGGTATGGCCATTATGAATTCTTGGTAATGCCATTTGGTCTTACTAATTCTCTACAGCATTTATGAATTTTATGAATGAAATCTTCAAGCCTTATCTAGACAAGTTTTTTATTGGCTTCATTGATGACATTCTTGTATATTCTAAGTCCTAGGAGAAGCATGAGCATCATCTTCATATAGTCCTCCAAACGTTAGAGATCATCAGCTTTATGCCAAACTGAGTAAATGTGACTTCTGGTTGGATCAAATTACATTCTTGGGTCGTGTAGTGAATAAGGACGAGGTGTTTGTTGATCCGTCTAAGATTGAGGCTATTATATAGTGGGATATACCAAAATCAGTGACCGAGATATGGAGTTTTCTAGGTCTAGCTGAATACTATCAAGATTTGATGAAGGTTTCTCTAGTTTAGTTGCTCTTTTGATGCAACTCACATGCAAAGATGCTAAGTTTGAATGGAATGATGCTGGTGAGCGTAGTTTTCAAGAGCTAAAATACAGGTTGTCTACAACACCGATCTTGACTCTTCCTTGTAACTCAAGGGTTTCTCAGTTTATAGTAATGCCTTTGCTTAGGGTTTGGGTTGCGTGTTTATGGAAAATGGTAAAATAGTCGCTTATGGTTCTCACCAGCTAAAGGACCATGAGAAGAACTACCCCACACATGATTTGGAGCTAGCTGTTGTAATGTTTGCTTTGACGATTTAGCGGCATTATCTCTATGGAGAGAAATTTAGGCATTGCACAGACTACAAAAGTTTGAAGTATCTGTTTTCACAAAGGAAATTACATATGAGACAGTGCAGCTAGCTTGAGTTTTTGAAGGATTATGATTGTGAGATCTTTAATAAGGAAACATTTAGGTATGGTATCATATATGATGGTTTTGAAGCATGAGTTATTAGAAAGGTTTGCAAGCCTCAGTTTGAATATTACTCCTTATGAGAGATATGGCATAATGGTTAGTCTTTGGATTGAATTAGATTTGATTGAAATAATTAGAGTTGCTAAGAGGTAGGATAGTTATTGTATTGAGACTATTAGTCAAGTTCAATCTGGAGTATGAGCAGATTTTGGGATTGGCACTAATGGATTCTAATGTTCTAAGGGCACATTTGCATTCCTAATAATAAAGAGTTGGAAGACTTGATTTTCATTGAAGATCACACCTCGAGGTACACTTTGCATACAAGTAGTACTAAGATGTATCATAATCTACGTAAAGTGTACTGGTGGTCTGGAATGAAGAAAGACATTGCTGAATTTTTTGCAAGATGTTTCACATGTCAATAGATTAAGATAGATCATCAGAAGCCAATAGGGTTGTTGCAGTCTCTGCCTAAACTTATGTGGAAATGGGAGCACATAACGATGGATTTTATTATAAGTTTGCTGAGAACTAGAAGGAATCATGATCCCATTTGGGTGATAGTGGATTGGCTGACTAAATCTGCCCACTTCCTTGCCATCAAATCCACTGATTCTCTTAATGCTTTGGCAGATCTATATGTTAGAGAAATTGTTCGACTTCACAGGGTTCTAGTGAGCATTACTTCTAATAGAGATTCTAAGTTCACTTCTCATTTTTTGGGAGCACTTTCAGGAAACTTGTGATCTTGATTGAATTTTAGCATGGCTTTTGTAAGGTCCCGACCTAGTCTACACAACAGGGTTGCCCATCCTTACAACGTGAGGTGGCGGTCGCCCATCCTCACCAATGTATTATTCACTCTGGGCGATCATCGCCCTCATGACTTTATTCGTCACTGGACATCTCATTTCACATTCGAACCCAAGACCTCATAAGTACAAGGGTTCAACAACACTCTTACCATTTAGACAACTTGTCCGAATGGTAACGTGTATGTAGAACCCGGATACTTGAGGAGGTCTTAGGTTCAAACATGGAATGACATGTCCTAGTGGGAAATAAAGCCGTCAGGGTGGCGATTGCCCAAAGTGGACAATACATTGGTGAGGATAGGCGACCACCACCTCACGTTGTAAGGAAGGGTGACCCAGCTGTGTGGACTGGGTCGATTCCTTACAATAAAATGATCCAAATGGTAACGTGTATGTAGAACCCAAATACTTGAGGAGGTCTTGGGTTCGAACGTGGAATGACGCGTCCCAGTAGGGAATAAAGCCTTGAGGGCGATGATTACCCAAAGTGGACAATACGTTGGTGAGGACGGTTACTGCCACTTCACCTTGTAAGGGTGGGTGACCCTGCTGTGTGGACTGGGTCGGGCTCTTACAATAAAAACGTGTGTTTTTATTGTAAGGCCCCAACCCAGTCCATACAGCAGGGTCACCCTTACAAGGTGAGGTGGCGGTCACTCACTAAAATTCAATTGTTTTATTGTACCTGAGGAGGTACTGGGTTCAAAAGTGGAATGACACGTCCCAATGGGGAATAAAGCCGTAAGGGCGGCAATCGCCCAGAGCGGACAATACGTTGGTGAGGATGGGCGACCGCCACCTCATGTTGTAAGGGCGACCCTGCCGTGTGGACTTGGTCGGGGCCTTACAGCTTTCCATCTACAAACTGATGACAATCTGAGCACACCATCCAAATGCTCAAGGATAAGTTAAGAGCTTATGCATTAGACTTTAAAGGCTCTTAGGATGATTATCTACTGCTAGCTGAGTTTGCCTATAATAACAGCTATCATTCAAATATTAAGATGACACCGTATAAAGCACTTTATGGTAAATGGCACTGTTCTCCAATTAGCTAGGAAGAGGTGGGAGATCGTAAGTTGTTGGCTTTTGATTTGTTAGAAAAGGCTTATGAGGATGTTTGTTTAATCTATGAGTAGCTTAAAACAGCTCAGAGTCGTTAGAAAAGTTATGCCGATAGTTGACGCAGACATTTGGAGTTTTCTGTTGGGCATTCTGTGTTTCTGAAAGTTTCTCCATCGAAAGGTATTATGAGATTCAACAAGAAAGGGAAATTAAATCGTCGTTTAATTGGGCCGTTTGAGATATTAAACCAAGTAGGAGATGTAGCTTATAGGTTAGCATTACCTCTAGAGCTAGCCAGTGTGCATAATGTCTTCCACGTGTCCATTTGCGAAGCACCATCTAGATCCGTCTTATGTGATACAGTATTAGCCTCTAGAAATCAGAGAGGACATGAGCTATGTAGGAGACCGCTTGGGTTCTGGATCGAAAAGAGAAGGTATTGTGGTCTAAGACAATTCCCTTAGTCAAAGTCCTCTGGCAGTATCATTCCTCGAAGAAAACGACATGAGAATTAGAAAGCCTTATGAAAAAGAAGTATCCGGAATTATTTATGTAGTAGCTCGATATAAATTTAGAGGATCAAATTTCTTAAGGTGGGGAGGATGTGAGATTCACATATTTTTTCCACATATATATTGTATTTGAACTTAGAACAATTAGATTTATCAATGACAACAAGTTACTTTATGCCTTAGAAGGTATTAGAGAAATCATAAGGCGAGGCCCAAAGGATTATTCTTAACTCAGATGGGAATGTAGGTGGCAAATTGTTGTTTTTGAGATCAAAATACAGAATTGGTAAGAATACCACTTTTTGAAATTCCTTAATTTGAGCATACCTAGGATTACGTGCAACAAATTCAATAATGATAGTTGTGTTCTTAGCCTAAATAAACTTTTATGAACAACAGTCAACCTAGTTTGACTTTGGACCAATATGCTATCACAGATGAATCCCTGTGTGAAGAAGTCTTACGCAATTTCAAACCATCGATTGAATCATGCAAAAAAGTTAAAAACAATGCGAATGAACCAAAAAGCTTTTGTTTAGGGCTATTTTGGTAAGTTCACCCCAATAGCAGGTCAAACGTCATGGAAAGTCAACTATTTAACTAAATTATTATAAATATATATTAAATACTTGAAAATAAAATAAATTTAGAATTTTTTAATTGAATAATTATAATATAATATATAGAGCGAGATACAGAAGGAATTAATGAAATTATAAAGGGACAGAGTTGTCATTTGGCCTTGGATGGTATTTTATTAAGAAAATAATAATTAAATAAGATATTTTAATCATCTTCATCTTCATAGCCGGGCATCACTCCACCATTTTCATCTTCTTCCAAACTTAAGTTTAAGAAAGAGAAACCAAGACAAACACCATTTTCTAGCCACAAAACTGCCACCTCCCTTAAGCAAATTTGCTCATCTCGTCATCCTCTCTCTATCTATATCCAAAACAGCCATTAAAGAGTCTATTTGAAGGGTATTTTGGTTTTTTGAAGATTTAGCCACAAGAAGAGGTGAGAGAAAGGCTTACAATTTTGGCTCCTTTTGGATATATGTGATGTGTTCTTGATATTTAAACATGTATATAGCTTTTAATAAAAGTAAAACTGTGGTAACCGTAAATTTTCCAATTATTGAAAATTATAAATATTGGAAATAAATAAAATTGTGAGAACGGGATACTAGTGAAAATCCCGAGAATTAAGAAAGGAACTGATTGTGGAAATCCGAGTGAAGGAAATTTAAATTGGAAGTGAAAATAAAAATAATGGAAAGAGGAAATTAAATAAGGAAAGTAGGGAAATTTAATTTGGATAAATGAAAATCCAAATTAAATAAGAAATTGAGGAAGAAAATATATATATATTGTAAATACAATATATATTTTATTCTTACATTTATATAGATATATATAAATGTTATTTATTTTAAAATATATAAATATATACATATATATTTATACTAGAGATATATTTTTTATACACAAAATATATATCTTTATATACTTAAAATATACATAGTACTATATAATATAAATATAATAATAATATAATATGTATTATGTATATATGATATATGTATATATATGTATATATAATTAAAGGAATTAAAAAAAATAGAAAGAAGAAAAGAGAAATAGAATCAGGATTCCCCGATTCTGCCTTCCCAGGCGAGACCACCCCCCGTCAGCGACCGTCGGAGAAGGAAAGGGAGAGAGGAGAAGAGAAAGCCGTCGCCGGCAAAGGAAGAGGAGAGGGAATCGACCGACGGCGGAAGGAAAGAAAATAGAAACAGAAAATCGAAGGAAAAACTCGGCAGAAGTCAAGAAGGAAGAAAACCAGATCTGGCGGTTGCCGGCCAAATCGGCCGCCTCCACCACAGCCAAAGCACCGCCGGAAGAAGAGGAAAGGGATGGAGGCCATCGGAGAGGCTGGGAATGACAGAGGAAGTCCGACGGAGGAGGAGAAGTGACCGAGGCAAAACCGAGTAGATCCGCCGCCGTGGCACCTATCCAAGCCAAGCTGAGGCCACCGGCAGCTTCGCCTTGACGACGGCCAGCTGCTGAGCCCACGAGCCGCCGGAGAACCGGCCACCGGAGGAGAACCGACGGTGAGGAAGGTGGAGCCGGTCTAAAGGGCTTGAACCGGCCAGGAAAGAAAAAGAAAAAGAAAAAAAAAGAAAAGAGAAAAAGAAAGAAGAAAAAGAAGGAAGAGAAAGAGAAAAGGAATTCCGGGAATTTGGAGAATTCTCGAGAATTCAAAAATTACGAGAAATCTCGAGAATTACGGGAATCGGTAAGAAATCCCGAAAAATGTTAAATTATTTAAATAATTTATTTATTTAAATAATTATGGAAAAATTCTAAAATTTAGAATTTAATTTCCAGAAAATATCCTCGATGACCGAGCCGATGGAATTGGGCGAGGTGAACACGGGCGCGACCATCGAGAGGCAATCGCCTACCCGAAACAGGTAAGGGAGACATGTGCCGCCTGTAAGGATATTCGGCCACATGTTTTAAATTATGCATTTAATTTATAAATGCAATTTATAATGATTAGTTTTGAAAATTGTGGTGATTTATCGGTTTCAAATTGTGGTGAAATACCGGTTAAAAAATTTAAACTGTATTTTCCATGCAGGAGGCTAGCCAAATCGGTAGCTGTTATACTGCCGAAAAATTATCGAACAATTACTGAAATTTACCGAAAATCACCGAAAATCATAATAAATGATTTGATTTCTTGTGAAACGATTTTCAGATACGAAAATCGAAAAATTAAGTAAATTTCATAAAACATGAATATAATGATATTGGATTTTAAAATATTCACGTTTTCAAGAATGGTGAAAAGGAAATCACCGAAAATTCACCCTGTAGGTGATATTTCACGTGAAACGAGATGAAAATGAAAAAGAGACTGAAGTGAATATTTTTATAAATATTCTTAAATATTCACTTAATTTCATATAAAACCTTTATGGTTTTAATTATGGAAATAATTAATTATGATAAATTCCATAAAGGTTAAGAAATGATGAATAACTATGATTTCGAGACTAGAGGTCTCTACACGTGTTTTTAGAAGAAAACATGGTGATGAGAATTTAAAGTTAGAAAATAAATAATTTATTTTCATAAATTATAAAAATGATTTGTTTGAAATTCCAAGAATTATAAAACCATGTTTTTGATTGAATGCACGAAAAAGCGTGCATATGTGTTTTATTGTGGAAAATGGACAGTTTTGCCTTTCTATATTTTCAGTGATGATTTTGCAAACTGTCTTCATCATATGAAAAACATAATAAATACCTTTATGAAATAGTTTGAAAAATGTTATTATTTTATAAATTTCATAAAGGTGATTATATTTACATGTGAGCCTTATGGATATTTGATTTACTGTATTTAAAATCTATAAAGGCTATGGTACAGTTTATACTGTTTTGAGACTTAGGCCCCGAGTTTCATGCATCACACTTATACTGTTACTGTCACGTGGCTGATAGACCTGCCAGTCATCAGCGTCCCGGATGTCACCTGGCAAGTGTACACCGAGGACACCATATAGATCATGGCCATAGATCTCACTGTTATACTGTTACTGTGTCCCTTCGGGGATGATGATGACTACTGGTCCATTATTGGACGATGATAGCATGATTTAATTGTAGGGTGATGCCTAGTCTCACATACTGATTACTGTTTACTAAAAGGATTTACAGAATCCTATTTACTGTACTGTACTGTACTATTTACTGTACTAAATTACTGTTTACTGTTACTGATGAAAAACCGTACCAAAACATTGTATTTACAGAACTGTACTGTACACTAAAATGGTAGCCACTGGTTACCGTTTTACTGAACTGAAAGCTACCATTTACTGTTTACTGAACTGAAAGCTACCGTATACTATTTACTGAATTGGTAGCTACTATTTACTGTTACTGACTGAACCGTATCGAGATACTGTTTTACTGAATACTGAATATACTGTTTTACTGAACTGTACGATACGGTTACTGATTCGAAAAGAGAAATAAATGTTTATTCTAAAAGAATAACATAAGAATTATTTCTAAGAAAGAAATAATCGAAGAAGTAGCTATCCAATGATTGGATATTTACAAATCACTGTACTGTCACGTGTTTTACTGTACCGAAGAGAAGAGAAGTAAACCACTGTTTTTATTACTGAATTGTCACGTGTTTTAAAGTATACTGAAGTGAAAAGAGATAAGTGGTTTACTTTGTGAAAAAACGAAAATTATATCGTTTTGAAAACAACGGAAATAATACTCTCTACAATTGCTTCTAGGTTCCGGAACAAGTCAGATATTTCAAAATACCTGCCTTACTCTATCTGGATCCCTAGCCGACTGTAGTATCCTTCCTACATGTGAGCCTAGAGCCAGCTAGGAAGATTTTAAAGAAAATAAAAAAAATTATTTTCAGCATATAGATAGCTGAATATCAAGTGTAACATATAACTCTCTTACTGAGCCGTGGTATGCTCACTCCCCAATTTTAACATTTCAGGTTTTGATGATGGTGAGATCCAATAGTTGTGGATTACGACTGCACATAAAGAACAATGTGACAGACTGACTGATTTATATGAGGTATGATTATTTATTTTCTGTATTTAGACATGTATGCAGTACTACTTGCTTATTAAGTAAGATAGGGGATGTATGTAATATAAACAATGTTATGTAAATTTGTTTAATAGTTAGTAAAAGTGAAGTATCACAGACAGCCCAACCGGATAAATTATGTAAAATAAGGTTAAAAATGTGGTAACGGGTTGTTATATATTTAATGGTATCAGAGCATGGTTGGCCTGATGTCTGTGAATACTTATGGAAGGAAAAGTGTTAAACATTCCCGATAATACTGTGTCGTCTAAATACATAAAGAAAATAAATGATTGTAAACTAAGTAAAATTAATTAAAGGGAGTGAGAAAGTATAAATTGAGAATGTTAAAGAAATAATGGGCTCAGAAATTACCAAAAAATTGGTGATTCTTATAATCTAAATGACGGCCTGTTCGGTAAGGAACCGAAAGGACTCGGTGAGGGCCCCACCAATACTTTACGATTCAGATCGAACTGAGACCTGAAAGTGATGATATAAAGGAGGGAAATGACATATCATCATTAAATAGACTTTAAGATAACCGATTGAGGGTAATTTGAAGAGAGAGAAAATTTTTAGCCAAAAATGACCAAAATACCCCTGCCTTCAAAATTTTATCAGGAGTCAGAATAGACCAACAGAAGTTGGATTTGATTGATTTGACAGAGAAATTGATGATAAAAAGCTGAATTACAAGTAAAACAATCCAATTGTGGATTTTAGTGAACTTCTTGGTCGAAACCGAATGAGATCTAAATTGCTGATATAAGTATCAGAAAGGATAATATCAGCACATGGATAATGCGATCATTGATTTCAATGTATACTGAGGAGAAAGAAATAAATGTCGAAATGACGAAAATGCCCCTATGTTGGGCGATGTTCTGAATAGTGATAAAATCAAGTTAATCTTGAATCCATTGATGGTAATGGAGTTACAAATGACATAGAGGATGTCATATGGATATAACGATCCCCATTACTGATTCCACTGACACTTAGAGGACGGACGTGAATTATGAGTGACCTAGTGAACGGGCTAGGCCTCATGATAAAACCTCGAGGGGTGACCCAGTGAACGGGCTGGGCATTCTCAAAAAGGTTAATATACATGTGTACAGGCGAACGGCAGACGGGCCGGGGCCTTATATGATACGATCCGATAAAAGTGTAGTGGAATGCCACAAGATGATTGGCCCGGTTATTAACTGTAAGGGCCGGAATTAAGAGTGTATTGAACAGGATCGTTGAATACTATGAAAAGTGAAATAATTACAAGAATTGACTGATGAGGTGAATAATATAGATAATGAAATACATACTGGTGTGGTTAATTACGGTTTTATATATTTTACTACTTTGAGGTATCAAACAGATAATCTTATATAGAACCAAAATATCTTGAAATATGTGCCACAGAATGAGGTACTATGTGGAGTACTGTGAATTGGAAAATAAATATAAAAATAGTAAAGTGATAAAAAGAAGATGACAGCTAACTAGAGTTTTCAGGACCCTTGAGACAGAACTGTGATGAGGGACCCAATGATGGTCAACCCGTAGTGGATCATGTGTTGTGAGGTGTGGGCGAACTATGTGGTCACCGACTCACTTGTAAGGGTAAACCTGGGGCGAAAGGATCACCTAAGGGATGTTCGCCGACGGCCGATACGAACGGGCAGGACTCTTACAATTGTTTTAATGGTAACACGAGTGAAAGGAACTAGGTACGTAAGGGTGCCAAGGTTCAAACCTCGTGGATAACATACTCAAGGGAATTAAGCCTGAATCTATTAAATGAAATTGATTTTAAAGCAAATTACAGAGATAATAAATTGGTTAGCTGTAACATGTGTTGATAACTGTTATACTCGATACAGCTTACTAGATTGAGATTCGTAAGGCTGTAAAGTATGAGTAAACAATGAAATCAAGGTAGAGTATGAGTCGAAATGAATCGAATAGTAAATGTCTCTGCCTTGAGAATACACAGTGTAAATGAAAAGACGTGAGGATGAGATGTCCAAGATGATAACAAAATGTGTGATTAAAGAAAGTATCAGAAGTGATTCTCGATATATTTTCAGAGTTATATAGATTGGAGAAATCGAGCTAACATTGACTCGGTTAATGATATGAAATTTAAATCTAAGCTTATATCGGAGAATATAGAAAGAATCCGAAAAGCTTAAAAAAAATGAATGACTCTGGAAAATGAGTGAATAATGAAATTCACGTGTAAAGGTTTGAATGCCAAAAATACAGGTAGTGAAATTGAAAATAATGAAGTTATCTGTATAAGTGTAAGTGAGAGAAGCACTGATGATATTGAAATGTAGATGAAATAAAGTGATATAGTAAATGATTACTATTTAATAAAGTTCTTGTGAAGAACAAGTATTCATGTACATGAAAATAGACGTTTTAGTGATCTAATCAGAAATATATGAGGAGCTCATAAGACTAGCCTCAGTATAAAGCGTCCTTAGATAAAAGATGGGAGATTGATGTCTATAAGATGATGATTAGAACTCGGAGTGAATTTTACGAGTTCCTATTGAGGTTACAAGGTTAATGATTTGCCTTGTGAGTTATATAAGCCTAAAGAATGAGGCATCCATACATGAGTAAATTGATGAAATACTGATAGTGTAAAGTACAAATGGAAAATGAACAGCATTGTGGTATGACTCTTAAACTCTTACAGACTGTGAAATTGTGCTACGATTGGCAACTAAGATGTTTGGCTAGACAGTGTCTCCTTATGAGGGATATATGATCTCGAGATGATAGAGTGACAGTGAATCTATCTATGATTGAGATACGAAAGTAATGAGTCTAGCTGATACTACTGCCAGTCTATAAAAAGAGTGATGAGACTAGCTGCTCTATAGATGAGACCTAATTAAAGAAATTTAAGTTGGTAAATGGATAAGTGTAAAGACAAGATGGTATGCAAGATTTTAAAAGATCTTAGCAGTATAGTACCATACCAATCGAGAAAACCGACTAAAAGGATAATATATATATATATATATGAAGAGATAAAAGTGGAAATATGAAAACAAAAATGAAAGTGGAATAAGGAAATAAGTTGCATGATGAGAAGGGAACATTAATATGAAACGGTTCCCAAAGGTAAGACTAAAAAATGATCTAGTGTTGGTTATCACATGTCAGTGGTTAGATGTAAAACTCAAGCCAAATTTGATCAGTGAAAGAAATGGTACTCAAAGGAGTAAGATAATTGATATGTTTACTGCTAGTATCTAAAAAAAAAAAGTGTTATACATACACATAACCACCTTGAAATGATAAATGGTGGAACTATATGGATAATGTTGTGATTAAGTGGATAATTGAGGATTCAATAATCGAATGACCATACTATATGAAGAGAACATGCTTGTCTCATGATCTATGACTGTAAGAGATGAGCAATAGTAAAGTCTGCAAGTGAGATGCAGCCTTAATGAAATAAAAGGAGAAAATGAATACTGTGAATAATAAAGAGTCCAAAAGAGATATGATGATATGGAAGTGATTAAAGACTAATGATCTAAATAGAATCACTTTCCATTATCAGATTTCTAGATTCTCTAGTGCCTTAGTCGAGGTATAAGTGTTAAACGATGTGAATGTGTATGTACAGTTCCAGTGAGCCTTACATTTGATGGGAGTCTCTGTGTGGCCATATGCTTAATGAGAATAGCAAAAGGCTTTGAGATCCCAAGTGTACTTATAGCACCGCTCCATACTGATATATATATATATATATGAGCGTGAGATTTAAACGCTCCATGATATTGAGAGAGCGTGTGCATGAGATGTGAAAGCTACTAGGACACTTACATATAATTGATTGACATGAGTACATGATAATACCAAATTATGTCGACTTGGCACTAAGTGAGAAAAAATGGATGATGAACAGCATAGATCAGCTATGATATGAAAAATACTGTGCATGGACTCTTATGTGAAAAGAGTGGAAATGAATAACTCCCGATTTGAGAAATAAACTTACGGGAGTATAAACATATATGATGAAAGACTGCATGTAGTAGTCTAAAGTACTCTTGATGTTGAAAGTGTACTGGTAGTATTACTTGGAGGATGACCTAAAGGTCAGAAGTCGTAAGTATACGGCATGTACCACCTTTGGACTTAAGTTAAATTCGGAGGACCGAATTTCTTAAGGTGGGGAGAATGTGATAACCATAAATTTTCTAATTATTGGAAATTATAAATATTGGAAATAAATAAAATTGTAAGAACGGGATACTAGTGAAAATCCCGAGAATTAAGAAAGAAACGGATTGTGGAAATCCGAGTGAAGGAAATTTAAATTGGAAGTGAAAATAAAAATAATGGAAAGAGGAAATTAAATAAGGAAAGTAGGGAAATTTAATTTGGATAAATGAAAATCCAAATTAAATAAAAAATTGAGGAAGAAAAAATATATATATATATATATTGTAAATACAATATACATTTTATTCTTACATTTATATAGATATATATAAATGTTATTTATTTTAAAATATATAAATATATACATATATATTTATACTAGAGATATATTTTTTATACACAAAATATATATCTTTATATACTTAAAATATACATAGTACTATATAATATAAATATAATAATAATATTATATGTATTATGTATATATGATATATGTATATATAATTAAAGGAATTAAAAAAAATAGAAAGAAGAAAAGAGAAACAGAATCGAGATTCCCCAATTCTGCCTTCCCAGGCGAGACCGCCCCAGTCAGCGACCGCCGGAGAAGGAAAGGGAGAGAGGAGAAGAGAAAGCCGTCGCTGGCAAAGGAAGAGGAGAGGGAATCGACTGACGGCGGAAGGAAAGAAAATCGAAACGGAAAATCGAAGGAAAAACTCGGCGGAAGCTGAGAAGGAAGAAAACCAGATCTGGCAGTTGCCGACCAAATTGGACGCTGCCACCACAACCGAAGCATCGCCGAAAGAAGAGGAAAGGGATGGAGGCCACCAGAGAGGCTGGGAACGGCGGAGGAAGGCCAACGGAGGAGGAGAAGTGACCGAGGCAAAACCGAGTAGATTCGCCGTCGTGCCACCGATCCAGGCTGAGCTGAGGCCACCGGCAGCTTCGCCTCGACTCCGACCAGCTGCTGAGCCCCCAAGCGGTCGGAGAACCGGCCACCGGAGGAGAACCGGCAGTGAGGAGGATGGAGCCGGTCTGAAGGGCTTGAACCGGCCAGGAAAGAAAAAGAAAAAGAAAAAAAAGAAAAGAGAAAAAGAAAGAAGAAAAAGAAGGAAGAGAAAGAGAAAAGGAATTCCGGGAATTTGGAGAATTCTCGAGAATTCAAAAATTACGAGAAATCCCGAGAATTACGGGAATCGGTAAGAAATCCCGAAAAATGTTAAATTATTTAAATAATTATGGAAAAATTCTAAAATTTGGAATTTAATTTCCAGAAAATATCCTCGATGACCGAGACGTTGGAATCGGGCGAGGTGAACACGGGCGTGACCATCGAGAGGCAGTCGCCGACCCGAAACAGGTAAGGGAGACATGTGCCGCTTGTAAGGATATTCGGCCACATGTTTTAAATTATGCATTTAATTTATAAATGCAACTTATAATGGTTAGTTTTGAAAATTGTGGTGATTTATCGGTTTCAAATTGTGGTGAAATACCGGTTGAAAAATATAAACTGTATTTTCCGTGCAGGAGGCTAGCCAAATCGGTAGCCGTTATACTACCGAAAAATTATTGAACGATTACTGAAATTTACCGAAAATCACCGAAAATCATAATAAATGATTTGATTTCACGTGAAATAATTTTCATATACGAAAATCGAAAAATTAAGTAAATTTCATAAAACATGAATATAATGATATTGGATTTTAAAGTATACATGTTTTTGAGAATGGTGAAAAGGAAATCACCGAAAATTCACCCTGTAAGTGATATTTCACGTGAAACGAGATGAAAATGAAAAAGAGACTGAAGTGAATATTTTTATAAATATTCTTAAATATTCACTTAATTTCATATAAAACTTTTATGGTTTTAATTATGGAAATAATTAATTATCATAAATTCCATAAAGGTTAAGAAATAATGAACAACTATGATTTCGAGACTAGAGGTCTCTACACGTGTTTTTAGAAGAAAACATGGTGATGAGAATTTAAAGTTAGAAAATAAATAATTTATTTTCATAAATTATAAAAATGATTTGTTTGAAATTCCAAGAATTATAAAACCATGTTTTCGATTGAATGCACGGAAAAGCGTGCATATGTGTTTTATTGTGGAAAAAGGACATTTTTGCCTTTCTATATTTTCAGTGATGATTTTGCAAACTATCTTCATCATATGAAAAACATAATAAATACCTTTATGAAATAGTTTGAAAAATGTTATTATTTTATAAATTTCATAAAGGTGATTATATTTACATGTGAGCCTTATGGATATTTCGATTTACTGTATTTAAAATCCATAAAGGCTATGGTACGGTTTATACTGTTTTGAGACTTAGGCCCCGAGTTTCATGCATAACACTTATACTGTTACTGTCACGTGGCTGATAGACCTGCCAGTCATCAGCGTCCCGGATGTCACCTAGCAAGTGTACACCGAGGACACCATATAGATCATGGCCATAGATCTCACTGTTATACTGTTACTGTGTCCCTTTGGGGATGATGATGATTACTGGTCCATTATTGGACGATGATAGCATGATTTAATTGTAGTGTGATGCCTAGTCTCACATACTGATTACTGTTTACTGAAAGGATTTACAGAATCCTATTTACTGTACTGTACTGTACTATTTACTACTAAATTACTGTTTACTGTTTACTGTTACTGATGAAAAACCGTACCAAAACATTGTATTTACAGAACTGTACTGTACACTAAAATGGTAGCCACTGAATACCGTTTTACTGAACTGAATGCTACCATTTACTGTTTACTGAACTGAAAGCTACCGTATACTATTTACTGAATTGGTAGCAACTATTTACTGTTAGTGACTGAACCGTATCGAGATACTGTTTTACTGAATACTGAATTTACTGTTTTATTGAACTGTACGATACGGTTACTGATTCGAAAAGAGAAATAAATGTTTATTCTAAAAGAATAACATAAGAATTATTTCTAAGAAAGAAATAATCAAAGAAGTAACTATCCAATGATTGGATATTTACAAATCACTGTACTGTCACGTGTTTTACTGTACCGAAGAGAAGAGAAGTAAACCACTATTTTTATTACTGAACTGTCACGTGTTTTAAAGTATACTGAAATGAAAAGAGATAAGTGGTTTACTTTGTGGAAAAACGAAAATTATATCGTTTTGAAAACAACGGAAATAGTACTCTCTACAGTTGCTTCTAGGTTCCGGAACAAGTCAGGTATTTCAAAATACCTGCCTTACTCTATCTGGATCCCTAGCCGACTGTAGTATCCTTCCTACATGTGAGCCTAGAGCCAGCTAGGAAGATTTTAAAGAAAATGAAAAAAATTATTTTTAGCATATAGATAGCTGAATATCAAGTGTAGCATATAACTTTCTTACTTAGCCGTGGTTTGCTCACTACCCAATTTTAACATTTCAGGTTTTGATGATGGTGAGATCCAATAGTTGTGGATTACAGCTGCACATAAAGAACAATGTGACAGACCGATTGATTTATATGAGGTATGATCATTTATTTTTTGTATTTAGACATGTATGCAGTACTACTTGCTTATTAAGTAAGATAGGGGATGTATGTAATATAAACAATGTTATGTAAATTTTTTAATAGTTAGTAAAAGTGAAGTATCACAGACAGCCCAACGGGATGAATTGTGTAAAATAAGGTTAAAAATGTGGTAACGGGTCGTTACAAAAACTCACTAAATGATGCCATTAGGATTTTGACCATATGCAGATCATAGTGATACTAAGCTGAACTTAATGTATAAATGGTATAAGAGTAATGTAAGGAGCTTGATAAAGATAGCCATGGTGCTAGAATTGCAAAATGGTGAGTATAAGATGGAAAAGTGCATTCGGCCATTAGGGTTTCATGGTGGAAGTTGTGTTGTTTCGTGCATAAAGGGTGTAAGAATAATGTAGAGAATGTAAGGAAGATGAATATAATGTTAGAATTGCAAATAAAGAATGTTAAGGGAGATGGTGATTTCGGCCAAGTTGGGATTTTGGTGTCAGCTTGCTCAATTTGGTACTTAAATGGTTAAAGAATAGTGTTTAAATGTTAATAAGACTATTGGTGAAAGCAAATTCAAAAAAGGAAGCATTTTGATTGTAATTGTAGTGTATGTACTGGTATGAAGTAGACTGAATTTGTCATTGTATTAAGAAATATATAAGGTCTTAGAATATGGAACATTCTTTGTAAAAGGAAGAATGAATTTTAATCAAGATTTGATATTGTTTTGCAGCCTGGAAGGTTAAGGAGCGATAGGCAAATATACACCTGCTTATCTGTTTGGGTGTTGATAAGCTACCATAGATACCATGGTATTAGTGGTAAGAGATATATATCAAAAGCATAGGTGATACTATGATTGCATTGGGAAATATTGGTTGGTTAATAAATTGCTTGAACTGTGTTTTAAGTTGTCATGAACCTGATATAACAAATCGCATAGAATATCAAAAATGGTTGGGCTATCTGTAGTGTCCACACTAAAAAATTAACTCTTAATTTACATATATGTACAATTGAATATTTACAAAACAGATTTACAACATAATATTTACATCCCTTGTACAATCTATATATAATGCAGTATTGTAATTACAAAGTCTAAACATACATAAAAGTAAATTTATGTATACCTTTACGATGTCTGAACTACAGCTCGAGGGATATGTCACGACTCGAATGTCAATGACATCCACTTAACACTTACTAGATTTGCTTACGAAAATTTCGAACCAAATTTTTCTTTTTCTACTTACGGTTTGTATTCGGTGTTAGTGTAGTATCTAAATTCCGATCCTATCTTACTCATATTATTTCTCGAGCTATGACACGTTTCTCAAAGAGGTTTTTCTTATGATTTTCGTCTTATTTTACTATTCCCAAAAGAAACAGATCGAAAACCTCCCCTTTGTATTTTATCAATTTCCCCAGGTATAATTCCCTGCACAAAACGCATTTCTAAATCACATAATACAACAGCTGGTGTTTCTCCACAATTTCATGCAATCACGTATTTCAAGATCTCGAGAGTTTAACCGTTACTAAGTTCGTATCTACCACATTTATACATAATTCAAAACATAATTTAAGACCTGGATCGGACTCGATAACCACCTAGACTCTCATAGTCTTCTAATGCGATCCATAGTTACATCCCACATATTATCTTAGTACTGTGAAAGTTAACGTACACATAATTATCAAAATGATATACTATCAGTATACCTCAAAATACAAAATGCTAGCTCTGGAGAACGCAATGGGTACCACTACTAGGTACGATTTCCCAGGAGCCTACGCGAAGCCTGAGTCGGCTATCAACTCGTATGATCTGCAGTTGTTAAATTAAGGGGTGAGCAATCCACGGCTCAGTAAGTAGTTTAAATAAAACATACTAGGCTCATATCGTAAAACACGATCATACATGCTTGAGTTATTGTAAATTAGCATGTATGGGTTATACTAAGGTTTATTACCCTTTTCGTAAGTGTACACACGTCATAACTTACTCATACTTACTTTTCATCCTTAGTTACACCAGTCATCGTTCTTATTAAAAATATAATTATGTGTGGAAGCACGAATATTCAAGTAGCACATGTTCAATGACATATATAGACATAACTCAAATAATCGAAAGAAACGAACATTCAAGTAGCACATGTTCAAATGGCATATATAGATATCATTCAATAATCACATACATCATGTGTCATATGCCTAAGATCTATGTCATCCTTCAACATTCATCGCCTTCATGAATCACAATCACTTACTTACTTATAATCGCAATACCCTACGATTTCTCATATTTCGTCGAAACTTGTGTAGCACTTAGTTCCCGAAGGATTTTAGGGGTGTGACGAACCAGCACAATCGGCCATGGCAACCTCTCTGGGCCCATCAGACAACGATTGCCTAGCTTCATCACTCATCCGTACTGTCCTCTATGGCCCAAAGTCCACTCGAGGTTTTAGAGATTATGACGAACCAGCACAATCGGCCATGGCAACCTCTCTGGGCCCATCAGACAACGATTGCCTAGCTTCATCACTCATCCGTACTGTCCTCTATGGCCCAAAGTCCACTCGAGGTTTTAGAGATTATGACTTTAGCACATCGAAGCTCGTGTAGCACGTAGTTCCCGAAGGATCCTAGAGGTGACTCCCACGGTTCGGAATTCGAGTCTTTACTCTTGGTACATAAAACTAGGTGCTAATTGAGGTCTATGGACTCAACATCGAGACGATATGTGTATTTGGTACTCAACTCACGTATTCATACCCAAGCATAACAATATGTTAACATGTTCAATGATCATGAGAGTGCCATAACACATAACACATTACACAATACACGACAAAGATCACCTTTTAAATAAGGGCATTTCACAGGCACATTATGTTCGGTTTAAAACTCTTGCATAATTATTCTAATTATCTTACCCGTAATGCTCAACCAATATCCTATATAATTTAATTAATTATTTAATAAGGATTCCTTCATCTCTTACGAGACGATGCTAGTAAGATTTATTTAACCCACTTACCTCGGTGCTTGGTAGGTTACCTTTCCTCGATCCTCAACTCAAGCTAAACTCCTACACCGCTCCAAATTCACTACAATTAAATCAAATGATGTTTCAATAACATGTCTTAATTATATTTTGATCATATATCAATTATATGTCTTAGGATCTAAACTATTCTAACTCATTTCTTTGGTGAGGGACTAGATTCTTTATGTGTCTTTCGAAACATTATTTACTCGGTTTAATAACTCTTTACTTATTTTCTTTATAAGGCAATAAGAGGTTTATTAATTTGTATATGCTATTTCCTTTCTTTGTCTCTTGTTTAAATTTTCAAGTGAGTAGTATAAACATATATATATATATTTATTTATTTCTTCGTATTTTAAGCAAGTAGTATACATACATATATGTATAAGTAATATATATGTACATGTATATATGGGTATTTGATACTAATGAAATCTAAATTCTTAGATTTTATTCTTTCATTCCCAATTATACAATTATATAAATATATAGCAATATATATATATATATATCATTTTACCTTACTCATAATAAATTCCTCATATTTACTAATGACATGCATATATGTATATATGCATATGCATTTAGCCAATTTTGTTTCACCATCCTCACCATATTATTCGTCATATATATAAAACATCATTTCATATTGATTTACATATTAAACACATTTATTAACTTAACTAAGGGAGGCAAAATCTTACCTCTTGGAACCTTTAAACCGAACCACTCTTGTTTTAGGTTTCTATTGGACCAAAAGGTAGAAGTTAATCAAGCTTCTTTACTGCTGTCCCGTATGTGCTGAGGGGAGGAGTTTTCCTGCACCAATTGGTCAGTTACTGTAGTTTTCTTGCCCAGCCAAGTTGACCCCCTTTCGTTGCTCTGTTCCCAAGCCGAGAGGAACAATGATGGTTCCTAAGCTGCCTCACGTTCCTTGCCCTAATTTTCCTGATGTTTTATAGCATCATCATAGCTCCATTTCACCACTTCGAAACTCAGTTTCCATGTCACTTCCAGCGTTTATCTTGGCTGGTAAATCCAACCCGAGACTCCCCTGTCCTCCAGTCTTAAATGCCACTTGAGAGTCTCTGTGATTGTCACCTTCTAGCAGCTAGGAAGCAACCAATTTCAATCTTCAATTCCCTACTTTGAGCCTCACAAACTCAACCTCAAACAACATCAAAATCCCACATTACTAACCTAAAAAAAATCTGACAGTAATGGCCTCTGAACAACATCCTTGCTATACCATTAAGTTCCTCATGGCATTGTCATAAAATCTCCTCCTTCAACCCACGGTTCCAGCAGTCATCACCGTACGAGCCCCATTTTTCTTCAGACCCAATTCATTCTTCTGTACATCAAGAATTTCCTCTCTTTTCCGTTTCTTTACTGCATAACTGCAGTTCTTCTTCCTTCACTGAAATGTTCCTTTGCAACGTCTTTTTCTCTTCTTTTCCTTTTCTTTCCGGCTACTTTTCTTTCTTCTCGGCTTCAGTTCATCTCCTTTCTTTCCTCTTCACCGAATGGTTTAAATCTCCAGCCCTCTGTCTCGTGTCGCACATCTCCCTTCCTCTCATCTCATTTCTTCTATTTTCAAGGCTTCTCTTAGAAGCTTGGGTTGGTGTATCCGGGTGAAGTTAGTGGGGTTTGATGGGAGAAAGTCCCATCAAACTCCACTAACACACACTAAATTATATTTTATTTATATTCTTATTATTATCTCAAATATTTATAATTCATATGAATTATAATTGTCTTTAAATAATAAATTTTATCTACATATACCAATCATATATTCATATGTATTCATTTATTTTATTATACTCTTTACATATAATGTGTATATGTACTTATATTTAAAAACCTTAATTATAATAAAACATATATATATATATATACACATACTCATATTCATATAAGTATACGTATATTTATATATATTCATGTCTAATATGTATATATATATATATATACCTATATATATTTATATATATCTTTTTGTATGGATATGTGTATACATATGAATTCTTCAATTTATTTTAATTATTCATTTCTCATACATACTACATTTCCTTTAATATACTTGTATACTTGTTTTATTAAAACAATCCTACCTATGTATTTGGTGGAATATATGCATCTCATTAGTTCATATTTAAATTCTTGAACTTAGTTATGAGATTTTCTAAATGACACAAAATTATAAGTTAATTGTTTTCTAATTCCACTAAAATGAGGTTTCATCCTCATTACTTGTCATAAGATTATTTCTTACAACATATATCATAATACTCAACTTACTCCATGTCTCTTATTTATTCACATCATGTGGTACAAAGTTTGTAGTTTTTACATCCTCCCCACCTTAGGAAATTTGGTCCCCCAAATTTTCTGTGTCTATCTGAAATAGGTGAGGGTATTTCTCTCTCATTAAGCTTTCTAACTCCCATGTGGCTTCCTCTGAAGAGTGGTGCTGCCAAAGCACTTTGACTAAAGGGATTGTCTTAGACCTCAATATCTTATCTTTCCTGTCTAAGATCCGAATTGGTCTCTCGACATAGCTTAAGTCCTCTCTAATCTCCAGTGGCTCATACTCGATCACATGAGATGGGTCCGGATGATATTTCCGTAGCATCGACACATGAAAGACGTTATGCACACCCGATAGCTCCGGGGGTAATGCTAGTCGATATGCTACGTCACCCACTCTCTCCAATATCTCAAACGGACCAATGTATCGAGGACTCAACTTCCCTTTCTTGCCAAATCTCATTATGCCTTTAGACGGAGAGATTCTCAAGAACACTTTATCACCCACTTGGAACTCTAAAGGCCTCCTTCGACAGTCGGCATAACTTTTCTGTCTACTTTGGGCTGTCCTCAGTCTATCACATATCAATCTCACATCTTCGGAAGCTTTCTCTACAATCTCCGGAGTGAATAACTTTCTTTCACCTACCTCTTCCCAGCCAATGGGAGACCTACACCTATGCCCATACAATGCCTCGTAAGGTGCCATCCCAATACTAGAGTGAAAGCTGTTGTTATATGCAAACTCCGCTAGTGCCAGATGATCATCCCATGAGCCTCGAAAATCCATAACACATGCCCTCAACATGTCCTCAAGTGTCTGAATAGTCCTCTCTGATTGCCCATCGGTTTGAGGATGGAAGGCTGTGCTAAAGCTTAGTTTAGTTCCCAAGGCATCTTGGAAGTGTTCCCAGAAACGGGAAGTAAACCGAGAATCCCTGTCCGAAACTATGCTCACTGGGACTCCATGTAACCTCACAATCTCCTTAACATACATATTTGCTAAGGCACTAAGCGAGTCAGTAGCCTTCATAGCTAGGAAATGAGCGGATTTTGTCAATCTGTCAACTATCACCCAGATCGCATCATGATCCCTACGAGTCCTCGGGAGCCCCATAATGAAGTCCATAGTCACATGCTCCCACTTCCATGTAGGTATGGGCAAAGGCTTTAGTAAGCCCGCTGGCCGCTGGTGTTCAATCTTAACCTTTTGGCACACTAGACACCTCGACACAAAGGTCGCTATATCTTTCTTCATACCAGCCCACCAAAACACCTTTCGTAAATTCTGATACATCTTCGTATTCCCTGGATGCATAGTGTATTTGGAGCTGTGTGCCTCTTCTAAAATTTGCCTCTTCAACATCTCATCATTCGGGACATAAATTCTACCCCTATATCTCAACAACCCATCATCTGAAACCCTAAACTCTGAGTCTTGTCCCGGTTGTATTCCACCAATGATCTCCACAAGTCTAGGATCCTCTTTCTGAGCTTGTCTAATTTGATCCATAATGTTAGGCTCTATCCTCAAGCTAGCCATCAAATACTCACCATCGGGCTCTAGGTTGATATTCAACTCTGAAAATTTCTCCAGCAAATCCCATTCCCGGACCATCATGTAACTAACAAAACCCACACTCTTCCTACTTAATGCATCCGCTACCCGGTTTGCTTTACCCGGATGATAGAGAATCTCGCAGTCATAGTCCTTCAATAGCTCCATCCATCTTCTCTGTCTCATATTCAACTCTTTCTGCGAGAATAGGTACTTTAAGCTCTTGTGGTCTGTATAAACCTGGAACCGCTCACCATACAAATAATGGCGCCATATCTTTAGCGCAAACACTACCGCTGCCAACTCCAGATCATGAGTAGGGTAGTTCCTCTCGTGGTCCTTCAACTGTCTTGAACCATATGCCACTACTCTACCATTCTGCATCAACACACACCCTAGACCCTGTAGAGAAGCATCACTATACACTGCAAATCCTCCGGATCCACTTGGAACCGTCAACACAGGAGCCGTAGTCAACCTTTGCTTGAGTTCTAGAAAGCTACGCTCACACGCATCATTCCATTCAAACTTGACATCCTTGCGTGTAAGTCGGGTTAGTGGAGCAGCAAGCTTGGAAAACCCCTCTACAAATCTCCTATAGTAACCTGCAAGCCCTAAAAAGCTGCGAATCTCGGTCACTGTTTTAGGCCTCTCCCAATTCATCACGGCCTCTATCTTAACTGGATCAACTGCTACACCATCCTTGGATACCACATGCCCCAGAAAACTGATTTGTTCCAACCAAAACTCACACTTGCTGAACTTCGCGTATAGCCCTTCCTTCCTAAGAGTTTGGAGTACTATGTGGAGGTGGTGCTCATGTTCTTCCCGGGATCGGGAATACACCAGTATGTCATCTATGAACACAATGACGAACTTATCCAAGTGAGGCTTGAATACTTCATTCATCAATGCCATGAATGCTGCAGGGGCATTCGTTAGGCCGAATGGCATAACTAGGAATTCGTAGTGGCCATATCGAGTTCTAAAGGCTGTCTTTGGCACATCTTCCCCTTTAATCCTCAATTGGTGGTACCCCGACCTCAAATCAATCTTCGAAAATATTTGGGCACCTTTCAATTGATCCAACAGATCATCAATCCTAGGCAGGGGATACTTATTCTTCACCGTTGCTTGATTCAACTGCCTATAATCGATACATAGCCTCAAACTGCCATCCTTCTTTTTCACAAACAACACTGGAGCTCCCCATGGCGACACACTCGGTCTTATGAACCCTTTGTCCAACAACTCTTGTAATTGCTTTTTCAACTCCTCTAACTCAACTAAGGCCATTCGATACGGGGGCTTGGATATGGGTTGAGTGCCTGGGAGTAGCTCTATAGCAAACTCCATCTCTCTTTCCGGAGGTAGCCCTGGTAGCTCATCCGGAAATACATCGGAGAAGTCCTTGACAACTGGGATGTCAGACAGTTCCGATTGGCTCTTTTCGGCATCCTCGACAAACGCGAGATAGCCTTCACAAACAAATCAATCTCATATTAGTGAGACACCAATAAAATCATAATTATTCTATTCATTATCTCCAAGACGTAGTACAAGCTTTTCAGGTAAGGAGAAAGTAACAACTTTGCTATAGCAGTCCACACTGGCATGGTGGTTGGTTAGCCAATCCATGCCTAGTATTACATCAAAGTCATACATGTCTAATAACACCAAATCTACCACTAGGTATTTATCTCCCACCTTTACTTTACACTTACGATACACATGTTCGGTCATTTGAAATTCTTTGAGCGGAGTAATCACATGTAATAGATGTCCTAAGGGCTCACACTCTATATGCAATTTACTAGCAAACATAGGTGAAATAAAGGAGTGTGTTGAGCCTGGATCAACAAGTACAAATGCTTCTAAATTACAAATAGTAAGCTTACCCTTAATGACCGAACCAGAAGCGTCGGCTGTTTCTTAGTCGAGAGCAAACACCCTTCCATGCTCCATGGGTTTCTTACCCTTATCTTGGGCCTTCTTCTGCTGGGCTATCGATGGTCTATCATCTCGTTTTTCTGTGGCCTTAGGATGGGGGCAATCTCTAATCAAGTGGCCTCTCTCACCACAATTAAAACAAGCTCCGGAAGATTTAAGACAAGGTCGATTCCTATGAATTCTGCCGCAAGCAGTACACGGCTGAGAAGTATCAATGGGTGTTGTAGTTACGGCTCGAGTAGTGGGTGAAGCTGTAGTAATAGGCCTAATAGCCTGTGGTCGAGGCGCAACAAACTTCTGCCTCTTACTAGGGCCCTGATATCTTCTTTGTTCTGGCCTCCTTCTATCAAATCTTTTATTAGGGGGCTGGTTCGGCTTGGGCTGTCTTCTAGCATCATATTCGACCTGAGAAGCCTCAATTTCTTGTTCGACTGTCAATGCCTTCCTCACAACAGCCGCATACTCCGTAAGCTCAAAGGGCCTAACTCTACCCCTAATATTGGACCTCAAACCCGAAGTGAATTTCTCTGCCTTCTTCTCATCATTGTTGGCATAATCCGCATCATATTTGACTAAGGCAGTGAATCGGGTCTCATACTC
The DNA here is from genome assembly GCA_032173925.1 of Heritiera fomes. Classification (NCBI taxonomy): domain Eukaryota; kingdom Viridiplantae; phylum Streptophyta; class Magnoliopsida; order Malvales; family Malvaceae; genus Heritiera; species Heritiera fomes. The sequence continues at coordinate 30,793,397 of JAPDPM010000001.1, forward strand.
CTCTACTTTCATAGACCCTTGCTTTAGTTCAAGAAACTGTGTCTTCTTCTTTCGTCTTGCCACTGCCGACACATAATAATCCATAAAGGTCTCAACAAACTTCTCCCATGTAATAATGGGATCTTTGGCCAATACCAAGGGCTCATTAGTCTTCCACCACTTCTGAGCCTCACCTCTCATCATATACACGGCTAAGGATACCTTCTCGGTGGAATTGCAGCCCATGTATTTAAAGAGGAACTCCATCTCCTCTATCCACTCTTCCGCCTTAGTGGGATCTTTTTCCCCCTTGAACTGTGGAGGATTCATCTTTTGAAATTGCTTCAAGAGAGACATATTCCGATCCACTGGACTCCCAACCTGAATAGTAGCTGGCTGCGGCACGGCTACTTGGGGTGTAACTGGAGGAGGAGCAATCTGTGGCTCTACGGGAGTCGGTGGAGGCGGGTACCTGTGGTGGTGCAGGTGGAGGCACTACGGGAGCAGATGGAGGCACCAAAGGTGCTGAAGATGCATGTGGAGGTGGCGGAGCCTGAGGTACACTAGTTTGGTTTGCCACAAGTTGTTGTAGCAAGGCTGTCATAACCTCATAATTCTGCTCCATTCTAGCCATCCTCGCCTCCATGCTATCCGGTGGTGGTGGAGTCGGATGTGGAGGAGTCGGATGTGGAGGTGATGGAGGTGCAGAGGGTGAAGGAGTCGAGGGTGGTATTGCTGACCCCCGAGATGGCCTCCCGGGTCCACCTCTACGTCTCGTTCTCCTCATTCTACTCAAATTTCAAGTGCCTATACCAAGAGCAGATCAATCTCAGTATAAGTCAAATTTGGAAACTTTCACATAAATTTCACAGTACATGGGATGTAACGCTACAGACAATCTAACTACACTACCACGTACTAGACAAACCATGCTCTGATACCATTTAATCTGTCACGACCCGAATGTCAATGACATCCACTTAACACTTACTAGATTTGCTTACGAAAATTTCGAACCAAATTTTTCTTTTTCTACTTACGGTTTGTATTCGGTGTTAGTGTAGTATCTAAATTCCGATCCTATCTTACTCATATTATTTCTCGAGCTATGACACGTTTCTCAAAGAGGTTTTTCTTATGATTTTCGTCTTATTTTACTATTCCCAAAAGAAACAGATCGAAAACCTCCCCTTTGTATTTTATCAATTTCCCCAGGTATAATTCCCTGCACAAAACGCATTTCTAAATCACATAATACAACAGCTGGTGTTTCTCCACAATTTCATGCAATCACGTATTTCAAGATCTCGAGAGTTTAACCGTTACTAAGTTCGTATCTACCACATTTATACATAATTCAAAACATAATTTAAGACCTGGATCGGACTCGATAACCACCTAGACTCTCATAGTCATCTAATGCGATCCATAGTTACATCCCACATATTATCTTAGTACTGTGAAAGTTAACGTACACATAATTATCAAAATGATATACTATCAGTATACCTCAAAATACAAAATGCTAGCTCTGGAGAACGCAATGGGTACCACTACTAGGTACGATTTCCCAGGAGCCTACGCGAAGCCTGAGTCGGCTATCAACTCGTATGATCTGCAGTTGTTAAATTAAGGGGTGAGCAATCCACGGCTCAGTAAGTAGTTTAAATAAAACATACTAGGCTCATATCGTAAAACACGATCATACATGCTTGAGTTATTGTAAATTAGCATGTATGGGTTATACTAAGGTTTATTACCCTTTTCGTAAGTGTACACACGTCATAACTTACTCATACTTACTTTTCATCCTTAGTTACACCAGTCATCGTTCTTATTAAAAATATAATTATGTGTGGAAGCACGAATATTCAAGTAGCACATGTTCAATGACATATATAGACATAACTCAAATAATCGAAAGAAACGAACATTCAAGTAGCACATGTTCAAATGGCATATATAGATATCATTCAATAATCACATACATCATGTGTCATATGCCTAAGATCTATGTCATCCTTCAACATTCATCGCCTTCATGAATCACAATCACTTACTTACTTATAATCGCAATACCCTACGATTTCTCATATTTCGTCGAAACTTGTGTAGCACTTAGTTCCCGAAGGATTTTAGGGGTGTGACGAACCAGCACAATCGGCCATGGCAACCTCTCTGGGCCCATCAGACAACGATTGCCTAGCTTCATCACTCATCCGTACTGTCCTCTATGGCCCAAAGTCCACTCGAGGTTTTAGAGATTATGACGAACCAGCACAATCGGCCATGGCAACCTCTCTGGGCCCATCAGACAACGATTGCCTAGCTTCATCACTCATCCGTACTGTCCTCTATGGCCCAAAGTCCACTCGAGGTTTTAGAGATTATGACTTTAGCACATCGAAGCTCGTGTAGCACGTAGTTCTCGAAGGATCCTAGAGGTGACTCCCACGGTTCGGAATTCGAGTCTTTACTCTTGGTACATAAAACTAGGTGCTAATTGAGGTCTATGGACTCAACATCGAGACGATATGTGTATTTGGTACTCAACTCACGTATTCATACCCAAGCATAACAATATGTTAACATGTTCAATGATCATGAGAGTGCCATAACACATAACACATTACACAATACACGACAAAGATCACCTTTTAAATAAGGGCATTTCACAGGCACATTATGTTCGGTTTAAAACTCTTGCATAATTATTCTAATTATCTTACCCGTAATGCTCAACCAATATCCTATATAATTTAATTAATTATTTAATAAGGATTCCTTCATCTCTTACGAGACGATGCTAGTAAGATTTATTTAACCCACTTACCTCGGTGCTTGGTAGGTTACCTTTCCTCGATCCTCAACTCAAGCTAAACTCCTACACCGCTCCAAATTCACTACAATTAAATCAAATGATGTTTCAATAACATGTCTTAATTATATTTTGATCATATATCAATTATATGTCTTAGGATCTAAACTATTCTAACTCATTTCTTTGGTGAGGGACTAGATTCTTTATGTGTCTTTCAAAACATTATTTACTCGGTTTAATAACTCTTTACTTATTTTCTTTATAAGGCAATAAGAGGTTTATTAATTTGTATATGCTATTTCCTTTCTTTGTCTCTTGTTTAAATTTTCAAGTGAGTAGTATAAACATATATATATATATATATTTATTTATTTCTTCGTATTTTAAGCAAGTAGTATACATACATATATGTATAAGTAATATATATGTACATGTATATATGGGTATTTGATACTAATGAAATCTAAATTCTTAGATTTTATTCTTTCATTCCCAATTATACAATTATATAAATATATAGCAATATATATATATATATATATATATATATATATCATTTTACCTTACTCATAATAAATTCCTCATATTTACTAATGACATGCATATATGTATATATGCATATGCATTTAGCCAATTTTGTTTCACCATCCTCACCATATTATTCGTCATATATATAAAACATCATTTCATATTGATTTACATATTAAACACATTTATTAACTTAACTAAGGGAGGCAAAATCTTACCTCTTGGAACCTTTAAACCGAACCACTCTTGTTCTAGGTTTCTATTGGACCAAAAGGTAGAAGTTAATCAAGCTTCTTTACTGCTGTCCCGTATGTGCTGAGGGGAGGAGTTTTCCTGCACCAATTGGTCAGTTACTGTAGTTTTCTTGCCCAGCCAAGTTGACCCCCTTTCGTTGTTCTGTTCCCAAGCCGAGAGGAACAATGATGGTTCCTAAGCTGCCTCACGTTCCTTGCCCTAATTTTCCTGATGTTTTATAGCATCATCACAGCTCCATTTCACCACTTCGAAACTCAGTTTCCATGTCACTTCCAGCGTTTATCTTGGCTGGTAAATCCAACCCGAGACTCCCCTGTCCTCCAGTCTTAAATGCCACTTGAGAGTCTCTGTGATTGTCACCTTCTAGCAGCTAGGAAGCAACCAATTTCAATCTTCAATTCCCTACTTTGAGCCTCACAAACTCAACCTCAAACAACATCAAAATCCCACATTACTAACCTAAAAAAAATCTGACAGTAATGGCCTCTGAACAACATCCTTGCTATACCATTAAGTTCCTCATGGCATTGTCATAAAATCTCCTCCTTCAACCCACGGTTCCAGCAGTCATCACCGTACGAGCCCCATTTTTTTTCAGACCCAATTCATTCTTCTGTACATCAAGAATTTCCTCTCTTTTCCGTTTCTTTACTGCATAACTGCAGTTCTTCTTCCTTCACTGAAATGTTCCTTTGCAACGTCTTTTTCTCTTCTTTTCCTTTTCTTTCCGGCTACTTTTCTTTCTTCTCGGCTTCAGTTCATCTCCTTTCTTTCCTCTTCACCGAATGGTTTAAATCTCCAGCCCTCTGTCTCGTGTCGCACATCTCCCTTCCTCTCATCTCATTTCTTCTATTTTCAAGGCTTCTCTTAGAAGCTTGGGTTGGTGTATCCGGGTGAAGTTAGTGGGGTTTGATGGGAGAAAGTCCCATCAAACTCCACTAACACACACTAAATTATATTTTATTTATATTCTTATTATTATCTCAAATATTTATAATTCATATGAATTATAATTGTCTTTAAATAATAAATTTTATCTACATATACCAATCATATATTCATATGTATTCATTTATTTTATTATACTCTTTACATATAATGTGTATATGTACTTATATTTAAAAACCTTAATTATAATAAAACATATATATATATATACACATACTCATATTCATATAAGTATACGTATATTTATATATATTCATGTCTAATATGTATATATATATATATACCTATATATATTTATATATATCTTTTTGTATGGATATGTGTATACATATGAATTCTTCAATTTATTTTAATTATTCATTTCTCATACATACTACATTTCCTTTAATATACTTGTATACTTGTTTTATTAAAACAATCCTACCTATGTATTTGGTGGAATATATGCATCTCATTAGTTCATATTTAAATTCTTGAACTTAGTTATGAGATTTTCTAAATGACACAAAATTATAAGTTAATTGTTTTCTAATTCCACTAAAATGAGGTTTCATCCTCATTACTTGTCATAAGATTATTTCTTACAACATATATCATAATACTCAACTTACTCCATGTCTCTTATTTATTCACATCATGTGGTACAAAGTTTGTAGTTTTTACAGGATACGACAAAAGTGACCTCCAAACATAGAAAATTCATTGCAAATAATCTGGAGAGAAAAGAGGAGTGAGCTTGGGGAAAGCCCAATAAGAAAAATATATAAAAGCACTGATACTATGAATAACTACATGCATATGCATAAAACATATTTATTGCTAAATAGTGTTTTAAGCACTCTAACAGAAGGATACTATAATCGATTAGATAACCAGCTGAAGATGGAAGGATGCTTTAAAGCACCTCACTTGCCTCGGTCCCTAAATTCGATTATAGGGAATATATAATTACCAGTAAAGCATGCAATTTAGATTAGTACAATTTCCGATCCAATATTTGGAAAACAATTCTAAACATATTAAACAATCATTCAATAAATAGTTCAAAAATTTAAATTAGGAAACATTCAGAATAACGATCAGATTTATCAATAAACCAAATCCATCGATCAAATTCAAAAAGCAATCACTCAATATATCAAAACAGTTGATCAGATTTCATAAGTGTGATTGGATTCAATAAACAAATATAAAACAACTCAGTAACAAAATAGTGGAGACTAAGCTACACCTAATAATATCATGCACAATAAAGATCCTAGAGGGATTAATAATGGCATATGACCATAGTCAAAAAGGGGTCCACAGTGAACACTTTCCAGGTGACATTTGTGGGAGCTGAAGACTTGGCAAGTCTAACAACATACGATCACTCACTCAGATATGCATGATAAACCCAAAGGTTACATTGGGTCAACAGTCTAAAAACAGTTTACAATTCAGTATAAATCCATTTAATGTTCAGAACACGAAATCAAACCTTCAATCATTTCATAAAAATCATCAACGTCCAATTAATTATGGTTCATAAATAAAAATTTGGCAAATATTCTCATATCAATAATGGCATATGGCCATAGTCAAAAAGGGGTCGCAGTGAACACTTGCTAGGTGACATTTGTGGGAGCTGAAGACTTGGCAAGTCTAACAGCATACGATCACTCAGTCAGATATGCATGATAAACCCAAAGGTTACTATGGGTCAACAGTCTAAAAACAGTTTACAATTCAGTATAAATCCATTTCAAGTTCGAAACAGTAAATCAAATCTTCAATCATTTCATAAAAATCATCAAAGTCAAATTAATTGTGGTTCATGAATAAAAATTTGGCAAATATTCTCATATCAGAATTTAGTGTTCAAAATATTTTATTTACGTATAAAAATAATGCCATCACACTTATAAATCACAAAATCAGAGAAAACTATCAGAATCGATCTCAAAACTAAGTTACAATTTTCATGCTCCTACTTGCTACTTGAAACTTAAATTAATTTTATTTCCAAAATCTATTAGAAAAACATTTTAAATTTCACTTTTTCAAATTTAGAGTTCATAATACATTTGATGGAATTTTGACAGCATAACGGCTATGTTTGCCCTAACCTCCCTGAACAAAACACAGTTTATAACCTTATGATAGTTTCACAAATTCCAATCTAATTTATTCCAAAACAATCCCATAATATCATTTTCAGTCAAATCATGCAATCATAGTATCCCTACGACTTCCACATACCGAAACAATCGATAGCACTCGCGTTCCTCCACTCACTTTTAGGTTGTAAACTATTGTGTAAATATAGTCAAATCACCTCACTTCAATTATAAAGATTATTTAACTTCCTATGAGCCATAAAACTGCCTATTAAAGCTACAAATCCGGTCTTTTTCATAAAAGTGCTAACACTGTAGTTAGGGTCAAAACAACTCCGTTTTCAAATCCGACTGCACCAGCAATCTTGTATAAATTTATACAGTATCATGGAACATAACCCACATTGAATTGAGCACAATTTCACCTTCCCCTTCTCTTGGCCAAATCACACACACTAGCCTACACATCTCATTTCAACAATTCAAGCTTAAAATCATGCTCTACTCATGTTCTACATCATTTCTACATCTATCACAAATCAAACAACCACACATTCATACATGGAGCATGATGGCCGAAACTCAAGGAGCATAATTCTCATTGTTAATTCAATTTAAGCTTAAACACATAGCTAAACATGTAGATCACATAGTATAAAGCCTTAAAACCATAATTTCTCACTTAAGGATGATGGCCGAAATTTGCAAGTATGATTGCACTAAGATTTTGGCCTCCTTTGGCTTGGATTTTGGTACCAAATTGAAGAGCACTAAAAATTGGGTAAGGCTTTTGTAACAGTCTGAATATACAGTAAAGTACTTATTTTTACACATATTTGACGATTGGGCCATCTACGATCCCTTAATCATTTAAACAATAACAATTGTAAACAGTAAGTTTTATTTACTTTATAAATTCGGAATATGAATATAACATTATTCCTTTTTATATTTACATCCTCTATAATTTATTTGTAACTTAAGTAGTACTGTACAAAATTTTTGAATATATAAAAGAAAATAATATACCTCCAAGATCATAAATTTGCTAACTTGGGTAATCGAAATCGCAGCTGATAACTTAGGATGGTATGTCTCTTATCCAAATATAATATCTTGTGGAGTGAAAAATAAAAGGGTGAGCGACAACGTGCTCAGTAAAGGAGTCGCATGTAAGCTTGATATAATGAAATCTATACACTGGAAAATATTTATTTTCCTAACGGTTCACTAAGCAAAGTAAAAGATGGATACTATAGTCGGCCGAGAAATCCAGATGGAGTGTGGAAGGTATTTTGAAATACCTGTCTTGTCCTGAAAGCCCAGAGCGACTATAAGGAGTAATTTATAAATTGTTATAATAAACAATTTAATGATTATTTTCAATAAATATAAGTGGAATAAACCATTTAATTTCATCACTTCAATAGTACTTTAAAACACGTGATAGTATAGTAGTGAACAGTTCAGTAAACAATAAAGTTTTTAAAACAGTAGAAATAGTATTCAATCACTTCAGTACAGTACAATGAATCTCTTCAGAACTTAGTAGATAAATAGTTTGGTAATTATCTCTAATTTAGAAATAATATCATAAATATTTTCATTCCAATAAATAGTGTTTTCAGTACATTTCAGTAAACAATAATTAATAATTACAGTTCAGTAATCATTTTACAGCAAGTTGAGACTAGGCAACACCCTAAATCAATCATGCTATAATTACCCTGAAGGAAAATAGTAACAGTATACAGTTAGATCTATGGCCATAATCTATAGGGTGTCCACAGAGTACACTAGCCAGGTGACCCTGGGACTGTTGACGACTTGGTAGGTCAATCAACCACGTGACAGTACAATAACAGCGAGCTTGAAGTTAGGGCCTAAAGTCTCAAAAATCCTTTTATTTCTATATAAATACCTTTAAAGAATTTAAATAAAAATTATCATTTAATTTAATAAAAATTCCAAAAGGTATTAAGTTCTCATTTATTAGTACAGTGGAATAAATAGTCATGTTTTGGTGAGAAAATTTATAAATGTTCATTTTCAAATAAATTTCTTTAAAAAACATTTTTCTAATATCACTTTAATAAAATTTAACAACATGAATATTTAATTTATACTTTTCAATAAAATTCCAAGTTATGGAAAATATATGGAAATCAAGTCCAAAATTCATAATTCACTCAAATTATGCATCTAAAATATTTCATGCCATTTTAGAATAATTTTGATAATTTTTCTGTGGCATAACAGCTGCATTTCCCTAACCCCTGCACTTAAAATACAATATATAAAACCAGCTATATACCACAATTTGCATGATTTTTATAGCATTTCATCATCCAAATAATTTTATAAAATCATCCATATTAAATCATGCAATTCACTATATCCCTACAACTCACACACTTCCCCCTTACCTGTCTAGCAATACCGACTCGTTCAGTAACACCAATCGTAAACCGTCAATCCCGGCTGCAAAACAATTTTATCAAAAATTATCATTCATTTCCTCTTATTTTTAGGCTATTTACTTTCACTAAATGCAGCTATGTAGGATACAATCTATGCCTAACTAGTATAATTTATAGCGGTAGTAAACCTTAACTTTCTTGTTTTAGCTCCGATTTCGAATCCGGTTTCACCAGTCTTCTTCTCTTAATTTCTATAGTCATTTCCCATATTCAAACAATAAAATGCAGCATGATATCAGCTCCAAAAGTCCCTTGGCCGAAAGCTCTCATAAACCCACTTTCATGAATTTCTTTCCTTTTAACAATCTAAGCTTTCTAGTCTTTAAATCCATGTTCCTTTATTCATTTTCTACCATTTTCTTGCAAGAAAAAGCATGATTTCCTTAGGTTCCCAAGAACACCGAAATCCCCTTTCATGGCAAGTTTTTATATAGCCAAGATAAATTAAATCCAATGGTAGAAATGAAATCTACACCTTTGATTTAACTTGAATACAATTTTAAAACAAATTGAAACCTCAAAAAATGGTAAATCCTGTGAGACCCGATTTTATAACATTGTACACTATACTTTGTAGATTATTGATAGTGGAATTAAATTATTTAGTGGAATTAAGTAAAGATTGAATGAATTTCCACTCTCAAATTGGAATTATTGGATTTATAAACTATAATATGGTGTATAAGAGTGGAAATGAATATTAAAGAATGAAATGGAAACGTTGAATAAAGGAAGAAAACAAATTAAAAAATTTTAGAATGGAATTGATATCTTTCTACAATAATATGTAAATAAATAATATTTAAATGGAGGAACATTTCCATTTGGAAACATGGTTAATTTCCATCGGTTTGAACACACCTAAAAGGGTGAACTAAGTCAACAATTGTGCAGCCAAGAAAATTTGACATTCACATCATTCTTGCTGCTGTCATGCCGTGTGGTTTCATTCATTTGGAGGCAATAGAAATGCAAAATTTTCTGGTGTAAAAAGGCAATATAAAGGAAGTGAGGTTTAAAATTACATGTGACTAATTTTTATTGGTTAAAGCATATCAAAAAGAAGAGGAAACCAATCAAAACCGAACAGCAAAAGGAGCCTTTGGACATTGGTGTGCTATTCAGTTCAGGCAGTAAAAAGAAATTTTTGAAGGCAAATTTTATGACATAAAATACAATAAGAATAAGGCTTAAAGGAAGAGGATTTTAATATTTTACAGGGGATTATTTTATTGGCCGGAGAATGCAAAAGGTGATGGAAATAAAGTAAAAAATGTATAGAAGATTCTCTCCTCAGCCGTTTTTTTTTTGCTGCAGTTTTCTTCACAATTAAATGCTATGTAAGACTAGAAATGATGAGGAAAATGGATAAGTAAGCTAGGTGGCAACCTCTCATTGGATGCCATGATAAATTGAAAACTAAATGGAATGAAACTTCAGCAAATTTATCCCATCTTTGCCGACTTCCCCTGCTGCTCCATAGTTTTCTGTTTTGCTGCTTAATTCGGTTCTATGTGCTTATGTTTCTTCCACGTTAGTCACCAAAAACCTCAGCCCCTACTAATTAAGTACTTAAACCTTCTTGCTAAACCCTTCTTCCATCTTAAGAACACCAAGAAATCAAGAAAGGAGGAGGCTAACATGGAAACAGAAACTGTTTTGGTTTAGAACAGTGATGAATTGCTCAATGTGAGTTGTTCATATTATTATGGTTTTCTTAAATTTCAATGGTAGATTTCTATGTTCCTTAACATGAGAAGCATGATTCTAGTATTAATTTTTGTTAAATCTTGTTAGAATATGGAAATTGGAACAACATGAGATGTTGATTTAGATGAGAACAAGCAAGGAAATGGGCTAAAATTATATGAAAATGATGAGAAACAATTGATGGGATATAAATAAGTTAAATAGAGAGCTTGGAACCATAGAATGACGGAGAATCAAAATTAGTAATGGAAGAGGGGGTTTCAGTTTGAGCATGAGAGGTAGGAAATTAGTAATCAAAATATTGGTTGGTTAATAAATTTCAGGTAAAAATGATGTCACATCCGATCAACGGAAATGGGAAAAGTTTGGATTTATGGTAATAGATAGAGCCCTTTTTAGGGAGTTTGGTTCACTGATAGCTACAGTGAAAAATTATGAAAGTCTTTATATGATAAGCCTAGGAATCTGCCTAATCTCTAGTTTGAGCATGTTTTGGAAATATATGAGCTGTGTGAGCACAAATTTGAGATGTTTGAACTTAGCACCAGTCTAGCATGTATACATGATTTTAACATGGTGTGCACGAGGTTTGAAAATCTATTTAGAACTTTTGGAACATTTGAATGTTTGAAACTTGCACATATTGCATAAATACATGGTTTTTGCATTTTGTGTAGAGATCTAGAAAATATTTTGTATTTGGAACTTTTGGAATGTTTGAATGTTTGAAACTTGCACATATTGCATAAATACATGGTTTCAGCATTTTATGCAGGAATTTTGAAACTAATTGATATTTGGAAATTTTGGAATGTTTGAATTTTGAAACTTTCACATATTGCATAGATACATGGTTTTAACATTTTGTGTAGGAATTTGGAAAGTATGTAATATTTGAAACTTTGGGAATATTTGAATGTTTGGTATTAGACTTTTGAACATTTGAACTGTTTTAACTTGTATAATTTCTTTAACACTTGAGATTAGCATCTTGTGTAGGAAAGTCAAAATTGCTTGATATTGGGACTTTAGATGTTAAAAATATTTGAAACTTGCACATTTTGTATACACAATGGTTTAAGCATCTTGTGCAGGAAAGAAAATGTTTGATGCTAGAATCTTTTGATATTTGGAACGTTTGGTAATGTACCGTTTATGTATAATCAAGACATAACATGCTATTGCGCATTTCGTATTTACCATGTAATATTTTACTATGAATTTTGAAGTTAGAAGTCAGGATATACTATGCTTAAGATCTGATATGTGACATCAAAATATTGGACTAAGTAACCTTAGGTACTATGGCACCGGGGAAGTAAGGTGTTCAAAAACATCCTTTTGCATGATACCCTTATAAACCCTAATATATTTGTTTGTGTTTGGACCTATGCAAGTATATCATGATCACTTGACTATTGTTAGAATATGCATTAGGCCGTACAAAAAGTATACTAGATATAGGAAATAAATATGAACCTAAGTACACGCTTATATTTGTTGTTTACTAAGCTTTCGCTTATCCTTTCTTATCTTAGTGCTTCAGCTTGAGTTTAAGGATCTTCATTCGTGGTAGCCTTGGATTCGGCTGAGTCCTTTGAAGGTACTTTGGCATTCTTTTTGAGGTATACACAAGTATACATGTTGATATTAGACACAGTTGATTGTATACATTGTGTATCTGTACATAAGTCGTATATAGGATGTAAGTAAGTTAAGTTAGAACCTTTGGATACTGTATATAATTATATTTACAATATTAGGGATTCATACACAAGTGCTGTATTGTCTATGATATGATCTATATGGACTAATGTCACATCCCGCGACTACATTATTTCACGTTTTTCCACACATTTTATATGGTTGGGCTGTCTGCGATAGTTTACTTTCCTTTTTCTTTAAACTGTAATCATTGAAAAACTGTAATTTATAATTAAGGAAATATTTACATATAGAGAATTTATTCATCATTTACATCCCCTGTTTAATTCACAACACTATAGTACTGTAAAACATGTCTAAACATATAAAATAAGTTATTATACCTCCAGGATATAAGCTCGCTGCCTTGGGACACTAAATGCGCAGCCAAAAATTCCCGGATGCTAATCTCACAATTAGTGGAAGTACTCTATAGATGTTAAAATAAAAGGGTGAGCAAACTATGGCTCAGTAAGAGAATTGTATGCAAAACTAGATATCCCAAAATCTACATGCTGTAAAATCTGTATTTTCCTATAGGTGCTCTAAGGACCAAAATAAGAAGGATACTATGGTCGGCTAGGCATACGGATGGACTAAGGAAGGTATTTTGAAATACCTGTCTTATCCCAGAGCCTAGAAGCGACTATAGGGAGTAAATATTGTTGTTGAGATAAATCCTTTTCCGTATCATTTCATATCATTTTCTGTCACAACCCGTGACCCTATTTTTCACCTTATTCTATACATCTTATTTGGTTGGGCTGTCTGCGATACTTTACTTTTCTTTTACATATAAACAATTACATATTAAATTATAATATGAATTACATCCCCTATTTTAATTCATAAGGAAGTAGTACTGTAGATAAGTGTAAATACAGAAAATAAATGATCATACCTTATTCAATAGATCAAGCTGTCGCATCGTCCCCAAATACACAGCCGAAGTCCTTTAGATGTCAGACTCTTAGTTTCTTGAAAACCTGAAATGTTAATATTAAGGGGTGAGCAAACCACTACTCAGTAAGGGAATTATATGCCTCACTTGATACTCAACTATCTATATGCTGAAATACTTTTTCATTTTTTTATGGGCTCTAGGTTCGCATGTAGGAAGGATACTACAGTCGGCTAGGGATCCGGATGGAGTAAGGTAGGTATTTTGAAATACCTATCTTGTCCCGAAACCTAGAAGCAACTGTAGAGAATAATTTCCTTTTTATTTGGAATTTTAATCCTTTTTACCTTTTTATTCCATAACATTCTCATATTCTTTTCAAAATAATGCTTTTATAAAATAAAGCATTTAAATAAAGTAACTAATATTCATATATTCTTTGAAAAGAATATTAGTTAAATTCTCATCACTCTCATTTAAAACTCATTTTATGTTTTACTGTACAACCATAATTAGTACAGTATTTTAAATAGCAAAATCAGCTATTAAATCAATTTTCGTATAACATATATATCATTTAAATCTAATATTCAATTTAAATTTCAAAATAAGAATATTAGAATTATTTTTCCTCCTCTTTCCTTTTTGAAATACATATCACATATTCATGTCACATATAGTCTAATATTCAATTTCAAATCATAGTAAGAATATTAGACTTATAAACTCTTCTTCCTTTTGAAAACATATTACATGTTCATATCACATATCATATGAAAATCAACTTGTAGTACTAAAATCTGTACTGAAATAAGCATTTTGTAAAATGCTGTAAATCTCTTTCATTTAACTTGTCACATATCATGTAAAACATTTACATTTCACATATCACATATCATAAAAAACATTTTCATATATGGAGACTTAGGCACGCACGCCCAGCCCGTCCATTGGGTCGTTACTCATATTATGCTATAGACCCCGAAGGGTCTAAAATAATCATGACAGATTTATGGCCATAGTCTATAATTCTCCTCGACGGATCACTGGTCAGGTGTCGGTCGGGACTACATATCACATATCACATATCAGCATGATAGGATGCCATCTAGTCTCAAAACCGTATTTTTCATTATCAGTAAACCTTTATGGAATTTATAAAAATATATAATTTCTTAATTTGAAACTATAAAGGTTAGAAAATCATTTAGTGAATATTTATGAAAATATATATAAAAATATTCACTTTATCTCTTTTTATTTTTTCATCTCGTATTACGTGTAATTTACAGATCAAGAGAATTTTCGGCGATTTCATTATCACCATTCTCGAAAACATGAATATTTTAAAATCACTTTCATTTTATTCATGTTTTTATGGAAAATATTCATTTTCTCGACTTTCATGGTTGAAAATCATTTCTCGTGAAATAAAATCATTTATTATGATTTTATGAAATTTTCTAGAAATTTTCGATAATTTTCGGTAGTATAACGGCTGCCGATTGGCTAGCCTCCTGCACGGAAAATACAGTTTATAATTTCAATCGGTACTTCACTCCAAATTCCAACAAATCGTTCATTATGATAATTTCATAAAATATTTTCATAAAATATTTTGTAATTAAAATATGCAGACTGAATATCCCTACAGTGCTGCACATGCATCCCTTACCTTTTTTCGGGTCGGCGACTTCCTCTTATCGGTCGCGCCCGTACTCCATCTCTCCCGATTCCTCATCTCGATCGCTGAGAATAATTTCTGAAAATTAAGTTCTAAATTTTAGAATTTTCATAAATAATTTATTAAATTTTTTACTCGAAATCATTTTCCGGAATTCTTACCGAATTTCCGTAATTTCCGAGTTGCCAAATTCCCGAGAATCTTTTGATTTCTCAAAATTTCCTTTTTTTCCTCTCTTTCTTCCTTTTTCTCTTTTCTTTCCTTTCTCTTTCTTTTCTTTTTCTTTTCCTTTTTCTTTTTCCTTTTTTTTTCTTTTTCTTTTCCTTTTTCCTCTTCCTTTCCCGTCAGACCAGTTTAGCCTTCTTCCTCGTCGGTTCTCCGCCGGCGGTCGGTTCTCCGGCGGTTCAGGCGTCCTTCAACTAGCCGACGGCATGGCGAAGCTACCGGTGCCCTCTGTTTGCCCTGGATATGCGGCACGGTGGTGGATCGAGTCGATTTTCCTTCGATTTCTTCCGCCTATTCGCCGGCCTTCCTCCGCCGTTCACCATGCCTCGAGTGGCCTCCATTGTCTTCCTCTCCCTTCGGCAATGCTTCGATGGCAATGGCGGTGCCTGGATCGACCGGCACCGCCGTCTCCTATTTTCTTTTCTCTTCTGGCTTTTCCGTCGATTTCGCTTCCTGTTTTGGTTTCTTTCTTTCCGCCACCAGTCGATTTCTTCTCCTCTTCCTTTGCCGGCAACGGCACTTCTCTTCCCTCTTCTCCTTTCTTTCTCCAGTGGCCGCTGACGGGGGTGGTAAAATCTATGATATTAACACAGAAACGGGAACGGGTGTTTCCTGTTTCTGTTATTTCCTTCTTTTTTTATATATTATATTATATATACAAACATAATATAACACACACATATATATTTTTTACACAAAATACATATATATATATATAAATTTTAATTTGAATTAATATATATTTCATATATATATGTATTTATAGATATATATTGTATTACAATATATATATAAATTTTGATAAAAATAATATTTACTTTAAGTTATTTATTTCCTCTTATCTATTTTCTTAAATATTAATTTCCAATATTAATAATTTCTAATAATTGAAAATTTTGCGGTTATCACATTCTCCCCACCTTAAGAAATTCGGTCCTCCGAATTTAACTTAATTCATAAGGTGGTAGCATCCTGTATACTTATCATTCTTGTCCTCTCAATCATCTTTCAAATTATACTGCCAGTATACTTTTAACATCATAATCGCCTTTATACCACTATATATCATTTCTCATCATATACTTATACTCCCTTAAATTTCTTATCAATTGGGAGTTATCCATTTCTCTTCCTTTTCATATCACATATGATTCATATTGTTCCTCATTCATCTTCCTTATTTGGTGCCTAGTCGATACATTTCGAGAATTATCATTTACTGATTTTAATCAATAGTATGTAACTATTCTAGCAGCTTTCACATCTCATGCATCCGTTCACTCAACATATCATCGAGCATTTCATACTGCGCTCACATATCTATATTATGTACGGAGTGGTACTATCTATAAATTTGGAATCTAAGAGTCTTTTGCTATTTCCCATAACATATAGCTACTCAGAGATTCCCATCACATATAGAGCTCACTAGAACTTCACATACATTCACATCATCTTTTAATCATATTTCGACTATGACACTAAAGAATCTCAGAGTTTGATAATGGAGAAGTGATTTCATTAGATTATCAGTCTATAATCACTTCTATATTATCATATCTCTTTTAGATTCGTCATTATTATCCCCAGTACTTTTTCATATTTACTTCATCGATTGCTGCAGTTCATTTGCAGGCTTTACTATTTACCATCTTTTACCATAATTTAATCAGGAGACAATCATTTCCTCTCCATATCGTCTTTCCATAACATTCTTATTACCTCTTTTATTCTTGTGGTATATTCATTATCACTTTAATTTTTGAATAAACCTGAAATTATACTCTTTTGATAATTTAGATTCCATAGTGGTATAATCAAATTATAATTTAATCTTCTCATTATTTAACTTCATCATTGGATTTATAATTATCAGTTTAATCCCCTCATTATCCATATAAATCCACTATTTTTAACATTTCGAGGTAGCATATATATATATCCTTTTTCCATTTATATGACTAGTAGTAAAATGTAAATCATTTCTTTACTTCTTTGAGTATATTTACTTTTCTTCTATCGAGTTTGGCTCGATCTTACATTTAACCATAATCATGTGATAACCATAAAATCACTTTTAGCTTTAAAATTGAGAATTACTTCATATTCGTGTTCCCTCTTCATCATGTACTTTCCTCTTATGACATATTCATCTTTTCCTTCATCATTATTTCAGTCACTTTTATCTGTGGTAAAGTATTCCACTATTAAACTCTTTTAACCTTTTACATATCCTCTTTACATTTATTCATCCACTGACTTAAACTTATTTAATTTAAGTCTCATCAGTAGAGCAGCTAACCCAATAAACTCTCCTATAGACTAGCAATAGTATTTAGCTAGACCTCGTACATTTCGTATCTCAGTTATTATCTCTTTATCATAGACAGATCCGCATTGCTCTGTCATTCGAGGTCATATATCTTAGAAAGAAATACTGTCTAGCCCATCTTCTATTTGCCAATCTTAACATATAGATTACAATCTTTGAGAGTCCGTAGGGTCATACCATTATGCTGCTTATCTTCCATTAATGTCTTATATTGTATCAGTATATCATTACTTTGTCCTTATATGGATGCCTCATTCATTCGGGTTATGTATCTCACAAGGTATTTCATTAACCTTGTAAACCTCAATAGGAACTCGTGATAATTTTATCGAGTTCAAATCATTATTATCTTATGATCACTAGTTTCTAACTTTTCATATAGTGATGCCTTGTACAGATATTGGTCTTATAAACTCTTTATACATCTCCGAATAAATCAATTTAAGGCATTAATTCCATATAGATGATTATTTGTTCTTAATAAGAACTTATAAATTAATAGGAATTTAATACACCATTTAATTCATTCTCAAATCATATCATCTGTATTTCTATCAATTATCCTTATATAAGTGAATTTCATTATTCACTAATTTTTTTAGAATTATTTCTTAAGCTTTTCGGATTCTTCTATATTCTCCAATATAAGCTTAAGAATAAATTTCATTTTAATAATCGAGTCAACATTAGTTCGATTTCTCCAATCTATATAACTCTGAAAATTCATCAGGAATCTCATCCGATACTTTCTTTAATCATACCTCTCTTAACATTTTGGACATTCATCTTTATGTCCCATCCTTTCACTGTACATCCTCAAGGCAGAGACATTTAATATTCCTATTATTTTAACATTCACTCTGCCTTGATTTACTTATTTCCTCATATTTCACAGCATATTAATCTTTTTAATTTACAATGCTGTATTAAGTGTAATTATTTGATTAATACCTTTCACAGCTAACCGATTTATTATTTAAATTTATTTTTACAATCATCTTCATTTATAATTAAGGTTAGTTGTTATCATCCTCATCTCTTATCTTCACTTACTGTTCTTATGCATATTCTCTAATTTCATATACTCCATACAGTACAATATTCTATAAAACATATTCCAAACTATTCTGGTTCTATAATTATCCATTAAATACTTCAGAAACTAGAATAACAATATAGAACCGGAATTAACCGTACTACTATGGATTACATCCTCTGTACTGATCTCTTTCTTATTCATCATCTGTAATCATATTACTTTTCATTATATGCCATGATCCCATAATCATTATCCTGTTAATACACTTTTAATTTATAACCTTAAAAATAAAAAAAAAAACTGAGTCGCTCATCCTGCGACTTCCTTATAACCATTCGTTATAAAAAAAAAAAAACAACCCTTCATTCAGATTGTAAGATCACCCATTTTACTTAGAATTCTCGATTTACTACCTTTTTTAATAACTCAAATTCACCAGTTCCTGCACATTTTCCAACACTTAATCCTGAATTTCATTCACTTGTTTCATTTATACATTCAGACTATACAGTACTATAGAGGATGTTAACCACTTTCAATACTTTTGTTACTAAGGATATCAACAGACATTAGGCCAACCTTGCTCTGATTCTATTAAATCTATCACATCCTGTGACTACATTATTTCACGTTTTTTCACACATTTTATATGGTTAGGCCGTTTGCGATGCCTTACTTTCCTTTTTCTTTACACTGTAATCATTGAAAAATCGTAATTTATAATTAAGGAAATATTTAAATATCGAGAATTTATTCATCATTTACAACCCCTATTTAATTCACAACGCTATAGTACTGTAAAACATGTCTGAACATATAAAATAAGTGATTATACCTCCAAGATATAAGCTCGCTACTCGGGACACTAAATGCGTAGCCAAAAATCCCCGGATGCTAATCACACAATTATTGGAAGTATTCTGTAGATGTTAAAATAAAAGGGTGAGCAAACCACGGCTCAGTAAGAGAATTGTATGCAAAACTAGATATCACGATATCTACATGCTGTAAAATCTGTATTTTTCTATAGGTGCTCTAATGACCAAAATAGGAAGGATACTATAGTCGGTTTGGGATCCGGATGGAGTAAGGAAGGTATTTTGAAATACCTGTCTTGTCTCGGAGCTTAGAAGCGACTATAGGGAGTAAATATTGTTGTTGAGATAAATCCTTTTCCATATCATTTCATATCATTTTCAAAATAATGTTTTTATAAAATAAAACATTTAAATCAAATAAACTAAGATTCATAATTTCTTTTCATAGAATATTAGTTTAAATAAATCATAATTTCTCATTTGAACTCATTCCACATATCACTGTATCATAAACAATACGGTACTTCACGTAATACAGTAAACTGTTAGAAATCATCTTCCTTTTTTTATAAAAACATAGTCATATAGCTTTGCATTTAAATGCATTTTCTATATCACATTTCATTTCATATCTCATAAAAGTGAGACTAAGGCACACCTAGAATATATCATGCTGGAGAGAGAATACCCCGTAGAGCAATAATAATCATGTCAGATCTGTGGCCATAGTCTATGATAGTCCTCAGTCAAACACTGATCAGGTGTCAACTGGGACTGAATACATATCACATGTCACATATCACATATCAGCATGATATGGTGCCAAGTAGTCTCAAAACAATATTTGCATAATCATATCACCTTTATGGAAATAAAGAAAATCAATAAATCTATAATCAGTCCATAAAGGATTTTTTAAATCATAAAGTGAATATTTATGGAAAATAATTTATAAATATTCACTTTCCATCTTTTCATCTCATAAACCATATCATATGGTGTAAAACATGTAAGAAGAATATTCTATATTTTCACCTTCAGCTAATTTGGCAATATGAATATTTGAATAATATTTTTTGGTATATTCTTGTTTTATGAAAAATAATAAATTTCTCATTTTTAAGGCTAGGGATTTATCAAATCATCTAATTAAATATTTTCTAATATTTTTTGAAAATATTCTAGAAAATTTTCAGCAGCATAACAGCTGCTATTATCCTAGCCCTCCTGCAAATTAAACACAGTTCCATACACAACAAATAGCCTCAATCCCATAGATTTCAATACATTTCATTTAAAAAATATTCTCATAATATTTTATGCATAATAATTATGCATTCGAAATATCACTACAACTTACATACGCATCCCTTACCTGTGTAGCGTATTCGGTCTCTTTATATGCACCACACAAAATCCGTTATTCCCAGGCTGCAAATAATTCCACTAAAATTATTAGCTTAACAAATACATATTTTTAAGCTATTACTTATGTCCAAGTGCAGCCTTATTAGACACTACAATTATATTTGCAGTATAAATTCTACCGGTATTATAGCGTAACTTCTTCGTTTTGCGTCGGATTTAAAATCCGAGTATACTGGCAGACTCCTTATAATCCCTACAGTCATAATCTACCCTTAAACTATCAAAATCAGCCATGGATAGTGTCCCCTTCATCATGGCCGAATCTTCCCTCTTCCATTTCTCGTTGATTTTCAACATTTCAATGGTCAATCCTTGTGAATTAAAGAAAAAATGAAAAAAAATTGCTTGCAAATTGTCACAGTCAACATGTACAGTATTTCATGCATTTTCACACATTTAACAAGGGTTGGGCTGTCTGCAATGCCTTTATTTCCCATTTTCTTTACACAGTAAACATTTTGTAACTGTAATTTACAAATAAATAAGAATATTTGCATATCATAATTCATTTATTGTTGACATCCCTTGTTTATATTTACAACACAATAGTACTATAAAACAAGTCTGAACATATAAAGTAAATAATTATACCTCCAGGATCTACACTAGCTACCTCGGGGTACTCAAAGCGCAACTGAAAATCCTCGGATAGTATATCACGCAGTCACTAGAAGTACTTTGCGTATGGTGAAAATAAAAGAGTGAGCAAGCCACGGCTCATTAAAGGAATTGTATGCAGAACTTGATATCACGAAATCTATACGCCATAAAATCGTTTATTTTCCTATAGGTACACTAAGGACCATAAAGGAAGGATACTATAGTCGGCTAGGGATCTAGATGGAGCATGGAAGGTATTTTGAAATGCCTGTTTTGTCTCGGAACTTATAAGCGACTATAGGGAGTAAATATTGATTATTGAAATAAAACACTTTTCCATAACATTTCATAATAAAATTCAAATCAATACTTTATAAATTAAAGTATTTAATCAAATAATCTAATTTTCATATTAAATCATAAAAACAATATTAGATTAATAAATCACAATTTCCATTTGAGCACATTTCACATATATCACTGAAAATTTCGTAAACAATATCGTACTGAGTTTAGTATAGTAAACCGTTTAGAAATCATCACCCATTTCATTGAAAACATATGGATAATCACTTATCATTTAATATCACCATTCATTTAAAACATTTTAATATCACGATAAATGGTAAAGACTAAGGCATCACCCAATATATATCATGCTACAATCCCTTGTAAGGTATAATAATCATCATAGGAGATCTATGACCATAGTCTATAATTGTCCTCAGTCATATACTAATCAGGTGTTAACCGGGACACTGAAGATAGGATCAGTATCAACAACTTCACATATCTCATATCAGCATGATATGGGGCCTATCGGTCTCAAAACAATATTCACACAGTCATATCACTTTTATGGAAATAAATAAAATAGGTAAAATCTTCAGTCAGTCTATAAAGTTTTTATTTATCAAATAGTGAATATTTACTAAAAATAATTTATAAAATATTTACTTATCAATATTTCCCTTTATAGACCACTGATTACACTGTAAAACATTTTGGAAAAATTTCAGTAACTTTACTTTCATTAATTTCGGCAACATGAATATTTAAATAATATTTTTCGGTATATTCATGTTTTATGAAAAATATTAAATATCTTATTTTCAAGGCTAGGAAAATAAATCAATAATGCATTAAAATATTTAATGACATTTTCAGAAAATTTTCTAAAAAAATTTCAACAGCATAACGTCTGCAAATATCCTACCCTCCCTGCACTTTCATCGCAGTATAATACTAGCAAAAAATCATAGTTTTCACAGTTTCCAAGGGCAATTCATTTCCAAATATTCCTATAAAATTATTTGCATTCAAATCATGCATCCGAAATATCCCTACAGTCTACACACACATCCCTTACTTGCTTGTTTTAGTCGACCTTCTCAATTGCACCACGCATATTACAATACTCTTGGGATGTAGATAATTTTACCAAAAATATTAGCTCATTTAATACTTATTTTCAAGCTATCATTCATGCTCAATTGCGACCACATGTACACTGCAAATATTTATGCAGTATATTTTCTACCGATGCTAAAACACAACTTATCCATTTTAAGTTGGATTTTGAATCCGATTGCACCGGTGGACTCCTTGTAATTTCTACAATCTAATGGCATCTTAAAACCATCAAATGCAGCCATGAATCCCTCTCCCCTTAGCTTGGCCAAATACACCCTCTCGAATTTTTCATGGAAATTCAACAATTTAATGCCACATTCTTGCTTAGCCATTCTCATTAAATCATCTAGCATCAATTTCATGCATGAAAGATCACATTTCCCTTAGGTTCACATCATGGCCGAAACCTCCCTTTAATGGCACATTAAGATTTAATCCAATTTAATAAAATCTAATGGCATGAACATGTTTAGCATGTTTAAATTAGTCATCTTACACCATTAAACCTAAAGGAAACTGTTGGCCCTAAATAGTGTCTACACGCAAGTGCACATGGTCATACAAGTAATATAAGATTTTAGTCCCGAATTATCATCCTACAAGGATTAGTTAAGTCACTTAGCTAAGTACTAAAATTAGCATTGTCATAACGTCTAGGTCCGTGAACCTAACCGCTAGACTTTAAAATTCAAGGAGTTGCCACCAACCATTCAAACCTAAGGTGTGATTGGTCACCTATTCTTGTCTAAGGATAAGGCATGGTCTACGTTCAAAGAATCTAGGGTTCGGGAGTACGGTTACGTTTGGGGAAGGATTAGCACCCCCACAACGCCCATTCTAAAATGGTACCACTTAGTTTTAAGTTTAGTCTAAATTTGCCTTTATGTTTGTATTAGTTTAGATAATTAAATATTGGGAAAGTTTCTAAGACTATTCCATCAATCTGGCTCAAATCTTAAAAATTCCCCTCACCTCAAGATGTTCAAGGAGTACCAATCGACTTTCTTGAACTCCATCGTCGGATTGATTAAGTATATTATGAAATTTTTATCTTTAAATAATTTCTAATCTTTTCTTTTTAAAATTCCTATCTTTTATTTCTTATCTTATTTTATTTTATTTTTCTATTATTTTATATTTTGAAAATAAACATGACATATGGGTTATTGACAATTCTTCTTAAGTATTCCATCAATCTGGCTCAACTCAAGAAGAATCCTCTCACCTAGAAATTCCAAGGAGTACCAATTGACTTTCTTAGAATTTCATCATCGGTATATGTCACATTTACTTCTTTTATTATCATCCCATTACCTTATTATGGTATTATTTTATATTTCTTTATTCTCGATTCGTTATTTTATTTTATTTCATTATATCTTTAAAGTGAACATGAATTATGTTTTCTTGAAAATTCCCCTCAAGTATTCCATCAATCTGGCTCAACTCAAGAAAAATCCTCTCACCTAAAAAATCCAAGGAGTACCAATTGACTTTCTTGGAATTTTATCCTCGGCATAATCCATATTCATCTTTAGTATTTTATTTAAATTATTTCCTTATTCAATCTTTATTCCATTTTATTCTTATTTGCATCTTTTTCTCTAATTTAATTTATTTTTCTATTATTTTATTTATCTAATATCTATCATACTAAACATACAAAATATATCATACAAACATCATACAAATTAAACTAAACAACTCATATCAGCGTACAAATTATTTATTCAATATATATATATTAATAAAATATTATCAAAGTAATCAATCCAATCATACAAGTCATGCAAATGTATTCTCATAAATTAGCTCATATTAAATTAAGTCATATTACATTATTAAATCATGTTAACCAAATTAATTAGTTCTCATACAAAATTTCTATTTACAAATTAAATCCAATTATTAAATCCTGTTAATTTAAATCTTGATTTCTTTAATTGCATATTACCAAGTAGATGTCATCCTAATCTATCCATTAACTATTATATAATTAATAAAACAAAAATAAGCTTTTCTCTTACCCTTTTTTGTTGTCTCTTTTACTGATGCTTTTCTTTCTTTCTTTGCATGCGCACAGAACAGCAACTTGGGACGGTGCAGATGACGCAGCAGTCAGGTGGAAGGCAACAGCAACGACGGCGTGAAGGTGCTTATCAATGGAGGGACAGGCAAGAATCGAAGGGCTGTTCAATTCTGTGTAGTTTCTCGGTGGCGTTGGAACAAGAAGCAACGGTGAAGATGCAGGTTTGTTGTTGGACAGAAACGCTGCAGCTGGAATGAAACTGGAAGTGGAGCAGAACTGTGGCCAAGGCGATGAAGCAGATGATGATGACGCGGCTGTATGATGGAGCAAATGACGATGGTGGTCGTCGATGCAGCAGAGAAACAACAGCAAACTTGCAGGACAAAGGGCGGCACGTGGGAGCTTCACAGGAGCAGTAGTGATCCGCAGTGAAGCAGTGAGTAACTATGGGAAAGGGCTGTGCTTTGGGGTGACCAGTAGAGACGATGGTAAAGCAAGCAAAGGCGACAAGGGTGGGTTCGGGCAGTGTTTGAACAAGAATGGCAGTGATGTTGGTGTAAACAGGCAAAGCTAGACTAAGGTTTTTTTTTTTTGCACGAGAATAATGATTTCAAGAAGCTTGATTGTGTATTTTTTTTGTGTGTCCCTTAAACCCTAAGCTTTAATCCTTTTTATAGCCACAAATTAGTTAGAGTCCTAATACAAATATACTTATTCTAATAATTATCTCCCTTTTTTTTTTTAATATTTTATCTACTTAATTCCTATATTAATCCTAATCCAACTCTATTAATCTAAATAATTATCCTAAAAATTTAATTGTCCTAATTATCCTATACTAAAATTAATTTTATTTTCTTTTCTTATCTCTTTTTTTTTATTATTCCTATATCCTATTTTAATTGTAATTTCCTAATTAATGTTAATTCTAAATCTAAAAATTCTAATTTAATTTTAGCCTAATTCTAAATTGTTAAATTATTTAAAATACAAATGTCACCCAACCCAATTAATTATTTTTACAAATTAAGACCCCGGACAAAATAGGGTGTCTACAAGCATCCAAGATTTATTCAAGCAATATGTAATTTCCAAATTAACTAAGTAGTAAAAATTAATAAGATGCAAATAAAATTTAAAGAACTTGAGAATTAAAAGTCAATAAAAATTAAAATTAAAATTAAAATTAAAATGCATGAAATTAAAATAAAACAAAATTATGAACATAAAATAAAATTACTTAAAATTAAAATTTTTAATTGTTTTACTAAATTTACCGATAATGCTATCAAAAAGAAAAAAAATTAAACTTTACCTAATATTATGAACTAAAATAAACTATCAGCTAAACTTTATAAACTAACAAATTAAGAAACTATTAACTAATTACCTAACTAATATATAAAAAAAATTAATCAAATCTTAAGCTCATAACACAAATAAATAAATAAACTTTAAACTAATAAAGGTAAAACAAAAAAATTAATAAGCACATGCAGCCAGCCAACACACAATCAGTGCACCGATCAAAGCTTCATCACGCCAGCTCCTGCTTCACGTGTCCAGCCAGCCCCCTCGTGTCCACCGCTTCAGCTACTTGCAACGCCACTAGCAACAATGCAGCACGGATTTTGTCGATACCAGCGACCATCTCGCCAAGTTGCAGCTCCTTACCATTCGCAGCTTCACTAGGGAAATAGTCACGCACGACACACGCAAGTTCTGTCCCAAGCAGCGGTGGTCCCAGTGGTAGCCAACAAAGGAACTCAGCACATCGAAATAAAGCAGAATCGAAAAACCAGAGGAAACCAACCCAAGGAAGAAATGAAAAGATGCAGAACAAAATAGCGATGAAATGACAACCCAGAAATAATTTAACTTATATTGATTAAATTTAAATAAAATCTTAAATTAAATAAGAACTGAGAACAATGAAAAAAAGCAATAATCAGTAAGATCGTAAAACATAAACAAATAAGTAAAGAAACATAAAGCTATGAAAACTAAACTTGAACATAAGTTTCTGTCAAACCAAATTTGTTAAACAAAATAGTCTCGAAAGCTTTCTAAACTAATATAAACTATCTCTACATGAATCCTAAAGCATTTTAGAATATACTAAACAGAAAATTGTAACTTTAAACAGAATCTAAATTGAAGAAAACAAAGGAACAAAGAAACCAAGACAAATGATATGAAACAAGAGAGATTCTGCTGTGTCACGCAGCATACTCCCCGCCTCTCTCACTTGCGGCTGCTCTTCTTTTTGTACAGGTTAGGGCTCCTTCCAAAGGGCTTTGGCAAATAATCTTCATGGGCTACCCTTACCTTCGAGCTTCTTGAGGAAAATAAATCCATAAATGAGTATGACTTTGGCTTGTATTAGAAAAGTCAAGACATCAAAGTGGTTTTGGATTTGAAATGTTTTAGGCTTGTGGGTTTTGGTATTTGAGATGGGCATAAAAAATGCTTGGGCTTTATGTGAGAATGGGATAGGTTTAAGTGGGTTATAGTAGGGTAAGGGTTAAAGGTTTCTAAAAGGGTTTGGACAATTGGTTTAAGTAAAGTTTATGATTTAAAAAATAATTTAGGAGTAAGGTAGTAGGAATAGGATTTGGGGTTTGGAAAAGGCTAAGATTATGGATTTTAGAGGTTAAACACCAAATCCAACAATTTTTTTCTTGATTTTCTTTCCATTTTCTTGATTTCCTCATTATTCTCGAAATTTCTACACATGAAGACAATATAATTAAATTGGCAAGAAGCTGAATTAAAATTCAAAAATTTCATCAAAATTGATGCAATAAAATACTCTAAAAAGTGTATATTTTAGAGACTTATCACACCCCTAAACTTAATATTTTGCCTGTCCTCAAGCAAAACAATTTCAAAACATGCAAGAGATAACATGTAGTTGACATATTCATTCCCCACATACACCTCAGAGAAAGAGTATTGATCTAATCTAAAAAATATCATAATTATTAATCAACAAAGAGTTTCCTGCAATCACATGCTTAAGTCCTAATTAGATTCTTCGTGTGTGTGTGAATGTCAATTACATTTCAAACTATACATATCCATATGAGATTATGCAAACATGAAAAGCGAAGTCTCAAAAGCATGAACAATTCCATAGGTTTGCTTTTCACTTCTCTCTCTACTAATGTAGCCATACTTAATCAAAAATCAATATGACTTCATTAAGCTTGTAATGTAAGGCTAGGGTGAAGGTATGATAAAAGACAATTTAGGCTCAACAACCCCAAATCATGCATTACATTCTATGATTTTTATGTTTCGAGCTTCAATTAACTCCCTCATACTTATTTTCTTCTTACTTTGATATACACTTTATTCTCTCTTTTTTTTTTCATCTTTCAACTTTTTTTAATTTTCCATTTTTCTATTTTTTTCTCTTCTTTTTTCTTTCTTTCTTTCTTTTTCTTCTTTTTCTTCTTTCTTTTTTTATATCTTATCTATCTACCCAAATATATACATAGCTCATGACATATCCTAGTAAATTGCATGCTTTCGAGGATAAAGGATAGGAAGGTGTATTTCTTTGGGTAAAGGAAATTAACTTGCAGGTGTATAAACAAAGATAGGCTTGTTTGGCATAGAGGGGTGACTAGGGACAAGTATGTACAAGGTTAGCTTGAAAAGCTCAAATGATCCAATGATGGCCTAAATCATTTTCCTAGCTAAGCATGAGCTAAAATTTTGCCTCAAGAGAAGATCAATCAAATTCTAGGATATGCTTACAACTTCAAAGACAAATATAATCCTATATTCACAAAATCCTTCTCTAAACATGCATACCAATCCATGATCAAGACATAGTGCATTAAGATGAAAAAAATCATAATCAAAATAAGGCAAGTTCAGGAATTCGACTTATGCTTCTCAATAATCATGCTTTTCCAAAGATTAGAACCAATCTCAATCATAGGGACATGGGAAATAACCAAATCAAGCACAATATATCTCAAGGTAAAACATTTAAAACCTAAAAAGTTTAAAAAATTTTGGAATTTTTTTGAAAAAATTTAGCTCAAATTTCCTTCCCCCCAAACTTGAAGTGCACATTGTCCTCAATGTGTAAGTTGTTGGCTCTATAATACTACCGATAGGGGGTGAATCGGTTTTTAACTAACCTTAAGTTCATTTTTCGGTTCTTCTAAATTCACTAGCCTATATTAATGTTTTCTAAGTTCTCTAGGCTATGCAAGCATGCAATCCAAATTCAATTCAATAAGCACAATATAAATGCAAATAAGTAAAGAGAGAAGGGAAAGAGAAATGTACGCAAGCGATTTATAGAGGTTCGGCAACCTTGCTTACGTCCTTTACCTTGAGACGCTCCCAAGGATTTTCCCAAATTCACTAACTTGAATTTGTATTACAATCCCTCCTTTTGCAGGCACAAGAGTAACCTCCCTCTTTTTCTAGGTTCAAGAGAAACCTCCTTCTTTTTCTAAGGCTAAAGAGAAACCTCCCTCTTTTTCTAAGGTTAAAGAGAAACCTCCCTTTTGCAAGGTGTAAGTGGGTTTACAAAGAGTGTAATGAAAGAAGGCCTCTAGGTAGACAAGTGATTACAAAGACTTAGCTCTAGAAAGGAAACTCTAAAGTATTTGTGCTATAAAGTACAAAGATGTTGAGAGTAATAGAAGATATTGAATTCTAGCTCTTGAACTCTTTGAGTTGCTTGGAGAAGATGAAAAAATTGAAGAATGATATATCTTGGCTGCTCTCTTTCTTTTCTTGTGCTTCCAAGCCTCTATTTATAGTCCCTTAGATGTATTCTTAACGTTGGGTGGAGCCAAAAATGAAAGTTACCGTTGTATCTCATAGAAACTAGCCGTTAGAGGGTTTTCATGTGTTAAGGGATCGATCCTATGCCCTAGGGGATCAATCCCATGCTTCATTCCACGCCTCCAAGGCATTCTACCAATAAGGGATCAATCCCTTCCCTTAGAGGATCAATCCCATGCTTCCTTTTTGCTTCTTGAGAGCATTCTGCCATTCGTTGATTGATCCTTCAACATGGGAGATCGAACCCTCATGTTTTTCCTGCACTTTTCTGGGCCATTTTCGGTTAGAAATGATGTGATATTTGGTTTTAATTTACCCCAAAACATTTTTGAGTTTTATGGGAGTTTTTCTTGACTTTCTTAATTGAAAACTTTGTCAAAAAACTTATTAAGTAATTTTTTTAAACTTGTGTTCAATATATTCTTGAGAAAATTACTTAATGAAAACATTCAAACTCATTTTGTAATGTATTAAGACCAATAAGAATATACAATTAAATCATGGTCTTAATGTTTGATATGAACACTTAAAATGGTTTGAGAGAATCACGTGTGATAAAGCAAATTTATAATGAAACATTAAGATATACTTAAGTTTTTGTCATTTCAAAATACATATGTCAATTTAAAGTTAACATAAGTGATTTAAGAATTTAGAAAAGATAGAAGGAAACTCCTCTGAATTTTCTATTGAAGCGCAACTGCATGCCCAAAACATTTCTTTACTGCTCCCCCAAACTTGGACACAAACCTACAAAATAAAAGAAAAAAGAAACCAAAGCTATGAAATATTAACACTAAAGCTAATAAAAGAAAGAAACAACTAATAAAGTACTAAAAAGCTGGGGTTGCCTCCCCAGAAGCGCTTGATTTATAGTCATCCGCTTGACTGGCTCTGCCATCCTTCAAGGTGGTTTGAATGGTCTGAAAATAAATGGATGCACATAATGCACCACCATGGAAGGTGACTCCATTAGATACTTTGCTTCACAGAACCTAACTCCAAAGTCTTCTAAGATATAACCCATTTCATATTCTTGTGGAAAGTTCCATGAAGAAACAACGAAGGATGCCTTTTGGTTTTTCTGGTCAACCTCTGGAACTTGGACTTCAATCTTAAACCCTTCCTCTTGGACTTTTTCCTCACCTTTACTATTCTTCATTTCTTTTTCATCAACCACACTTTCAATTTCAATAAGCTCTGGTGGTGTAAGCTTTTCAACATCTTTAGTCACCACCTCTTGATGTAGTAGTTGCAGAGGAGCTTGATTAGCAAGGTCACAAGTCTCTATGAACTCCAAAGATGGTGATGAAAGTGTCTCGTAGTTACTTGAGGAATAGCATGGATGACTCATCCAACTCAGATTGATAAGACAATTCTTAGTGGCATGACTCCCTTCGCATATCTCACAGAAGATAAAAGGACTTATGTAGACTTTTTCGGACTAGATGGATTCTGGAGAAGACATGGTCTCAATAAGATTAAGCTCTTGTTTGTTGATGATCTTCCCCGATATATCTCTCTCATACTGCCATTGGAAGTCATTGGAAGCGATTACCTCTATCAATTCATATGCTTCCTCAACAGACTTTCCTATAAGCGCTCCATCCACTGCTGCATCAACTACTACTCTCAATGAATTACCCAAACCATTATAAAAAGTTCGAACTTGTAACCATAGGGGTAATCCATGAGAAGGACTTCTCCTGATCAAGTCCTTAAATCTTTCCCATGCTTTACAAAAAGACTCGAAGTCATATTGCTCAAAGGATAAAATTTGATTCCTCATCTTCGCCATATACTCAAGTGAAATGAATCTAGATAAGAACTTATGAGCCAAATCATCCCACGTACAGATAGAATTATGAGGAAGTGACCGTAGCCAATCCTTTGCTTATCCTGGAGTGAGAATGAGAATGAGAATAGTCTCAGTCGAATGGCGTAATCAAAAACACCTTTGTACTTTCACATATCTCCAAGAAGTCAACAAGATGAGCATATGGGTCTTCACTAGGCAAACCTCCAAATTGAACTGAATTCAAGATCATTAGGATGAAATCCGGCTCAATCTCAAAGCTGTTAGCTTCGATTTTGGGCTTCCTAATGCTTGAATGTATTGTAGGCACATGAGGC
The DNA here is from genome assembly GCA_032173925.1 of Heritiera fomes. NCBI lineage: Eukaryota > Viridiplantae > Streptophyta > Magnoliopsida > Malvales > Malvaceae > Heritiera > Heritiera fomes. The sequence goes on from JAPDPM010000001.1 coordinate 30,825,338, forward strand.
ATAACGTAGTCTCTCAAGGTTCTGTGCTCTGCCAGATCAACCATGGTACCTCTCAAAGTAATAGAATTAAAATATTAGGAAGGAGAAATATTTACAAAAATAAGAAAAAGAAAATGCTTGAATTAAACCTAGGCATGATTGATTCTAATATTAACTAAGAACAACCTAAACTAATCCTCAGCAACGGTGCCAAAAACTTGTTGGTTTTAAATAGTGTTTACACATAAGTGCACGTGATCATACAAGTAATATAGGATTTAAGTCCCGAATTATCGTCCCACAAGGATTAGTTAAGTCACTTAGCTAAGTACTAAAATTGGCATCCTAGATTTATTCAAGCAATATGTAATTTCCAAATTAACTAAGTAGTAAAAATTAATAAGATGCAAATAAAATTTAAAGAACTTGAGAACTAAAAGTCAATAAAAATTAAAATTAAAAATAAAATGCATGAAATTAAAATAAAACAAAATTAAATAGATGAACATAAAATAAAATAACTTAAAACTAAAATTTTTAATTGTTTTACTAAATTTATCAATAATGCTATCAAAAAGAAAAAAAATTAAACTTTGCCTAATATTATCAACTAAAATAAACTATCAACTAAACTTTATAAACTAACAAATTAAGAAACTATTAATTAATTACCTAACCAATATATAAAAAAATATTGTCAAATCTTAAGCTCATAACACATATAAATAAAAAAACTTTAAACTAATAAAGGTAAAACAAAAAAAAAAAATTAATAAACACATGCAGCCAGCCAACACACAATCAGTGCACCGATCAAGCTTCATCATGCCAGCTCCTGCTACACGTGTCCAGCCAGCCCCCTCGTGCCCACCGCTTCAGCTACTTGCAACGCCACTAGCAACAATGCAGCACCGATTTTGCCGATACCAGTAACCATCTCCACAACCTGCAGCTCTTTACCATGCGCAGCTTCACTAGGGAAATAGTCACGCATGACACACACAAGTTCTGTCCCAAGCAGCGGTGGTCCCAGTGGTAGCCAACAAAGGAACTCAGCACATCGAAATAGAGCAGAATCGAAAAACCAGAGGAAACCAACCCAAGGAAGAAAAGAAAAGATGCAGAACAAAATAGCGATGAAATGACAACCCAGAATAATTTAACTTATATTGATTAAATTTAAATCAAATCTTAAATTAAATAAGAAGTAAGAACAATTAAAGAAGGCAATAATCAGTGAGATCGTAAAACATAAGCAAATACGTAAAGAAACATAAAGCTATGAAAACTAAACTTGAACATAAGTTTCTGTCAAACCAAATTTGTTAAACAAAATAGTCTCGAAAGCTTTCTAAACTAATGTAAACTACTTCTACATGAATCCTAAAGCATTTTAGAATATACTAAATAGAAAATTGTAATTTTAAACAGAATCTAAATTGAAGAAAACAAAAGAACAAAGAAACCAAGACAAATGATATGAAACAAGAGAGATTCGGTTGTGTCACGTAGCATACTCCCCGCCTCTCTCACTTACGGCTACTCTTCCTTTTGTATAGGTTAGGGCTCCTTCCAAAGGGCTTTGGCAAATAATCTTCATGGGCTGCCCTTTCATTTGAGCTTCTTGAGGAAAATAAATCCATAAATGAGTATGACTTGGGTTTGCATGAGAAAAGGTCAAGACATCAAAGTGGTTTTGGATTTGAAATGTTTTAGGCTTGTGGGTTTTGGTATTTGAGATGAGCATAAAAAATGCTTGGGCTTTATATGACAATGGGATAGGTTTAAGTGGGTTATAGTAGGATAAGGGTTAAAGGGTTTCTAAAAGGGTTTGGACAATTGGTTTATGTAAAGTTTATGGTTTAAAATAATAATTTAGAAGTAAGGTGGTAGGAATAGGATTTGGGATTTGGAAAAGGCTAAGATTATGGATTTTAGGGGTTCAACACCAAATCCAACAATTTTTCTTGATTTTCTTGCCATTTTCTTGATTTCCTCATTATTCTCGAAATTCCTACACATAAAGACACTATAATTAAATTGGGAAGAAATTGAATTAAAATTCAAAAATTTCATCAAAATTGATGCAATAAAATACTCTAAAAAGTGTATATTTTAGAGACTTATCAGAAACACAATGTAGAGAAAGAAGAATACCTTGGCCGAATGCTTCAAGTCCTCATTTCTTCTTGTTTTGTTGCTTATTCAATGATCTATTTGTATGGGTAGATAAAGGAGAGAGAATAGAACAATTTTCTAGTTTCGATTTTGGTGAAAAAATGTAAATTTGCTAAGATTTTTCTTGGTTTTCTTTTCTTTCTTCTTTTCTCCCTTCAATGGCGTGAAGATGGTTGGAAGAGATGATGAATAGTGGCCGGCCATGAGCTTGATGGAATTATAAAGACTCTTCTAGAAGGGGGCGAAATGACACAAATGCCCCTAGTTATGAAAATTTCGGATGATTTTGCCCTTAAGCTTCCGTAATCATAAAAACTATGTAATTGCACTCCAAAATTTCTGATTCCATCACCAAATACTCTTATTAGATGTATTTTGATGAATAAAAGTGCTTTCGTCGACGCGCGGTATATCGATTGAGTGAAATTACAAATTTACCCCTAGTAGACCGCCAGCGAAATTTTTCGATTTAACTACCGATTCGATAAATCTATTGATACTATCTTAAACTCCTTTTTATGTAAAATATCATGATATTTTTACTTCATCCAAATTTCTCTTAGTTTGGGTACATTTTACGAAAATACCCTTAGGACGTAACCGTCATTTTCTAATTTGTTTGTCACACTTCCCAAAAATAATGCAAATAAGGTACTTTTGGTCTCAAAATTTTCACAATATAATTATTACACCTTTTGTACACTGTTTCATCAGTCATACACACATATAGGCATTAAAATTCAAGTGGGGCTCAATTATTGTTTACTTATAATTTAACAAAAATATACAAAAATAAATAATTAATTAATTATTTACACCTATACATTACAATATAAACAGTTCTCACATTTCTTCCCCACCTTTAGGAAATTCGATCCTCCGAATTTCATCCGGACCAATCACTAGAACAACTCTGGGTACTTCTCCTGCATCAAGCTCTCTAATTCCCATGTCGCTTCCTCCTCGGAATGGTAGTGCCAGAGCACTTTCACCAACCGGATCGTCTTGGATCACAATACTTTATCCTTCCGATCTAAGATCTGTATAGGTTTCTCTAATTAACTCATATCCTCTCAGATCTCTAGTGGCTTGTATCGAATTACTTGAGATGGATCTGGATGATACTTCCTAAGGATCGAGATATGGAATACATTATGCATTGCTAATAACTCCAATGGTAGTGCCAATCTGTACGCCATGTCTCCTACACGATCTAAGATCTCGAATGGTCCGATGTATCGAGGACTCAACTTTCCCTTGCCAAATCTCATAATGCCTTTAGATGGGGAAACTTTCAAAAATACAAAATCACCTGGTGAGAACTCAAGTGGTTGGCGTCTCCTATCTGCATAACTCTTCTGCCGACTTCGAGCAGTCCTTAATCTTTCACAAATCAAGTGTATATCTTTCGAAGCTTGCTCTACCAAGTCGGGAGCTAACAATTTTCGGTCTTCCACTTCTTCCCATACAATCGGAGATCTACATCTTCTTCCATATAATGCCTCGTACGGTGCCATGCCGATACTCATTTGATAACTGTATTATATGCAAATTCAGCTATTGGCAAGTGGTCATCCCAAGAGCCCTTAAAATCCAACGCACACGCCCTTAGCATATCCTCGAGCATCGGGATCACTCCCTCAGACTGTCCATTAGTTTGCGGATGAAATGCGGTGTTGAAATTCAGTTGGGACCCCATAGCCTCCTGAAATCTCTCCTAAAAATGAGATGTGAACCAGGAATCCCTATCAGAAGTGATGCTCACTGGAACACCATGTAGCCTCACTATTTCCCGTACATATAGATCGGCTAGGGCACTGAGAGAATCTGTAGATTTGATGGCTAAGAAGTGGGCGAACTTCGTCAATCTATCTACAATCACCCATATCGTATCATGATTCCTCTGGGTCCTTGGTAAACCCATGATGAAGTCCATCGTAATATGCTCCCATTTGCACGTATGGATCGGTAGAGGCTGTAACAAACTGGCAGGCTTTTGATGCTCGATCTTAACCTGCTGGCATGTGAGACATCTAGCCACAAACTTCGCAATGTCTCTTTTCATCTTTGGCCACCAATACACTTTTCGTAAACTTTGGTACATCTTGGTACTGCGGAAGTGCAGAGTGTATTGGAGGTATGGGCCTTTATCAAAACCAAATCTCTAGCTGGCGATTGTCGAGAACACAAATCTTGCTTTTGAACCTCAGAATACCATCGGTGCCAATCCAAAAACTGACTGTACTCCCATCTATACCTGACTGGCAACCTCTATACAATACGCATCCGTCCTTTGAGCATCTATAATCTGATCCATTAAATTTGGCTCGATCCTAAAACTAGCCATAAACCCATAGCTCTCATAGGAAACCACATTAAGACTGAGGTTCGAGAACTACTCCAACAACTCGTGATCCCTAACCATCATATATGACACGATAGCCATGTACTTCCGATTCAGAACATCTGCCACTTTCCCGGGTGGTACAGTATCTCGCAGCCATAATCCTTTAACAACTCCATCCATCTTTGCTGTCTCATATTTAAGTCACGCTGCGAGACTAAGTACTTCAGACTCTTGTGGTCTGTATAGATCTGAAATGTCTCGCCATAGAGATAATGCCGCCATATCTTCAGTGCAAAAACCATTACGGCTAACTCCAAATCATGGGTCGGGTAGTTCTTCTCATGCTTCTTTAGCTGCCGAGAACCATAAGCAATCACCCGACCATTCTGCATCAATACACACCCTAATCCATGTGTGGAAGCATTTGTATACACCAAGAATCCACCTGATCCACTGAGAAGGACAAGTACTGGAGCTGTAGTAGGTCTCCTCTTCAACTCCTGGAAACTGAGCTTGCACACATCTTTCACTCGAACTTAACATCCTTACGTGTGAGTCGCGTCAGTAGAGCAGCTAGTCTAGAGAACCCTTCGACAAACCTGTGATAGTTTCCAGCTAGACCCAAGAAACTCTGTATCTCTATAAGTGTCTTAGGCCTCTCCCACTACACTATGGCCTTTATCTTGGATGGATCAACAGACACCCCGTCCTTCGACACTACGTGTCCTAGCAAAGTAATATGATCTAGCCAGAATTTGCACTTACTGAATTTAGCATATAATGTGATAACCGTAAATTTTTCCATTTATTGGAAATTAGAAATATTGAAAATAAATATTAGAGAAATTAAATAAGGGGAAATAAATAAAATTTGCGAGAAACGGGATATTGGTGAAAATCCTGAGAAATGAGGAAGTGATGAATAAGGAAATTCGTGTGAAGGAAATTAAATGAAAATAAAAATAAAATTGGAGTTATGGAAAATAAGGAAATGAGGAATTTAAATTGGATTAATGGAAATCCAAAATTTATAGAATAAAAATGGGTATATTATATATTTATATAATTAAATTATATAAATATATTTACACATGTTTTTATATAAATACATACGTATGTATATGAATATTAGTATATATTATAAAATGAAATATATACTATTTTGTCTTAAATAAATACATGTGTATATTATAAAATGTATTTATATAATTATAAATATATATGTACAGATATACATATATATATGAAATATATATTATTTTAAATAAAAGTATATGAATATATAAGAAAAGTAAATGTTATTTTATATTAGAGTTTCTAAGTATATATATTATATTATAACATTTATATGATTCTGTATATAAATGTTATTTATTTTAAAGTATATAAATATACATACATATACTAGATATATGTTTTGTAATATACAATATATATGATTTATATATAATATATATTGTCATATACTAGATATATGTTTTGTAATATACAATATATATGATTTATATATAATATATATTGTCATATACTAGATATATGTTTTGTAATATACAATATATATGATTTATATATAATATATATTGTATTACATTATATATGAAATAATATATGTATAATATATAGTATATATACATTATATGTATAAAATATAATTTTATAGCGTATAGTATATAGTGTATTATATGCTAAATGTGGAAATAAGACAAAAGAAAAACAAAAACAAAAGAGGAAAGAAAACGGAAGGAAGGAATCGGGAACCGACCTTCCCAGCCAGAGGGGCCGACGGCGGTGAAGCCGCCACCGCCTGTGAGAGGGGAAAAGGAAAGCGAGACGCCACCGGCCAGAGAAAAGAAGGAAGCTACCGGCCGCGTGAAGAAACGGAGAAAAATCGAAGGGAAAACAGAAGCAAACGCTGGAAGAGAAAAGAAAATGGCCGACGGCGGTGCCGGTCGAATCGGTGGCCGCCTTTACCACCGAAGCTTCACCGGAGGAAGAGGAAGCCGATGGAGGCCACCGGAGGTGCAATGGACGGCGAAGGAACGCCGGCGAAGAGGAAGAAGAAACCGAGGCAAAACCGCCTCGATCCGCCGTCGTGCTGCCGATCCAGGGCAAACGGAGGGCACCGGCAAGTTCGTCGTGCAGCCGGCCAGCTGAGGGACGCCTGAACCGTCGAAGAACCGGCTGTCAGCGAGGAACCGGCGAGGAAAGGAGTTGGACCGGTCTGAACCGGTCTGACCGGGAAAGGAAGAAGAAAAAAGAAAAGAAAAAGAAAAGAAAAAGGAAAAAGAAAAAGAAAAGAAAGAAAGAAAAGAAAAGAGGAAAAAGGAAGAAAAAGGAAGAAAAAGAGGAAAAAGGAGAATTTCGTGAATTCGGAAAATTTTCGAAAATTCGACAACCTGGGATTTTACAAAGTTCGGTAAGAAATCTTCCTGAGATTTAATTTTCAGAAAAATTAAATAAATTATGAAAAATTCTAAAAAAATTAGAATTTTATTTCCAGAAATTATTTTCAGCGATCGGGATAAGGAATCAGGAGAAATGGAGTGCGGCGCGATCGATAAGAGGAAGTCGCCGACCCGGAAAAAGGTAAGGGATGCATGTGCAGCACTGTAAGGATATTCAGTCTGCATATTTTAAATTGAAATATTTTATGCAATTATTTTATGAAAATTATTATGATGCATGATTTGCTGAAAATAATTTGGGAAGAAGTACTGGCTGAAAGATTTTAAACTGTATTTTCCGTGCAGAAGGTTAGTAAATCGGTAGCCGTTGTGTTGCCGAAAATTTTAGAAAAACTTTATAAAATCATATTAAATGATTTTATTTCTGAATTTCGATAGTAAATCACGAAACATGAGGAAATTTCTAAATTTCATAAAACATGAATATAATGAGATGGAATTTTAGAATATTCATGTATTCGAGAATGATGATAATGAAATCACCGAAAATTCTCGGAATAGATAAATTACACGAATTACAAGACGAAAGATGAAGTGAAATATAGTGAATATTCTTATGAATATTTTTATAAATATTCACTAAAGGATTTTAACCCTTATGGCTTTAAATTATTGAATTTTATATTTATATAAATTCCATAAAGGTTTATTTTATGATGAAAATAAGGTTTTGAGACTGGTTGGCATTCCTATCATGCTGATGCATGATATGCGATATGTTTAGTCCCGGTCGATGCCTAATCAGTGATCCACCGAGGACAATATAGGTTATGGTCATAGATTTGACCGGTGTATTCCTTACCCTTCGAGGTTTATAGTATGATGAGATTAATTCCTATCTTAGATTCCATAAATGATAGGTGACATGTAAAAAGGAAAGTGTTTTACATGACATGGAATATGTCAAACGGAGAATGTGATATATGATGCGTGACATGTGAAAAGAACATCCTTCATACAATATGAGAAGGAAAATCAATTGAATTATAGCATTTTTACAAAATGCTCATTTCGGTACTGATTATAGTATTGTGAGATGATTCTCATAAGATATGAGATACAAACATGTAAGATGTTTTCAAAAAGGAAGAATTGATAAATCTAACATTCTTACCATGAATTGAAATGGAATATTAGATTATAAGTGCTACACGTGTTCTGATGTGTTAGTAAAGGCCAAACCGAGCAAAGACTCAATGATTGTACCGTATGAGTCACCTCTAGAATCCTTCAGGAACTAAGTGCTACACGTGTTCTGATGTGTTAGTAAAGGCCAAACCGAGCGAAGACTCGATGATTGTACCGTGTGATTCACCTCTAGAATCCTTTGGGAACTAAGTGCTACACGTGTTTTAATGTGTTAGTAAAGGCCAAACCGAGCAAAGACTCGATGATTGTACTGTGTGAGCCACCTCTAGAATCCTTCGAGAACTAAGTGCTACACGAGTTTTGATGTGTGAGTAAGAAATTTCTATACCATGGGAGCCACCTCTAGAATCCTTCGGGAACTAAGTGCTACACGAGTTTCGATGTGAGTAAGAAATTTCTGTACCGTGTGAGCCACCTCTAGAAGACTCAAGGGACCTAAGTGCTACATAGATTCTTTGTGAACTATGGGGAGCCACCTCTAGAATCCTTTGAGCACTAAGTGCTACACGAGTTCCTCGATATGACACTTAGCTCTATTGCTAGTTAGAAAGGATGTCGAAACTGAATCAGTGAATTGGGCTTATGCCTAAAGTGGTTAAGTAATCGGTTATATGGGAATAGATTTTAATAGCTTATTTTGCTCTTTAAAGGACAGTACTAATTAAGAGAGTACATTAAAACATGAAATGAATTTTAAAGAAATAAAATGATGATTTAACTAATATTCTTTTCAAAGAATATACGAATATTAATTATTCTATTTAAATGCTTTATTTCGTAGAAGCATTATTTTGAAAAGAATATGAAAAAGGTTATGAAAGTTTAAAAAGGAAAAGGATTTATTAATTCAAAACAAAAAGAAAAAAATTCTCTCTACAGTTGCTTCTAGGTTCCGTAACAAGTATGGTATTCTAAAATACCTACCTTACTCCATTCGAATTCCTAGCCGACTGTAGTATCTTTCCTACATGCGAGCCTAGAGCCCATAGGAAAAAATGAAAAAGATTTTCATCATATAGGAAGCTGAGTATCAAGTGAGGCATATAATTCTCTTACTGAGCCGTGGTTTTGCTCACCCCTTAATTTTCAACATTTCAGGTTTTGACGAATGTGAGTTCAGTGGATTGTGGATCCTGGCTGTACACGAAGGACAATGTGTCATGCCGACTGATTATTTGAGGTATGATCATTTATTCTCTGTATTTAGACACGTCAACAGTACTACTTATCTGATTAGTTACGATAGGGGATGTGTATAATATAAACAATATTATGTAAAATTGTTTAGCAGTCAGTAGAAGTGAAGTATCGTAGACAGCCCAACCGGTTAAGTTGTGTATAAGAAGATGAAAAATGTGGTCACGGATCGTGACAGATTTAATGGTATCATAGCAATGGTTGGCCTGATGTCTGTGGATACTTTTGGAAGGAAAAGAGTTAAACATCCCCGGTAGTACTCTGTCGTTTGAATACATAGAGAAAATAAATGATTGTAAATGGAGTAAAATGATTTAAAGGGAGTGAGAAAGTCTAAACTGAGAATGTTAAAGAAGAAAATAGGCTCAGAAATTACCGAATTATTGGTGATTCTTCTAGTCTAAATGAAGGCCTGTTCGATAAGGAACAGAAATGGACTCGGTGAGGGCCCCACCAGTACTTTTCTGTCCGAACCGAACTGAGACCTGAAAGTGATGGTATAAAGTAGAGGAATGAAATATCATCATTAAATAGACTTTAAGATCACCGATTGAGTGTAATTTGAAGAGAGAGAAAATTTTTAACCAAAAATGACCAAAATAGCCCTACCCCCAAAATTTTACCGGGAGTTAAAATAGATCACCAGAAGTTGGAATTGACCGATTTGACAGAGAAATTAATGTTATAAAGCTGAATTACAAGTAAATTAATCCCATTGTGGATTTTAGTGAACTTCTCTGTCGAAAATCGAATGAGATTTTAACTTGCTGTTATAAGTATCAGAAAGGATACTATCAACATATAGATGATCAGTTCATTGATTTAAATGTATATTGAGGAGATAGAAATAAATGTCGAAATGACGAAAAGGCCCCTATATTGGGCGATGTTCGAAATAGTGTTAAAACCGAGCTAAATTGGAATCCATTGATAGTAATGGAATTATTAATGGCATAGAAGAAGTCATATGAATCTAACGATCCCTATTACTGATTCCACTAACACTTAGATTACGGACGCGAAAGAAAAACCCCGAGTGGACTGTGGGCCATAGGGGATAACAGTACAGTTGAGTGAGGCGGCCAGGGCCCTCCCACGAGTGGACTTTGGGCCATAGTGGTAAATCCTGGGCTTTATAATAAAACAATCCGTGAGGGACTAAGTGCCACGTCTGTGTGACGGGGGCCACCTCTAGAACCCAAAGCGGACAATACGGATGAGTAAGGCACTGGGGTGGTAAATCCCTGGTTAACGGAGATCCAGGCACTCCCGGTCCTTACAATAAAACGAGTACGGATGAGTGAAATGGCTCAGTAAATCCCTGAAAGAAACGGTAAATCCGGGGCTTCACAATAAAACGGTATGATGTGATCCAAAGAGTGTAGTGGAATGTCATCAGATGTTTGGCCCGGTTATTGACTGAAAGGGTCGAAAAATTAAGAGGGTACTGAACGGGATCGTTGAATACTATGAAAAGTGAAATGATTACAGGAATTGATTGATAAGGTGAATAGTACCAATAATGAAATACATACTGGTGTGGTTACTTATGGTTTTATACGTTTTTACTACTTTGAGGTGTCAAACAGATAATCTTATATAGAACCGACATATCTTGAAATATGTGCAACAGAATGAGGTACTGTTTTGAGTACCGTAAATTAAAGAATAAATATAAGAACAGTGAAGTGATAAAAAGAAGATGACAACGAACTTAAATTATTCAGGACCCTTGAGACAGAACTGTGATGGGCGACCCAATGATGGGCGACCTGTAGTGGATCATGTGTTTTGAGATATAGGCAAACTATGTTATCGCCGACTCACTAGTAAGGGTAAACTTGGGGCGAAAGGAATTGCCTAGGGAATGCTCGCCAACGGCCGATACGAACGGGCGAGGCTCTTACAATTATCTCATTGGTAACACGAGAGTAAGGAACTAGGTAAGTAAGGGTGCCAAGGTTCAAGCCTTGTGGATAATATACTCAAGGGAATTAAGCTTGAATTCAATAAATGGAAATGGTTTTGAAGTGAATAACTGAATTGAAACGAGTAGCTGTAAAGTGTGTTGATAACTATTGTACTTGATACAGCTTACCAGAATGAGATTCGTAACGCTGTAAAGTATGACTAAGTAATGAAATCAAGGTAGAGTATGTATCAAAATGATTTGAATATAGAATGTCTCTGCCTTAAGAATACACTGTGAAATGATGGGACATAAAGATGAAGGTCCAAAATGATAAGAGAAGTGTGGTTAAAGAAACTATCGGATCAATATCTCGATAAATTCCAGAGTAACATAGATTGAGAAATCAGGTGAATGTTGACTCGATTGTGGATATGAAATTTATTCTTAAGCTTGTATCGAAGAATATAGAAGAAATCCAACAAGCTCAAGAAAATAATTTTTGGAAAATGTTATGGATGATGAAATCCACAAGTATCGATGTAAAGGATGGAAATACAAATAATATGATTTGAGGATGAATTAAATGATGTATTAAAATTTTTGTTATACAATAAAGTTCTTATGAAGAACAAATAAATATCATATGGAAGTGATGCCTTAAATATGATTTAATCGGAGATGTATAAGGAGCTTATAAGAGCAATCTTTGTAAAAGGCATCATCAGATGAAAAGTTGAAGAATGATGGTCACAAGATGATGAGAAATGTATGATTAAAGAAAATATCAGATTTGATTTCCGATAAAACTTCCAGAGTTATATAAATTAGAGGAATCGAGATAACATTGACTCGATTTTTAATATGAAGTTAAATTCTAAGTTTATATCGGAGGATGTAGAAAGAATCCGAAAAGTTCAAGAAAATAACTCTGGAAATTGTGTAAATAATGAAATTCACGTGTAAAGGTCTGGATGACGAAAATACAGATAATGAAAAACTGAGAATAATGAAATTGTTTGTATAAGTATAAATGAGAGAAATACAAATGATATTGAGTTGTAGATGAATTAAAAAGGATGTATTAATGTCCTATCATTGATAAAGTTCTGGTGAAGAACAAGTATTCATCTACATGAAAACAGACGCTTTATGGAGCTGATTAGGGATGTGTGAGGAGTTAATAAGATTAGCCTCAGTATAAAAAGTCCTTAGATAAAAGATTGAAGATTGGTGTCCATAAGATGATGATTTGAACTCGGAGTGAATTTTACGAGTTCCGATTGAAGTTACAAGGTAAATGAGTTGCCTTGTGAAGTAGATAAGCCTAAAGAACGAGGCATCCTTACATGAGTAAATTGATGAAATACTGATGAGTCTAAAGTATAAATGGAACATGAGCAGCATTATGATATGATCCTTAAACTCTTAAAGGCTGTGAAATTATGCTAAGATTAGCAACTAAGAAATTTGGCTAGACAGTATCTCTTCTTGAGACATATGATCTCGTGACGACAGGATGACAGTGAACCTGTCTATGATATAAAGATAATGATTGAGATGCGAAAGTAATGGGTCTAGCTAAATACTATTATCAGCCTATAAAAGAGTGATGAGACTAGCTGCTCTATAGAGGAGATCTAATTAAAGAAATGAAAGTTGGTAGATGGATAGTGTAAAGAATAGATTGTATGCGAGATTTTAAAAGATCTTAGCTATATAGTACCATACCAATCGAGAAAACCGACAGAAAGGATAAGAGTAAAAATATGAAAAACGAAACTGAAAGTGGAATAAGGAAATAAATTGCAAAATGAGAAGGGAACATCAATATGAAACAGCTCCCGAAGTTAAGACTGATGGTGATTCGTGTGGTTATCACATAACTGTGGCAAGATGTAAAAGCAAGCCAACTTTGATAAGTACAATTAATGATACTCAAAGGAGTAAGATAATTGATATGTTTACTGCTAGTATATAAATAAGAAATGTTTGTACATATAACCACTTCGAAATGATAGAAATGGTGGAATCGTATAGATAATGTGGTGCTTAAATGGATAATTTGAGGATTCAATCATAATCTAAAGTGTGAAAAGAGATCTAAAGACCATACTACATGAAGAGAATATGATAGTCTCATGAATTATGATCGTAAGAGATGAGCTATAGTAAAGTCGGCAAATGAGATGCAGCCTTGGTGGAATAAGTGTGAAAAAGAATATTGTGGACAATAAAGAGTCCAAAAGAGAAATGATGATATGGAAGTGATTAAAGACTGATTATCTAAATAGAATCACTTTCCATTATCAGACTTATAGAATTCTCTAGTGCCTTAGTCGCAGTATAAGTGTTAAACGGTGTGAATGTGTATGTACAGTTCCAGTGAGCCTTACATGTGATGGGAGTCTCTGAGTTGCCATATGCTAATGAGAGATAGCAAAAGGCCTTGAGATCCCAAGTATATTGTTAGCGCCGCTCCATACTGATATATATATATATATATATATGAGCGTGAGATGTAAACGCTCCATGATATTGAGAGAGCGTGTGCATGAGATGTGAAAGCTACTGGGACACTTATATATAATTGATTGACATGAGTACATGATAGTACCAAATTATGTCGACTCTGCACTAAGTGAGAAGAATGGATGATGAACAGCATAGATCAGCTGTAATATTAAAATATTATGTATGGCTCTTATATGAAAAGAGTAAAAGTGAATAACTCTCGATTTGAGAAAAGAAATTACATGAACTTAGACATATATGATGAAAAACAGCATGTAGTGGTCTAAAGTACTCTTGATGTTGGAAGTGTACTGGCAGTATTACTTGGAGGGTGAACTAAAGGTCAGAAGTCGTAAGTATACGGCATGTACCACCTTTGGACTTAAGTTAAATTCGGATGACCGAATTTCTTAAGGTGGGGAGGATGTGATAACCGTAAATTTTTCCATTTATTAGAAATTAGAAATATTGAAAATAAATATGAGAGAAATTAAATAAGGGGAAATAAATAAAATTTGCGAGAAACGGGATATTGGTGAAAATCCTGAGAAATGAGGAAGTGATGAATAAGGAAATTCGTGTGAAGGAAATTAAATGAAAATAAAAATAAAATCGGAATTATAGAAAATAAGGAAAGGAGGAATTTAAATTGGATTAATGGAAACCCAAAATTTATAGAATAAAAATACGTATATTATATATTTATATAATTAAATTATATAAATATATTTACACATGTTTTTATATAAATACATACGTATGTATATGAATATTAGTATATATTATAAAATGAAATATATACTATTTTGTCTTAAATAAATACATGTGTATATTATAAAATGTATTTATATAATTATAAATATATATGTATAGATATACATATATATATATTATTTTAAATAAAAGTATATGAATATATAAAAAAAGTAAATGTTATTTTATATTAGAGTTTATAAGTATATATATTGTATTATAACATTTATATGATTCTATATATAAATGTTATTTATTTTAAAGTATATAAATATACATACATATACTAGATATATGTTTTGTAATATACAATATATATGATTTATATATAATATATATTGTATTACATTATATATGAAATAATATATGTATAATATATAGTATATATACATTATATGTATAAAATATAATTTTATAGTTTATAGTATATAGTGTATTATATGCTAAATATGGAAATAAGACAAAATAAAAACAAAAACAAAAGAGGAAAGAAAAAGGAAGGAAGGAATCGGGAACCGACCTTCCCAGCCAGAGGGGCCGACGGCGGCGAAGCTGCCCCCGCTGGCGAGAGGGGAAAAGGAAAGCGAGACACCACCGGCCAGAGAAAAGAAGGAAGCTACCGGCGGCGTGAAGAAACGAAGAAAAATCGAAGGGAAAACAGAAGCAAATGCCGGAAGAGAAAAGAAAATGGCCGACGGCAGTGCCGGCCGAATCGGTGGCCGCCACTACCACCGAAGCTTCACCGGAGGAAGAGGAAGCCGATGGAGGCCACCGGAGGTGCAATGGACGGCAGAGGAACGCCGGCGAAGAGGAAGAAGAAACCGAGGCAAAACCGCCTCGATCCGCCGCAGTGCCGCCGATCCAGGGCAAACGGAGGGCACCGGCAAGTTCGTCGTGCATCCGGCTAGCTGAGGGATGCCTGAACCGCCGGAGAACCGGCCGCCGGAGAACCGGCCGCCGGCGAGGAACCGGCGAGGAAAGGAGCTGGACCGGTCTGAACCGGTCTGACCGGGAAAGGAAGAAGAAAAAAGAAAAGAAAAAGAAAAGAAAAAGGAAAAAGAAAAAGAAAAAGAAAAAGAAAAGAAAGAAAGAAAAGAAAAAGAGGAAAAAGGAAGAAAAAGGAATAAAAAGAGGAAAAAGGAGAATTTCGGTAATTCGAAAAATTTCCGGAAATTCGACAACCTGGGATTTTACAAAGTTCGGTAAGAAATCTTCCTGAGATTTAATTTTCAAAAAAATTAAATAAATTATGAAAAATTATAAAAAAATTAGAATTTTATTTCCAGAAATTATTTTCAGCGATCGAGATAAGGAATCGGGAGAAATGGAGTGCGGCGCGATCGATAAGAGGAAGTCGCCGACCCGGAAAAAGGTAAGGATGCATGTGCAGCATTGTAAGGATACTCAGTCTGCATATTTTAAATTAAAATATTTTATGCAATTATTTTATGAAAATTATTATGATGCATGATTTGTTGAAAATAATTTGGGAAGAAGTACAGGCTGAAAGATTTTAAACTGTATTTTCCGTGCAGGAGGTTAGTAAATCGGCAGCCGTTATGCTGCCGAAAATTTTAGAAAAACTTTATAAAATCATATTAAATGATTTTATTTCCGAATTTCGATAGTAAATCACGAAACATGAGGAAATTTCTAAATTTCATAAAACATGAATATAATGAGATGGAACTTTAGAATATTCATGTATTCGAGAATGATGATAATGAAATCACGGAAAATTCTCGGAATAGATAAATTACATGAATTACGAGACGAAAGATGAAGTGAAATATAGTGAATATTCTTATGAATATTGTTTTAAATATTCACTAAAGGATTTTAACCCTTATGGTTTTAAATTATGGAATTTTATATTTATATAAATTCCATAAAAGTTTATTTTATGATGAAAATACGGTTTTGAGACTGGTTGGCTTTCCTATCATGCTGATGCATGATATGTGATATGTTTAGTCCCGGTCGATGCCTAATCAGTGATCCACCGAGGACAATATAGGTTATGGTCATAGATTTGACTGGTGTATTCCTTACCCTTCGAGGTTTATAGTATGATGAGATTAATGCCTATCTTAGACTCCATAAATGATAGGTGACATGTAAAAAGGAAAGTGTTTTACATGACATGGAATATGTCAAACGGAGAATGTGATATATGATGCGTGACATGTGAAAAGAACATGTTTCATATAATATGAGAAGGAAAATCAATTGAATTATAGCATTTTTACAAAATGCTCATTTCGGTATTGATTATAGTACTGTGAGATGATTCTCATAAGATATGAGATACAAACATGTAAGATGTTTTCAAAAAGGAAGAATTGATAAATCTAACATTCTTACCATGAATTGAAATGGAATATTAGATTATAAGTGCTACACGTGTTATGATGTGTTAGTAAAGGCCAAACTGAGCAAAGACTCGATGATTGTACCGTGTGAGTCACCTCTAGAATCCTTCGGGAACTAAGTGCTACACGTGTTCTGATGTGTTAGTAAAGGCCAAACCGAGCGAAGACTCGATGATTGTACCTCGATGATTGTACCGTGTGAGTCACCTCTAGAATCCTTTGCGAACTAAGTGCTACACGTGTTCTGATGTGTTAGTAAAGGCCAAACCGAGCAAAGACTCGATGATTGTACCGTGTGAGCCACCTCTAGAATCCTTCGGGAACTAAGTGCTACACGAGTTTTGATGTGTGAGTAAGAAATTTCTGTACCGTGGGAGCCACCTCTAGAATCCTTCGGGAACTAAGTGCTACACGAGTTTCGATGTGAGTAAGCAATTTCTGTACCGTGTAAGCCACCTCTAGAAGACTCAAGGGACCTAAGTGCTACATAGATTCTTTCTGAACTATGGGGAGCCACCTCTAGAATCCTTTGTGCACTAAGTGCTACACGAGTTCCTCGATATGACACTTAACTCCATTGCTAGTTAGAAAGGATGTCGTAACTGAATCAGTGAATTGGGCTTATGCCTAAAGTGGTTAAGTAATCGGTTATATGGGAATAGATTTTAATAGCTTATTTTGCTCTTTAAAGGACGGTACTAATTAAGAGAGCACATTAAAACATGAAATGAATTTTAAAGAAATAAAATGATGATTTAACTAATATTCTTTTCAAGGAATATACGAATATTAATTATTCTATTTAAATGCTTTATTTCGTAGAAGCATTATTTTGAAAAGAATATGAAAAAGGTTATGAAAGTTTAAAAAGGAAAAGGATTTATTAATTCAAAACAAAAAGAAAAAAAATTCTCTCTACAGTTGCTTCTAGGTTCCGTAACAAGTATGGTATTCTAAAATACCTACCTTACTCCATTCGGATTCCTAGCCGACTGTAGCATCTTTCCTACATGCGAGTCTAGAGCCCATAGGAAAAAATGAAAAAGATTTTCAGCATATAGGAAGCTGAGTATCAAGTGAGGCATATAATTCTCTTACTGAGCCGTGGTTTTGCTCACCCCTTAATTTTCAACATTTCAAGTTTTGACAAATGTGAGTTCAGTGGATTGTGGATCCTGGCTGTACACGAAGGACAATGTGTCATACCGACTGATTATTTGAGGTATGATCATTTATTCTCTGTATTTAGACACGTCAACAGTATTACTTATATGATTAGTTACGATAGGGGATGTGTATAATATAAACAATCTTATGTAAGATTGTTTAGCAGTCAGTACAAGTGAAGTATCGCAAACAGCCCAACCGGTTAAGTTGTGTATAAGAAGATGAAAAATGTGGTCACAGGTCGTGACATATAACTTCCGATCTCTAAAGGTCTGCAGGACTATACGAAGGTGCTGCTTGTGCTCCTCTAGAGGCTTAGAATACACCAGAATATCATCTATGAATACGATCACGAACTTATCAAGATAGGGTTTAAACACCTCGTTCATCATGTAAAAGCCTTTCCTGTTCAAATCGGCCATCAGTTAGCATCCCCTAGGCCTCATTGCCCCAGGTTTACCCTTACAAGTGAGTTGGCGAGCATCCTTAGTCGCCCACACCTCACTAACGTATTGTCCGCTCTTGGGCAGTCGCCCATCGCGACTTTGTCCCAATGGTCATGAAGAACTCATGAATAATCCCTTAAGCACATTTTACATGAGACGCTCGAACCCTAGTACTTCTCATTAAGTACCCGAGCCTTACACTCATGTTACCATTGAGACAACTTGTAAGGCTCGGGTACTTAATGAGAAGTAGTTAATGCTAACATGAGTGTAAGGCTCGAGTACTTAATGAGAAGTAGTTAATGCTAACATGAGTGTAAGGCTCAGGTACTTAATGAGAAGTACCAAGGTTCAAGCGTCACATGTAAAACGCGCTCAAGGGATTATTCGTGAGTTCTTCAGGACCCTTGGGACAAAGCTGCGATGGGCAACCACCTAAGAGCGGACAATACGTTGTGAGATATGGGCAAATGAGGATGCTTACTAACTCACTTGTAAGAGTAAACCTGGGGCAATGAGGCCTAGGGGATGCTCACCGACGGTCGATTTGAACGGGCAAGGCTCTTACACATCAAGCCCATAAATGCTGCAGGGGCATTTGTCAATCCAAAAGGCATCACTAGAAACTCGTAATGTCCATATCGAGTCTAGAATGCTGTCTTGAGAACATCCGACTCCTGAATCTTAAGCTGATGATAACCTGATTGGAGATCTATATTAGAAAATACCTATGTACCCATAAGCTGGTCAAATAAACCATCAATCTTGGGCAAGGGATACTTGTTCTTGATGGTCACCTTATTCAACATATGATAATCAATGCATAACCGAAGGCTACCATCCTTTTTCCGGATGAATAATACCAGTGCACCCCACAGAGACATGCTGGGACGGATAAATCCCTTATCCAATAATTCCTGGAGCTACTTATTAAGCTCCTCAAACCATGTTAATGCCATTCGATATGGGGGCTTTGAAATAGGCTCCATGCCGGGTACCAAGTCAATGGTGAACCTAATCTCCCAATCCAATGGTAACCCTGGCAAATCCTCTAAAAATACGTCTGAAAAATCCATGACCACAAGAATCTCATGTAGCTCGGGATGTCTCTTTTCCACGTTCTCTACATAGGCAATAAAACCTTTAACACATCCACATAACACTTAAACAATTTAGTAAACATATCACTTCCATTATAACTTATCAAAAAGTTTTACAATGTAGCGGTCTAGTTGAGAGAAGTTAACAAACTTAGTATAACAGTCTAAAGTCACAAAATTCGTAACTAACTAATCAATTCCTAAGATTACATCAAAATCATACATAGTTAACAAAATTAGGTTAGTTGTCATTTCCTTCTCTCCTACAGTTGCTTTACAATTTCTATACACTACATTAGTAATTTATGCTAATTTGAAAGGAGTATTTACTTGTAATGTACACCCTAGTGGCTCCGGTTCTACTGGGACTCTGTTAGCACAAGTAGGAGATATGAATGAATGAGTAGAACTAATATCGAATAATACAATTACAAGTATATAGAAAATATAAATTTTACCTTTAATAAAATCTGCGGATGCGTCAGTAGTCTACTGATCCAACATGTACACCCGTCCTTGAGTCACGGGCTTCTTACCATTCTTTGCTGCAGTCGCCTGTCTCAGCTGTGAGGGTGTAGCTCTCTCTGTCTCAATCAGAGCTGCTAGTGCCGGTACTGGTGGAATAAGGGTTGGAGTGGTAGATGCGGCTGACTCTTGTAACATCAAGCAGTCTCTCATCAAGTGTCCTATCTGCCCACATCCATAACAGGCCTTAGTCAACAAGTAGCAAGGCTGTGTACCATGCAACCGTCCACAAAGCATACACCTGGTCGCAGTACTCCTTGGTGTCGAGGTGGGGCTAGTGGTAGGGGCTATAGTAGCTAATCTAATAGATCGCCCCTCAAAAATCTGAATGCTCGATGGTCTAGCCCTCTTAGGTTGCTCTTTACCTAATCTGTACTCTGTACCCCTCTTCGCTTAACCCTTACCTTTAGCCTTCGCCTTAGATGCTAGCTTAGAATGAAACTACTCAAAGTCTTGCTCGCATAGCTGAGCCCCATCTCACAACCTCATCATATATATGAATGCCAAATAGGGCCAGCTTTGATCTAATAGATGGTCTCAACCCAACCTTAAATCTGTTAATCTTATGTCAGTCGTCTACTTGTATTAGTGGATCAAATATGCTAAGTGTGGTGAACCTCGAATCATACTGATCCATTGTCATACTCCCCTAAACCAACTCCATAAACTCCTACTGTAACTTCTTATGAGTTGCATCGGGGATATACTGGCAACGAAATGCTTCAACGAATACCTCCCAAGTAATCACTGGATGCTGGGCAAATAAGACAGTTTGAGTAGACTTCCACCAATGCTCTGAATCATCAGTCATCTGGAACACTGCTAATCTGACTCTCTCCGTATCTGAACACCTCATGTATCGGAATAATTTCTCTATAGCAATCACCCACTACTCTGCTACTAATGGATCTCTGTCTCCCTTACATTTCTGTGGATTAAGCTTAGTAAACTGCCGCACTAAAGCTACATCATAGTAAGACTCCACATCTCGAGGCAACTATACTGGTGGTGGTAGGGGTATAGCTTGTGCCTGCTATACAGGCTGCGGTGTAGGCTGAGGCTCGGGAACTGGCTGTGTAGGAGGTAGTGGAGGTGGTGCAACTGGTGGAGCTACTAGAGCTGCTCGCTCTCTCTCTGCCCAGTTAGCAGCCCTGTCAGCAGCTCGATCTGTGTGACACATGGCAATAAAGTCTGCCAACATCTTCTCCATCTGTGACATCTGAGTGTTCGAGCTCTCTAGCTGTGGAGGGTGGTTAAGTGCTGGGGCAGGCTCCAATACAAGCTTCGTCATGTGAGGCCCTGGAGTCTGCTTTTTTCTACCTCTGCCTCTACCCCTATTCGTGCGAGTTACCTATCGTCCACTCATTTCTGCACAGCACAGACAATATATCGATTTTTAGTTAGTCACTTATTTATATATCTAGACTATACAATACTACAGTGGATATTTATCACTTCACTTTATTATAGAGACACTGACGGACATTAAGCCAGCCTCGCTCTGATACCAATAAATACTGTCACAATCCACATATACAGTATTTCATGCATTTCCACACATTTAACAAGGGTTGGGCTGTCTACGATGCCTTTATTTCCCATTTTCTTTACACAGTAAACATTTTGTAACCGTAATTTACAATTAAATAAGAATATTTACATATCATAATTCATTTATCGTTGACATCCCTTGTTTATATTTACAACACAATTGTACTGTAAAACAAGTCTGAACATATAAAGTAAATGATTATACCTCTAGGATCTACACTAGCTGCCTCGGGGTACTCAAAGCGCAGTCGAAAATCCTCGGATAGTATATCACGTAGTCACTGGAAGTACTCTGTGGATGGTGAAAATAAAGGAGTGAGCAAACCACGGCTCAGTAAAGGAATTGTATGCATAACTTGATATCACGAAATTTATACGCCATAAAATCATTTATTTTCCTATAGATACACTAAAGACATAAAGGAAGGATACTATAGTCAGCTAAGAATCGAGATGGAGCACGGACGGTATTTTGAAACATTTGTCTCGAAACCTAAAAGCGATTATAGGGAGTAAATATTGATTATTGAAATAAAACACTTTTCCATAACATTTCATAATAAATTTCAAATCAATACTTTTATAAATTAAAGCATTTAATCAAATAATCTAATATTCATATTAAATCATAAAAAGAATATTAGATTAATAAATCACAATTTCCATTTGAACACATTTCACATATATCACTGAAAAATTCGTAAACAGTATCGTACTCACTTTAGTACAGTAAACCGTTTAGAAATCATCACCCATTTCATTGAAAACATATGGATAATCACTTATCATTTAATATCACCATTCATTTAAAACATTTTAATATCACAATAAATGGTAGAGACTAAGGCATCACCTAATATATATCATGCTACAATCCCTTTTAGGGTATAATAATCATCATATGAGATCTATGGCCATAGTTTATAATTGTCCTCAGTCGTACACTGATCAGGTGTCAACCGGAACGCTGAAGATAGGATCAGTATCAACAGCTTCACATATCACATATCACATATCAACATGATACGAGGCCTATCAGTCTTAAAACAATATTCACACAATCGTATCACCTTTATGGAAATCAATAAAATAGATAAAATCTTCAGTCAGTCCATAAAGGTTTTATTTATCAAATAGTGAAAATTTACTGAAAATAATTTATAAAATATTCACTTATCAACATTTCCCTTTATAGACCACTGATTACATTGTAAAACATTTAGGAGAAATTTTCAGTAACATTACTTTCATTAATTTCGGTAACATGAATATTTAAATAATATTTTTCGATGTATTCATGTTTTATGAAAAATCTTAAATATCTCATTTTCAAGGCTTGGAAAATAAATCAATAATGTATTAAAATATTTCATAACATTTTTAGAAAATTTTCTAAAAGAATTTTAGTAGCGTAACGGCTGCGAATATCTTACCCTCCCTGCAGTTTCATCACAGTATAATACCAGCCAAAAATCACAGTTTTCACAGTTTCCAAGGGCAATTCATTTCCAAATATTCCTATAAAATTATTTGCATTCAAATCATGCATCCAAAATATCCCTATATCTACACACGCATCACTTACCTGTTTGTTTTAGTCGACCTTCTCGATTGCACCACGCGTATTTCGTCTCCCGAGCTGTAGATAATTTTACCAAAATATTAGCTCATTTAATACTTATTTTTAAGCTATCATTCATGCTCAATTGCAGCCACATTGTACACTGCAAATATTTATGCAGTATATTTTCTACAGGTGCTAAAACACAACTTCTCCATTTTAAGTCGAATTTTGAATCCGATTACACCGGTGGACTCCTTGTAATTTCTACAGTCTAATGGCTTCTCAAAACCGTCGAATGCAGCCATGAATCCCTCTTCCCTTCGCTTGGCCGAATACACCTTCTTGAATTTCTCATGGAAATTCAACAATTTAATGCCATATTCTTGCTTAGCCATTCTCATTACATCATCTAGCATCATTTTCATGCATGAAAGATCAAATTTCCCTTAGGTTCACATCGTGGCTGAAACCTCTGTTTAATGGCACATTGTGATTTAATTCAGTTTAATCAAAGCTAATGGCATGAACACGTTTAGCATGTTTAAATTAGTCATCCTACACCATTAAACCTAAAGGAAACACAATGTAGAGAAAGAAGAATACCTTGGCCAAATGCTTCTGGCCCTCCTTTATTCTTGTTTTGTTGCTTATTCAATGATCTATTGGTATGGGTAGATAGAGGAGAGAGAATAAAACAATTTTCTAGTTTCGATTTTGGTGAAAAAATGTAAATTCGCTAAGATTTTTCTTGGTTTTCTTTTCTTTCTTCTTTTCTCCCTTCAATGGCATGAAGATAGTTGGAAGAGATGATGAATAGTAGCCGGCCATGAGCTTGATGGAATTATAAAAACTCTTCTAGAAGGCGGCAAAATGAAAAAAATGCCCCTAGTTATGAAAATTTCAGACAATTTTGCCCTTAAGCTTCCATAATCGTAAAACCTATGTAATTGCAATCCAAAATTTTGGATTCCATCCCCAAGTGCTCTTATTAGATATATTTTGATGAATAAAAGTGGTTTCGTCGACACATAGGACACTGATTGCATGAAATTACGGATTTACTCCTAGCGGACTGCCAGCAAAATTTTTTGATTTAACCTCTGATTCGATAAATCTATTGATACTATCTTAAACTCCTTTTCATGGAGAATATCATGATAGTTTTACTTCATCCAAATTCATTTTAGTTTGGGTACAATTTACGAAAATACCCTTAGGATGTAACCATCATTTTCTAATTTGTTTGTCGCACTTCCCAAAATAATGCAAATAAGGTATTTTGGGCCTCAAAATTTTCGCAATATAATTATTACACCTTTTGAACACTGTTTCTTCAATCATACACACATCTGGGCATTAATATTCAAGTGGGGCCTACATTACTATTTACTTATAATCTAACAAAAATATACAAAAATAAATAATTAATTAATTATTTTCACCTATACATTACAATATAAACAGTTCTCACACAAGTATTAGCTTCCAAATCCGGTGTGACATATATATATATATATATATATAATACGTGAATTACAACCACAATCAATTGTAACTACAATATATGTGTGTGTGTATGTGTAAAAAAGTAAATTAATTATCACAAAATTATTCAATCAAAAATTAGTTTGAAATTACCAAAAATTTCAATTTCAGAATACTCTTTTTAATATTGAAATAAAGGCTAGCAATAATACAAAAAAATATTAAACATTTCATTTTGGTTCATAAGGATGTACGAGACGGAATGGTAAATCAAACTTTGAGATTAAGGAGGTGGCAAACGTAGGGAGGTGGAGGTGATAGATGTGGGCAGGAGGCCAACTTGAGGGAGATTAAGGAGGACTATGCTAGAGGTCAACCGAGCTGGGTAAAAGATGGGAAAGATTGAACGGGCTAAAGGAGGTTGGGCAAAGAAAGGAGGAAGAAAAGGAGAGCGGGTGAGAGAAGAGAAAGTTAAAAGAAAGAAAGGGAAAAGAGAAGGGAGTTCTAATTTGATCTAGTCTTTAGTGAGGGAATTTGCGATGAAATTATGTCACCAAAGACCTGATAACAACTTTTGATCGTTGCTTTTTTTAATAAACTTTTTTCTTGGGAATCAGTGAAGGAAATTTCCCTACTGATTTTGACAATATTTAGCAATCAATTTTTGGGTGATGAATCCCATAAAACTATTTTTAAAAAATACAATTACGTTTTTAATGTATATTTATATTTTATTATGTATTTACAGTCAATATATAAGTTAAAGGTTTTTATTTTATTTTATTTATTTATGCCCTACAAACCGGGATGTGCTTTTAAAGATTTCTAGACATGGTTACTCTGAGATACTGGTGGTGCATACATGTTAAGCTGTCTCCAACTACTTCGTAGATATAGCAGTGAAACCATGTTCTCAAGAACCTGACAAGCTTTCACAAAGAAAAGATAAAACTCTGGGAGAAGCTTGGCATACATGTTGATTCACCCAATGGAGTCACAGAATCAAGGAAGATGGAGACAGATGAGGAAAGGAAGTAGTGTCCGGGCCAATGAGAAGTCTACAACTATCGCCTAATAGTAGTCCTAGAACTTCCTTGACTTGAAAACTGTTGGAAAAAATCTTTGATTTGACATTCTTTTTACATAGTACAGACAGATCATATATTTGTTGGATTATGCCCTTAGAACCATTCATTAGATGATTGACTTTGGCATTTTTATGTATCATGACATTTTTATTTATAGTTCATTATTATATTTGTCTTATAACTGCGTAATATAATCTTATATGATAATGTCCTTAGAATAGTAATAACACACTATTCTTAAAATATCCCTAGTCAAGTATTATTGTGAACAAGGATAACAATGATACGATAAGACTAGTATGTGGTTGACTGATGACCATTATCATGGATATAGGATATCAAGTCATCACATAGGTACATGTTAGAGAACTATGTCATCACATAGGTACATGTTAGAGAACTATGTACTGGATCGACCCTCCATGAGAACGCTACATGGATTGTTATATGAGTGTCATAAGCGATTCTCATAGTGATGATGGTGTATGTGATCCTTTGACTTGAGATCATCAGAGATCCCAACATAGAAAATTGCATACTTTAATGCTGCTAGATGTCATTCGTAACAGGATGGACTATAAAGGTAGTAATTGGGTATGCCTTGATCTATGTAGAGGGATGTTGAGTGATCAGGATAGGATTTATCCCTCTTATATAACAAGAGTGATGTCTTGGACCCTTTGATAGAGTGAGACTAAGAAATGCATGGTCGTGCTCGAATAAGTCAATATGAGATATTGATTTTATTTGTTTAATTAGTTTACTCAGGAATCAAGAAACGCTGATTAGACTATACAAGTGTGACACATTCCATGACTTGTGTCTAATCAAGACATCAAAGGATAAAGGGATTAGACTACATGGTAACATCTATCACGAGTAAGGTTATGTCGAGTCATTGACATTCTCGTTACATGGGTAGCAATGATGTGTTGCTAGATACCGCTCAATGCCTATGACAATTTTGTCATTGCCATTGTTTTGAGAACCTATTGGGTCGCACACTTAGAACGGATCAATAAGGAGCTTAATTAATCCTATTCTGAATTGGATTAAGGGTATATCTAATCCTATTCTGAATTGGATTAAAGATATAGCTAATCCTATTCTAAATAGGATTAGAGTTCTGTTTGGCAGTAAATTTTAGGGTAAAATTTACTGCCTATAAAAGGATGCTTTCTAAAACAAAGCGGCACAGAAAAAAAAAACAGAACAAAATTATTCTTTTAATCGAAGCTAGCAAATCGATTATAAGAATCAAAAACGCTCTTTAAGGCTTCTGATCGTGAGACGTTCAAGAGTCGTGAGATCCGTTCGTGTGGATACCATAGAGGTAGGAACGAAAAGTTGTTGCTTGTGACTCGACCAACGACAGAAATCAGAGAAAACGTTAGATAAAATCTCGAAACCCTAATCAGGCAACTCTCCGAATCGATCCTGGTGGAGGTCGAATGATTTAAATTCCGCTGCATGTTTGTTTCGGTTTCCTTCAATATTTGCATGCTTATTATCATTATCGTTGTCACTAATATTATCATTATCATTATCCTTATCGTTATTTTTATTGTTATCAGTTTTACTATTCGTTTTAGCAGAATTGATCCCTTGAATCCCAAAATTTTAATCTAAAACAAATTGTAATGTTGCGATGATCAGAGTTTGGTGAAAATTCTTCCAAACATTTTTTAGATATGTTATTATTCCACTTCAATAAAATACACGACCTCAATGTCACATGTCCACACATGATAATTGAAATAATATTTATAAAAAAAATCAAATGCATCTAATTTTTGGTCATATATATAAATATTTATGGATGTCCACATGATATGTATGGATGTTCACAAAATGGATAAACTTTGAAATAGTTTGAAAAGGATGAATATAAGAATTAAATTTAAACAATTGCCGATGAAAATAAAATGTTATTAAAATTTCATAAATGCTTAATGTACAATTGTATAATATAATTTTCAAGCTAAAATTTTGTGAATGAAATGCTTTTGCATTTTATTTTATATTTGTTTTTGTTCTTTAATATAAGCCAATAAGGAATTTTTTTACTTAATCTAATTTAAATAACATTTCAACTTATTAATATTAATTAACAAGGGAAAAAAAATCCTCCAAGCAACCTAATGTAACGTCCTGTTTCCACTCAAACAGCATCTAACCTTTTTTTTCTTATAATGGGTTAGGTTATTTATCGATGTCATCATCGATTCTTTCTTATCACATACATAACTTTATAACAATTTCAGTCCATCAAATGACAAATAAATATCAATAATATTATTAATTCATCTTATAATCAACTTGTACTGTCATTCACACATTCATTTCATACACAAGTCCTAGGCTCTCTTTATCATTACAGTACTTTCCCTATAATTTACATCCTCGTTATTATGTACAATTATTGAGCACTTTACAAATATGTCTGAGATATATATCACTAGCTTGAAACTCCACAGCACAAAACTTAAAATAATTAAGAAGCTATTTCTCAAATAAACTCTATATTTACCTCACAGTGGCTCCTTGCTACAGTGGCTCTGATACCAGTGTCTCCCGGAAATCTGCTCTAGCAGTGATGAATGTGGATAAAATTTGAAAGGAAAAATTTGAATTTGAAAAAAAAAATTAAATATGATTGATAGAATTTGGATAAATAGATTGATAAAACTTTTATTGATAATAAAATTTGGTTTACAAAATAAGAAAGACTGAGAGCTTTCAGAATTCCGAGAAATTGAAACTATCCCTCCTAAAAACTCTGCTTCTCAATGGTTTTAGAATCCTTTTTATAGAAAGGATTCTTTTACATCAGATGTCTCATGATTACAAAGTTTGGACAAACTATGGCCTACATCTGGTTGTAAAGTCACGCTTGTCTCGATTGATTGAAAGTTGAAAGTGGGACCTTGGTTGATTGACTAGTTGATGGGAATCTTACTGTGCTTGCCAGAAGAATCTTTACTGTTTGCTTTTTCTTGATTGATTGAAAGGCGGGGCCGTTGTCTGGAGCCTGTTGATGGAGCTTTGTCTGATGGGAATCTTACTGTGCTTGTCAGTGGAATCTTTACTGTTTGCTTTTTCTTTTTGTCTTGTCAGATTTGATTGAAGGCAAGACTCCAAAGCAGTCATCTTCATTGTCTTGAGCTAAATCCAGCGAGAGTAGAGATCCTGTGCTACTTTCAAGATTGCTGCTCTGATCACTGTTTTCTTCATCATCTGAGTTGACTGATTGGAGGATTTGTTTCGTCAATTCCTTGTATTCTTTCTTTGTTTTGGCCTGTGATAACAGTGCACTGGCATGTGACTTGGCTTGGAGAAACTGTGTGGTACCTGATGTTTGAGCTGATTTGCAAAATTCTGGGTGTTTCTGAAACCAATCTTTGACATTATCTCTTAAGCATTTTGAGTAGTCAAATTTCTCCTACCACTTTGTTTTGAATCTTCTAATGATTTGTTTGTGGCTTGATACTGGATCATTCATAAATTCATAGTGCCATGAAGAGATCCAAGACAGGCTAAAGATTGAGCAAAACATCAATGATTTCTGGAATCCTTGTTGAGTTTGTTCTTCTTGGAAATATTCACTGAAAAATTCATAAGCTTCCCATACTTGAGGGGGAAGGATTTCATGATTTGGTCCGCACCACTGCCACCAGTGAGTAAACCATACTAGGAATTGGTATTTGGTGTCTTTTTTTAAGTAAATGAGCCATGAATGGCGATTGTGTTGGTTTTCAAAGGTGAAGGTATTGAACCAAGCTTGTTGGTAATCCCAGTAATTAAATGTGGGACAATGGTGAAGTCTGGTGTTATAGCTGGCTGGAAATTTTTTTAGACTGTTTGGATCATTACCCCAGTCAATTGGTCTGAGGACTTTGAGAATTTGAGCAGTTGAATGGGTGATAAAGTCTGGTTGGTCTTTGTTGGCATAATGTTTGATTGCCAAGGAACCTGTTTCGATCAAAATATTTTCGTAAAAACTTTGAGGTTTTTGTTGATCCCATGATTTGTAATGAAAACCATTGAATATCTTTTTGATAACAATGTTTGGATTTTCGTGAAAATATTCAGGTTCAACAAGAACTATATGTTGAAATTGCTGTTTTGAAAAATATTTTTGATCAGCTTTAGGACGTGGATATGTAATCACCACTCCTTGTTTTGGGAAAATAGTTTGGAGAAGTTGGTTTTTTGAAATCATGACCTCTCTATTTTTTTAAATAGATTGTACCTCTGAAGAGGTTTGTGGTAATGACTCGGAGAATTGACGAATCATTTCCAGTTGTGATTCTTCAAAGTTGGATGATGACTCCTGTCTTTGGTGTTCTTGGGCAAAAATCTGTTGCCATGTTGGTATAGGGGATTGGGAGATGAGGGATTTTGATGGGGAATGGGTTTGCTTTTGCTTACCCTTGTCTTTTTTCTCTCTTTCTTTCTCTTTTTCTCTTCTTTCTGTGGAAGACATTGTGAAGGATTCTGAAGAAACTCTCTTGTGAGGAAATCTGGGAGAGAGTTAGAGTCCCCTTTTATAAATTCAATTTCAGAATCGAAGATTGATAAAATTGCTTGCCATCTTGCAAAAATTTGTTTGGATGCCATATTTTTCACATCTTTTTGAAGAATCTTTTTTGCAGATTTGCAATCAATTCTGAGAAGAAATTTTTGATTTAACAAGTCACTTTGAAACTTTGTGATGCATAAAACGATGGAAAGGATCTCTTTTTTTATTGTGGAGTAATTCTTCTGGGTACCATTCCAGTGTTTGGAAGTATACTGAACTATACTTTCTTTGTCATCTTTTAACTGTTTGAGGATTCCTCCGTATCCTATGTCAGAAGCATCGGTTTCTACGATTTTGAAGGCATTTGGATCTGCTAAATGCAGACATGGTAATTCTTTGATTTGGGCTTTAACAGATTGAACTACTTCTGTATGGGCTTGAGTGCATGGTGGAGGATTTTTCTTAAGTCTTTCATGAAGAGGTTTAAGAATTTTATTGAGATTTGGATAGAAATCTAAAATATAATTTAGACTCCCTAAAAACCTTTGAAGTTGGGTTTTATCTAAGATTTGATCAGGAAACTTATCAGCAAATTAGATTGACCTTTCTATTGGAGTAATGGTTCCTTGATAGACATAATGTCCTAAAAACCTTACTCGTGTTTGAAATAAACTAATTTTGGATTTGGAAACAACTAAACCATTTTGTTTGACGGCTTTAATGAAAATTGATAAATGTTTGAAATGTTGATCAATAGTTGTTGAAAATATTAATACATCATCAATGTATACTATCATAAATTGAGAATATTGGTGAAATATTTCATTCATTATCCTTTGGAATTCTGATGGAGCATTTTTAAGTCCAAATGGCATTACATTCAATTCATATTGTCCAAACGGGACTGTAAATGCTATTTTATACCTATCTTTTTCTGAAATTTGAATTTGCCAAAATCCTGATTTCATATCAAATTTTGAAAAGATTTGAGCATTGCAAAGTTTTTGAAGTAGATCTTTTTTATTTGGAATAGGATATCTAATCCATTTTAATGCTTCATTCAGAGGTTTGTAATTAATGACAAGTCTCGGTGTTCCTCGTTCTAGTTCTGCATTTTTATTGACATAAAAAGCTGAACAGCTCCAAGGAGATTTACTTTTTCTGATAAGTTTTTTGTTTAGCAGTTCTTGTATTTCTTTTTTGCAGTATTGCTCCATTTCTTGATTCATTTGGATTGGTCTTTCTTTTGTTGGAATTTGTTTTTCATCATAATATTTTTCATACGATAAGTCTACCACGTGTTTCTTTCTTTGCCAAAAAGCTGTTGGTAAATCAGAACAAATTGTTTTCTCAATTTCTGTTTGCAATAACTTTATCTTATTCTGTATTTGACGATTCTGTAATTGCCGTTGGATTCTTTTGAAATTAATATCTTCTTTTAAATAGAATATTTGATTTTGTTTGTCTTTGATTATTATATTAATTTGTTGATTTGTAATTGTTTTTTATTTTAATAAATTTATATTTCTTATCTTTGATTTTTCTGTAAAATTCCATATTAATTTTGATCCAAGGATTTTTGTAGATATTCCATTATTTGTTACTTTATATGGTTTGATTAGGGATATAAATGGTAATCCTAATATAACATTTTGACTAATATTTTTTATTATTAAAAATGGTGTCTTGAATGTAATTTGGTCTTTACAGATTTCTGCTTTTGTTAATTTGTATTGGATTTGGAGTTTTTCATTGTTTGCTGCTTTTAAACTTTCAAAAGTTTTCTCACAATATTTTGTTGGAATTATTCCTTCTTTAATACAATTTTGATCAGCTCCGGTGTCGAATAGAGCTATTGTTTCTACTAAAAATTCATTATTGATTAAAATTGATATTTTTATTAAGTATTTTTGGATTGAGACTTCAGTTAGGATATTTAAAAATTCCTGTGATGGTTGTTTGTCTTCGTCAGAAGATTCACTGGAAGTTTTTCCATTTGAGTTTGGTAAAGTTTTTAATTGTTGACTGTGCTATTGTTGTTGTTGTTTAAGCAATTTTATTTCTGTTTTAATATTGTGGATTTCATGTTGGAGGTCTTGGATAGTGATTTCTTTATTGGATGTTTGTATTTTATCAAAGATTATATCTTTTAAATTATAAGATTTTGAAGTTGATGAGATAAAAGTTGGTGTAGAGAGGGATTTTTTTAATTGTTCTAAATAATCTTTCTTAATATGAGGATCTTGTATTTTATCAATTATTTCCATCATCAATTCTTGGTCTTTTGTTAAGACATTGAGTGTCTCTTGGTCTGAAGATGTCTCTATGTCATCCATTTGATTAACTTGTATATCTGACGAAGATTGTGATTCAGTATTTGAAGTTTGTGTCTCTGAAGTTGTATATGTTAGAAGTTCACAGATTTTTTGGTTGGTTTCTTGATCAAATTGTATTTGATTTAGTCTTCCCTTTATTTTACAATATTTTGAAATATGTCCTGTTTTCCCACATCTATAGCATTTTATGTTTGGATTTTTCCATTCCTTTTTAGGTTTGTTTTCTTGGCTTTTAAATTCTTTTTTAGCTTGAATTTTATTTCTTTTGGGTTTCTAGTAATATTTGTCTTTGCAGAAGTTTCTTTTGTATTCGAATTTCTTTGTTTTACAACATTTTGTTGAAGAACATTCTGGATTATAGTTTATATCAAATTGTTTGCAAAATGTTCCTAATTCCTTCTTAGATTGTCTTTGTTCTTTCTTCAACTGTTTTTGTAGTTTGATATCTTGACAAATTTTTAATCCTTCTTTTTGGGTGTAACTAATTAGTTCACCATATGTCAATTTTTCATAAGGAATTATTCCTTTAAAATCTTCTCTTATTTTGTTTCTAACTTTTGCTCCTAGCAGATTTGGTAATCCAGCTAGAAATTTTTCTTTCCAAAAGGGTTGGTTATTATCTGTCCTTTGCATGACTCTGGTGATAAAATTATCTTTATACCACTTAAATTCGCCTAATTTTTTACATTTGAGATTGGATAGAAGTTCTGCATTTTTATCCCTTAAGTGTGATGGATCTCCAATGAAATGTTTAGCAATTGCAAAGATTAATGTTGCAACAACATTTTGTATATGTTGATTTTCTTCATCTAAGATTGGATTATTATCATTATCAGTTTTGACTGCATTAAGTATTTCTTTTTGTTCTTTAGAAGTGAGATAATTATCCCACCATCCTTTTAGTTGTCCGGAAAATCCAGATACTAATAAATCAGCTATTGCCCAATCAGATATTGTTTTTTGAGTTTTATAAACATTTGATACCATTGTCATTTGTTGCAAAAGATTGATAATGTTATATTCAGACATTCCATCTATGTTCCATTCATAAACCGTATTCACATTATATTTGTTTTAAATTAAGGGTTTCTCCTCTAATACTAAATCTGGTGCAGATGTTTTTGGGTAGTACAATTTTTGTGGTTCTTTCCAATGAAGCTTTTGAATTATCTGTTCATCAGATGATTGAAATTGTTCACTATTGGTTTCTGAATCTTTTATTGTATTAATTGACCTTTGTTGTGTTCTATCAGGTGTATTTGGTATGTATCTTTCATTTTCTCCAGTTATTTCTGAGTTTAATGCATCAAGTCTTTGTTGAATTTCTTGCAAGAAATTTAATTGAGTGTTTGATGATATTTCATGTGGCTTAAATAAAGGTTTTGAATTTTTTGTTTTTTGTTTTTCTTCACTTGGTTTGTCTTTTTTAGAAGTTTGGATGTTTGAATTGTCTATTTTTGTTTCAATTTTCTCTAAATGCTGACTTATTGTATGGAGATTTAGATTTGAAAAATTATTTTGCTCAATTAAGATTTTAATATCTTTATAAGTGACTTGGGAGTTTTCTCTTTCAGGATTTGTAACCTTGAGTGGGGATGCTTTCAATCCATATCCTTTATGTTCATATTGAATTTCTGTCAATGGTGGATGTTGAGATTCAACTTGAGACTTATTTGTTTGCCATACTTTAACTGTATTATTTGTGTTAATACACTTATCATAATATTGTTTATACCATTTGAAAAATTTTATTTGAATTTTATGTGTATTCATGAAATCATAATATTCCTCTTGGATTTCTTGTTTACTGTCTTGATGATTTTTAAAGAACAGTTCACGTTTGATTTTATTCTTTTCAGAATAAAATTCTTTTCTTATTTTTTCTTTATCAATACAGAATTCTTTTTGTAAAACGTTTAATTCCGGATTATTTGTCATTGAAGAGTAAGTTGGGGAAATTGGTAAATCTTCATCACTTTGTGATTTGGTTTGAGGAGACATGGGTTGTTTTTGCATTTGGTAGATCGGTTTAGGAACACTTGTAGATGTATTTACAGATTGAAGATTAGTGGCTACAGATTGAAAATCTTGTGAAGTTGAAGGAATAGATGATGTTGAATATCTAGGAGTTTGGAAACTTGAAGTTGATCTCAAATTTTGATATGGTAGATGTATCGGAATATGGGAGGGATGTCCGGAGTTTATAGAGTTTGTTCTATTGAAAGAAATCTTGACGTCTCCATTATCAGTTTGAGAGACAACTCTTAATTCAGTTGTTTCTTGTGTTATAGGTTGGACTGCTTTTTCTAAAACCCATTCATCTGGAAAAGAAACTTCATTCCACTTAATTGGTTTGGAAATATGTATCCTGGATCTAGTCATGTCTATTTGGAAAAGAAGTGTCTCTCCTTTTGAGCTATGAATTAAGGCTCCTGAA
This sequence comes from Heritiera fomes, assembly GCA_032173925.1. Classification (NCBI taxonomy): domain Eukaryota; kingdom Viridiplantae; phylum Streptophyta; class Magnoliopsida; order Malvales; family Malvaceae; genus Heritiera; species Heritiera fomes. The sequence goes on from JAPDPM010000001.1 coordinate 30,860,422, forward strand.
CCTAAAGCTGAAATCATAGCTTTATAATATATTCTATAAGCTAAAGCCAAAGGTACAGATCCTGGTTTCATTTTATAATTATGGGTTTTTATTTGAAGAGTTAAAACATCTAAAATGTTTTTATCTTGTAAAGAAACAGTATAATTTGGAAAACAATTAAAATAAATTGGACCATTACAGAGACTTGATTCAATAGTTCCTGAGACGGAATCATTGAAATCTTCAAACCTGGTGTCTCTTAATGTCATAAATATTGAAGTGTTTAGTCCTTCTTTTGAGAGTGGTTTAACTGCAACTTGAATTAATCCTATATGAATATATTTATATTTTCTTTGAATATGTTTGTTAATTGATTCTCTTTCTAATAATTGAATTGATTCATAAGAATTTGTGATTAGGAGATCTTTTTCTTTTAATTGGATTGTATAATCCGTTTTTAACAGATGACTTATTAAAGATTTATTTTGTTTGTATATTTCGTTTATATGTATTTTAGGAATTTCCCAATTATCTATGTCTTAAATTATGTTTATCATATTGATTTCTTCTTCATTATCGTTTGGTTCATGGGCTCTTAAGCTACTGGAAGCAGAAGAATTAGATCTAAATAAAGAATTCATTCTTAAAATAAAAACTTAACTATTTTATTTTTTATTGCTGCCTACAAACGAAAGCTAGGTTGAATGCCTACAAGGAAGATAAAATCTTAAAACGCCTAACCCATGGCTCAATAGGACAATCTAAGGACTCGGCAATCACTAGCTTGAAACTCGACAGCACAAAACTTAAAACAATTAAGAAGCTATTTCTCAAATAAACTCTATATTTACCTCACAGTGGCTCCTTGCTACAGTGGCTCTGATACCAGTGTCTCCCGGTGGTGGAGATGCGGGGAACGAACCCCGTGCCTCTCCTTTTAGGCTATGGATTAAGGTTTTGATACCAGTGTCTCCCGGGAATCTGCTGTAGCAGTGATGAATGTGGATAAAATTTGAAAGGAAAAATTTGAATTTGAAAAAAAAATTAAATATGATTGATAGAATTTGGATAAATAGATTGATAAAACTTTTATTGAGGGAAGCTTATGAATTTTTCAGTGAATATTTCCAAGAAGAACAAACTCAACAAGGATTCCAGAAATCATTGATGTTTTGCTCAATCTTTAGCATGTCTTGGATCTCTTCATGGCACTATGAATTTATGAATGATCTAGTATCAAGCCACAAACAAATCATTAGAAGATTCAAAACAAAGTGGTGGGAGAAATTTGACTACTTAAAATGCTTAAGAGATAATGTCAAAGATTGGTTTCAGAAACACCCAGAATTTTGCAAATCAGCTCAAGCATCAGGTACCACACAGTTTTTCCAAGCCAAGTCACATGCCAGTGCACTGTTAGCACAGGCCAAAACAAAGAAAGCATACAAGGAATTGATGAAACAAATCCTCCAATCAGTCAACTCAGATGATAAAGAAAACAGTGATCAGAGTAGCAATCATGAAAGCAGCACAGGATCTCTACTCTCGTTGGATTTAGCTCAAGACAATGAAGATGACTGCTTTGGAGTCTTACCTTCAATCAAATCTGACAAGACAAAAAGAAAAAGCAAACAGTAAAGATTCCACTGACAAGCACAGTAAGATTCCCATCAGACAAAGCTCCATCAACAGGCTCCAGACAACGGCCCCGCCTTTCAATCAATCAAGAAAAAGCAAACAGTAAAGATTCTTCTGGCAAGCACAGTAAGATTCCCATCAACCAGTCAATCAACCAAGGTCCCACTTTCAACTTTCAATCAATCGAGACAAGCGTGACTTTACAACCAGATATAGGCCATAGTTTGTCCAAACTTTGTAATCATGAGACATCTGATGTAAAATAATCCTTTATATAAAAAGGATTCTAAAACCATTGAGAAGCAGAGTTTTTAGGAGGGATAGTTTCAATTTCTCGGAATTCTGAAAGCTCTCAGTCTTTCTTATTTTGTAAACCAAATTTTTATTATCAATAAAAGTTTTATCAATCTATTTATCGAAATTCTATCAATCATATTTAATTTTTTTTTTCAAATTCAAATTTTTCCTTTCAAATTTTATCCACATTCATCACTGCTACAGCAGATTCCCGGGAGACACTGGTATATATATATATATATAAAAAGAACAATATACCTTCAATGGACTGGAAGTGTATCCTGAAGGAATACTATAATCTAGTTATCTTTAACGAGCAGAAATCACTACAAATAGACTAGGAGAAAAAAAATCAGGGAGTGAGTTTACGCTCAATAAGGAAACATGTATAAAAGTTTAAAACCATGCTACTATATGCAAGTAAAATCGGTGAAAATAAGGAGAATAATACTTTTAACCTTTAGAGAAACAATTTAATGATAACATTAAAACAAATACATGTTTTAGAGTCCACAGTGCTCACTAGCCAAGTGGTAATTGTGGATGCTGATGACTTAGCTAGAGTCAATCAGCCATATACATGTAAATCTCGTAAATCATATAAATCATATAAGCACTTGAATGCATGATCACTTTAGGTTAACAATCTCAAAATAGTCCACTCATCATATAACATTAAAAGTAAAATTCATTTAAATAAAATAAAAATAACTTCAATCAATTCATAATCATATAAAAATATAAACTTATATTTAAGAGCTGAAAATCCAATAATTATTCTCAAGTAGAGCTATGTATAAAATTCTATAATGAGTAAAAACTATGTTCATGCAACTCAGTCGAAATCTTCAAAAGATACACGTTTAGGATTAACTTATTTTCTTTAAAAAAACTTGAATTATTTAGGTCGGTAGCAGTTCTAGTTTAATCCAAAATGTAGATATAAATTGTTTACTTAAAATTTCGGCAGTATAACAACTATAACTATCTAACCCCCTGAATGAAAATCACAATTTATATATTTTCAACATTCCCAAAAGCAAGCATAGCATTTCCTATACATCTTCCATACATGTTCCTTACCTCTACAATGTCATTTCATTTAAACAATATCATTTGTGGCATCAAACCAGTGAATAGATCCTTATTCGTCTCATTTCCAATTTTGTTCGTTTAGTTTCAAAGCTGCAACAGATCATTCATACAAGTTCAGCTCCAAAATATATATAAAGCATTTTTTTTAATTCCTACTCATTAATAGTTCAGTTATCTTATCCAACCATGTCCCTCCAAAATTTCACCATTTCACTATATGGGTTGCATTATTCTTTACAAGAATTTCTAATTTATCGATGTCATTCTATTAAAAACTGAAAATATTGGGTTCCAATTAATACATCGTCAATTTTATATGTAACCGAACTTAATTCCCTATTCAGAGGTGCAAGGCTCATTTTCTAATTCATTCTATGTTGTTGCCCACAATTTTCCAAAGTTCAGCTCAAATTTGGCCCATTTGGTAGGATGGCTTTTTGACCTTACAACATTAAAAATTACATTACTAATTATAGGGATATCTAAAAATTATGAATTCAAAACCATATGAATCTTAATTCAATTCCCTATTCAAAATGGTAAGTTTCACAATTTTATCATTTTTGAGTCATTTTTAATAATTTCACAAAAACACTATGTTTTCAGGTGTATTCTAGCAAATCTGTCTATTAACCTCTATGTACACTTTGTTCATATCTCAGTGTAGGGTTGTCCAAATTGTGCAAACCCAAAACCATATTATTCTTAGCTCATTGACCTCCGTTTTGATCACGTTTTTCTAGGCAGAGTGCCCTACATTCATTTTGCACATTTCTTGACCTACAGAACTCTAAATTAGGTGATTCCAAAACTGAATTTCTCCTAACTCATAAGGTTATCTACCATAATTTTTACAGAATTTATCTCTTTATAAAATCCTCAAACTAAACATTTAAACATCAAAAGTATATAGGATAGTGTAGCAAGATTGCCATTTCATCACATATACACACTTTACACTTTGTTTCTTGCAGTTTTACAACACTTTGAGCATGAGAACAACATTTTCTCCCTAGGAACCCTCATGACCAAATACATCATGAAGCATTTCATTAAATTTTGTTTCAATCAATGATCCTAGACATGTTATTCATATAGAAAAACTAAGATCTGAGTTTATATTTGGGAGATTATTTAGAATATGGATAGTTATGAGATAGTTAATCTCTCTCAGATTTTTTGGAGATAACTCCCTAATTTTTAGCCCTTTTTTAATAGATAGAATCTTTTAATAAATGGCCTGTGTGCCATCCTAGAGTAGGACTATTATTTAGTTTCCTTTTTTTTGTAAGAAGTTTGCTTTATGTCAACCATCTATATATTGCCTTTTCTGTGAGAAATAAAGTACACAACATAATTTTTTTTCTCAAATCAATTTTATGGCATCAGAACCACTGTTATTTTTCCATCATGTCGCATAAAGATGAGCTCGGGAAAGGCTGTCATGAGTTTCGACAAAAAGTCATCCTCAACCACATTGTCTGTAATGACTCCGCAAACCATAAACTCCTAATCCTTTGGAGACAGTTCATCACTGCAAATTCCCAGCCACAAATTAGATGGCAAAAATTTCTTACAATGATCTTAATCAGTTTTGTTGGTAATTCAAGGGAGAGGCAAGATGAGATCCTACCTATGCTACATGGGAACTCAATAATTCTATTGTTATGGCATAGTTGATCAACTTGATGGAAACACACATCAGTCGCACATACCTCTTTCTTCGAACTGCAAAAGCTAACTGGGACGCTGTTAAGGAGAATTATTCGTACCTTGAGAACGCCTCTCTAGTTTTTGAGATTAAAAATAAACTCAAAGACGTGAGACAAGGTAATCTAGATGCTACTGAATACTACAATTCTTTGCAAACTCTTTGGCAGGAACTTGATATGTTTTACGAAGCCAATTAGGGAGATCTAGAGGAGAATGTGAAATTCAGAAAGCATCTTGATAAGGAGCGACTATATGACTTCCTTGCTGGTCTTAATAAAGATCTTGATAAGGTACAAGGGAGAACTTTGGGACGTCAGCCGTTGCCATCCATTAGTGAGGCTTTTGCAGAGGTACGACGTGAAGCTAGTAGACGTCTTGTCATGCTTGGTGGAAAAAAGGATCAACCAATTACAACTTCTGGTGAAAGACCTATGGAGACTAATGCTTTGGTGGCCAAACAATCATCTAATCAATGTGGAGGGAAGCCACGTTGTAGTCACTGCAACAAAATTGGACATACTCAAGACAACTGTTGGGATATTCACGGAAAACAAGCAAACTATAAACCACGGTTTTCGAATGAAAACAAGAAATTTGGTCTTCAAGTATCTACTGAGAAAGCCACAGAGGAATTAGGTAGTAGCAGCGAGGCAATTAGCATTTTTTTGAACAAATCCCAACTAGAACAACGGCACAAACTGTTGAATCAACCTGCAGGGATTGATTCCAATTCTGCAGCTTCTACCTTTGCCCATAAAGGTACTATTTTTCACATTCAGAATCAGTCCCAACACCCTTGGATTCTAAACTCAGGAGCATCCGACCACATGACAAGTAACCCATTTTCATTTTACTCTTACTCTCTTTGTCACGGGAATACAAGGGTTAAAATAGCTGATGGTACTTTCTCTTCCATAGCTGGTCAAGGCTCCATTCGTTTGTCAAATACAATTGCTCTTCACTCGGTTTTGCATGTTCCAAATTTGGCTTGCAATTTGATATCAATCAGTAAATTGACAAGGGAACTTAATTGTGTTGCTAAATTCTCTGCCACTTGTTGTGAATTATAGGAGCCGGAATCAGGGAGGATGATTGGCAATGCTAGGGTTGATGGTGAACTCTACTACTTTGTGAACGATGTATGCATGGAAACACAAGCTTCAATTGTAAAGAGAGAATCTCTTTTGAATAAGGATGTAATAATGCAGTGGCACCGTAGGTTAGGCCATCCCATTTTCCATTATCTAAAACATTTCTTTCCAAGTTTATTCATGAATAAAAATCCTAGTTTCTTTTCTTGTGAAGCTTGTCAATTTGCTAAACACATTTGTGCATTGTTTCCCATCAAACCTTACAAAGAGTTTTATCCTTTCTCATTGATACATAATGACATATAGGGACCATCTCGCATCAAAAATATTTTAGGTACTAGGTGGTTCATTACCTTCATTAATGACCATACTAGAGTTTGTTGGGTTTATCTTCTCAAAGAAAAATCTGATGCAGTAAAAATTTTTCAAACCTTTCATTCGATGATAAAAAATTAGTTTCATACTTCCATCCTAACTCTAAGATCGACAATGGAAAAGAATATTTTCATTCAATCCTTGGAGAGTACCTAGCAACCCATGGAATCATACATCAAAGTTCTTGTCCGGATACACCTGAACAAAATGGTGTAGGGGAGAGGAAGAATCGTCATTTACTTGAGGTTGCTACGGCTCTAATGTTCACCATGCATGTTCCAAAATATCTATGGGGCGAGGCAATCCTTACAGCATCTTATCTCATCAACAGAATGCCCCCAGGAGTTTTAAAATTCAAATCTCCACTCTCTATACTTCTAGACACATATCCCTCATTTAAATCTGTCTCTTCTCTTCCCATAAAAACATTTGGATGCACTGTTTTTGTCCATGTTCATAGTCATAATCTTTCAAAAACTTGATCCAAAATCCCACAAATGTGTTTTGATAGGATACTCACCCACTCAAAGAGGGTATAAGTGCTATTCGCTCACTCTTCGTCGTGTCTTTGTGTCAATGGATATCACCTTTCTTGAATTCCAACGATACTTTCCAAAGTCTCCATTTCAAAGGGAGTCATTAAGTGAGGATGAACCTTGAGATCTAACAAGCCTCTTAAACACTAATAATCCTTCCACTTCTACCTCTCCTACTCCTCTTCCTAACATTCCTGAACCTACAGTTCCACTCATTGAACATGAATCTGATTTGGAGACAAGGGGAGACAACTCTCGGTAACCTGATTTAATTGTGTATTCACACAGAAAATGTTCACAAAGTGGAGATAAACCAAAAATCCAACCAAGACAAAAATCTGATCTGGTTCCTACTCCTGACATTCAGCCTACTGTACCATTGATTGAGCATGAATATTCCAGTGAAGAAAGTGGTGCATTGTCACAAGATCAACTAAAGCTTCCTATTGCTCTCAAAAAGGGAACTAGATCTTGCACTCAGCATCCTATATCAAGGTTTGTATCTTATGAGAAGTTGTCCCCTGTTTTTTAAGCTTTTATTACAACTCTATCTAAGACAAAGATACCAAAGAACATTAATCAAGTTCTTGCTGATCTAAAATGGAGACAACCTGTTCATGAAGAAATGGGTGCTCTTGAAAAAAATGGTACTTAGTGTCACGACCTGTGACCACATTTTTCATCTTCTTATACACAACTTAACCGGTTGGGCTGTCTGCGATACTTCACTTGTACTGACTGTTAAACAATTTTACATAATATTGTTTATATTATATACATCCCCTATTGTAACTAATCAGATAAGTAGTACTGTTGACGAGTCTAAATACAGAGAATAAATGATCATACCTCAAATAATTAGTCGGTCTGACACATTGTCCTTCGCGTACAGCTAGGATCCACAATTCACTGAACTCACAATCGTCAAAAACATGAAATGTTTAAAATTAAGGGGTGAGCAAAACCACGACTCAGTAAGAGAATTATATGCCTCACTTGATACTCAGCTTCCTATATGGTGAAAATCTTTTTCATTTTTCTTATGGGCTCTAGGCTTGCATTTAGGAAAGATACTACAGTCGGCTAGGGATCCGAATGGAATAAGGTAGGTATTTTAGAATACCTTACTTGTTACGGAACCTAGAAGCAATTGTAGAGAGAAATTTTCATTTCAATTTGAATTAATAAATCCTTTTTTTTCTTTTTAATCTTCATAACCTTTTCATATTCTTTTCATAATAATGCTTTTATGAAATAAAGGGTTTAAATAAAATAACTAATATTCATATATTCTTTGAAAAGAATATTACTTAAATCATTATTATTTTTCTTTAAAACTCATTTCGTACGCACACAGACGTCTCAAACTTGTTCATAATTTCATTCCATTCTTAAGTTCACAAGGCATCATTCCTTTTTATCAGTATGATTAAGTGTGAAAGAGACGAACATTCAAGTAGCACATATTTGAGTGGCATATATAAACATAATCTGATATATCACACACATCATATGTCATATGCACAAGATCTATTTCATCCTTCGACATTTGTCGCATCCTCATCTGAACTTAGACTGATTACTAACACATCAGAACTCGTGTAACACTTAGTTCTCGAAGGACTCTAGAGGTGGCTCACACGGTACAGAAATTTCTTACTAACATATTAGAACACGTGTAGCACTTAGTTCCCGAAAGACTCTAGAGGTGGCTCCCACGGTACAGAAATTTCTTACTAATATATCAAAACACGTGTAGCACTTAGTTCCCGAAGGACTCTAGAGGTGGCTCCCACGGTACAATCATCGAGTCTTTGCTCGGTTTGGCCTTTACTACCACATCAGAACATGTGTAGCACTTAGTTCGCGAAGGACTCTAGAGGTGGCTCACACGGTACAATCATCGAGTCTTTGCTCGGTTTGGCCTTTACGAACACATCAGAACACGTGTAGCACTTAGTTCCCGAAGGACTCTAGAGGTGGCTCCAACGGTACAGAAATTTCTTATTAACACATCGAAACTCGTGTAGCACTTAGTTCCCGAAGGACTCTAGAAGTGGCTCCCACGGTTTGGAAATTTCTTATTAACACATCGAAACTCGTGTAGCACTTAGTTCCCAAAGGACTCTAGAGGTGGCTCCCACGGTTCGAAAATTTCTTATTAACACATCGAAACTCGTGTAGCACTTAGTTCCTGAAGGACTCTAGAGGTGGCTCCCACGGTTCGAAAATTTCTTATTAATTCCTATGCATAATGCATTCCTCAAAAAGGCAAGCACTAAAAAGTAAACAATTTATACCTTCAATAACCACAACCAAACTGTAACACATGACATGCAAATCATAAGCAAGATTTCCTTTCTAACAACTACTATTCAAAATGCAAGCACCAAAAAGTATACAATTTATACATTCAATAACCACAACCAAACTATAACACATAACATGCAAGTCAAAAACAAGATTTCCTTTCTAACAACTATTATTCAAAATGCAAGCACCAAAAAGTATACAATTTATACATTCAATAACCACAACCAAACTACAACACATAACATGCAAGTCAATAGCAAGATTTCCCATCATGTAAAACACTTTCCTTTTTGGCATATCACCTATCATTTATGGAGTCTAAGATAGACATCAATCTTATCGTACTATAAACCTCGAAGGGTACAGAGATAAACCGGTCAATTCTATGACCATAATCTATATTGTCCTCTGTGGGTCGCGGATCAGGTGTCGACCGGGACTAAACATATCACATATCATGCATCAGCATGATAGGAATGCCAACCAATCTCAAAACGTAGTTTTCATCATAAAATAAACCTTTATGAAATTTATATAAATATAAAATTCCATAATTTAAAAACATAAGGGTTAAAATCCTTTAGTGAATATTTATAAAAATATTCATAAAAATATTCACTATATTTCACTTCATCTTTCGTATTTCGTGTAATTTATCTATTTCGAGAATTTTCAGTGATTTCATTGTCACCATTCTCGAATACACGAATATTTTAAAATTCCATCTCATTATATTCATGTTTTATGAAATTTAGTAATTTCCTCATGTTTCGTGATTTACTATCGAAATTCGAAAATAAAATCATTTAATATGACTTTATAAAGTTTTTCTAAAATTTTCGACAGCATAACGGCTGCCGATTTACTAACCTCCTGCACGGAAAAATACAGTTTTAAATCTTTCAGCTAGTACTTCTTCCCAAACTATTTTCAGCAAATCATGCATCATAATAATTTTCATAAAATATTTGCATAAAATATTTCAATTTAAAATATGCAGACTGAGTATCCTTACAGTGCTGCACATGCATCCCTTACCTTTTTCCGGGTCGGCGACTTCCGCTTATCGATCGCGCCCACACTCTATTTCTCCCGATTCCTTAACCCGATTACTGAAAATAATTTCTGGAAATAAAATTCTAATTTTTTAGAATTTTTCATAATTTATTTAATTTTTCTGAAAATTAAATCTCAGGAAGATTTCTTACCGAACTTTGAAAAATCCCGGGTTGTCGAATTTCTGTGAATTTTTCGAATTCCCGAAATTCTCCTTTTTCTTCTTTTTCTTCCTTTTTCCTCTTTTTCTTTTCTTTCTTTCTTTTCTTTTTCTTTTTCTTTTTCCTTTTTCTTTTCTTTTTCTTTTTTTTTCTTCTTCCTTTCTCGATCAGACCGGTCCAGTTCCTTTCCTCGTCGGTTCCTCGCCGACGGCCGGTTCTCCTGCCGTTCAGGCGTCCCTCATTTGGCCGGTTGCACGACGAACTTGCCGGTGCCCTCCGTTTGCCTTGGATCGATGGCACGGCGACAGATCGAGGCGATTTTGCCTCGGTTTCTTTTTCCTCTTCGTCGGCCTTCCTTCACCGTCCATTGCGCCTCCGATGGCCTCCATTAGCTTTCTCTTCCTCTGGTGAAGCTTCGTTGGCAGTGACGGCCATCGATTCGGCCGGCACCGCCATCGACCATTTTCCTTTCCTCTTCCGCCTTTTTGCTTCCGTTTCACTTCGATTCTTTCTCCGTTTTGCTTCGCCGGCGTTGGCGTCGGCTTCCTCCTCCTTGCCGGCGACGACGCTTCTTTTTCCCTCACTCGGCCGGCGGTGGCAGCTCCGCCACCGTCGGTCTGGCTGGCAGGGATCGGCTCTGTCCCGATCCTCTCTTTCCTTTTCTGTTTTTATTTCTTTTTTTTGTTTATTTTCCTTTCCCTATTTAGTATATAGTATACTATATATTATACACTTAATATAATAATAATATATATGGCATATATTTATATTATATATTTAATACACATGATATTATTATTATCATATATATATAATATAATATTATATATATTACATATAAAGTATATATTTTGTGTATTAAAATTATAGATATAACATAGATATATAAGTATATATTTATATACTTAAAATAATTAATCTTTACATATATATCTATATATATATGTTATAATATAATATGTTTTGTATTTACAATATATATTTTTCAAACTTTAATGTAAATCAAATATAAACATTTCTCAAATATCTATACCTATATATATTTTTGTCTTCAAACCCTCCACATGTCAAGCTTTTAGCTTTTCTTCTTCTTTTTTTTTTCAGTTTTTTCCCTTTTTGGTTTTTCAACCTTTTTTATTTGTTTTTTTTCATAAATTTAAAGAACAAAAAAAAGTCATTTATATGTGAATTTTATTTTTAATAGAGAAAAAAATAAACAACATAAAAAATTGATCTTTAAATTTTATATATTTATTTTCATAAAAAATTATTGGTTCAAATAATAAATTTTTATATATTTATTTTAATATTTATCAACAATGATAATAAATTTTAAAAATATAAAATCAATCTCCAAAAATATTGTTTAACTAACACATAACAATTAACAAATACTCAATAATTAAATAATTCTTCAAATGCATATACAGTAAATTTTTTTTAACGATAGATTACATTTACAAATGCATTTATAGTATATATTTTGTAGATCATTAATTTCTATATATTTAATGTTGATAATTAATTAAATAAAAATATTTTAATATTAAATATATATGTTAAAACATTTTAAAAATTAATTAAGTTAATAATTTTTAATATTATTTAAATTATATAAAAATCATCTTTTTTTGCTCCACGTCCAGCTTCACATTGGTTCTATCATTCACTCATTTTCTTTCACCTTTCTAACACATACCATTCAATGTTTTATCTCCCATATGAGCCATGTGTCGTGTCTCAATTGATTTAGCATTTTATTTCTTTTTTTAATATTTTTTATTATGCCCTCTAATTTATTTTTAGGTTTTCATTTTTTAGTTAAGTTCTTTAATTTTATTTATTTTTGAATTTTTTTTGTTATGCCTTTTAATCTATTTTTAAATCTTCAATTTTTTTCTCCAGCAATAATATGATTCGGCGCATAAATTAAAAAAATTCAAAATAAAAATATGATAGAAGGTTCAACAAATGATGCATTCTAAATATAAAAAATTAATAAAAAATAAAAAAATTCATTTATCTTTGAGTTGATTTTTAATCAAGGAAAAAAAATCAAATAACACAAAAACTAATTGATTTAGATATTTTTAATTAAAAAAGTTTAGATCTAATTTCTCTAAATCTATTTTTTAAAATTATATCTCCACTAGCAGATGTAAACTTACTAAACACAAAAAATATACTAGCTATATAAAATCAATCTCAAATCACAATAATAGGTTCTTCTCTCACATCATAATAAATTTTTTAAAACATTTTTTATATTTATTAATAATAATAATAATTTTAAAAATATAAAAATAATATTCAAATATATTATTTAACCGACACATGGCAAATATTTAAAAATAAATAATACTTCAAATACATATAAATTATGTATTTTCCAAATTTTAGTTTCGAATCAAAATTATTATATGAAAGAGTTTTTTTTCTCTAACTTTTCTAGGAAAAATATTTTTACTTTACATATTGTACTTTGGAGTAAATATAAATAATTCAATTAGTTATTCTTAAAATAAAAATGTTTACAGATGAGTTTAAAACCTTACACATAATTAATAATATGAACAAAACATTTTTACCTAATTTTTTTCTACTTCTTTTTTAAATTGTCTGAACCATTATGCCGTATATAAATATATATATATATATATATTAATGCTTTAGTTTTTATTGTTGTTGTATTATTATCTTGATTTGTTTGTTTCTAACACAAATTATCTGTTTGTCATACTATTTAACTTAAGTATTGTGTATTTTTTTAATCCAAGCTAATCTAAATTTTTCAAAAAATTATTTTTGGACATATTGTTTGATATATAAACTCTATCATTAGTAAACACGTTTCTTTTATAAATCTTTCCTTAGTAAACATGTTTCTTTTTTGTACTAAACATTATGAAGGAAATAATATTTCTTATGTCCAATAACTCTTATTTAATAATCAACTTAACTAACTTTAAAAATTGCAAAATAAAAATAGACCTGCAGCCAGGGGCGGATGGTCATATAACTTAGGAGGGGCCATGGCCCCCCCAAAAATTTGAAAAATTCTCTTATACATGTTATAAGAGGCTGCTCCTAATATTTGATTGGTTGGCATTGGCCCCCCCAATATTTTTACAAAATTTATGTACTTATTTATATGTATAATATATTAAATTAAATAAATTTAAATTGGTCCCTCAAAAAATAAAAAAAAATAAAATTCTATTGATATTTATTTATTTATTTTACTTACTAATCTCTCTAACAAATATTTAAAATTAATTGGGTTGTCACAAATATTATGTCACAATCATGTGAACTTAAAAAACCCAATTAAACTTTCAATCAACTTCAAAAACAAATAACCTCAAATATTTTATAACTTCAAAACAAGACTAAGAAACAAGATAGAAGATGAATTTCTTGCAGACAATTTAGTTGTCAACATCGAAAGAGAGATTGCTAAGACATTTAGTTCAGACTCAATTCTTGAAGATTTTGTTTCTTTAAAAGAACGTCGCTCACAATTTTAGATAAAATTATTTATTTGGTGTATTTTCTTTCTTTATACTTTTCTGTATGATTATTAAAATTTATAATTTCTTGCATATATGTTTTATGTTATTAATACATAAAGATAGAGCTCAACTCTATATATATATATATATATATATATATATATATATATATATATATATAGTTTTACATTTTTAGTTGGCCCTCCCAGAATTAAAAGTCAAGATCCGCCACTGTCCGCAGCATCGCGCGGGCTTATATCTAGTATATGTATATATATATATATACCTATATATACATAAGAGATTATACTTAAATACATATGTATTATGTAACTCCATGAACTAGTATATATATATATATATATATATATATATTCATATATACAAACATGTATTATTAATATACTATATAGTATTTACATACATATGTATTTGTATAAAAATACATTTATATAATTTGTAATTATATAAATATACTTTATTTTATTTATTTTATTTCTCATTTTCCTTATTTAATTTGGATTTTTAATTTATCCAGTCTAATTCCCTTCTCCATTATTTTTATTTTCACTTCCAATTTAATTTCCTTTATACGAATTTTTCGATTTCTCTCACTTCCTCGATTCTCGGGATTTTCACCAATATCCCGTTCTCGTAAAATTTTATTTCCTCTTATTTAATTTCTCCAATATTTATTTTCAATATTTATAATTTCCAATAAATGGAAAATTTACGGTTATCACATCCTCCCCACCTTAAGAAATTCGGTCCTCCGAATTTAACTTAAGTCCAAAAGGGGTATACGCCGTATATTTATGACTTCTGACCTCTAGTTCATCCTCCAAATAATACTGCCAGCACACTTTCAACATCAATAGTACTTTAGACCACTACATGCTGTCTTTCATCATATATGTCTATGCTCATGTAATTTTTTTTTTCTCAAATCGAGAGTTATTCACTTTTACCCCTTTCATATAAGAGTCCATACACTATTTTTAGTATTACAGCTAATCTATGCTATTCATCATCCATTCTTCTCACTTAGTGCCGAGTCAACATAATTTGGTGTGAAATCCCCAATTTCATGTAATTCCTCTATAATTGTAAAATGTTGTAAGCTGAAAGAATTAAATAAATATGAAAATTTGATGTATAAAGATTATATGAGATATAGATGGAATAAAATGGAATTGAGGGTCAAAGGGTCAATGGCTGAGATGAGATGGAAAAGGGGATAATCATGCATTAAATGCATTAAATGAAAGGTAGCTTAGTCATCTTCACCATCAAGGATCGGCAACAACCTCATTTCCAACCCTTCTTCCTCTCGTTTCCTCTCCAAATTCCTTTAAGTGTTCATTTTCTGACCTTGACAAACCACCATTTCCTGTCATCAAATCGCTAAGTTTCCTTAACGAAAAACGATCCTCATCACTAGCTCTCTCTATGTCTGTAATATGGAAGGCTGAAACAAAGTCTTTGAGGAGATCAGAATTTCTGTTATTTTGGCTATTGACAAAGGTAAGAAAAGAAATTGATTCATTTGATTTCATCCATAAATTCAAGTCATGTGATGTTGGTATAGCATACTTATGGTGTTGAAATGAAAGAAAGTTAAAGGTTTCAATTTATATGAATTATGCAGTTTTGAAGAAGTGAAGGAAAGAATCGGTGCAACCAAAGGATTTCGTATTATTTGGCTATTTGAGGTAAGGAATATATGTAACGGACGTAGGGTGACTATGTCCGCATGTTTTAAATGTTTTGGGATGAAACAAAAGCTGGTGTAAGTGCAGGAAATGTAAAATTCATGGTTTTCGCCCAGTTACGATTTGGCTCGGGGCAACCGACTGCCCTAAATAGCAGCCGACTGCTCAGAGACAGTCGTGACGTAACTTTTTCCGAAACCGACTTAGAGCAGCCGACTGCTCTATATAGCAGTCGACTGCCATTTTTCCAGAAGCTTTCTGTTTGCAAACCAGTCGACTGCTAAAGAGCCAGTCGACTACATTTGTCCGAGAAACATTCTGTTTGCGGGCCAGTCGACTGCCCCATTTTAGCAGTCAACTGCCCTACTTGCATCCGAAAATTAAATATTTCAAATGCAAAAAGAAAATAAAATTTATTTAATATTTTTATACTAGAGCAGTCGACTGCCCTAAAAGAGTAGTCAACTGCCCCCTTTGAAAAATAATAATTTTTAATTTATTTATATAAATTTATTTGGATTATCATTAAAGTATATAAGAAGGGTTATGAATATCCATGGTTTTACACGAATGAGTTTTACTACTCAATATTTTGAGATTAACGACTCCATTGGTGATCATGCATATTACTTGCTTATTTGTATTTGGCTGGGGGACTCTAGTCAAGCCCTCAGTACCACGGGTGTCACCTGACTAGTGCACACCGTGGAATATTGACAATGGCCATTAGTCCTTTATATGTGTTTGGCTTAAGGGAGGATCCCTGGCCCATACGTGTGTACGCCACTTTATTTGGTGCATGATTCTATTGGATGTTGACGGTCTCCCCCTATTTGAAGACTATTTGTATATGTAATTTCAAGTTAGTTGACATATATATGTGAAAGTATTTGAGTTATTTGAATATGTGCAAGTGACTTCATATGATTTTGTCATGTGTTATATGGTATTTGATGAACTTATATGTTATATGTTTTTACAAGAATATTACATGATATTATAGAGCCAAGCAGGAAAACTGCATATAGTGGCATAGTACGCTCTTTTATGTATATTTCTTACTGAGCGTAAACTCATTCCTTTATAATATTTTTCATCCAGATTATTTGCAGTGAAGTCTGCTCTTGGTAGAGGAGCCTATATTTGGACTATATGCTATTCCTTCGAGGCTAGATTCCAATCCTTTGAAGGTAGATACATTTTGATTATGTAATTCAGACTATAGTACAGTGATGTATATTAGACACATTGGGGATGTAAATTGTTAAAGAGATTAGTAGGTAATTTATATTAAAGTTTTAGACTTATGTGTAAGACGATCCTGTATGTGTATGAGAAATATATCATCATGTAAACAATATAGTGTTAGCTATATTAAAGAAGAAGGATGCACCGTTGAACAGCCTAACCAAAACTATGGGAAAGAAGAAAAATTTAGTTGGTATTTGGGAGTGACGAGGATGTCAGAGATTGGTATCAGAGCAAGGTTAGTCTGACGTTTGACGGTGTCATTAGGCTAGAAATAGTGTATATCCCCATGTACTGTACTTGTCTGAATACATATATGTGGTTGAATTGCTGAAAGTGTACTAAACGCTTGACCTTGTGGTGATATTTGCAGAATGAGCACTCGTAGAAGGGGTACTGGTAGAGGACAAGGACGAGGACGGGGTAGAGTAGAACCGTTCCCAACACAGTCTCCTCCTCCATCTCCATCGGGTAGCCCGAATGCTCGACTGTCGAGAGTGGAGCGAAGTATTGAGACTATGGCCACTCTATTTAATCAGTTCATGTCTAATTTTCCAAACGTGGCCACTAATGCATCAACAGCACCAACTATAGTACCTCCTATTCCGTCTGGGAATGCTCCTCCTATTCCTCCAGTACAGCCCCTACCGGCACAGCCTGAGTTGCCCCCACCAGCTCAAGTTAATGAGAGGCGAGATCCTAAGGCCTACTGTAGTGTGGTCTTAATTAAAGAATTTAAGAAGTTGGATCCGCCGAAGTTTAAGGGGGATAGAGATCCGTTGACCGCCGAGAACTGGGTGAAGGCAGTCACTGAATCTTTTGGGTACATGACCTGTTCTGAGAAAGAGAAAGTGGGTTTGGCAGCTTATTTGTTAGTAGACGATGCCGAGCATTGGTGGCAGTCTACTCGGGTCACTTTGGAGACTCAACAGATTGAGGTTACGTGGGATAGATTTTTAGAGGCCTTTAATGAACAGTACATCCCACGCACTGAACAGACCAGGTTGAAGATTGAGTTTTTGAGCTTGACTCAGGGGACTATGACGGTTAATCAATATGAGTCGAAGTTCATTTCTTTAAGCAGATTTGACCCTGAAGTCCTAAGGAGTGAAGGACATAAGATCTACCGATTCATAGAGGGATTAAGGTCTCCTATTAGATCGAAGTTATATCCTATGGATATCACTACTTATAATGAGGCAGTCCTTAAGGCTCAATTGTGTGAGCAGGACTATAATCTTCACCATGCTGATTTCCGAGCCAAGGGTAAAGGCAAAGAACCGATGAAGCGGAAGTCAGATGAGAGAGCCTCTAGTGACAAATATCCATTTAGGAAAAGTAGACCATATGAAAGAGCTTCGACAGGTAAGAAGATAAATTATAAGAGAATGACTTGTATCTTAGTTTAATGGTTATATGGAAATATACTAAATTTTGAAGTTTTATGACAATTATGGTACAGGGACTCCTAGATCTACCGGGATTAAGATAAATGATGAAAGATCCCGATATTCAGTTGGCAGTACCGCGAGCTTGCCGAAGAGTGTGACGCAGAAATGCGAGCATTACGGGAGATTCCATGGGTCACAGCCATGTCGTATGGCGAGCGGGGCTTGTTTTTGGTGTGGCGAGAGGGGACACATGATTAAAGATTGTCCCAAGATTTCCCAAAGAGTGTCTGAAGAATTGGAAAGGACCACCCAACCATAGCCTAAGGCCACAGCTGCTGAGAAGGGAAAGAAAGCTGTGACTCAAGGACGAGTATTTGCTATAGACGAGGAGTCTGCCGATGCTTCGTCCAAGGTGATTAAGGGTAAGATTCACCTCTTTGATATAAGTGTTACTGCTTTATTTGATCCAGGCTCTACACACTCCTTTGTTTCTCCCATAATTGCTACAAGATTACCTGTTGAACCTGAGCCTTTAGGACATTTGTTACAAATAAGTACACGATTTAGAGAATCCCAGATGACAGACATAGTGTATCGTAGTTGTAAGCTACGGGTAGGAGAGAGAGAATCGATAGCTAATCTAATCCTACTGAATATGTATGGATTTGATGTCATATTAGGAATGGATTGGTTAGCTAAGAATCATGTGATATTGGATTGTTATGCTAAAAGTGTGATCTTCTCTTCTCCCGTTAGCTATGTTGTAACTTTTGCAAATGTTTAATACAAAAGTATGTTTATAAATTTATTTATTCATAAATGAAATTAATAAAGCATTTATTTGTTATGTGAAGGATTTATAGTGTAAGTGGTGGACGTAGAAAGGAAACGTCCCGAACTTCAAGAAATTCCAATAGCCAATGAGTTTCCATGTGTGTTTCCAGACGATCTTCCAAGACTTCCTCCGGATAGGGAAATCGAGTTTACTATCGATTTGGTGCCAGGGACTGAGCCCATTTCGAGACCACCCTATCGGATGGCCTTAGTGGAATTGGAAGAACTTAAGAAACAGCTGCAGGAGTTACTAGATAAGGGGTTTATACGGCCAAGTGTATCCCCATGGGGTGTTCCTGTGCTATTTGTCCTGAAGAAGGACGACAGCTTGAGGCTTTGTATTGATTATCGATGGTTTAATAAGGTGACAATCAAGAACAAGTACCCTCTTCCTAGGATTGATGATCTCTTTGATCAGCTTCGGGGTGCACGAGTCTTCTCTAAGATAGACTTGAGATCGGGATATCATCAATTGAAGATCCGAAGTGAAGATATCCTTAAGACTGCGTTCAGGACACGGTATGGTCACTATGAATTCCTAGTGATGCTGTTTGGTTTAACCAATGCACCCGCGGCCTTTATGAACTTGATGAATGATGTGTTCAAACAGTATTTAGACCAGTTTGTAATTGTTTTTATCGATGACATATTGGTGTATTCAAGATCATGGGAAGAGCATGAGCAGCATTTGAGGATAGTTCTACAAACCCTCGAGGATCGGGGATTATTTGCCAAGCTAAGTAAGTGTGAGTTTTGGCTAGATCAAATATCCTTTCTGGGTCACATAATCAATAAAGATGGAGTTTCGGCCGATCCATCGAAGATTGAAGCTGTGGTGCAATGGGAGAGACCGAAAACAGTGACGGAGATTAGGAGTTTCTTGGGTCTAGCCGGCTATTATCGACGATTTGTAGAGGGTTTTTCGAGGTTAGCTGCTCCCTTGACGCGCTTAACGCGCAAAGAGGTGAAGTTTGAATGGAATGATGCCTGCGAGCGCAGTTTCCATGAGCTGAAGCGCAGGTTAACTACTGCACCTATTCTCACCATTCCTAGTGGTTCTTGAGGATTTTCCGTATATAGTGATGCCTCTGCACAAGGTCTAGGTTGTGTGCTAATGCAACATGGCAAGGTAGTTGCATATGGTTCTCGTCAATTAAAGGACCATGAGAAGAACTACCCGACTCATGATTTGGAGTTAGCGGCAGTGGTGTTTGCTCTAAAGATTTGGAGGCATTACTTGTATGGTGAGAAATTTCAGATTTTTACAGATCATAAAAGTCTGAAGTACTTGTTCTCTCAGAGGGAATTGAATATGAGACAGAGTAGATGGCTCGAGTTTCTGAAGGATTATGATTGTGAGATCCTATACCACCCGGGAAAAGCCAATGTGGTGGCAGATGCTCTGAGTAGGAGACATATGGGGATAGTATCATACATGATGGTAAGAGAATACGAGCTACTTGAGCAGTTTGCAAGCCTTAATCTCAATGTTGTGCCTTATGAGCATTTTGGAATGATAGCTAGTTTAATGATTGAGCCGGAGTTGATTGGTAGAATTTGGATTGCTCAAAGGGAAGATGATCACTGTATGGAGGCCATGAATCAGATCCAATCAGGTATGCCATCGGAATTTAGCATTGATAGTAATGGACTCTTGAGATTTAAGAATCGTATATGTGTTCCTAAGGATAAGGAGTTGAAGAAGTTAATTTTGACTGAAGCACACTCTACTAAGTATACTTTGCATCCGGGAAATACGAAGATGTATCATAATCTTCGCAAGGTGTATTGGTGGACTGGCATGAAAAGAGACATAGCAGAATTTGTGGCAAAGTGTCTCACGTGTCAGCAGGTTAAGGTAGAGCACCAAAGACCAGCAGGTTTACTACATCCTCTACCTATACCTATGTGGAAGTGGGAGCACATTACGATGGATTTTGTCATGGGACTAGCTCGAATGAGGAGGAATCATGATGGTATTTGGGTCATTGTGGATCGGTTAACTAAGTCAGCTCACTTCCCGCCTATGAAGTCTACAGATACACTTAGTGCTTTGGCAGATTTGTATGTGAAAGAAGTTGTCAGACTACATGGAGTTCCAGTGAGCATTACATCTGACAGAGATTCCAGGTTCACTTCTCATTTTTGGGAACATTTCCAAGAGGCCATGGGATCTCAGTTAAATTTTAGCACGGCTTTTCATCCACAGACTGATGGTCAGTCCGAGCGCACCATTCAGACGCTCGAGGATATGTTGAGAGCTTGTGCGTTGGACTTTAAAGGCTCCTGGGATGATCATTTGCCATTGGTTGAGTTTGCATACAACAATAGTTACCATGCAAGTATCGGGATGGCACCATATGAAGCTCTATATGGTAGAAGGTGTCGATCTCCGATTGGGTGGGAAGAAGTAAGCGAGCGTAAGTTATTAGCCCCAGACTTAGTCGAGCAAGCCTCTGAGGATGTTAAGTTAATTTGCCAAAGACTTAAGACAGCTCAGAGCCGACAAAAGAGTTACGCAGATACTCGACGGAGACCACTTGAGTTTTTGGTCGGGGATTTGGTATTTTTGAAAGTTTCTCCATCCAAAGGTATCATGAGATTTGGCCGAAAAGGTAAACTTAGTCCTCGTTACATAGGGCCATTTGAAGTCCTAGATCGAATCGGAGATGTTGCATATAGGTTGGCACTACCTCCGGAGCTATCAGGAGTACATAATGTTTTCCATGTGTCGATGCTTCGGAAGTATAATCCAGATCCATCTCATGTCATTGAATATGAGCCCTTAGAGATTCGGGAAGACATGAGTTATGTGGAGAAGCCAGTTCGAATTTTGGATAGAAAGGAGAAAGTGTTAAGGTCTAAAACGATTCCCTTAGTCAAAGTTCTCTGGCAATACCATACTATGGAAGAAGCTACATGGGAGCTAGAAAGCTTAATGAAGGAAAGGTATCCGGAGCTATTTGAGTAGTAACCCGATTTAAATTTGGAGGACCAAATTTCTAAAGGTGGGGAGAATGTGAAATCCCCAATTTCATGTAATTCCTCTATAATTGTAAAATGTTGTAAGCTGAAAGAATTAAATAAATATGAAAATTTGATGTATAAAGATTATATGAGATATAGATGGAATAAAATGGAATTGAGGGTCAAAGGGTCAATGGCTGAGATGAGATGGAAAAGGGGATAATCATGCATTAAATGCATTAAATGAAAGGTAGCTTAGTCATCTTCACCATCAAGGATCGGCAACAACCTCATTTCCAGCCCTTCTTCCTCTCGTTTCCTCTCCAAATTCCTTTAAGTGTTCATTTTCTGACCTTGACAAACCACCATTTCCTGTCATCAAATCGCTAAGTTTCCTTAACGAAAAACGATCCTCATCACTAGCTCTCTCTATGTCTGTAATATGGAAGGCTGAAACAAAGTCTTTGAGGAGATCAGAATTTCTGTTATTTTGGCTATTGACAAAAGTAAGAAAAGAAATTGATTCATTTGATTTCATCCAAAAATTCAAGTCATGTGATGTTGGTATAGCATACTTATGGTGTTGAAATGAAAGAAAGTTAAAGGTTTCAATTTATATGAATTATGCAGTTTTAAAGAAGTGAAGGAAAGAATCGGTGCAACCAAAGGATTTCGTATTATTTGGCTATTTGAGGTAAGGAATATATGTAACGGACGTAGGGTGACTATGTCCGCATGTTTTAAATGTTTTGGGATGAAACAAAAGCTGGTGTAAGTGCAGGAATTGTAAAATTCACGGTTTTCGCCCAGTTACGATTTGGCTCGGGGCAGCCGACTGCCCTAAATAGCAGCCGATTGCTCAGAGACAGTCGTGATGTAACTTTTTCCGAAACCGACTTAGAGCAGCCGACTGCCCTATATAGCAGTCGACTGCCATTTTTCCAGAAGCTTTCTGTTTGCAAACCAGTCGACTGCTAAAGAGCCAGTCGACTGCATTTGTCCAAGAAACATTCTGTTTGCGGGCCAGTCGACTGCCCCATTTTAGCAGTCAACTGCTCTACTTGCATCCGAAAATTAAATATTTCAAATGCAAAAAGAAAATAAAATTTATTTAATATTTTTATACTAGAGCAGTCGACTGCCCTAAAAGAGCAGTCAACTGCCCCCTTTGAAAAATAATAATTTTTAATTTATTTATATAAATTTATTTGGATTATCATTAAAGTATATAAAAAGGGTTATGAATATCCATGGTTTTACACGAATGAGTTTTACTACTCAATATTTTGAGATTAACGACTCCATTGGTGATCATGCATATTACTTGCTTATTTGTATTTGGCTGGGGGACTCTAGTCAAGCCCTCAGTACCACGAGTGTCACCTGACTAGTGCACACCGTGGAATATTGACAATGGCCATTAGTCCTTTCTATGTGTTTGGCTTAAGGGAGGATCCCTGGCCCATACGTGGGTACGCCACTTTATTTGGTGCATGATTCTATTTGATGTTGACGGTCTCCCCCTATTTGAAGACTATTTGTATATGTAATTTCAAGTTATTTGACATATATATGTGAAAGTATTTGAGTTATTCGAATACGTGCAAGTGACTTCATATGATTTTGTCATGTGTTATATGGTATTTGATGAACTTATATGTTATATGGTTTTAAAAGAATATTACATGATATTATAGAGCCAAGCAGGAAAACTGCATATAGTGGCATAGTACGCTCTTTTATGTATATTTCTTACTGAGCGTAAACTCATTCCTTTATAATATTTTTCATCCAGATCATTTGCAGTGAAGTCTGCTCTTGGTAGAGGAGCCTATATTTGGACTATACGCTATTCCTTCGAGGCTAGCTTCCAATCCTTTGAAGGTAGATACATTTTGATTATGTAATTCAGACTATAGTACAGTGATGTATATTAGACACATTGGAGATGTAAATTGTTAAAGAGATTAGTACGTAATTTATATTAAAGTTTTAGACTTATGTGTAAGACGATCCTGTATGTGTATGAGAAATATATCATCATGTAAACAATATAGTGTTAGCTATATTAAAGAAAAAGGATGCACCGTTGAACAGCCTAACCAAAACTATGGGAAAGAAGAAAAATTTAGTTGGTATTTGGGAGTGACGAGGATGTCAGATTTGGTACTATCATGTACTCATGTCAATCAATTATATGTAAGTGTCCCAGTAGCTTTCACATCTCATGCACACGCTCTCTCAATATCATGGAGCGTTTACATCTCACGCTCATATATATAAATATATATCAGTATGGAGCGGTGCTATCAATACACTTGGGATCTCAAAGCCTTTTGCTATCACTCATTAGCATATGGCAACTCAGAGACTCCCATCACATGTAAGGCTCACTGGAACTGTACATACACATTTACACCGTTTAACACTTATACTTCGACTAAGGCACTAGAGAATCTAGATGTCTGATAATGGAAAGTGATTCTATTTAGATCATCAGTCTTTAATCACTTCCATATCATCATTTCTCTTTTGGACTCTTTATTGTCCACAATATTCATTTTCACACTTATTCCATCAAGGCTGCATCTCATTTGCCGATTTTACTATAGATCATCTCTTACGATCATAATTCATGAGACTATCATATTCTCTTCATGTAGTATGGTCTTTAAATCTCTTTTCATAATTTAGATTCTGTGATTGAATCCTCGAATTATCCATTTAAGCACCACATTATCTATACAATTCCACCATCTCTATCGTTTCGAGGTGGTTATATGTACAACGGTTTCTTATTTATATACTGGCAGTAAACATATCAATTATCTTACTCCTTGGAGTATCATTACTTTCACTTATCAATTCTGGCTTTGATTTTACATCTTGCCACAGTTATGTGATAACCAACACAATTCAATTCCAGTCTTAACTTCGGGAACTGTTTCATATTGATGTTCCCTTCTCATCATGCAATTTATTTCCTTATTCCACTTTCATTTTCGTTTGCATATTTCTACTATTTATCTCTTCATATATATATATATACATATATATATTTTTAATTGGCATGGTACTATACTGCTAAGATCTTTTAAAATTTTACGTACCATCTTTTTCTTTACACTAGCCATCTACCGACTTTAATTTCTTTAATTGGATCTCATCTATAGAGCAGCTAGTCTCATCACTCTTTTATAGGCTGACAATAGTATTTAGCTAGACTCATTACTTTCGTATCTCAATCATTATCTTTATATCATAGACAGGTTCACTGTCATCCTGTCGTTTCGAGATTTTATATCTCAAGAGGAGATCCTATCTAGCCAAATTCTTAGTTTCTAATCTTAGCACAATTCCACAGCCTTTAAGAGTTTAAGGATCATATCACAATGCTGCTCATGTTCCATTTATACTTTAGACTCTATCAGTATTTCATCAATTTAGTCATGTAAGGATGCCTCGTTCTTTAGGCTTATATATTTTACAAGGCAACTCATTACCCTTGTAACTTCAATCGGAACTCGTAAAATTCACTCCGAGTTCAAATCATCATTTTATGGACACCAATCTTCAATCTTTTATCTAAGGACTCTTTATACTGAGGCTAGTCTTATTAACTCCTCACACATCCCTAATCAGCTCCATAAAGCGTCTGTTTTCATGTAGATGAATACTTGTTCTTCACCAGAACTTTATCAATGATAGGAAATTAATACATCCTTTTTAATTCATCTACAACTCAATATCATTTGTATTTCTCTCATTTACGCTTATACAGATAATTTCATCATTCCCAGTTTTTCATTATCTGTATTTTCGTCATCCAGACCTTTACACATGAATTTCATTATTTACACAATTTCCAGAGTTATTTTCTTAAACTTTTCGGATTCTTTCTACATCCTCCGATATAAGCTTAGAATTTAACTTCATATTCAAAATCGAGTCAATGTTATCTCGATTCCTCTAATTTATATAACTCTGGAAGTTTTATCGGAAATGAAATCTGATATTTTCTTTAATCATACATTTCTTATCATCTTGTGACCATCATTCTTCAACTTTTCATCTGATGATGCCTTTTACAAAGATTGCTCTTATAAGCTCCTTATACATCTCCGATTAAATCATATTTAAGGCATCACTTCCATATGATATTTATTCGTTCTTCATAAGAACTTTATTGTATAACAAAAATTTAATACATCATTTAATTCATCCTCAAATCATATCATTTTGGACCTTCATCATTGTGTCCCATCATTTCACAGTGTATTCTCAAGGCAGAGACATTCAATATTCAAATCATTTTGATACATACTCTACCTTGATTTTATTACCTAGTCATACTTTACAGCGTTACGAATCTCATTCTGGTAAGCTGTATCAAGTACAATGGTTCTCATCACACTTTACGGCTGCTCGTTTCAATTTAGTTATTCACTTTAAAACCATTTCCATTTACTGAATTCAGGATTTACAGAATTCAGGCTTAATTTCCCTTGAGTATATTATCCACGAGGTTCGAACCTTGGCACCCTTACATACCTAGTTCCTTACACTCGTGTTATCACTAAACTTCTTGTAAGAGTCCCGCCTATTCGAATCGGCCGTTGGCGAGCATCCCCTAAGCAATCCTTTCGCCCTAGGTTTACCCTTACTAGTGAGTTGGCGATACCATAGTTCTCCTGTATCTCACAACACATGATCCACTGCTGGTCGCCCATCATTGGGTCGCCCATCACAGTTCTGTCTCAAGGGTCCTGAAGAACCTAGGTTAGCTGTGATCTTCTTTTTATCACTTCTCTGTTCTTATAATTATTCTCTAATTCACAGTACTCCACATAGTACCTCATTCTGTAGCACATATTTCAAGATATGTCGGTTCTATATAAGATTCTCTGTTTGATACCTCAAAGTAATGAAAACGTATAGAACCATAAATAACCACACCAGTATGTATTTCATTATTGGTACTATTCACCTTATCAATCAATTCCTGTAATCATTTCACTTTTCATAGTATTCAACGATCCCGTTCAGTACACTCTTAATTTTTCAACCCTTTCAGTCAATAACCGGGCCAAACATCTGATGACATTCCACTACACTCTTTGGATCACATCATACCGTTTTATTGTGAAGCCCCGGATTTACCGTTTCTTTCACGGATTTACCGAGCCACTTCACTCATCCGTACTCGTTTTATTGTAAGGACCGGGAGTGCCTGGATCTCCGTTAACCAGGGATTTACAACCCCAGTGCCTTACTCATCCGTACTGTCCGCTCTGGGTTCTAGAGGTGGCCCCCGTCACACAGACGTGGCACTTAGCCCCTCACGGATTTCTTTCGCGTCCATAATCTAAGTGTTAGTGGAATCAGTAATAGGGATCGTTAGATTCATATGACATCTTTTATGCCATTAATAATTCCATTACTATCAATGGATTCTAATTCAACTCGGTTTTAACACTATTCCGAACATCGCCCAATATAGGGGCATTTTCGTCAGTTCGACATTTATTTCTATCTCCTCAATATACATTTAACTCAATGAACTGATCATCTATATGTTGATAGTATCCTTTCTGATACTTATAACAGCAAGTTAGATCTCATTCGATTTTCGACAGAGAAGTTCACTAAAATCCACAATGGGATTAATTTACTTA
Source organism: Heritiera fomes (assembly GCA_032173925.1). NCBI lineage: Eukaryota > Viridiplantae > Streptophyta > Magnoliopsida > Malvales > Malvaceae > Heritiera > Heritiera fomes. The sequence continues at coordinate 30,888,015 of JAPDPM010000001.1, forward strand.
TAATTCAGCTTTATAACATTAATTTCTCTGTCAAATCAGTCAATTCCAACTTCTGGTGATCTATTTTGACTCCCGGTAAAATTTTGGGCGTAGGGGTATTTTGGTCATTTTTAGCTAAAAGTGTTCTCTATCTTCAAATTACCCTCAATCGGTGATCTTAAAGTCGATTTAATGATGATATTTCATTCCCTTACTTCATACCATCACTTTCAGGTCTCAGTTCGGTTCGGACAGAAAAGTACTGGTGGGGCCCTCACCGAGTCCATTTCTGTTCCTTACCGAACAGGCTTTCATTTAGACTAGAAGAATCATCAATAATTCGGAAGAATCATCAATAATTCGGTAATTTCTGAGCCTATTTTCTTCTTTAACATTCTCAGTTTATACTTTCTCACTCCCTTTAAATCATTTTACTCTATTTACAATCATTTATTTTCTCTATGTATTCAGACGACACAGTACTACCGGAGATGTTTAACTCTTTTCCTTCCAAAAGTATCCACAGACATCAGGCCAACCATTGCTCTGATACCATTAAATCTGTCACGACCAGTGACCACATTTTTCATCTTCTTATACACAACTTAACCGGTTGGGCTGTCTGCGATACTTCACTTGTACTGAATGTTAAACAATTTTACATAATATTGTTTATATTATATACATCCCTTATTGTAACTAATCAGATAAGTAATACTGTTGACGTGTCTAAATATAGAGAATAAATGATCATACCTCAAATAATTAGTCGGTCTGACACATTGTCCTTCGCGTACAGCCAGGATCCACAATTCACTGAACTCACAATCGTCAAAAACCTGAAATGTTTAAAATTAAGGGGTGAGCAAAACCACGGTTCAGTAAGAGAATTATATGCCTCACTTGATACTCAGCTTCCTATACGCTGAAAATCTTTTTCATTTTTCCTATGGGCTCTAGGCTTGCATGTAGGAAAGATACTACAATCGGCTAGGGATCCGAATAGAATAAGGTAGGTATTTTAAAATACCATACTTATTAGGAACCTAGAAGCAACTGTAGAGAGAAATTTTCATTTCGTTTTGAATTAATAAATCCTTTTTTTTCTTTTTAATCTTCATAACCTTTTCATATTCTTTTCATAATAATGCTTTTATGAAATAAAGGGTTTAAATAAAATAACTAATATTCATATATTCTTTGAAAAGAATATTACTTAAATCATTATTATTTTTCTTTAAAACTCATTTCGTACGCACACAGACGTCTCAAACTTGTTCATACTTTCATTCCATTCTTAAGTTCACAAGGCATCATTCCTTTTTATTAGTATGATTAAGTGTGAAAGAGACGATCATTCAAGTAGCACATATTTGAGTGGCATATATAAACATAATCCGATATATCACACACATCATATGTCATATGCACAAGATCTATTTCATCCTTCGACATTTGTCGCATCTTCATCAGAACTTAGACTGATTACTAACACATCAGAACTCGTGTAGCACTTAGTTCCTGAAGGACTCTAGAGGTGGCTCACACGGTACAGAAATTTCTTACTAACATATTAGAACACGTGTAGCACTTAGTTCCCGAAGGACTCTAGAGGTGGCTCCCACGGTACAGAAATTTCTTACTAATATATCAAAACACGTGTAGCACTTAGTTCCCGAAGGACTCTAGAGGTGGCTCCCACGGTACAATCATCAAGTCTTTGCTCGGTTTGGCCTTTACTACCACATCAGAACACGTGTAGCACTTAGTTCCCGAAGGACTCTAGAGGTGGCTCACACGGTACAATCATCGAGTCTTTGCTCGATTTGGCCTTTACTAACACATCAAAACACGTGTAGCATTTAGTTCTCGAAGGACTCTAGAGGTGGCTCCCACGGTACAAAAATTTCTTATTAACACATCGAAACTCGTGTAGCACTTAGTTCTCGAAGGACTCTAGAGGTGGCTCCCACGGTTTGGAAATTTCTTATTAACACATCGAAACTCGTGTAGCACTTAGTTTCTGAAGGAGTCTAGAGGTGGCTCCCACGGTTCGGAAATTTCTTATTAATTCCTATGCATAATGCATTCCTCAAAAAGGTAAGCACTAAAAAGTAAACAATTTATACCTTCAATAACGACAACCAAACTATAACACATAACAGGCAAATCATAAGCAAGATTTCCTTTCTAACAACTACTATTCAAAATGCAAGCACCAAAAAGTATACAATTTATACATTCAATAACCACAACCAAACTATAACACATAACAAGCAAGTCATAAACAAGATTTCCTTTCTAACAACTATTATTCAAAATGCAAGCAACAAAAAGTATACAATTTATACATTCAATAACCACAACCAAACTATAACACATAACATGCAAGTCAATAGCAAGATTTCCCATCATGTAAAACACTTTCCTTTTTGACATATCACCTATCATTTATGGAGTCTAAGATAGACATCAATCTTATCGTACTATAAACCTCGAAGGGTACAGAGATAAACCGGTCAATTCTGTGACCATAATCTATATTGTCCTCTGTGGGTCGCGGATCAGGTGTCGATCGGGACTAAACATATCACATATCATGCATCAGCATGATAGGAATGCCAACCAATCTCAAAACCGTAGTTTTCATCATAAAATAAACCTTTATGAAATTTATATAAATATAAAATTCCATAATTTAAAAACATAAGGGTTAAAATCCTTTAGTGAATATTTATAAAAATATTCATAAAAATATTCACTATATTTCACTTCATCTTTCGTATTTCGTATAATTTATCTATTTCGAGAATTTTCGGTGATTTCATTGTCACCATTCTCGAATACACGAATATTTTAAAATTCCATCTCATTATATTCATGTTTTATGAAATTTAGTAATTTCCTCATGTTTCGTGATTTACTATCGAAATTCGGAAATAAAATCATTTAATATGATTTTATAAAGTTTTTCTAAAATTTTCGGCAGCATAACGGCTGCCGATTTACTAACCTCCTGCACGGAAAAATACATTTTTAAATCTTTCAGCCAGTACTTCTTCCCAAATTATTTTCAGCAAATCTTGCATCATAATAATTTTCATAAAATATTTGCATAAAATATTTCAATTTAGAATATGCAGACTGAGTATCCTTACAGTGCTGCACATGTATCCCTTACCTTTTTCCGGGTCGGCCACTTCCACTTATCGATCGCGCCCGCACTGCATTTCTCCCGATTGTTGAAAATAATTTCTGGAAATAAAATTCTAATTTTTTAGAATTTTTCATAATTTATTTAATTTTTCTGAAAATTAAATCTCAGGAAGATTTCTTACCGAACTTTGAAAAATCCCAGGTTGTCGAATTTCCAGGAATTTTTCGAATTCCCGAAATTCTCCTTTTTCCTCTTTTTCTTTTCTTTCTTTCTTTTCTTTTTCTTTTTCTTTTTCCTTTTTCTTTTCTTTTTCTTTTTTTTTCTTCTTCCTTTCCCGGTCAGACCGGTCCAATTCCTTTCCTCGCCGGTTTCTCACCGACCGCCGGTTCTCCGGCGGTTCAGGCGTCCCTCAGTTGGCCGGCTACACGACGAACTTGCCGGTGCCCTCCGTTTGCCCTGGATCGGCGGCACGGCGGCGGATCAAGGCGGTTTTGCCTCGGTTTCTTCTTCCTCTTCGCCGGCCTTCCTTCGCCGTCCATTGCGCCTTCGGTGGCCTCCATCAGCTTCCTCTTCCTCCAGTGAAGCTTCGTTGGCAGTGGCGGCCATCGATTCGGCCGGCACCGCCGTCAGCCATTTTCCTTTTCTCTTCCAGCTTTTTGCTTCCGTTTCACTTCGATTCTTTCTCCGTTTTGCTTTGCCGGCGTTGGCGTCGGCTTCCTCCTCCTTGCCGGTGACGACGCTTCTTTTTCCCTCACTCGGCCGGCGGTGGCAGCTCCGCCACCGTCGGTCTGGCTGGTAGGGATCGGGCTCTGTCCCGATCCTCTCTTTCCTTTTCTGTTTTTATTTCTTTTTTTTTGTTTATTTTCCTTTCCCAATTTAGTATATAGTATACTATATATTATACACTTAATATAATAATAATATATATGGCATATATTTATATTATATATTTAATACACATGATATTATTATTATCATATATATAATATAATATTATATATATTACATATAAAGTATATATTTTGTGTATTAAAATTATAGATCTAACATAGATATATAAGTATATATTTATATACTTAAAATAATTAATCTTTACATATATATCTCTCTATATATATATATATATATATGTTATAATATAATATGTTTTGTATTTACAATATATATTTTTCAAACTTTAATGTAAATCAAATATAAACATTTCTCAAATATATATGTATATATATATACCTATGTATACATAAGAGATTATACTTAAATACATATGTATTATGTAACTTCATGAACTAGTATATATATATTCATTTATACAAACATGTATTATTAATATACTATATAGTATTTACATACATATGTATTTGTATAAAAATACATTTATATAATTTGTAATTATATAAATATACTTTATTTTATTTATTTTATTTCTCATTTTCCTTATTTAATTTGGATTTTTAATTTATCCAGTTTAATTCCCTTCTCCATTATTTTTATTTTCACTTCCAATTTAATTTCCTTTATACGAATTTTTCGATTTCTCTCACTTCCTCGATTCTCGGGATTTTCACCAATATCCCGTTCTCGTAAAATTTTATTTCCTCTTATTTAATTTCTCCAATATTTATTTTCAATATTTATAATTTCCAATAAATGGAAAATTTACGGTTATCACACTTGGGAAGTTGTGAAACTACCCGAAAGAAAGAAAATATTAAGGTGCAAGTGGGTATTCATTGTGAAATATAATGCAGATGGGAGCATTAATAGGTATATAGCAAGGCTTGTGGCCAAGGGTTTCACTCAAACCCATGGTATAGACTACCAGGAGACATTTGAACCAGTTGCCAAACTCAATATTAAGAGTTCTCTTATCACTATCATCCAATCTTGATTGGCCTTTGCAATAGTTGGATGTGAAAAATGCTTTCCTTAATGGAGATCTACATGAAGAGGTTTATATGGACCTTCCCCCAGGCTTTACAAAGGAAGGCAACTTGGTGTGCAGGCTAAGGAAATCCCTCTATGGATTGAAATAATCTCCAAGAGAGTGGTTTGAGAAGTTTACACAGGCTGTCAAGGGACAAGGATTTATATAAGCTCAATCTGATCATACTCTCTTCTTTAAACATGCCGAAGATGGGAGAATTGCTATTCTAATAGTATATGTGGATGATATCATCATCACTAGAGATTATTAAGAAGAGTTGGATACTTTGAAAGATTATCTTGCAGGAGAATTTGAACTAAAGGACCTAGGAGCTCTAAGGTACTTCCTTGGAATAGAGGTGGCTAGAAACAAGAATGGGATAACCATGTCACAGAGGAAGTATATTCTTGATTTGCTTAAAGAGACCGGGATGTTAGGGTGCAAACCAGCCGAAACTCCAATGGAACCTAATATCAAATTAAGCTTATAAGGAGGAGCCAAAGTTGAATGAGAGCAGTATCAACGTTTAGTTGGAAAGCTAATCTATTTGTCTCACACAAGGCCAGACATTGCCTTTGCTGTGAGTGTAGTTAGCTAGTTCATGCACTCACCCAAGGAGAAGCATTTAGAAGCTGTGTACAAAATTTTGAGATACCTAAATAATACTTCGAGGAAGGGAATTTTCTTCAGAAAAAGTGATCATCGGATGGTGGAAATTTATACCGATGCTGACTGGGTAGGTCCTCAGGATATTGTACTTATGTTTAGGGAAATCTTGTAACTTGGAGAAGCAAAAAACATCCGGTAGTAGCTCGAAGTAGTGCAGAAGCTGAGTTTCGTGCTCTTGCTCATGGAGTATGTGAAGGAATATGGTTAGGAAGGTTACTAAGGGAACTTAAAGTTTCAAGTAATTCTCCTATGCAGTTGTATTGTGATAACATGGCAGCCGTGAGTATTGCACACAATCCAATTCATCACGATCACACAAAGCATGTGGAAGTGGATCATCATTTTATCAAGGAGAAGATCGAGAATGGAAGTGTTTGTTTGACATATATTCCTACCAAAGAACAGACAGCTGATATCCTAACTAAAAGTCTATATAGACCAGCTTTTGAAGACTTTTGTAAACAAGCTGGGCATGATCAACATATACAGCCCAGCTTGAGGGGGAGTGTAGAAAAACTAAGATTTGAGTATATATTTTGGAGATTATTTAGAATATGGATAGTTATGAGATAGTTAATCTCTCTCAGATTTTTTGGAGATAACTCCCTAATTTTTAGCCCTTTTTTAATAGATAGAATCTTTTAATAAATGGCCTGCATGCCATCCTAGAGTAGGACTGTTATTTAGTTTCCTTTTTTTGTAGGAAGTTTGCTTTATGTCAACCATCTATATATTGCCTTCTCAGTGAGAAATAAAATACACAGCACAGTTTTTTTTTCTCAAATCAGTTTTACATACATAGAACAATCCAAAACCATGGTTGAAATCAAAAGAAACATCACCACTTCATACCTTCCTCAAAACCAAACAGTATAGTAGGCAAACCAGTGGTAAATTCTTCAATTCAACCCTTCAAATTCAAGGATTAAGGAGTTCTTGAGGTGAGGAGCAAGTTTTGTGAAGTTTGCTTAGTGATTTGATGAAAAGAAATGGTAAATTTGGTAAGTGAAAGTGAAAAGACGTGAGGAAAAAATGGAGGAAAGGAGCCGCAAGGTGATGGCCGGCTAGAAGAGTGGAGAAAATTCTCCAAATTTCTCTAATTTTTATAATATTTAATGTTAAAAATGTCGGGCTTAGTGGAAAAGACAATCCTGCCCCTTTATAATTCCAATATTTACCAATATTCCATTTCATTATTTTATTATTTTTCATTTTAGATTTAATTATTTATTTTCATTATATTTTATTTATTTAGGTCAAATCTAGTCAAACATTGACCAATTTGACCAGCCATCTACGAAAAGACCATAGTACCCTTATACAATCTCATTATTTACAATTATGTCCTAACATTATTTCAATATTTAAATTCTAGATTTTATATTTTATTTTTATTAATTTCTATGTATTCAGGTCAAACATGGTCAAAGGTTGACTCCCAAGGTAGTTTGACTTATCATGCATAGTGAAATTACCAAACTACCCCTTAATAAAGGCTGTTGGCTTCTTCGTATTGTTTTTAGCATTTTTGCATAATTCAGTTCACTGGTTGGATCCACGTGAAACTTCTTTACACAAGGATTTTCCTATGATAGATTGGGGTCCTTGACCATTATTCAGAAAAATTCTTCCATCCTACAGATAAAATTATCAATTTTGAATTTGTTGCACGTAAACCTAGGCATGCTCAATTTAAAGAATTTCGAAAGGTAGTCCTCTTGCCACTTAGATATTCCGGGCCCAAATTTCACATATTTCCACTTTGGGGACCATTCAGATTACGAATTATCCTATGGAGCCCACTTGTCAATTTTCCCCAATAACTTCAAAGTATATGGGAGTTAGTTATCGTAACTTGGTTTGATATTCTAACTCATCATATTCAATAAGTATAGGAGAAATAGAGAATTTTGGGATCTCACATTTTCCCTTCCTTTAAAGAATTTGGTTCTCCAAATTTGACACAAATACTCTAGTGATTTATTACTCTAAGACTTGTCGATTCAGTGTCAACTCTTAAAAATCAATCTTCTCACTCATTCATATCCATGCTTCTATATAATGTCTGTATCGTTCACTAACAGTTCTCATTACTATTCATACCATTCATCTCCATTATGATTAGAACTGTTCATTGGGCGGGCCGAGCCGGGTTCAGGCCGGGCCGAAGGCCTATAACAATATATTTTGGCTATGTCCAAGCCCAGCCCGTTAATTCGAGCCTGGATTTTAGTCCATGCCCGTTTTTAATTTTATTACATAAGCCCGAGGCCCGGCCCTACCCACCCGTATTTTATTTTTTTATTTATTTTTGTATTTTATTTTTTATTTATTTGTTTTTTATTCTTTTATTCCCTTTAAAATTTAATTTGATTTATCAAAATTTTCATGTTAATTTTCATATTAAATGTATATAATCATGTTTATTAATCAATAATATTTTATATATATAATTATATTATACTTAATAGATATATTTAAAAAAAAAACTTAATTAATAATATGTTCGGGCCGGGCCGAGCCGGGCTCGGGCTTTAGACAGTCAAGCTTGGGCCCGGGCCCATTTTTGATTGGGCCTAAAAATTTTGTCCAGGCTCGATAAATACATCTAATATTTTTTTTCAAACCCGACCAAATTTTGAACGGGCCTTCGGGCTTGGGCGGGTAGCCCGGCCCTTGAGTAGGTCTAATTATGATCACCCTATTGTCTCCAATTAAATAAAAACCATCAATCATTTTTTATCATTTCCAACTAAACCAAATTCCATTAATCATTCAGTACTCATTTCCATCATACTTCTTTATAGAATCCATAACTATTATTCCTGTTTCACCTATATCTCTCAATCAACCATCAATATTCCTTGACAATACAAACATTTTTCATAACTTTGGAGACGGTTCTACTTGTCTTTGTCTAGTATTCCCTATTTTATAGCTCATTCTTTTATCACTACAACAAAGTCAAATGAACTTAATTAACTTAAATTAATTATACGCACACATATATATACTCAGACAAGTACAGTACTCAGGGATGTAAACTATTTATACCCTAATGACATCAACAAACATCAGACTAACCCTGCTCTAATACCAACATTGCAATGTCCTGTTTCCACTCAAATACCATCTAACTTTTTCTTTTCTTTTCTTTTTTTTATAATCTGTAAGGCTGTTTATCGATGTCATTTTCGATGCTTTCTTATCACATACATAACTTTATAACATTTAAGTTCATCAAATGACCAATAAATATCAATAATATTATTAATTCATCTTATAATCAACCTGTATTGTCCTTCACACATCATTTTTGTCACAGTCTGTTATATACAGTAATTATCATCTAAATCACATATTACATATATTCAGTATTTGGTTGGGTTGTCTGTGATGCCTTTAATATTGTTCATCTACAACAGTAAAACCATTTAAACAATATTTATTTATTAAGAATTAATATTCACAACTATATAAATCGATTGACATCCCCTGAAATTAAATTTGCAACAAGTAGTATTGTATAATAAATGTCTGAATATACAAATGTAAACATAATACCTCCAAGATCTACCACCATCGCTTAGGAATGACCGAAACGTAGTCAATCCATGGTTAAGTAAATCATGCACTCATGGAAGTTAATCTGTGAATGGTGAAAATAAAGGAGTGAACAAACCACGGCTCAGTAAAAGAATTGTATGCAAATCTTGATATTCCGAAATCTACATGCAATAAAATCTTTTATTATCCTATAGGTGCACTAAGGACCTTAATAGAAAGGATACTATAGTCCGCTAGGAATCCGGATGGAGTAAGAAAGTAATTTTGAAATACCTATCTTATCCCGAGAACCCAGATGTGACTATAGGGAGTAAGCGTTGATTTTGAAATAAATCACTTTTTCCATAATATTTCATATTCATTTCGATTCAATATTTTCAACATATAAAACATTTAATCACATAATCTAATATTCAAATAAATCATAAAAGAATATTAGATTAATAATTTTCTATTTCCTTTTTGAAAACATATCACATATCACATATCACATATACCATTGAAATCTCGTAAATAGTATCGTACTCATATAGTACAGTAACTGACTGTGTAAAAGTCATTATTCATTTCATTTAAAACTCATAAAAATTCATTCATCATTTAATGTCATCATCCCTTTAAAATCATCATTCTCATATCATCAAAATGGTGGAGACTAAGGCAACACCCTCAATATATCATGCTATAATCCCCCTAGGGAACAGTATTAGTATCATATGAGATCTATGGCCATAGTCTATAATTGTTCTCGGTCATACACTGATCGGGTGACAACTAGGATGCTGAAGATAGGATCAGTGTCAATAGCTTCACATATCACATATCACGTATCACATGTCACATATTAATATGATACTGGACCTATCAGTCTCAAAAACAATATATACAAAATCTCATCACCTTTATAGAATTAAATAAAATAGATAATATCTTTCAGAAATCCAGAAAGGTATAAATCAAAGTATCTTGTACGGTGAAAATAGTGTTATAAAATATTTGCACTATAGTAATAATTTCCATAAATATTTCATTTCACTGTAACACATATACTCATATTTCCATGCTATCCTTTCAGAAATTTCAATTTCAATACTTTTGAAAAGTCATTTCCAAGTAATTGCACATTTTATAGAAAATAGTAATATTTATTTTCCAAAACCAATAATAATTCCATAAATACACTGTTTCACTATGGAACACATTTAGAAAACATTTCAGCCTCAAGCAATATTCACACGGTAACATTACCTTTATGGAAATCAGTAAAATAAGTAAAATCTTCAGTCAATCCATAAAGGTTTATTAAATCATATCTTGAATATTTATGGAAAATAATTTATAAAATATGCACTTTTCCACTTTTCATTTTACAAACCACTTCATATACTGTAAGCCATTAGGAGGAATTTTCAATAACCTCACTCTCATTAGATTCAGTAACATGAATATTTAAATATTACTTTTTGGTATATTCATGTTTTATGAAAATATTAACTTCATCAATTCTGAGGCTAGGGAATTATTCAAATATGCATTAAAATATTTCATGGTAATTTTAAAGAATTTTCTAAGAAATTTCAGCAGCATAACGGCTGCTAATACCCTAGCCTTCTTGCAATTTCAACATTGTTCCACAATCCACAGACAACCACAATTCCACAATTTCCAAAGAATTTCATTTCAAAAAGTATTCTTATAAAATTAAATGCATTAAAATCATGCATTCTGGATATCCTTACAGATCACATACGCGTCCCTTACCTATCTATTGTATTCGACTCTTTCGAGTGCACCAACCGTAATTCGTTACTCTTGGGCTGCAAATAATTTCACCAAAATTATTAGCTCATTTATTTTTAAGCTATTATTCATGTCTCAATGCAGCCACATTGGACATTGCAAATATTTTTGCAGTATAAATTCTACCAGTAGTAAACATAACTTATTCGTTTTGCATCGAATTTTAAATCAGAGCATACCGGTAGACTCCTTGAAATTCCTGTAGCCTAAATCTACCCTCAAATCATCAAAATTAGCCATGAATCCCAGTTCCCTTTACGAAGCTGAATGCTCCCTCTTCCATCCTTTAATGATTTTCAACATTTTAATGCCAAAATCTTATTCTACTAAGCTTAATCATTAATTTGGCACCTAAATTAGGCATGAAACAACATAGATCCTTAAAGAACCAAGCTTGGCCGAATGGTCCTCCAATGGCAAAATTTTATTTTGCAACATTTAAATGAAACCAATGATAGGAATATGCTTAATATGCTTAAGAGAATCAATTTACACTATTAGATTTAAAGAAAGCATGATGAATGGCACAGTGACTTACTGTAACAGTCTGAATATACAGTAAATCACTCATTTTTACAGATATTTGACGGTTGAGCCGTCTGCAATGCCTTAATTACTTAAACAGTAATAGTAATAAACAATGAATTTTATTTAACTTACAACTTCGAAATATGAATATTACATTATTCCTTATCATATTTACATCCCCTGTATTCTACTTAAAATTTAAAGTAGTACTATACAAAATTTTTGAATATATAAAAGAAAATAAAATACCTTCAAGATAGTAAATCTGCTGACTCGGGTAACCGAAATCGCAGCCGATAACTCAGGATGTTATGTCTCTTAGCCAAATACAATAACCTGTGGAGTGTAAATAAAAAGGTGAGCAACAACATACTCAATAAAGGAGTTGTATGCAAGCTTGATATAATGAAACCTATATGCTGGAAAATATTTCATTTTCCTAACGGTTCACTAAGCATAGTATAGAGAAGGATACTTTAGTCGCCCAGGAAATCCAGATGGATCATGGAAGATATTTTGAAATACTTGTCTTGTCCCGGAAACCTAGAACGACTATAGGGAGTACTTTATAAATTTTCAAAACAATTAAATTTAATAATTGTTTTCAGTAAATATAAATGGTAATAAACCATTTAATTTTATCACTTTAGTATCACTTTATAACAAGTGATAGTACAGTAATGAAACAGTACAGTAAAATAGTAGAGTTTACATAGTAAAAAGCAGTATGCAGTCACTTCAGTACAGTACGATGGAACTCTTCAGAAAATCAGTGGATAAATAATTCAATAATTATTTCTATTTTAGAAATAATATCATAAATATTTTCATTACAATAAACAGTGATTTCAGTACAATTCAGTAAACAGAAATCAGTAAGATACAATTCAGTAAACAGTATATCTTAGTACAGTACAGTAAACAATATTCAGTAAAACATAGTTCAGAAATCATTTATCAGTAGGTTGAGACTAGGCAACACCCTAAATCAAATCATGCTATAATTATCCTCGAAGGGAAACAGTAACAGTAAGTAATTAGATCTATGGCCATAGTCTGTAGGGCGTCCACAGAGTACACTTGCTTGGTGACTCCGGGACTGCTAATGACTTGGCGGGTCAATTAACCACGTGACAGTACAGTAACAGCGAGCATGAAGTTGGGGCCTAAAGTCTCAAAATCATTTAATTCAATATGAAATACCTTTAAGGAATTTAAATAAACATTATCATTAAATTAAATAAATATTCCAAAAAGGTATTAAATTCATTAATAATAATAATACAGTGAAAACAGTCAATAAAATATTCATGTCTTTTAGTGAGAAATCCATAAATATTCTTTTTATATATAAAATATTTAAAAGAATATATTTTTATTCTCATATTAATAAAATTTCGTAACATGAATATTTAATTTAGAAATTTTCAATAAAATTCCAAATTATGGAAAATTTATGGAAATAATGTCCAAAATCCATAATTCACTCAAATTATGTATCTAAAATATTCATGATATTTTAAAATAATTTTGATAATTTTTCGACAGCATAACAGCTACGTTTTCCTAACCTCCTGTACATAAAATACAGTATATAACACCAGTCGTAGACCACAATTCGCATGATTTTCAAAGCATTTCATCATTCCAATAATTTCATAAAAATCATACTTAACAAATCATGCAATTCACTATATCCCTACAACTGACACACTTCTCCCTTACCTGTGTAGCAGTAACGACTCATTTGGTAGCATCAACCGTAAATCGTAAATCCTAGCTGCAAAATGATTTTACCAAAATTTATCATTAATTTTCCCCTTAATTTTAGGCTATTGACTTTCATAAAATGCAACCACTAATGATACTACCTATGACTAACCAATATAAATTATACTGGTAGTAAACCTTAACTTTTCCGTTTTAGCTCCGTTTTCGAATTCGACTTCACTAGTCTTTTTCTCTTAATTTCTACAGTCATTTTTCATGTTCAACTCATAAAATGCAGCATGATAACAGCCCCAAAATGCCCTTGGCCGAAACCCCCTTAAACACACTTTCATGGATTTTCAACTATTTAATCAATCTAAACATTCTAAGCTTTAAATCCATGTTCACTCATTCATTTCCTACCATTTTCTTGCAAGAAACTGCATGGTTTCCTTAGGTTCACAAGCACACTGAAACCCATATTAATGGAAAATTTTTATTGAGCCAAAATTAATCAAATCCAATGGTAGGAATGAATTATACACCTTTGATTTATCTAGAAAACAATTTTGGAATTAAAGAAAACATCAAAATTTTGGGGTTTCCATACCTTGGCCGAATCCTTATTGGCCTATTTTCTCCTTGTGCTTTTATTCTTTTCATGAGATTTTGGTGTTTATGGAAAGAGGAGATGATAAGGAATATTTTTCTAGTAAGGATTGTAGTGAAAAAATGTAATTTTCCTTGTGTTTTCTAAGTTTATTTTCTTTTTCTTCTTTTTCTTTCTCTTTATGTCATGTGAGGGCTGGTAAGGGATGATGAATAGTATCAGCTAGAATTCTGCTGAGTTATGTAGAAAATTCTAGAGAAGTGCTAATTTACCATTTTGCCCCTAGTTATGAAAAATCTTGACAATTTCGCCCTTAACTTCGTAATCGTAAAAACCATGTAATTGGACTCAAACAATTCTGATTCCAGTACCAATCAATCACATTTAATGTATTTTGATGATTGGAAGTGGTTTCGTTGACGCGTGGTGCACCGATAATGAGAAATTACGATTTTACCCCTATTAGACCGGTAGCAAAATTTTCCAATTAAATCACTGTTTTACTTAATCTCTTGGCACTATGTTATTCTCCTTTTCATCTAGAATCTCATGGTATTTTTATTTCATCCCAACTCATTTTAGTTTGGGCATAATTTATGAAAATGCCCTCGGGACGTATCCGTCATTTTCCAATTTATTTTCCAAAATCCACAAAATAATATCAATTAATATAAAAATTATTTCTATGCCTCAAAATCATTATATTACATTTATTTCACCCCATTACACCATATTATTAGTCTTAAATCCATCATAACCATAAAATTAAAGTGGGGCCCACATTACAAATTCACTTAATTTCACAAAATAAATTATATTTTATTAATTAAATACATACAAAATAACCTATACAGTACAGTAGAAATGGGTCTCACATTTTCTCCGCACCTTAGGAAATTTGGTCCTCCAAATTTCACTTGGACCAATCACTGAAAAAACTCTAGATACTTCTCACACATAAGGCTCTCTAACTCCCAAGTAGACTCCTCCTCAGTGTGATACTGCTAGAGCACCTTAACCAATGAAATAGTCTTAGATCGCAGCACTTTATCCTTCCTATCCAAGATCTGTACCTGTCTCTTAATGTAACTCATGTCCTCTCTAATCTCCAGTGCTCATGTCGAATTACGTGAGAAAGATCTGGATGGTACTTTCTCAACATCGAGACATGGAACACATTATGCACTCCTGACAACTTTGGTGGTAGTGCTAACTTGTATGCCACATCTCCCACGTGATCTAAGATCTCGAAGGGTCGAATGTATCAAGGACTCAATCTCCCCTTTTTACCGAATCTAATGATGCCTTGAGATGGTGAGACCTTCAAAAATACATAATCACCCATTGAAAACTCTAGTGGTTAGTGTATAGTATCTGCATAGCTCTTCTGTCGACTCTGAGTCGCCTTTAGTCTATCACAAATCACTTGTACATCTTGGGAAGCCTGCTCGACCAAATCAGGAGCTAATAACTTACGGTCTCCCACTTCTTCCCATGCTATCGGGGATCTACATCGTCTGCCATATAACACCTCATAAGGTGCCATGTCGATGCTTGCATGATAGCTGTTATTATAAGCAAACTCTGTTAGAGGTAGGTGATCGTCCCAAGAGCTTCTAAAATCCAGTGCACACGCTCTCAACATATCTTTGAGCATCTGTATCGTACACTCGGACTCTTCATCAGTCTGCGGATGAAAACCGTGCTAAAATTCAGCTGGAATCCCATGGCCTCCTGAAATCTCTCCTAGAAATGAGATGTGAACCGGGAATCCCTATCAGAAGTGATGCTCGTTGGAACACCATGCAACCTCACTATCTCCTTGACATATAGATCGGCTAAGGCACTAACTGGATCAGTGGATTTAACGCCCAAGAAATGAAAAGACTTTGTCAATCTATCCACTATCACCCGAATAGCATCATACCACTTCCGAGTCCGTGGTAAACTGTGATAACCGTAAATTTTTCATTTATTGGAAATAAATATTGGAAATAAATAAATAAATAAATAAAATTGTGAGAATCGGAATATTGTGGAAATTCCGAGGATTGAGGAAGTTTGAGGAAGTGATAGATCGAGAAATTCGAGTGAAAGGAATTAAGTTGGAAATAAAATAAGGAATAGAGAAAATTTAATTTGGATAAATGGAAATCCAAATTAAATAAGAAAATAAGAAATGAATATGATATATATTTATATAATTATATATTATATAAATTTATTTTTTTTATACAAATACATATGTACTTAAATGATATATAGTATATATTATTATACATTGGCATATATATGAATATATACTATTTCATAAATTTAAATAGTACATATTTATATTTTATGTATATAAAATATATACATATATGAGAAAAATGTAAATATTACTTTACATTAAGGTTTAAATACATATATATTGTAAATACAATATATATAAATGCTATTTAATTTAAAGTATATGAAAATATACATTTTTATGTGTAAATATATATTATTATATATAATATATATTTATATAATATATAGTACAAGTACTATTTAATAAAATAATATAATTATATTTATAATATAGTTATAAATATAATTATAATTAAATTAATTAAACAAAAAAAGAAAAGGAGAAAGGAATCGGGAGGAGGACCCGACCCCCTTCCCCGACAGGCCGCCCGACCACCGTCGGTGGCGAGAAAGAAAGAGAGGAGAGGAGAGACGCCGTCACCGGCCAAAGAGGAAAGGAAGAAAGCTGCCGGCGGCGGAAGGAAGGAAGAAAACAGAAGGCAAAACCGGCGAACCGAGAAGGAAAGAAAAAGAGAAGAAATGGTGGTGCTGTCCGGTCTTGGCACCGCCACCGCCACCACCACCCGAACCTCGACGGAGGTGAGGGGAAGGAGAAAAGAGCCACCGGTGAGGTCACCAACGGCGGAGGAAGGCCGACAGAGGAGGAGAAGAAACCGAAGGTAAACCGAGTAGATCCGCCGTCGTGTCGTCGATTCGTGACGAATGGAGGCCAGATCCGGTTTCGCCGTGGTGCCGGCCAGCTGTGGAGCCGCCGAACCTGCCACCGGAGAAGAACCGGCGGTGAGGGAGGTAGACCGGTCCTGCGGGGAAAGAAAGAAAAGGAAAAAAAGAAAAAGAAAAGAAAAAGGAAAAAGAAAAGAGAAAAGAAAAGAAAAGAGAAAAAGAAAGAAGAAAGAAAAAGAAGAAAGAGGAAAAGAAAAGGAATTCCGGGAATTTGGAGAATTCCGGGAATTTGGAAAATTACCGAGAATTCGAAAATCCGGAAAATCCCAAGCACTCGGTAAGGATTTCGGAAATTAATTTTGAATAATTAATTTGAATAAATTATGGAAAAATTCTAATTTTTAGAATTTTAATTTCCAGAAAATTTCCTTAATAATCGAGCCGATGGAATCGGGCGAGGTGAACACGGGCGCGACCTTCAAGAGGTAGTCGCCGACCCGAGACAGGCAAGGGAGACATGTGCAGCCTGTAAGGATATTGGCACACATGCTTTAAATTATGCATTTAATTTTTATAAATGCTATTGATAATGATTGGTTGGAAAAATTATGGTGATTTATCGGTTAAACTGTATTTTCCGTGCAGGAGGCTAGCTAATCGGCAGCCGTTATACTGCCGAAAATTATTGGAAAAATTATCGAAAATCATAATAAATGATTTTATCATGAGAAACGATTTCTAACACGAAAATTGAGAAATCGATTAGTTTTTATAAAACATGAATATATTCATAATTAATTTTAAAATATTCATATTTTTGAAAAGGGTGAAAAAGGAAATCACCTAAATTTTTTCCGATAGGTGATATTTCACGTGAAACGATGTGTAAAATGAAAAGGACCAAAGTGAATATTTTACTAATCTTTCTTCAAATATTCACTTGATTTTATAAATAACCTTTATGTGATAACCGTAAATTTTCCATTTATTGGAAATTATAAATATTGAAAATAAATATTGGAGAAATTAAATCAGAGGAAATAAATAAAATTTTGCGAGAATGGGATATGGGTGAAAATCCCGAGAAGTGAGAAAGTGAAAGAATTGGGAAATTCGTATAAAGGAAATTAAATTGGAAGTGAAGATAAAAATAATAGAGAGAGGAAAAGAATTAAATTGGATAAATTAAAATCCAAATTAAATAAGGAAAACGAGAAATAAAAAATAAAATATGTTTATATAATTTCAAATTTTATATAAATGTATTTTATACAAATACGTATGTATTTAAAATACTATATAGTATATTTTAAAATACGTTGGTATATATATGGAAATATATACTATTTCATGAATTTAAATAATACATACATATATATATATATATAAACATAATATTTTATGTATATATAAATATATACATACATACATATATAAAGAAAATGTAAATGTTATTTTATATTAAAGTTTATAGGTATATATATTGTATTATAACACTTATATAATTCTATATATATAAAGGTTATTTACTTTAAAGTATATAAATATACATATATACATATATATATATATATACTAGATATATATATTTTGTAATGTACAATATATATAATTTATATATATTATATTGTATTACAATATATATGAAATAATATTATATGTGTAATATATGGTAAATATTATATGTTTAAATTATATGATATAGTATATAGTATATAGTAAAACATATACTAAATATAGAAAGAGGATAAAAACCAAAAGAGGAAATAAAACAGAAAAGAAAGGAGAGAATCGGGGGGAAATCCCGACCCTTCCCGGGCAGACCGCTGGTGGCGGAGGTGCCACCGCCGGTGAGGGAGAATGGAGAGGATGTCGTCGCCAGCCAAAGGAGAAGTCAAGGAAACCACCGGCGGCGGAAGAAAGAAAGAAACGGAGGCAGAAAACACGGCAGAAGCCGCGGAAAGAGAAAAACCAGATCTGGCGGTGCCGACCGATCCAGGCACCGCCACTGCCACCAAAGCTTCACCGGAGGAAGAGGAAGCCAATGGAGGCTACCGGAGGCGCAATGGACGGCGGAGGAACGCTGGCGAAGAGGAAGAAGAAACCGAGGCAAAACCGCCTCGATCCGCCGTCGTGCCGCCGATCTAGGGCAAACGGAGGGCACCGGCAAGTTCGTCGTGTAGCCGGCCAACTGAGGGACGCCTGAACCACCGGAGAACCGACCGCCAGCGAGGAACCGGCGAGGAAAGGAGCTGGACCGGTCTGAACCAGTCTGACCGGGAAAGGAAGAAGAAAAAAAAGAAAAGAAAAAGAAAAGAAAAAGGAAAAAGGAAAAAGAAAAAGAAAAAGAAAAGAAAGAAAGAAAAGAAAAAGAGGAAAAAGGAAGAAAAAGGAAGAAAAAGAGGAAAAAGGAGAATTTCAGGGATTCAGAAAATTTTCGAAAATTCAACAACCCGGGATTTTACAAAGTTCGGTAAGAAATCTTCCTGAGATTTAATTTTCAGAAAAATTAAATAAATTATGAAAAATTCTAAAAAAATTAGAATTTTATTTCCAGAAATTATTTTCAGCAATCGGGATAAGGGATCGGAAGAAATGGAGTGCAGGCGCGATCTATAAGCGGAAGTCGCCGACCCGGAAAAAGGTAAGGGATGCATGTGCAGCATTGTAAGGATACTCAGTCTGCATATTTTAAATTGAAATATTTTATGCAATTATTTTATGAAAATTATTATGATGCATGATTTGCTGAAAATAATTTGGGAAGAAGTACTGGCTGAAAGATTTTAAACTGTATTTTCCGTGCAGGAGGTTAGTAAATCGACAGCCGTTATGTTGCCGAAAATTTTAGAAAAACTTTATAAAATCATATTAAATGATTTTATTTCCGAATTTCGATAGTAAATCACGAAACATGAGGAAATTTCTAAATTTCATAAAACATGAATATCATGAGATGGAACTTTAGAATATTCATGTATTCGAGAATGGTGATAATGAAATCACCAAAAATTCTCGGAATAGATAAATTACACGAATTATGAGACGAAAAATGAAGTGAAATATAGTGAATATTCTTATGAATATTTTTATAAATATTCACTAAAGGATTTTAACCCTTATGGTTTTAAATTATGAAATTTTATATTTATATAAATTTCATAGAGGTTTATTTTATGATGAAAATACGGTTTTTAGACTGGTTGGCATTCCTATCATGCTGATGCATGATATGTGATATGTTTAGTCCCGGTCGACGCCTAATCAGTGATCCACCGAGGACAATATAGGTTATGGTCATAGATTTGACCGGTGTATTTCCTTACCCTCCGAGGTTTATAGTATGATGAGATTAACGCCTATTTTAGACTCCATAAATGATAGGTGACATGTAAAAAGGAAAGTGTTTTACATGACATGGAATATGTCAAACGGAGAATGTGATATACGATGCGTGACATGTGAAAAGATCATGTTTCATACAATATGAGAAGGAAAATCAATTGAATTATAGCATTTTTACAAAATGCTCATTTCGGTACTGATTATAGTATTGTGAGATGATTCTCATAAGACATGAGATACAAACATGTAAGATGTTTTCAAAAAGGAAGAATTGATAAATCTAACATTCTTACCATGAATTGAAATGGAATATTAGATTATAAGTGTTACACGAGTTTTGATGTAAAAGCCAAATCGAGCAAAGACTCGATGATTGTACCGTGTGAGCCACCTCTAGAATCCTTCGGGAACTAAGTGCTACATGTGTTCTGATGTGTTAGTAAAGGCCAAACCGAGCAAAGACTCGATGATTGTACCGTGTGAGCCACCTCTAGAATCCTTCGGGAACTAAGTGCTACACGAGTTTCGATGTGTTAGTAAAGGCCAAACCGAGCAAAGACTCGATGATTGTACTGTGTGAACCACCTCTAGAATCCTTCGGGAACTAAGTGCTACACGTGTTCTGATGTGTTAATAAAGGCCAAACCGAGCGAAAACTCGATGATTGTACCGTGTGAGCCACCTCTAGAATCCTTCGGGAACTAAGTGCTACACGAGTTTTGATGTGTGAGTAAGAAATTTCTGTACCGTGGGAGCCACCTCTAGAATCCTTCGGGAACTAAGTGCTACACGAGTTTCGATGTGTGAATAAGGAGTTTCTGTACCGTGTAAGCCACCTCTAGAAGACTCAAGGGACCTAAGTGCTACATAGATTCTTTGTGAACTATAGGGAGCCACCTCTAGAATCCTTTGAGCACTAAGTGCTACACGAGTTCCTGGATATGACACTTAACTCCATTACTAGTAAGAATGGACGTTGTAACTGAAGCAGTGGATTGGGGCTTACGCCTAAAGTGATTAAATAATCGGTTATATGGGAATAGACTTTAATAGCTTATTTTGCTCTTTAAAGTACGGTACTAATTAAGAGAGTACATTAAAACATGGAATGAGTTTTAAAGAAATAAGATGATGATTTAACTAATATTCTTTTCAAGGAATATACGAATATTAATTATTTTATTTAAATGCTTTATTTCGTAAAAGCATTATTTTGAAAAGAATATGAAAAAGGTTATGAAAGTTTTGAAAAAAAAGAGAAGAGGATTTATTAATTCAAAAGGAAATGAAAATTTCTCTCTACAGTTGCTTCTAGGTTCCGTAACAAGTATGGTATTCTAAAATACCTACCTTACTCTATTCGGATTCCTAGTCGACTGTAGTACCCTTCCTACATGCGAGCCTAGAGCCCATAGGAAAAATAAAAAAGATTTTCAGGATATAGGAAGCTGAATATCAAGTGAGGCATATAATTCTCTTACTGAGCCGTGGTTTTGCTCACCCCTTAATTTTAAATATTTCAGGTTTTGATGAATGTGAGTTCAGTGGATTGTGGATCCTAGCTGTACACAAAGGACAATGTGTCAGACCGACTGATTATTTGAGGTATGATCATTTGTTCTCTGTATTTAGACACGTCAACAGTACTACTTATCTGATTAGTTACGATAGGGATGTATATAATATAAACAATATTATGTAAAATTGTTTAACAGTCAGTACAAGTGAAGTATCGCAGACAGCCCAACAGGTTAAGTTGTGTATAAGAAGATGAAAAATGTGGTCACGGGTCGTGACCGATTTAATGGTATCAGAGCAATGGTTGGCCTGATGTCTGTGGATACTTTTGGAAGGAAAAGAGTTAAATATCCCCGGTAGTACTGTGTCGTCTGAATACATAGAGAAAATAAATGATTGTAAATGGAGTAAAATGATTTAAAGGGAGTGAGAAAGTATAAACTGAGAATGTTAAAGAAGAAAATAGGCTCAGAAATTACCGAATTATTGGTGATTCTTCTAGTCTAAATGAAAGCCTATTCGGTAAGGAACAGAAATGGACTCGGTGAGGGCCCCACCAGTACTTTTCTGTCCGAACCGAACTGAGACCTGAAAGTGATGGTATGAAGTAGGGGAACGAAATATCATCATTAAATAGACTTTAAGATCACCGATTGAGGGTAATTTGAAGAGAGAGAAAATTTTTAGCCAACAATGACCAAAATACCCCTACCTCAAAATTTTACCTGGAGTCAAAATAGATCACCAGAAGTTGGAATTGACCGATTTGACAGAGAAATTAATGTTATAAAGCTGAATTACAAGTAAATTAATCCCATTGTGGATTTTAGTGAACTTCTCTGTCGAAAATCGAATGAGATTTAACTTGTTGTTATAAGTATCAGAAAGGATACTATCAACATATAGATGATCAGTTCATTGATTTAAATGTATATTGAGGAGATAGAAATAAATGTCGAAATGACGAAAATGCCCCTATATTGGGCGATGTTCGGAATAGTGTTAAAACCGAGCTGAATTGGAATCCATTGATAGTAATGGAATTATTAATGGCATAGAAGATGTCATATGAATCTAACGATCCCTATTACTGATTCCACTAACACTTAGATTACGGACGCGAAAGAAAAATCCCGAGTGGACTGTGGGCCATAGGGGATAACAGTACGGTTGAGTGAGGCGGCCAGGGCCCCCTACGAGTGGACTTTGGGCCATAGTGGTAAATCCTGGGCTTTACAATAAAACAATCCGTGAGGGACTAAGTGCCACGTCTTTGTGACGGGGGCCACCTCTAGAACCCAGAGCGGACAGTACGGATGAGTACGGCACTAGGGTGGTAAATCCCTGGTTAACGGAGATCCAGGCACTCCTGGTCCTTACAATAAAACGAGTACAGCTGAGTGAAGTGGCTCAGTAAATCCCTGAAAGAAACGGTAAATCCGGGGCTTCACAATAAAACGGTATGATGCGATCCAAAGAGTGTAGTGGAATTTCATCAGATGTTTGGCCCGGTTATTGACTGAAAGGGTCGAAAAATTAAGAGTGTACTGAACGGGATCGTTGAATGTTATGAAAAGTGAAATGATTACAGGAATTGACTGATAAGGTGAATAGTACCAATAATGAAATACATACTGGTGTGGTTACTTATGGTTCTATACGTTTTCACTACTTTAAGGTGTCAAACAGATAATCTTATATAGAACCGACATATCTTGAAATATGTGCTACAGAATGAGGTACTATTTTGAGTACTATAAATTAGAGAATAATTATAAGAACAGTGAAGTGATAAAAAGAAGATGACAACGAACCTAAATTATTCAGGACCCTTGAGATAGAACTGTGATGGGCGACCCAATGATGGGCGACCTGTAGTGGATCATGTGTTATGAGATACAAGCGAACTATGTCATCGCCGATGCACTAGTAAGGGTAAACCTGGGGCGAAAGGAATCGCCTAGGGAATGCTCGCCAACAGCCGATACGAACGGGCGGGGCTCTTACAATTATCTCATTGGTAACACGAGAGTAAGGAACTAGGTACGGAAGGGTGCCAAGGTTCAAGCCTTGTGGAGAATATACTCAAGGGAACTAAGCCTGAATTCAGTAAATGGAAATGGTTTTAAAGTGAATAACTGAATTGAAACGGGTAGCTACAAAGTGTGATGAGAACCATTGTACTTGATACAGCTTACCAGAGTGAGATTCGTAACGCTGTAAAGTATGACTAGGTAATAAAATCAAGGTAAAATATGCATCAAAATGATTTGAATATTGAATGTCGCTGCCTTGAGAATACACTATGAAATGATGGGACACAAAGATGAAGGTCCAAAATGATAAGAGAAGTGTGGTTAAAGAAACTACCGGATGAGAATCCCGATAAATTTCAAAGTAACATAGATTGAGAAATCAGGTTAATGTTGACTCGATCGTGGATATGAAATTTATTCTTAAGCTTGTATCGAAAAATATAGAAGAAATCCGACAAGCTTAAGAAAATAATTTTTGGAAAATATTATGGATGATGAAATTCACAAGTATCGATGTAAAGGATGGAAATACAAATGATATGATTTAAGGATGAATTAAATGATGTATTAAAATTTTTGGTTATACACTAAAGTTCTTATGAAGAACAAATAAATATCATATGGAAGTGATGCCTTAAATATGATTTAATCGGAGATGTATAAGGAGCTTATAAGAGCAATCTTTGTAAAAGGCATAATCAGATGAAAAGTTGAAGAACGATGGTCACAAGATGATAAGAAATGTATGATTAAAGAAAATATCAGATTTGATTTTCAATAGAACTTCCAGAGTTATATAAATTAGAGGAATCGAGATAACATTGACTCGATTTTGAATATGAAGTTAAATTCTAAGTTTATATCGAAGGATGTAGAAAGAATCCGAAAAGTTTAGGAAAATAACTCTGAAAATTGTGTGAATAATGAAATTCACGTGTAAAGGTTTGAATGACGAAAATACAGATAATAAAAAATTGAGAATGATGAAATTGTTTGTATAAGTATAAATGAGAGAAATACAAATGATATTGAGTTGTAGATGAATTAAAAAGGATGTATTAATTTCCTATCATTGATAAAGTTCTGGTGAGGAACAAGTATTCATTTACATGAAAACAGACGCTTTATGGAGCTAATTAAAGACATGTGAGGAGTTAATAAGACTAGCCTCGATATAAAGAGTCCTTAGACAAAAGATTGAAGATTGGTGTCTATAAGATGATGATTTGAACTCGGAGTGAATTTTACGAGTTCCTATTGAAGTTACAAGGGTAATGAGTTGCCTTGTGAAGTAGATAAGCCTAAAGAACGAGGCACCCTTACATGAGTAAATTGATGAAATACTGATGAGTCTAAAGTATAAATGGAACATGAGCAGCATTGTGATATGATCCTTAAACTCTTAAAGGCTGTGAAATTATGCTAAGATTAGCAACTAAGAAATTTGGCTAGACAGTATCTCCTCTTGAGATATATGATCTTGAGACAACAGGGTGCTAGTGAACCTGTCTATGATATAGAGATAATGATTGAGATACGGAAGTAATGAGTCTAGCTAAATACTACTGCCAGCCTATAAAAGAGTGATGAGACTAGCTGCTCTATAGATGAGATCCAATTAAAGAAATTAAAGTCGGTAGATGGCTAGTGTAAAGAAAAAGATGGTATGCAAGATTTTAAAAGATCTTAGCAGTACAGTACCATGCCAATTAAAAATATATATATGTATATATATATGAAGAGATAAATAGTAGAAATATGAAAACGAAAATGAAAGTGGAAAAGGAAATAAATTGCATGATGAGAAGGGAACATCAATATGAAACAGTTCCCGAAGTTAAGACTGGAATTGAATTGTGTTGCTTATCACATAACTGTGGCAAGATGTAAAATCAAAGCCAAAATTGATGAGTGAAAGTAATGATACTCCAAGGAGTATGATAATTGATATGTTTACTGCCAGTAAAATGTTTGTACATATAACCACCTCGAAATGATAGAGATGGTGGAATTGTATAGATAATGTGGTGCTTAAATGGATAATTCGAGGATTCAATCACAGAATCTAAATTATGAAAAGAGATCTAAAGACCATACTACATGAAAAGAATATGATAGTCACATGAATTATGATCGTAAGAGATGAACTATAGTAAAGTCGGCAAATGAGATACAGCCTTGATGGAATAGGTGTGAAAATGAATATTGTGGACAATAAAGAGTCCAAAAGAGAAATGATGATATGGAAGTGATTAAAGACTGATGATTTAAATAGAATCACTTTCCATTATCAGACTTCTAGATTCTCTAGTGCCTTAGTCGCAGTATAAGTGTTAAACGGTGTGAATGTGAATGTACAGTTCCAGTAAGCCTTACATTTGATGGGAGTCTCTGTGTTGCCATATGCTAATGAGAGATAGCAAAAGGCTTTGAGATCCCAAGTGTATTGATAGCACCGCTCCATACTGATATATATTTATATATATGAGCGTGAGATGTAAACGCTTCATGATATTGAGAGAGCGTGTGCATGAGATGTGAAAGCTACTGGGACACTTACATATAATTGATTGACATGAGTACATGATAGTATCAAATTATGTCGACTCGGCACTAAGTGAGAAGAATGGATGATGAACAGCATATATCAGCTGTAATATTAAAAATATTATGTATAGCTCTTATATGAAAAGAGTAAAAGTGAATAACTCTCGATTTGAGAGAATGAAATTTCATGAGCATAGACATATATGATGAAAGACAGCATGTAGTGATCTAAAGTACTATTGATGATGAAAGTGTACTGGCAGTATTATTTGGAGGATGAACTAGAGGTCAGAAGCCGTAAGTATATGACATGTACCCCCTTTTGGACTTAAGTTGAATTCGGAGGACCGAATTTCTTAAGTTGGGGAGGATGTGATAACCGTAAATTTTTCATTTATTGGAAATTATAAATATTGAAAATAAATATTGGAGAAATTAAATCAGAGGAAATAAATAAAATTTTGCGAGAATGGGATATGGGTGAAAATCCCGAAAAGTGAGGAAGTGAAAGAATTGGGAAATTCGTATAAAGGAAATTAAATTGGAAGTGAAGATAAAAATAATAGAGAGAGGAAAAGAATTAAATTGGATAAATTAAAATCCAAATTAAATAAGGAAAACGAGAAATAAAAAATAAAATATGTTTATATAATTTCAAATTTTATATAAATGTATTTTATACAAATACGTATGTATTTAAAATACTATATAGTATATTTTAAAATACGTTGGTATATATATGGAAATATATACTATTTCATGAATTTAAATAATACATATATATATAAACATAATATTTTATGTATATATAAATATATACATACATACATATATAAAGAAAATGTAAATGTTATTTTATATTAAAGTTTATAGGTATATATATTGTATTATAACATTTATGTAATTCTATATATATAAAGGTTATTTACTTTAAAGTATATAGATATACATATATACATATATATATATATATACTAGATATATATATATATATTGTAATGTACAATATATATATATAATTTATATATATTATATTGTATTACAATATATATGAAATAATATTATATGTGTAATATATGGTAAATATTATATGTATAAATTATATGATATAGTATATAGTATATAGTAAAACATATACTAAATATAGAAAGAGGATAAAAACCAAAAGAGGAAATAAAACAGAAAAGAAAGGAGAGAATCGGGGGGAAATCCTGACCCTCACCGGGCAGACCGCCGGTGACGGAGGTGCCACCGCTGGTGAGGGAGAATGGAGAGGATGTCGTCGCCGGCCAAAGGAGAAGTCAAGGAAACCATCGTCGGCGGACGAAAGAAAGAAACGGAGGCAGAAAACGCGGCGGAAGCCGTGGAAAGAAAAAAACCAGATCTGGCGGTGCCGGCCGATCCAGGCACCGCCACTGCCACTGAAGCTTCACCGGAGGAAGAGGAAGCCGATGGAGGCCACCGGAGGCGCAATGGACGGCGAAGGAACGCCGGCGAAGAGGAAGAAGGAACCGAGGCAAAACCGCCTCGATCCGCCGCCGTGCCGCCGATCCAGGGCAAAAGAAGGGCACCGGCAAGTTCGTCGTGCAGCCGGCCAACTGAGGGACTCCTGAACCGCCGGAGAACCGACCACCGGCAAGGAACTGGCGAGGAAAGGAGCTGGACCGGTCTGAACCAGTCTGACCGGGAAAGGAAGAAGAAAAAAAAGAAAAGAAAAAGGAAAAAGAAAAAGAAAAAGAAAAGAAAGAAAGAAAAGAAAAAGAGGAAAAAGGAAGAAAAAGGAAGAAAAAGAGGAAAAAGGAGAATTTCAGGGATTCAGAAAATTCTCGAAAATTCAACAACCCGGGATTTTACAAAGTTCGGTAAGAAATCTTCCTGAGATTTAATTTTCAGAAAAATTAAATAAATTATGAAAAATTCTAAAAAAATTAGAATTTTATTTCCAGAAATTATTTTCAGCAATCGGGATAAGGAATCGGGAGAAATGGAGTGCAGGCGCGATCTATAAGCGGAAGTTGCCGACCCGGAAAAAGGTAAGGGATGCATGTGCAGCACTGTAAGGATACTCAGTCTGCATATTTTAAATTGAAATATTTTATGCAATTATTTTATGAAAATTATTATGATGCATGATTTGCTGAAAATAATTTGGGAAGAAGTACTGGTTGAAAGATTTTAAACTGTATTTTTCGTGCAGGAAGTTAGTAAATCGGCAGTCGTTATGCTGCCGAAAATTTTAGAAAAACTTTATAAAATCATATTAAATGATTTTATTTCCGAATTTCGATAGTAAATCACGAAACATGAGGAAATTTCTAAATTTCATAAAACATGAATATAATGAGATGGAACTTTAGAATATTCATGTATTCGAGAATGGTGATAATGAAATCACCGAAAATTCTCGGAATAGATAAATTACACGAATTACGAGACGAAAGATGAAGTGAAATATAGTGAATATTCTTATGAATATTTTTATAAATATTCACTAAAGGATTTTAACCCTTATGGTTTTAAATTATGAAATTTTATATTTATATAAATTCTATAAATTCCATAAAGGTTTATTTTATGATGAAAATACGGTTTTTAGACTGGTTGGCATTCCTATCATGCTGATGCATGATATGTGATATGTTTAGTCCCGGTCGACGCCTAATCAGTGATCCACTGAGGACAATATAGGTTATGGTCATAGATTTGACCGGTGTATTTCCTTACCCTCTGAGGTTTATAGTATGATGAGATTAATGCCTATCTTAGACTCCATAAATGATAGGTGACATGTAAAAAGGAAAGTGTTTTACATGACATGGAATATGTCAAACGGAGAATGTGATATACGATGCGTGACATGTGAAAAGAACATGTTTCATACAATATGAGAAGGAAAATCAATTGAATTATAGCATTTTTACAAAATGCTCATTTAAGTACTGATTATAGTACTGTGAGATGATTCTCATAAGACATGAGATACAAACATGTAAGATGTTTTCAAAAAGGAAGAATTGATAAATCTAACATTCTTACCATGAATTGAAATGGAATATTAGATTATAAGTGTTACACGAGTTTTGATGTAAAGGCCAAACCGAGCAAAGACTTGATGATTGTACCGTGTGAGCCACCTCTAGAATCCTTCGGGAACTAAGTGCTACACGTGTTCTGATGTGTTAGTAAAGGCCAAACTGAGCAGAGACTCGATGATTGTACCGTGTGAGCCACCTCTAGAATCCTTCGGGAACTAAGTGCTACACGAGTTTCGATGTGTTAGTAAAGGCCAAACCGAGCAAAGACTCGATGATTGTACTATGTGAGCCACCTCTAGAATCCTTCGGGAACTAAGTGCTACACGTGTTCTGATGTGTTAGTAAAGGCCAAACCGAATGAAAACTCGATGATTGTACCGTGTGAGCCACCTCTAGAATCCTTCGGGAACTAAGTGCTACACGAGTTTTGATGTGTGAGTAAGAAATTTCTGTACCGTGGGAGCCACCTCTAGAATCCTTCGGGAACTAAGTGCTACACGAGTTTCGATGTGTGAATAAGGAGTTTCTGTACCGTGTGAGCCACCTCTAGAAGACTCAAGGGACCTAAGTGCTACATAGATTCTTTGTGAACTATGGGGAGCCACCTCTAGAATCCTTTGAGCACTAAGTGCTACACGAGTTCCTGGATATGACACTTAACTCCATTGCTAGTTAGAATGGACGTTGTAACTGAAGCAGTGGATTGGGGCTTACGCCTAAAGTGATTAAATAATCGGTTATATGGGAATAGACTTTAATAGCTTATTTTGCTTTTTAAAGTACGGTACTAATTAAGAGAGTACATTAAAACATGGAATGAGTTTTAAAGAAATAAGATGATGATTTAACTAATATTCTTTTCAAGGAATATACGAATATTAATTATTTTATTTAAATGCTTTATTTCGTAAAAGCATTATTTTGAAAAGAATATGAAAAAGGTTATGAAAGTTTTGAAAAAAAAAAGAGAAGAGGATTTATTAATTCAAAAGGAAATGAAAATTTCTCTCTACAGTTGCTTCTAGGTTCCGTAACAAGTATGGTATTCTAAAATACCTACCTTACTCTATTCGGATCCCTAGCCGATTGTAGTATCCTTCCTACATGCGAGCCTAGAGCCCATAGGAAAAATGAAAAAGATTTTCAGCATATAGGAAGCTGAGTATCAAGTGAGGCATATAATTCTCTTACTGAGTCGTGGTTTTGCTCACCCCTTAATTTTCAACATTTCAGGTTTTGATGAATGTGAGTTCAGTGGATTGTGGATCCTGGCTGTACACGAAAGACAATGTGTCAGACCGACTGATTATTTGAGGTATGATCATTTATTCTCTGTATTTAGACACGTCAACAGTACTACTTATCTGATTAGTTACGATAGGGGATGTATATAATATAAACAATATTATGTAAAATTGTTTAACAGTCAGTACAAGTGAAGTATCGCAGACAGCCCAACCGGTTAAGTTGTGTATAAGAAGATGAAAAATGTGGTCACGGGTCGTGACACTTTATGGGTTCAATGGTGAGAACAAGTGTTTATAGAAAATTCCATAAAGGTAACTAAAGCTGAAAAACAGTGTTTTGAGACTAAAAGGTCTCCGCATGTGTTTACATAGAAAACACGGGACAAGAGTGGTGATTTGGAAAATAAATATTTTAATTTTCCATAAATCATAAAAATAATTGATTTGAATCCCGATAACTTTGAAAATCATGTTTTTCATAGAAAGCACGGAAAAGCGTGCGTATATGTTTTACGGTGAAAAAGGACAGTTATGACCTTTTATGTTTTACAGTGACTATTTTATAAACTGTTTTCACCGTATGGAAAATATGATTTATGATGTTCTATAATGTTTAGAATATTTTCGGGAATGATGACCCCAGTATGAATATTTTATAAATGTTATTCATAAGATGAAAATATTTTCCTAATGAATATTTGTGGATTGATTAAACTTATATTTAGTGAAAGTGATTTCATAAATGGGGTCCATATCACGTGTTTACTGTTTTGAGACTGTTAGGCCCCATATCATGCTCACGTGTCACGTGTTAGTGCTGATAGATACTGATCCTATTATCAGCGTCCCAGTGGACACCTGATTAGTGCACACTGAGGACCCCATAAACTATGGCCATAGATCTCATGTGTTTCCCCTATTAGGGATGATATTATTATAGCATGATATATTTAGGGTGTTGCCTAGTCTTCATGATACTGTACTGATGATTGTACTTTTCATTGAACTTTTACTGGTACTAAATTATCTACAGCTACTGAGCTTTTGATATATCACGTGTTAAACTAAATATTTTACGATGTTTTACAAGTGTGGAAAAGAGTATTTGTGAAAGGAACATGAATTCCTTATTTATTTACTTAAGTGTTTTATCACGTGAATATTTAATGTTTTATTGGGATTTGAATATCAAAAGAAAACGATTACTCTCTACAGTTGCTTCTAGGTTCCGAGACAAGCCAGGTATTCTAAAATACCTGCCTTCCTCCATCCGGATCCCTAGCCGACTGTAGTATCCTTCCTACATGTGAGCCTAGAGCCTCTAGGAAGATTTAAAGAAAGTGAAAAACATTATTTTCAGCATATAGATAGCTGAATATCAAGTGTTGCATATAACTCTCTTATTGAGCCGTGGTTTGCTCACCCCTTAATATTAACATTTCAGATTTTCGAGGACTAAGAGATCTGACTTCTAAGGATTTCGAGCTGCGCATTTGGAGACACTGCAACAGCTTAATTTATAATATGAGGTATGATCATTTATTTACTGTATTTAGACTTACTTTCAGTACTACTTTCTTGAGAATCAAAATAGGGGATGTAATTGATAATATACATTTTATATTTAATAGTTAAATGAATATGAAAATTGAAGTATCACAGACAGCCCAACTGGATAAGTTCTATATTTTACGTGAAAAATGTGGTCACGGGATGTGACATAAACCCATCATAAAATCCATAGTCACATGCTCCCATTTCCAAATAGGAATCTATAAGGGTTGTAACATACCTGCAAGCATGTAAGACATCTTGCAACATACTCAGCAATGTCTTTCTTCATCTTAGGCCACTAATATACCCTCCGAAGATTTTGGTACATCTTAGTACTACCCAAATGTAAAATATACCTGGAGGTATGGGCCTCTGATAAGATCAAATCTCTCAACTGTTGATCACTAGGAACACAGATCTTGCCACTGATCAAATCTCTCAACTGCCAATCTCGAAGCCTGACTGTACTCCCAACTGAATCTTTCTGGCAACCCCGATGCAGTAATCATCTTTCCTTTCAGTTTCTCTAATCCGATCAATCAAATCCGACTCTATACTGAAACTGGTAGTAAATCTGTATTTGTCAAAGGAAATCACATTCAGACTGAGGCTCGAGAACTACTCTATGAGATCGTGCTCCCTGATCATCATATAAGATACCATGCCAACATGCTTGCAGCTCAGTGCATCTGCCACTATATTAGCTTTACCCAGGTGATACAAAATCTTGCAGTCATAATCCTTTAACAGCTCCATCCATTGTCGCTATCTCATATTCAGCTCTCGCTGTGAGAATAAATACTTCAGACTCTTATGGGTCGTATATACTTGAAATTTCTCCTTGTATAGATAATACTGCCAAATTTTCAGTGCAAACACCACTGCGGCTAGCTCTAAATCATGCGTTGAGTAATTCCTCTCATGATCTTTTAACTGGGGAGAACCATAGGTGATAACTCGACCATGTTGCATGAGTACACATCCCAATCCCTGAGCAAAAGCATCAGTATAAACAGTAAATCTACCCGATCCGCTGGGAAGGGCAAATACGGGCAGTAGTCAGTCTCCGCTTTAACTCCTGAAAACTGTGCTCACACGCATCAGTCCACTTAAACTTCACATCCGTACATGTGAGTCGTGTCAAAGGAGCAGGTAATCTAGAAAATCCCTCCACGAATCAATGATAATATCCGACTAGACCTAAAAAGCTCCATATCTCTGTAATGGTTTTAGGCCTCTCCCATTGTACGATGGCCTCTACCTTGGATGGATCAACAGACAACCCATCCTTCGACACCACGTGTCCTAAAAAGATAATGTGATCTAGTGAGAATTCACACTTACTGAACTTTACGTACAACTTTCGGTCCTTGAGGGTCTGCAAAACTATATACAAATACTGCTCATGTTCCTCTAAAGACTTAGAGTAAATCAATATGTCATCAATGAATACTATAACAAACTTATCCAAAAACGGCTTAAATATCTCGTTCATTAAGCTCATAAATGCTGCAGGGGCATTTGTCAAACCAAAATGCATCACCAAGAACTCATAATGTCCATACCGAGTCCGGAATGCTGTCTTATGAACATCCGACTTCCGAATCTTTAACTGATGATAGCCTGATCGTAGATCTATCTTAGAGAACACCTGTGCACCCCTGAGCTGAACAAATCATCAATCCTGGGCAGGGGATCTTTATTCTTAATGGTAGCCCGATTCAACATCCTTTAGTCGATACACAACTGAAGGCTACCATCCTTCTTTCAGACAAATAGCACTAGAGCACCCTACGGTGACACATTAGGACGTATGAATCCCCTATCCAAAAGCTCCTGGAGCTGCTTCTTAAGCTCCTCTAACACCGTTAGTGCCATCCGATATGGGGGTTTAGAAATCAGTTTCGTAACAGGCACCAAATCGATCATAAACTCTATCTCTCGATCCAGTGGTAACCCTGGCAACTCTTCTGGAAATATGTCCGGGAAGTCCCTGACCACAGGAATCTCATGCAACTCGGGACGTTTCCTTTCTACGTCCTTCACACAAGCAATAAAACCTTCACATACATTTATACACAATCACACAATTCAGTACACATCATTCAGTAAACATATAATCACATCACTTTTGTTAATTTACAAATAACTTTACAATGTACTTTTTAGGTTGAAAGAAGGTGATAAATTTAGTATAACAATCCAAACTAACATGATTTGCAGCTAACCAATCCATATCTAAGATTACATCAAAATCATACATATTTAACAAAATCAAGTCAGATGTCGTCTCCTTCTCTCCTACAGTCACACAGTTCTTATATACAATATCCGTCATTTGTGATTCTTTAAACGAGGTATTAACTTGTAAAATATACCCTAGTGACTCCAGTTTTACTAATGTCCTGCTAGCACATGTAGGTGATAAAAATGAATGAATAAGTACTGGAATATCATAAATATATACTTTACCTTTAATCACATTCGCATAAGCGTCGACAGTCTCTTGATCCAACGCATACACCCGTCCTTGTGTCACAGCCTTCTTCCCCTTTTCTACTGCTGTCACATGCCTATGGAGCGGTAAGAGGAATAGTAGAAGCATTGGATTCTTTGAGCATCGGGCAATCTCTAACCATATGCCCCATCTATCCACATCTAAAGCATGCCTTAGTTAGTAATAACAGGGACGTGAACCATGCGAGCTACCACAATATCCATATCTGGTCGCCATACTCCTCGGAGTAGAGGTGGGGCCAATAGCAGGGGCTAAAGTTGCTGATCTCGTAAATCGCCCCTCAGTGATCTGGATACCCTGAAGACTTAGCCCTCTTAGGCTGCTCCCTACCCAATCTGTCCTCATAAGCTCTCTTCGTCTTGTCCTTTCCTTTCCCCTTACTCTTACCACTGACATCTATATGGTACTGCTCAAAATCCCTCTCGCATAACTGCGCCCGTCATATTATCTCATCATACATACGAATATCGAACGGGGCTAGCTTAGATCTGATAGAAGGCCTCAACCTTGCCTTAAACCTGTCAATCATATGCTCTCATCAACTCTTGTAAGACCCAATTTTATAAAACTGTACACCATATTTGTAAATGAATGATAGTGGAAATAAATTCTTTAATGGAATTAAATAAATATTGAATAGGAAATTCCACTTTGAATTATGAAATTATTGGAACTATAATTTATAATATGGTGTATATGAATTGAAATGAAAATTAAAAGATGAATTGGAAAATAGAAGTGGCAGTGTAATGGTATAAAATGCAATTAAATGATATTAAGGGAAGGAAATTATATTAAATGGACATGTGGTAAATTGCTATGGGCTGGAGCACACAAAAAGTGGGAGGAAAACCAGTCAAAAACGTGAGGAAAAATTTATTTTACTGCCGCACATTTTGCTGCTGTGTGTTGCCGTGTAAATCCACTACACGGAAAGAATTTTTCAAGGAGAAATACATAAGTGGCACATGTGGCAAGCTTCCATTGGTTAGACCATAATTAAAAGAAGGCAAAATTTAGCATTTTCTTATGGAATTCTGGCACCTCTCCTATGTAAAAATCAACCCATTTCTGCTGTTAGCTCCTCGCCATTTTTGCTTCTTGTTCTTCATTTTTCCTTAAGAAATCAATTCCTTTTCATCACCAAAACCTTGATAATCATTTACAAGACTTATTCCCCACCTCAAGGTCATCTTAAAATGCAGAATAAAGAACTGAAAAGAAGAAAATCGAAAACTGTTTGGGATGACTGTACTGTCCGGAAATGGATAAAGGTAAGGAATTGGCAATATTTTTCTTCAAGTAGCTATAGAAATTGATTTATTCATGTAGAAGAAATGTATTTGGAATATTTGATTGAAGTAAAAATATGTCTAAACTGTCAAGGGATGTTCGTCTATACGTGGAAATTTTGGAAAGATTTTTATGATAAATATGATGTATTTGGGTAGGATCTAGAAATAGATGAAGAATTAAGCTCGATTGGGACTTGGATTACATGATTTGTGAAAAAAAATAGAGTTGCCTAGGTGATAGCTCAACACAGGGCAGTGGTGTGAATGATGCTGCCGGCTCTAGCTGGTGGCACGATGGTGATGATAAGTTGATGAGGATTTAAGAATAAAAAAAAAAGGTGTTTAATGAATTGTTATATGGCTAGTGAACAATTAAATCTTAATGAAATAAAATCTGTTGGAATTTAATTAGAATTTGGATCAAATGAAATTATGCTAGATACGGAAAAACGGTGTGAACGTAAATGATGTTTAACAAAACAGGGGCTAATTTATAGTGAATAAATCTTAAAGAAGTAAAGCGGTTAGAGGAAATTTCTAAGTGAATAAAAGAGGTGTATAAGCTTAGAAGAGAATAAAGAAAGAAAATCATGGGTAAATGATACTAGAAAGCGCACGTGTGTGGAGAAGGAGACATGAAGAAGAAATTGTGAAGCTGCAGCAGGCGTGGAACAGAAAAGAAAGGAAAGAAAAATAATAAATATGATAAATCATTTATTTTAAGGTATCTAGTTATAAAGAGAAGGAAGAGGTTTGATACATAATAATAATATATTGGAATATATATATATATATATATATGTAATTTTCATAGTATAAGGTATGAGAATTGGACAAGACATTGTTCATGAGAAATCCTCATGTTAATTTTATGATTGAGGATTAAAGAAAAATAATTGAGAAGGGAAATAAAGGAAATGATAGACATGTATAAATGAGTTCAAGGAAAGAATAGATGAATCACCTTAAGAAGGATTCATGAAGGTATTTGGCCATGAGCATTTTGGACTGTTATTATGCTGCATTTTATGGTTTAAATATGGAAACTAACTGTAGAAATTAAGAGAATAATTAATAACAATTTTTGATAAAATTATTTTGCAGCATGAATAATCGAAGTTCTTGTGGTGACATCGGGAAGTTCGACACCACGAAACAGGTAAGGGATGCATGTGCAGCACTGTACGGATATTCAGTCTGCATGTTTTAATTTCGAAATATTTTATGAAATTATTATGATGGATGATTGGTTGAAATCTGGAAAGAAGTACTGGCTAAAAATTATAAATTGTATTTTCCGTGCAGGAGGCTAGCCAATCGGCAGCCGTTATACTGCCGAAAAATTTTCGAAAAATTTTCGAAAATTATTG
Source organism: Heritiera fomes (assembly GCA_032173925.1). NCBI lineage: Eukaryota > Viridiplantae > Streptophyta > Magnoliopsida > Malvales > Malvaceae > Heritiera > Heritiera fomes. The sequence continues at coordinate 30,925,382 of JAPDPM010000001.1, forward strand.
GAAATCATAATTAATGATTTTATGTCACGAGAAATGAATTTCATTTACGAAAATCGAAAAAATAAATATTTTCATAAAAACATGAATAAAATGAAAGTGATTTTAGAATATTCATGTTTTTGAGAATGGTGATAATGAGATCACCGAAAATCCTTTTCGAGAATAGTGTAAATGAAATTACCGAAAATTCTCTTAATATGTAAATGACACGTAATACGAAATGAAAAATGAAAAGAAATAAAGTGAATATTTTTATATATATTTCTTAAATATTCACTAAATAGTTTTATAATTTTTATGGTTTTAAATTACGAAAGTATATATTTGCATAAATTCCATAAAGGTTTATTAACGATGAAAAATACGGTTTTGAGACTAGATGGCAACCTTATCATGCTGATATGTGATATGTGATATGTGACATGTGATATGTAATATGTGATATGTGATATGTAGTCTCGGTCGACACCTGATTAGTGATCCGTCGAGGACAATTATAGACTATGGCCATAGATCTGACATGATTACCCATCGGGCTCTATAGCATGATATGAGTAACGACCCAGTGGACGCGCTGGGCGTGTGTGCCTAAGTCTCCATATATGAGAAATGTTTTATATAATATGTTATATGTTAAATGCAAACGTTTTACATGATATGTGATAAGTTCAATGAAAGTGATTTATAGCATTTTACATAATGCTTAGTATTACGAGATGATCTTCATATGACATGTGATATGAACATGTATTATGTTTTCAAAAGGGAAAGAGGAGGAAAATAAATGTAATATTTTTATTTTAATTTTTAAATTGAATATTAGATTTAAATGATATATATGTTATACGAAAAGGATTTAATAGATGATTTTGCTATTTAAAGTACTGTACTAATTATGGTTGTACAGTAAAACATGAAATAAGTTTTAAATGAGAATGATGAGAATTTAACTAATATTCTTTTCAAAGAATATATGAATATTAGTTACTTTATTTTATAAAAGCATTATTTTGAAAAGAATATGAAAATGTTATGGAATAAAAAGGTAAAAAGGATTAAAATTCCAAACGAAAAGGAAATTATTCTCTTTAGTTGTTTCTAGGCTCCGGGATAAGATAGGTATTTCAAAATACCTACCTTACTCCATCCGGATCCCTAGCCGACTGTAGTATCCTTCCTACATGCGAGCCTAGAGCCCATAGGAAAAATGAAAAAGTTTTTCAGCATATAGATAGCTCAGTATCAAGTGAGGCATATAATTCCTTTACTGAGCCGTGGTTTGCTCACCCCTTAATATTAACATGTCAGGTTTTCGAGGACTAAGAGTCTGACATCTAAAGGACTTCGGCTGTGTATTTAGGGACGATGCGATAGCTTGATTTATTTAATAAGGTATGATTATTTATTTTCTGTATTTAGACTTATCTACAGTACTACTTCCTTATGAATTCAAATAGGGGATGTAATTCATATTATAATTTAATACGTAATTGTTTATATGTAAAAGAAAAGTAAAGTATCGCAGACAACCAAATAAGATGTATAGAATAAGGTGAAAAATAAGGTCAAGGGTTGTGACAGATTTAATGGTATCAGAGCAGAATTGGCCTGATGTCTATCGATACTTTTGGAAAGAAAATGTGTTGAAAAGGTTAACATCCCCTGTAGTACTGTGTAGTCTAAATACATAGAGAAAATAAATGATTGTAAATTGAGTTAAGTGTTTAGAAGGGGATGAGAATTATGAACTAAAGATGTCAAAAAGGGAAAACGGCTCAGGAATGTTAACTGAAATGGTGATCTTATAATCTAAATGAAGGTCGGTTCGTAAGGAACAGAAATGGACTTGGTGAGGGCCCCACCAGTACTTCTCTGTCCAGATCGAACTGAGACTTGAAAGTGATGATATAAAGGAGGGGAACGAAATATCATCATTAAATAGACCTTAGGATCACCGATTGAAGGTATTTTGAGGAGAGAGAATATGTTTGACCAAAAATGACCAAAATACCCCTGCCTCCAAAATTTTACCTGGAGTCAAAATAGACCAACAGAAGTTGAAATTGGTTGATTTGATAGAGAAATTGATGATGTAAAGCTGCATTTCATGCAAAATAATTCAATTATGGATCCTAGTGGACTTCTCTGTCGAAATCAAATAAGATCTTAAACTGCTGATAGTGGTATGAGAAAGGGGTACTATCAGCACATACATAATAAGATCATTGGTTTAAATGTATATTGAGTAGAAAGAAATAAATGTGAAATGATGAAAATGCCCCTATATGGGATTATGCTTTGAATAGTAATAAACCAAGTGATTTTGAATTCCATTGATAGAAATGGAGTTATTGATGGTATAAAGGAATGTAATGAGTATAACGATCCCGATTATTAATTTCATCTACATTTATATTGCTGATGTGACCCGAATGGTTATAGGGAAGTCGTAGGATGAGCGACTCAGTTTATTAATTTTTGAGGGTCTGAATTAAAAAGTGTATTAACGGGATATGATTACGAGATCATGGGATATGATGAGAAGCAATATGATTGCTGGAGATGACTGACAAAGAGATCAGTATAGATGATAAACTCTATATCAGTACTGTTAATCCTGGTTCTATACAATTATACAGTTTTTGAAGTATTAAATGAATATTTATAGAACCGGAATATGTTGAAATATGTTTTACAGAATGATGTACTGTATGGAGCATATGAAATTGGAGGATATGCATAAGGACAGTAAGTGAAGATAAGAGACGAGGAAGATGACAGCTAACCTGAGGTTATTAAATGATAATGATTTTAAAATGAATTACAGTAATAATAAATCGGTTAGCTGTGAAATGTGTTAATGAAATGATTATACTTAATCCAGCATATAAATTAAGATGATTGATATGCTGTAAAGTATGAGGAAATAAGTGAATCAAGGCGGAGTAGATGTTAAAATGATTTGAATATTGAATGTCTCTGCCTTGAGGATATACAGTGGAAATGATAGGACACAAAGATGAATGTCCAAAATGATAAGAGAGATGAATGATTAAAGAAAGCATCAGATGAGATTCCCGATAAATTTTCAGAGTAATATAGATGGGAAAGATCGGGTTAATATTGACTCGATTATTGAGATGAAATCTATTCTAAGCTTATATCGGAGAATATAGAAAGAATCCGAAAAGCTTAGAAAATAACTCTGGAAAATTTTGTGAATAACGAAATTCACCTGTGTAGATGTAAAGGATAGAAATACAGATGATATGATTTGAGGATGAATTAAATGGTGAATTAAATTTCTATTATTCAATAGAGTTCTTATTAAGAACAAATAATCATCTATAGGGAATTGATGCCTTAAGTTGAATTAATCAGAGATGTATAAGGAGTCTATAAGATCAATCTCTACACAAGGCATCACTAGATGAAAAGTTGGAAATTGATGGTCATAAGATGATAATATTAGAACCTCGATATAATTTTTACGAGTTCCTATTGAGGTTTACAAGGTTAATGAAATATCTTATGAGGTATATAAGCCTAATGAATGAGGTATCCATATGAGGATAAGTGATGAGATATTGATATAGTCTAAGACATAAATAGAAAATGAGCAGCATAGTGGTATAACCCCGTAGACTCTTAAAGACAGTGAATTATATGTTAAGTATGGCAAATAGAAGATTTAGCTAGACAGTATCTCTTTCTAAGATATATGATCTCAAAAGACAGAGCGATGTGGATCTGTCTATGATGAAGAGATAATGATTGAGATATAAAATGAACTGGGTCTAGCTAAATACTATTGCCAGTCTATGGAAGAGTTATTGGGTTAGCTACTCTACTGATGTGACTGATAAGTAAGGAAGCTGAGGTCGGTGAATAAATAAGAGTAAATATAGTACTTGAGATGTTAAAAGAGTTTAATAGTGGAATATGTTATCACTAAAGAAAAGTGACTGAAATGATGATGAAGGAAAAGATGAATATGTCATAAGAGGAAAGTACATGATGAAAAGGGAACACGAATATGAAATAGTTCCCGAATTTAAAACTAAAAGTGATTTTGTGGTTATCACATGAATATGGTTAAATGTAAGATCGAGCCAAACTCGATAGAGGAAAAGTAATTATACTCAAAGAAGTAAAGAAGTGATTTACATTTTACTGCCAGTTATGTAAATGGAACAAAAAGGATATATATATACCACCTCGAAATGATGAAAATAATGGATTTATATGGATAATGAGATGATTAAATTGATAATTATAGATTCAATGATGAAGTTAAATAATGAGAAGATTAAATTATAATTTGATTATGCCATAATGGAATCTAAATTATCAAAAGAGTATATTCTCAGGTATATTCTAAAACCTAAGTGATATAAAGTATACCATAAGAATAAGAGATGTAATGATGAGATTACATGGAAGTAGATATGGGGAGAAAATGATTGTCTTCTGATTCAAAAGGTGGTAAATAGTAAAGTCTACAAATGAACTGCAGCAGTTGATGAAATAAATATGAAAAGAGTATTGAGGATAATAATGAAGAATCTAAAAGAGATATGATAATATGGAAGTGATTATAGGCTGATAGTCTAATGAAATCACTCCTCCATTATCAAACTCTTAGATTCTTTAGTGCCATAGTCGAAATATGATTATAAAATGATAAGAATGTATGTGAAGTTCCAGTGAGCTCTATATGTGATGGGAATCTCTGAGTAGCTATATGTTATGGGAAATAGCAAAAGGCTCTGAGATTCCAAATTTATTGACAGCATCGCTCTGTACTGAGGTAAATATTTGAGCATAGTATGATACGCTCGAAGATATGTTTCAAGAGCGGATGCATAAGATGTGAAAGCTACTGGGACAATTACATACTACTGAATACAGTATATAAATGATAATTATCGAAATATATCGACTTGGCATCAAATAAGAAAGATGAATGGTGAACAATATGAATCATATGTGATATGAAAATGAGTGGAAATGGATAACTCCCAATTGATAAAAATTTTAGGAAGTATAAATATATGATGAGAAATGATATGTAATGATATAAAAGGTGATTTGATATTAAAGGTATACTGGCAGTAATAGTCAAAAGATGATTGAAAGGTCAGAAATAAGGAGTATACAGAACGGTACCACCTTTAATTTAAGTTAAATTCAGAGGACCGAATTTCTTAAGGTGGGAAGAAAATGTAAGACCTAATTTTATAACACTGTACACCATATTTGTAAATGAATGATAGTGGAAATAAATTCTTTAGTGGAATTAAATAAATATTGAATAGGAAATTCCACTTTGAATTATGGAATTATTGGAACTATAATTTATAATATGGTGTATATGAATTGAAATGAAAATTAAAAGATGAATTGGGAAATAGAAGTGGCATTTTAATGGTATAAAATGCAATTAAATGATATTAAGGGAAGGAAATTATATTAAATGGACATGTGGTAAATTGCTATGGGTTGGTGCACACAAAAAGTGGGAGGAAAACCAGTCAAAAACGTGAGGAAAAATTTATTTTACTGCCGCACATTTTGCTGCTGTGTGTTGCTGTGTAAATCCACTACAAGGAAAGAAATTTTCAAGGAGAAATACATAAGTGGCACATGTGGCAAGCTTCCATTGGTTAGACCATAATTAAAAGAAGGCAAAATTTAGCATTTTCTTATGGAATTCTGCCGCCTCTCCTATGTAAAAATCAACCCATTTCTGCTGTTACCTCCTCGCCATTTTTGCTTCTTGTTCGTCATTTTTCCTTAGGAAATCAATTCCTTTTCGTCACACAGGGCAGTGGTGTGAATGATGCTGCCGGCTCTAGCTGGTGGCACGATGGTGATGATAAGTTGATGAGGATTTAAGAATAAAAAAAGGTGTTTAATGAATTGTTATATGGCTAGTAAACAATTAAATCTTAATGAAATAAAATCTGTTGGAATTTAATTAGAATTTGGATCAAATGAAATTATGCTAGATACGGAAAAACGGTGTGAACGTAGATGATGTTTAACAAAACAGGGGCTAATTTATAGTGAATAAATCTTAAAGAAGTAAAGAGGTTAAAGGAAATTTCTAAGTGAATAAAAGAGGTGTATAAGCTTAGAAGAGAATAAAGAAAGAAAATCATGGGTAAATGATACTAGAAAGCTCACGTGTGTGGAGAAGGAGACATGAAGAAGAAATTGTGAAGCTGCAACAGGCGTGGAACAGAAAAGAAAGGAAAGAAAAATAATAAATATGATAAATCATTTATTTTAAGGTATCTAGTTATAAAGAGAAGGAAGAGGTTTGATACATAATAATAATATATTGGAATATATATATATATATATATATGTAATTTTCATAGTATAAGGTATGAGAATTGGACAAGACATTGTTCATGAGAAATCCTCATGTTAATTTTATGATTGAGGATTAAAGAAAAATAATTGAGAAGGGAAATAAAGGAAATGATAGACATGTATAAATGAGTTTAAGGAAAGAATAGATGAATCACCTTAAGAAGGATTCATGAAGGTATTTGGCCATGAGCATTTTGGACTGTTATTATGCTGCATTTTATGGTTTAAATATGGGAACTAACTGTAGAAATTAAGAGAATAATTAATAACAATTTTTGATAAAATTATTTTGCAGCATGAATAATCGAAGTTCTTGTGGTGACATCGGGGAGTTCGTAGTAAGGGATGCATGTGCAGCACTGTAGGGATATTCAGTCTGCATATTTTAATTTCGAAATATTTTATGAAATTATTATGATGGATGATTGGTTGAAATCTGGAATGAAGTACTAGTTGGAAATTATAAATTGTATTTTCCGTGCAGGAGGCTAACCAAATTTTCGAAAAATTCTCGAAAATTACTGGAAATCATAATTAATGATTTTATGTCACGAGAAATGATTTTCATTTATGAAAATCGAGAAAATAAATATTTTCATAAAAACATGAATAAAATGAAAGTGATTTTAGAATATTCATGTTTTCGAGAATGGTGATAATGAGATCACCAAAAATCCTCTTTGAGAATAGTGTAAATGAAATCACCGAAAATTCTCTTAATATGTAAATGACACGTAATACGAAATGAAAAATGAAAAGAAATAAAGTGAATATTTTTATATATATTTCTTAAATATTCACTAAATAGTTTTATAACCTTTATGGTTTTAAATTACGAAATTATATATTTGTATAAATTCCATAAAGGCTTATTAACGATGAAAAATACGGTTTTGAGACTAGGTAGCAACCTTATCATGCTGATATGTGATATGTGACATGTGATATGTAATATATGATATGTGATATATATTCTCGACCGACACCTGATCAGTGATTCGCCGAGGACAATTATAGACTATGGCCATAGATCTGACATGATTATTTAAACCCTTCGGGGTCTATAGCATGATATGAGTAACGACCTAGTGGATGGGCTGGGCGTGTGTGCCTATGTCTCCATATATGAGAAATGTTTTATATGATATGTTATATGTCAAATGTAAACATTTTACATGATATGCGATAAGTTCAATGAAAGTGATTTACAGCATTTTACATAATGCTTATTTCAGTACTGATTTTAGTACTACGAGATGATCTTTATATGACATGTGATATGAACATGTAATATGTTTTCAAACAGGAAAGAGGAGGAAAATAAATCTAATATTCTTATTTTAATTTTTAAATTGAATATTAGATTTAAATGATATATATGTTATACGAAAAGGATTTAATAGCTGATTTTGCTATTTAAAGTACTGTACTAATTATGGTTGTACAGTAAAACATGAAATAAGTTTTAAATGAGAATGATGAGAATTTAACTAATATTCTTTTCAAAGAATATATGAATATTAGTTACTTTATTTTATAAAAGCATTATTTTGAAAAGAATATGAAAATATTATGGAATAAAAAGGTAAAAAGGATTAAAATTCCAAACGAAAAGGAAATTATTCTCTACAGTTGCTTCTAGGTTCTAGGACAAGATAGGTATTTCAAAATAACTACCTTACTCCATTCGAATCCCTAGCCGACTGTAGTATCCTTCCTACATGCGAGCCTAGAGCCCATAGGAAAAAATGAAAAAATATTTCAGCATATAGATAGCTGAGTATCAAGTGAGGCATATAATTCCCTTACTGAGCCGTGGTTTGCTCACCCCTTAATATTAACATTTCAGGTTTTCGAGGACTAAGAGTCTGACATCTAAAGGACTTCGGCTGTGCATTTACGGACGATGCGACCGCTTGATTTATTTAATAAGGTATGATCATTTATTTTCTGTATTTAGACTTATCTACAGTACTACTTCCTTATGAATTCAAATAGGGGATGTAATTCATATTATAATTTAATACGTAATTGTTTATATGTAAAAGAAAAGTAAAGTATCGCAGACAGCCCAACCAAATAAGATGTATAGAATAAGGTGAAAAATAAGGTCACGGGCTGTGACAACTCTAGTCTGATCAGTGTAGTGAATTTAGCCTCATACTCATCAACAGACAGACTCCCCTGAACCAAATCCAAAAACTCCTGTTGTAATCTCTGCTGAACAATGTCGGGGATATACTGTCGTTTGAATGCCTGTACAAATATGTCCCAGGTCACCACCTGATGCTGAGTGAGCAATACTGTCTATGTAGCCTTCCACTGATGCTCTGCATCATCCGTCAACTAGAACACTACCAGACCTACCTTCTCGGTCTCCGTGCACCTCTTATATCTGAATAACTTCTCAACCCTGTTAACCCACTATTCCACCACTAACGGATCCCTGGTACCCTTAAACTTCAACAGATTTAACTTTCGGAATGACTGCACTATAGTAACATAACAGTACGACTCCACAACCCTAGGTAGTTGAACTAGTGGCTATGGTGGAACTACCTGTGGCAGAGGTACCAATGGTGGAATAAGCTGTGGCTTAGGCACTACTGGTGCCAGCTGAGGTAGGGGTGATGCTACTGCCGAAGCTATGGGAGCTACTGCTATATCTCTCTCCGCCCTATCCACAGCTCGATATGCCTGATACATAGCCATAGAGTCGGCAAGCATCCTCTCCATCCTTGTCATATGATTATTAGGGCTCTCCGGCTGCTGTGGGTGAGCGGGTCCTAGGGCGGGCTCTGGTATTGGCTCGGGTGTATGTGGCTCTGGAGTCTGCTCCGCCCTACCTCTACCTCTACCTCTGCCCCTAACTGAGCGCATTACCCCCTTCCACTCATATCTGCACCACAAATATAATTTATTACACTTGCCATTAGTACTTCTATTATACATTCAGATTATACAATACTATAGGAGATGTTTACTATTCACTTTTATCTTAAGGCACCGATAGACATTAGACCAACCTTGCTTTGATACCATTAAAACTGTAACAATCTGTATATACAATAAATCACTCCAATTTCACTCACGTTAACAAACCACCATCACACACCACCAAATCATTAAGCTCCTTTGGCGAAAAATGATTCTTGTCACTAGCTCTAGCTAGGTCTATAATATGGAAGGCTGAATATAAGGAAATAAGGAGATCAGAAATTCTGTCAAAATTGGTTATTAACAAAGGTAAGGATAGAAGTTGATTTCTTTAATTCTATGTATGATTTGGGTTTATGTGATGTTGGTATAGTAGGCTTATGGAGTTAAAATGAAAGAAAGCTAAAAGTTGAAATTAATATAATGTTTGCAGCTTTGAGGAAGTGAAAGGAAAGGTGTTGAATTACAACCAAGCTTGAGGATTATTGGCTATTAAGGTAAGGAATTTATGTAACGGACGTAGGGTGGCTATGTCCGCATGTTTTGATATATTTTAAATGTCATTTGGAATGAAGTACCATGTTGTTTTAAGTGTAGGAAAGGTGATTTTCGGATTTTACTCCTAGTACCAATTAGCCTTATGTAGCAGCCGACTGCCTTATGTAGCATCCGACTGCCTAGAGACAACTAAAGCATAGTTTTTCAAAAATTGAGACAAACCAATCGACTGCTATGTAAGCCAGTCGACTGCTATTTCCCAACAAGAATTCTGTTTCAAACCGATCGACTGCTATATGGGACAGTCGACTGCTTTTATTTAAAAAGCATTCTGTTTCAAAGCCAGCCGACTACCTATAAGACCAGTCAATTGCCCTGTTTTCAGAAGCATTCTGTTTCAAAAATAGTCGACTGCTATATGACTAATCAAGTGCCATTTCTCGAAAAGTATTATGTTTGAAAACCAGCCGACTGCTATATGGACCAGTCGACTGCCCCCTGTGTCTTTAGAAAAGTAAATATCAAAATTTTAAAAGAAAATAATTTTGATAAATGAAAATATGAGGCAGCAGTCGACTCCCATATAAGGCCAGTCAACTGCCCTATTTGAAAAGAGGTTTTCAAAGCCTATTTCAAGAAAGTATGAATTGTCATTGCAAAAGCTATATGACAAATGTTTTGAGACTATGAAGTACTCGATGACCATGCACTATCTATATTTGTTCAAGGACTCTAATCAAGTCCCCGGTATCACACGAAATTGGCTGAGGAGCCTAAGTCCGGTCTTCAGTTGCCACAGATGTCACCTGACTAGTGTTCTCTGTGGCCAATCGACATTTGACCAATTGTCTCTGTTATGTATTTGGCTAAGGGAGGATTCCTGGCCCCTATGAGGGTACGCCACCTATCTAGTGCATGATTCCGTTAAAATGCAAATAGTCTCTATGTTAATTGTTACTTAAAAGATATATGTATATACGATTTCAAAAGAATAAAGAAATCGAAAGTATTTGATTTACTTGTATAAGATGTTTTGAAAGAAGTACGATGTATGTTTTGAAGAAAGTATATGATGTCTTTAAAAGATACAAGTATATGATATAGGTTTTCAAGAAAGTATGTGAAGTATGTTTGCATATGCTAAATTAAAGTATATGATTTCCTCAAATTACAAGCATATGTTGTTATGAAAAACTTTTATATGTTTGATGAAAGTATATGAAATTGCTTTATGATGTAAAGTATGTTGCAAATGAAATTTGAAAGAAGTATAAAATACATGCTTTATAATGATTTTACATGACATTATAGAGCTAAGCAGGAAAACTGCATATAGAGGCATAGTACGCTCTTTTACATATATTTCCTACAGAGCGTAAACTCACCCCCTTACAAATATTTTTCAGACTATTTGAAGTGATCCCTCGCTCTCGATAGAGGAGCCTACTAGTGGATCTTGAAAGTTTACCTTCGAGATACGCTTCCCAGTTATAGTTGAAGGTATACTTATGTAATCATGTAAATCAGACAGTACTATAGTACATTAATGTTTATAAGATGTATGGGGATTTAGGTATGTAAGATGTGTAAGATCCTGTAGGAAGGAATGATATGTATATATATCATTATTTTCCTTTGGTTGAAATTAACATTTCATATTGAGTTATTAAATATCAAGTTTGTGAGGAAGAAGAATGAATGACATTGACGAACGAGTCTAATCAAGTATAAGTGAAAGAAAAAGCTAGTTGGTATTTGAATAGTGACAAAGATGTCACAGTTCAGTAGCTTATAGATATCCAAATCACTGGATAACAGTTCAGTAATTATTTCTGTTTTAGAAATAATTTTCATAAGATTCTTTTTCAATAAACAGTGAATTCCTTTTAGTTCAGTAAACAATAATCAGCCATTTTTAGTATAGTATAGTTCAATAAAACAGTATTTCTCAGTACAGTACAGTTCAATAAAATAGTATTTTCCAGTGCAGTACAGTTCAGTAAAACAGTATTTCGGTACGGTTCAGTTCAATAAACAATATTCAGTATGGTCCAGTTCAGTAAACAGTAATTCACAGTGCAGTACAGTAAACAGGATTCAGTAAATCTCTTTAGTAAACAGTAATCAGTAAGTTGAGACTAGGCATCACCCTACATCATATCATGCTATCATCATCCATTAAGGGACACAGTAATCATCCCCGAAGGGATACAGTAACAGTATACAAGTGAGATCTATGGCCATGATCTATAGGGGGTCCTCGGTGTACACTTGCCAGGTGACATCCGGGACCGCTGATGATTGGCGTGTCAATCAGCCACGAGATAGTAACTGTAACAGTAGTAAGCATGAATCTCGGGGTCTAAGTCTCAAAACAGTATAAAAAACCGTATCACAGCCTTTATGGATATTAATTTATGAAATGCATGATTTATCAAGTTTAATTTTATGAAATTATTGGAAGCTTGATTTGCTATGAAAATCATGCAAATTGTGGTTGAAAGCTAGTTTATATACTGTAATTTCCGTGTAGGTAGCTAGAAATTCGAAGCCGTTATGCTGTTGGAAAATTATCAAAATTATTCTAAAATATCATGAAATATTTTAGATGCATAAATGGAATAAATCATGAATTTTGGAAATCATTTCCAAAAATTTTCCATAAAGTGGAAATTGTTGAAAAATACTAAAGTAAATATTCATGTCATGGATTTTTATTTAAAGTGAGAATGAAATATATTATTTTACTATTAATTATTCAAAAAAGAATATTTATGAGATTTCTTACTAAATACATGAATATTTATCAACTGTTTTCCCTGTATTTGGAAATGGGAAATAAATACCATTTTGGAAATAATTATTTAAATAGATGATTTAATTCATTTGATTTCCTTAAAAGGTATTTTTCTGAGAAAATGAATGATTTTATACCTTTATGGAATTAAGTGATGATTTTATTTGTTTTATAAATTCCATAAATGTGATGAAATGGTGAATAAAATGATGAGATGATTTTGGGAAAAATGTGAAAATGATGGAAATTCATGAAAAGAGGAAATATAAGAAATTGTGAGCTTTATGGATAAATATGAAATATTTCAAATTATTTTGAAAAAGATCCATAAAGGCTATGATACAGTTTTTATACTGTTTTGAGACTTAGGCCCCGAGATTCATGCTTACTGCTGTTACTGTTACTGTCACGTGGTTGATTGACCCACCAATCATTAGCAGTCCTGGATGTCACTTGGCAAGTGTACACCGAGGACCCCTTATAGATCATGGCCATAGATCTTACTGTATACTGTTACTGTGTCCCTTCGGGGATGATTACTGTGTCCCTTAGGGGATGATAGCATGATATGATTTAGGGTGATGCCTAGTCTCAACCCACTAATACTGTTTACTGAAATGGATTTTACTGAATACTGTTTACTGAACTATACTGTACTGAGGAACACTATTTACTGAACGAATGCACTAAATATTGTTTACTGTACTGTACTGTGAATTACTGTTTACTAAACTGAATTGTACTTTATATTGTTTACTGAACTAAAAGGAAATTACTGTTTATCGAGAAAGAATATTATGAAAAAATTATTTCTAATATAGAAATAATTACTGAATTGTTTATCCAACGATTTTGGATATTTATAAACTACTGTACTGAAAGTGACTGATTACTGTTTCTACAGTTTTATATCTACTAGTCACTATACTGTTTTATCACTGAACCGTCACGTGTTTTGAAACTGTTACTAAAGTGATGGAAATTAAATGATTTATTCCATTTATATTTATGGAAAAATAAATATTTTCCAGCATATAGATTTTATTGTATCAAGCAGCATACGACTCCTTTACTGAGCACGTGGTTCACTCACCCCCTTATCTTTCAACTCCTCATATTGTTGCAAGGATTATTTGAGACCCTTCTTGGATCAATAGAGCTATTAGTAAGCACATTGGGGCAAAGTGCATTAAATTTTAAAGGTACCGTCACTTCTCTTATATATTGAGACACATGCATACAGTACTACTTTATTGTAAAATAGGAATAGGGGATGTAAAGCGTACGGAATATTGAAAAAATTTTATATTCCAAATTAATTAAATAACTAATTGTTTATCATTTATTACCGTATTGTGCAAGTGTTAAAAGCATCACAAATAGCCTAATCGTAAAATTGTGGGTAAAATATGTTAATTACTGTACTGTGGACTGTTACAGTGAGCGACAACGTGCTCAGTAAAGGAGTTGTATGCAAGCTTGGTATAATGAAACCTATATGTTGGAAAATATTTCATTTTCCTAACGGTTCACTAAGCACAGTATAGAGAAGGATACTATAGTCGGTCAGGAAATCCAAATGGAGCATGGAAGGTCTTTTGAAATACTTGTCTTGTCACAAAAACTCAGAACGACTATAGGGAGTACTTTATAAATTTTCAAAACAATTAAATTTAATAATCGTTTTCAGTAAATATAAATGGTAATAAACCATTTAATTTTATCACTTTAGTATCATTTTATAATAGGTGATAGCAGTAATGAAACAGTACAGTAAAATAGTAGAGTTTACACAGTAAAAGGTAGTATGCAGTCACATCAATATAGTACGATGGAACTCTTCAGAAAATTAGTAGATAAACAATTCAGTAATTATTTCTATTTTAGAAATAATATCATAAATATTTTCTTTTCAATAAACAGTGATTTCAGTATAGTTCAGTAAACAGAAATCAGTAAGATACAGTTCAGTAAACAGTATTTCTCAGTACAGTACAATAAACAATATTCAGTAAAACGTAGTTCAAAAATCATTTATCAGTAGGTTGAGACTAGGCAACACCCTAAATCAAATCATGCTATAATTATCCCCGAAGGGAAACAGTAACAGTAAGTAATTAAATATATGGCCATAGTCTGTAGGAGATCCACAGAGTACACGTGCCAGGTGACTTTGGGACTACTGATGACTTGGCGGGTCAATCAACCACGTGACAGTACAGTAACAGTGAGCATGAAGTTGGGGCCTAAAGTCTCAAAATCATTTAATTCCATATGAAATACCTTTAAGGAATTTAAATAAAAATTATCATTAAATTAAATAAATATTCAAAAAAAGGTATTAAATTCATTAATAATAATAATAATACTGTAAAAACAGTCAATAAAATATTAATGTCTTTTAGTGAGAAATCCATAAATATTCTTTTTATATATAAAATATTTAAAAGAATATATTTTTATTCTCACATTAATAAAATTTCATAACATGAATATTTAATTTAGAAATTTTCAATAAAATTCCAAATTATGGAAAATTTATGGAAATAATGTCCAAAATCCATAATTCACTCAAATTATGTATCTAAAATATTTCATGATATTTTAGAATAATTTTGATAATTTTTTGATAGCATAACAACTGCGTTTTACTAACCTCATGCACTTAAAATACAATATATAACACCAGTCGTATACCATAATTCGCATGATTTTCAAAGCATTTCATCATTCCAATAATTTCATAAAATCAGACTTAACAAATCATGCAATTCACTATATTCCTACAACTCACACACTTCTCCCTTACCTGTCTAGCAGTACCAACGCGTTTGGTAGCACCAACTGTAAATCGTAAATCCTAGCTGCAAAATAATTTTACCAAAATTTATCATTAATTTTTCGCTTAATTTTAGGCTATTGACTTTCATAAAATGTAGCCACTAATGATACTGTCTATGACTAACCAGTATAAATTATACTAGTAGTAAACCTTAACTTTTTTGTTTTAGCTCCATTTTCGAATCCGACTTCACCCGTCTTCTTCTCTTAATTTCTACAATCATTTTTCATGTTCAACTCATAGAATGCAGCATGATAACAACCCCAAAAGGCCCTTGGCTGAAACCCCTTTAAACATACTTTCATGGATTTTCAACTATTTCATCAATCTAAACATTCTAAGCTTTAAATCCATGTTCACTCATTCATTTCCATGCATTTTCTTGCAAGAAAATGCATGGTTTCCTTAAGTTTACAAGCACATCGAAACCCATATTAATAGCAAATTTTTATTGAGCCAAAATTAATCAAATCCAATGGTAAGAATGAATTCTACACCTTTGATTTAACTAGAATACAATTTTGGAATTAAACAAAACATCAAAATTTTGGGGTTTCCATACCTTGGCCAAATCCTTCTTGGCCTCTTTTCTCCTTGTGCTTTTCTTTTTTAGATGAGATTTTGGTGTCTATGAAAAGAGGAAATGATAAGGAATATTTTTTTAGTAAGGATTGTAGTGTAAAAATGTAATTTTCCTTGTGTTTTCTAGGTTTATTTTCGTTTTCTTCTTTTCCTTGTCTTTATGTCATGTGAGGGCTGGTAAGGGATGATGAATAGTATCAGTTATGCAGAAAATTCTAGAGAAGGGCTAATTTATCATTTTGCCCCTACTTATGAAAAATCTTGACAATTTCGCCCTTAACTTTTGTAATCGTAAAAACTAGGTAATTGTACCCCAAAAATTCTGATTCTAGTACCAATCAATCACATTTAATGTATTTTGATGTCTGGAAGTGGTTTTGTTGACAAAATTGGTAGTTATGAAAGCTTATTTTATTTTTCTTTTTCTTTCCTTGTTAATGGAGTGGGAGCTTGTTGGGGAGGATGATGAATAGTGCATCTCAGCTACTTAAAGAATTATAAAGAAAATTCTCGAAATGGGCGAAATGACAAAAATGCTCTTAGTTATGAAAATTTCGAACAATTTTGCCTTTATAGTTTCGCTGCCGTAAAAGACATGTAATCATACTCCAAAATTTTGGATTCCAACACCACATAATCCTATTTAATGTATCTTAATGATTAGAAGTGGTTTCGTTAATGCGCGGTCCATGGATAGTGAGAAATTATGATTTTACCCCCACGACCCGCCAGCGAAATTTTTTGATTTAACGACCAATTCAATAAATCTGTTGACACTGTCTTAAACTAGTTTTCATGTATAATAACATGGTATTTTTCCTTTGTCCCAATTCATTTTAGTTTGGGTATAATTTACGAAAATATCCTCGAGACGTATATGTCATTTTCCAATTTGTTTTCCAAAATCCACAAAATAATTCCAATTAATATAAAAATTATTTCTATGCTTCAAAATTATTATATTATATTTATTTCACCCACAGTACAAACGTATTATCAGTCTTAAATCCATCATAACCATAAAATTAAAGTGGGGTCCACATAACAAATTCACTTAATTTCACAAAATAAATTATATTTTATTAATTAAATACTTTAAAATAACCTGTACAGCATAGTAGAAACAAATCTCACACTCACCTTGGCCGAAACTTTGAGGACCTCTTTCTCCTTGTATAGTGGCTTATACAATGTGCTATGGGTGTAGGAATGTAGAGGAGAGAGAGTAAAATATTTTTGTAGTTGAAATTTTTGTGAGATGTTGCCTAAATTGGTAGTTATGAAAGCTTGTTTTATTTTTCTTTTTCTTTCCTTGTTAATGGCGTGGGAGCTTGTTGTTGGATTATGCCCTTAGAACCATTCATTAGATGATTGACTTTGGCATTTTTATGTATCATGACATTTTTATTTATAGTTCATTATTATATTTGTCTTATAACTGCGTAATATATTCTTATATGATAATGTCCTTAGAATAGTAATAACACACTATTCTTAAAATATCCCTAGTCAAGTATTATTGTGAACAAGGATAATAATGATACGATAAGACTAGTATGTGGTTGACTGATGACCATTGTCATGGATATAGGATATCAAGTCATCACATAGGTACATGTTAGAGAACTATGTGCTGGATCGACCCTCCATGAGAACGCTACATGGATTATTATATGAGTGTCATAAGCGATTCTCATAGTGATGATGGTGCATGTGATCCTTTGACTTGAGATCATCAGAGATCCCAACATAGAGAATTGCATACTTTAATGCTGCTAGATGTCATTCGTAACAGGATGGACTATAAAGGTAGTAATTGGGTATGCCTTGATCTATGTAGAGGGATGTTGAGTGATCAAGATAGGATTTATCCCTCTTATATAACAAGAGTGATGTCTTGGGCCCTTTGATAGAGTGAAACTAAAAATGCATGGCCGTGCTCGAATAAGTCAATATGAGATATTGATTTTATTTGTTTAATTAGTCTACTCAGGAATCAAGAAACGCTGATTAGACTATACAAGTGTGACACATTCCATGACTTGTGTCTAATCAATACATCAAAGGATAAAGGGATTAGACTACACAATAACATCTATCACGAGTAAGGTTATGTCGAGTCATTGACATTCTCATTACATGGGTAGCAATGATGTGTTGCTAGATACCGCTCATTGCCTGTGACAATTTTTTCATTGCCATTGTTTTGAGAACCTATTGGGTCGCACACTTAGAACGGATCAATGAGGAGCTTAATTAATCCTATTATGAATTGGATTAAGGATATATCTAATCTTATTCTGAATTGGATTAAGGATATAGTTAATCCTATTCTAAGTAGGATTAGAGTTCTGTTTGGCAGTAAATTTTAGGGTAAAATTTACTGCTTATAAAAGGATGTTTTTCTAAAACAGAGCCGCACAATTAAAAACAGAAACGGTATTCTTTTAATCGAAGCTAGCAAATCGATTATAAGAATTAAAAACGCTCTTTAAGGCTTCTGATCGTGAGACGTTCAAGAGTCGTGAGATCCGTTCGTGAGGATACCATAGAGGCAGGAACAGAAAGCTGTTGCTTGTGACTCGACCAACGACAGAAATCAGAGAAAACGTTAGGTAAAATCTCGAAACCCTAATCAGGCAACTCTCCGAATCGATCCTGGTGGAGGCCGAATGATTTAAATTCCGCTGCATGTTTGTTTCGGTTTCCTTCACTTGTTGGGGAGGATGATGAATAGTGCATCTCAGCTGCTGAAAGAATTATAAAGAAAATTCTTGAAATGGGCAAAATGATCAAAATGCCCATAGTTATAAAAATTTCAAACGATTTTGCCCTTATTGTTCTGCTGCCGCAAAAAACATGTAATCGTACTCCAAAATTTCGGATTCCAATGCCACATAATCGTATTTAATGTATCTTAATGATTAGAAGTGGTTTCGTCGACGTGTGGTGCACAGTTGGTGATAAATTATGATTTTACCCCCACGACTTGCAAACAAAATTTTTTAATTTAACGACCAATGTAATAAATCTCTTGACACTATCTTAAACTACTTTTCATGTAGAATAATATGGTATTTTTACTTTGTCCCAATTCCTTTTAGTTTGGGTATAATTTATGAAAATACCCTCAGGATGTATTTGTCATTTTCAAATTTGTTTGTCGTGCTTCCAAAAATAATGCAAACAAGGTATTTTGGGTCTCAAATTTCCACAATATCATTATTACACCATTTATACAATGTTCCTTTAATCATATATACATCTGGGCAAGAAAATCTAAGTGAGGCCCACATCATTATTTACTTGGAATTTACAAATATATTCCAAAATAAATCAAAATTACATATAAGTACACATGTACAGTACAAATAATCGGTTCTCACATTTCCTCCCCACCTTTAGGAAATTCGGTCCTCTAAATTTCATCTAGACCACTCATTGGAATAGCTCTGGGTACTTCTCCCCCATCAAGCTCTCTAACTCCCATGTCGCCTCCTATTTGGAGTGGTATTGCCAGAGCACTTACACCAATGGAATTGTCTTAGATCACAACACCTTATCCTTCTGATCCAAGATCCGAATAGGTGTCTCCATGTAACTCATATCCTTTCATATCTCCAATGGCTTGTATCGAATTACATGGGACAGATCTGGGTGATACTTCTTGAGCATCGAGACATGGAATACATTATGCACTGCTGATAACTCTGGTGATAGTGCTAATCTGTATGCCACGTCTCCCACGCTATTTAAAATCTCGAATGGTCCAATATAGTAAGGACTCAATTTTCCCTTCTTACCAAACCTCATTATGCCTTTAGATGGGGAAACCTTTAAAAATACAAAATCACCTGGTGAGAACTTGAGTGGTCGGCATCTCGTATCTGCATAACTCTTCTGCCGACTCTAAGCTATCCTTAATCTTTTACATATCAACTATACATCTCTCAAAGCTTGCTCTCTCAAATAGGGAGCCAATAAC
Organism: Heritiera fomes; assembly: GCA_032173925.1. Classification (NCBI taxonomy): domain Eukaryota; kingdom Viridiplantae; phylum Streptophyta; class Magnoliopsida; order Malvales; family Malvaceae; genus Heritiera; species Heritiera fomes. Next base: position 30,945,404 of record JAPDPM010000001.1, read on the forward strand.
TTTCGATCTCCCCTTCTTCCCAAGCGATCAGTGATCTACACCTTCTACCATATAATGCCTTGTATGGTGCCATGCCGATACTCGTCTGATAACTATTATTATATGCAAACTCACATAATGGCAAGTGGTCGTCCTAGGAGCCTTTAAAATCCAATACACACGCCCTCAACATATCCTCAAATGTCTATATCACTCGCTCGGATTGCCTATCAGTCTGCGGATGAAAGGCGGTGCTGAAATTCAGTCGGGATCCCATAGCCTCCTGAAATCTCTCCCAAAAGTGGGATGTAAATCGAGAATCCCTATCCAATGTGATGCTTACCAGAATGCCATGTAGCCTCACTATCTCCCATACATATAGATCGGCAAGGGCATTCAAAGGATCTATAGATCTGATGGCTAAGAAGTGGGCGGACTTCGTCAATCTATCCACAATCACTCATATTGCATCATGATTCCTCCGGGTCTTAGGCAAACCTATGATGAAGTCCATCGTAACATGCTCACATTTCCATGTAGGAATCGATGAGGCTTCAATAAACTTGCAGGTTTTTCATGCTCGATTTTAACTTGTTGACATGTGAGACATCTCGCTACAAACTCTGCAATGTCTCTCTTCATATTTGGCCACCAGTATACCCTCCGTAGATTTTGGTACATCTTAGTACTACCTGGGTGCAGAGTGTACCTGGAGGTGTGGGCCTTTGTCAGTATGAAATCTCTGAGCTATCTATTATCGGGAACACAGATCCTGCCTCTTACTATCTATGCCAATCTCATAATTCATATGCATATCCATTTATATAATAATTTGTTTATTTATTCCCCTGAGTATGACTAATTTTATCTATTAAGTTGGCTCGATATTGGATCTAGCCACATACATATGATCATCAGAGGAAATCACTTTCAATCTGAATTTGAGAATTACTCCAACAATCCACATTCTCTAATTATCCTGTAGAATACCCTCTTAATACATATTTCAATTTCAACAAACTTGTCACTTCAGTTGCTTCTCCCGAATAGTATAACACTTCACAATTTAATTCTTTTAATCCTTTTTAAGTACTCCACTCACACATTTAACTTTCTCGCATATGATTTATTTCAGTGGAGTAGCTAATCTAGCAAACTCTTCCATAAACAAACTAAGTTATTTAAATTAAACTGAGTAAATTCTGTATCTCCATTACTATCTTTGGTCTCTCTCCCATTTGGTATTGAATCTCAGTTTTCAAGCGAATCCATCATCGCTCCATCAATTAAGATTACATATCTCAGAAGAAATATGTCTAGTCATAACTCATATTTACTAAACCTTAATTATTCAGTTTCCAGTCTCTAAGAGTCTGTAAGACTATATATATAATATTGTTCATGTTCTCTTGGTGCCTTAGAATATATTGACATATCCTTGTTGCGCACCATCACAACTTATCCCGGTATGATTTAAATACCTCATTTATTTGGCTCATAACACCGGAAGCATATTCTTTTGCGCAAATGCATTACAAAGAACTTATAATACTTTTTTTTTTTGGTTACAAAGAACTTATAATACTTTTTTTTTTTGGTTACAAAGAACTTATAATACTTTATCGAGTCCAAATTATTATCTTAAGGACATCAGTATCTCAAATTTTAATCGATAGTACCTTGTTTAGTAACAATCTTAGAAAACATTTATGCACCTCTGAACGGATCAATTAGACCATCAGTCCTTTGATAGGTACATATTTATACTTGGTGACAACACTGTCATTTAATCAATAATTTATGTATATTCATAAACTATCATGATTCCTCCCAGGCAAATAATACTGTTTTCTCCCACAAGTATACATTAGCAGAAATAAATTCTTTATTCAATAATTTCTGAAGCTACTTCTTAAGCTTCTTCAACTTCTTTTAAGTCATTCGATAAAAGTTTACAAATAGACTTCGTATCGAAAATTGAATCAGTGGTAAATCAATTTCTCGAATCAGTGATACCTGGGAAATTTATCTGGAATTACATCCAGTAACTTTCAAATTATAATTTCATTCAACTTTGGACGTTTCGTCTCTACGTCCTTCACATATTCCATATATCCTCGGAACATATGCACATAACACTTAAACGATTTCAATACATATTTCACTTTGATTCATTTATTTGTTTACAATTTCACCATATAGCATTCCAAATAAAAGGAGGTGCTATACTGGATATAATAGTTTAAGTTAATACAATTCATAGCTAACCATTCATTTCTGGAATTCCTTCAATTTTTACGTATTTAGTAACTTTTGTTAACTGTCATTCCCCTTCTCTCTTATAATCACTTTACAGTTCCTATAAAACACTTTTCGAAAATTTATAATACTTTAAACAGTATATTATTTTGTAAAGTATATTCCAAAATTTTTTGGTTCTACAAGCATTTGTTTAATACACATAAGAAACAAAAGGGATGTGTAGAACCAGAATTAACAATACTAATATTGAGTTATCACATACATAGATCACATTCTCAGTCACATTCAGCAAGTATATCACTTCTCATGTCATCAAATAATCCCTAACCAGATACCCCGTTTGTTCACATCAAAATTAGACCCTAAGGAATGTTTAACAGGGTCGACTATGTGAAATCCCCAATTTTCTGTAATTTTCCCTTAATTGTACAGTTTTCCAACTTGGACTAATGGAATAAATGTGAAATTTTGATATACAAATGGTGTATGGGACATAGGAGGAATTAAGGCAAATGAATGGTCAAATAATCAAGAAATAAATTCTGATGTTGCAGCATTTATAGAAGTGTAAGGAAAGAAATAAAATCAGATATTGGCAATTAAATGAGTATGTGGCTGAGATAATAAAGAGAAGAAGATGATTTAATGGGTCAAAGGGTCAAGAGGTCAAAGGGTTAATAGTATGGCTGAGATGAATGGGATTAGAATGCATTTAAGGCATTAAATAAAGCCTTATGACTCATCATCATCTCTTGCACCCCAAGACACCAGCCCATCTCCCTTCTCCCTCTCGTTGCTTCCAATTTCCCCTAAGTGTCCAAGCTTCTCACCTTGACAAACCACCATCTCATGCAATCGATTCGTTAAACTTCTTTAACGAAAAACGATCCTTGTCGATAGCTTAACCTATGCCTGTAATATGAGAGAGTGAATCCAAGTGAATAAGGAGATCTAGAAATCCAAAGATTTGGTGAATTGCAAAGGTAAGCAAGTTAGAAGGTTTTAGTTGATTTTATTGATGGTTTGGTATTGTATGGAGTTGGTAGAATAGGTTTATTGAAGTTTAAATTTGCCATGATGTTTACAGCTTGAAGAAGTGGAAAAAGGACAAGTGTTGGTGCAACCAACTTGTGGATTAATTGCTAGTTAAGGTAAGGAATTTATGTAACGGACGTAGGGTGACTATGTCCGCATGTTTTAATATGTTTTGATGTGGTTTGGAGAGAAGTACCAGCTGTTTCTTTGCAAGAAAATGACATTTTTGGACTTGTTTCCTAGTACCAATTAGGTTAGGAGCAGCCGACTGCCTAGAGACATCAAAAACGTCGTTTTTCGAAAATCGATGCAAACCAGTCGACTGCCATGGGAGCCAGTCGACTGCCATTTTCCAGAAATCATTCTGTTTCAAACCAATGGACTGCCAGGGGAAGCCAGTCGACTGCTATTTGTCCAGAAGCATTCTGTTTCAAAACCAGCCGACTGCCAAGGGGGCCAGTCGACTGCTAATTCTCGGGAAACATTCTGTTTCAAAACCAGTCGACTGCCATCTGGGACCAGTCGACTGCCCTATTTGTATTTTGAAAAATATAATAATTGAATTTCAAAAAAGGAAAGAAATTCATTAAGGCAAAACATGGTGTAGCAGTCGACTGCCATATATGACCAGTCGACTGCCTATTTGAAAGAAAGGTTTTGAGAACCTATTTTAAGAAAGAATATTCATACTTATTTAAAACCTATATGAATAAGGTTTTGGAGACTATGAATCTCTCAAAAGAGCATGCACATTATTTGTTACTTGTATTTGACTGAGGAGCTCTAGTCCAGCCCTCAGACCCGCAGTACGGCACCTGACTAGTGAAACTGTGGGATATAGACAATGGCCATGAGTCTCTTATTTGATTTGGCTTTGGGGAGGATCCCTGGCCCATACGTGGGTACGCCACTTATTTGATATCTCTCGGGATTATCCCTAATGGGATATATTTACTGTATCCTTATGAGATTTATCTATTGGATTATCCCTTACGGGATATATTTGCTGTATCCATTATCTCTTTGGATTATCCTTAAAGGATATATTTGCGGTATCCACGATGAGAGTTACTTGGTGCATGAATCTATTGGATATAAATTGTCTCCCATCTATTTGAAAATAATTATAATTGCCTACTTGATTTCACGTGATTGGAGATTCGTGGAAATACTTGAAAGCATGATTTACTTGTTTTTGATATATTTGAAAGAAATATAAGCGCTATGCTTTATAATGATTTTACATGACATTATAGAGCCAAGCAGGAAAACTGCATATAGTGATATAGTACGCTCTTTTACATGAGTTTCTTACTGAGCGTAAACTCACTCTTTTACAATTATTTTTATACAGATTACTTGAAGTAATTCCGCTCCGGATAGAGGAGCTCATTTCGGGATTTTTGAGATACCTTCGAGGCACGCTTCCTACTTATCCTTTGAAGGTATATTTAGTCGGCCGTTACTTCGGCTAATGTACAGTACAATACTACAGTTTTGTATATGTTGGGGATTAGGGTGTATGAATATTTGAGATCCTGGTGTATATGGCACATGTTTATAAATAAAAAATTTTATGCATGTGAAAATGAATATTATACTCTGATAGAAATGCCTAAAGCATAAGAGTAAGGGAGATTGACATCGGACAAATTAGTCGATTTATTTGTTATTTGAGATGAAAGTTAGTTGTTATTTGGTTAGTGACGAGGACGTCACAGACTATCTCGTGACCTCCTATAATGTTCACATCAGTTGCATCTCTCGTCTGAACAAAGGTAGGGCTAATAGTAGTGACTGTTATACAAGAATTACTTCATCACAATACCATAAGAAACATTCTTTGTGCAATCAGTTTCTCTATCACATTTGATTAGTTCGATATCAATTTGGTTTACTATTATTCAAAGGAGTTTTTCGGTGTAAGAACACATTCGTCATTTCCAAATTGTATTTCTCTCTCTCTTCAAATACATTAAACAGGTGATCTTAAAATCTGTACACTGATAATATCCACATTTCACCTCAATATTATCATTTTAGGGTCTTATTTCGATTCGGACAGAGAAAGTCCTAGTGGGACCCTCACCAAGTTCCTCCCTATACCTTGTTGAACAGACCCTTCATGAATATGGTAAGATCACCCATTTCACTTAAAATTCTCGAGTTACTATCCCTTTTTATAACCCTTAATTCACTAACTTCTACACAATTCAGACACTTCACCTGATTCACAGTTACTTAATTCGTTTATACATTCAGATTATATAGTACTACAGGGGATGTTAACCACTTTCAACACTTTTGATGCTAAAGACATCAACAGACATCAATAGATATCAAGCCAACCTTGCTTTGATACCAATAAAATTGTCACATTCTGTTATATACAGTAATTATCATCTAAATCACATATTACATATATTCAGTATCTGGTTGGGCTGTCTGTGATGCCTTTAATATTGTTCATCTACAACAGTAAAACCATTTAAACAATATTTATTTATTAAGAATTAATATTCACAACTGTATAAATCGACTGACATCCCCTTAAATTAAATTTACAACAAGTAGTACTGTATAATAAATCTCTGAATATACAAATGTAAACACAATACATCCAGGATCCACCACCACCGCTTAGGAATGACGGAAACATAGTCAATCCACGGTTAAGTAAATCACGCACTCATGGAAGTTAATCTGTGAATGGTGAAAATAAAGAAGTGAGCAAACCACAGCTCAGTAAAGGAATTGTATGCAAATCATGATATTTCAAAATCTACATGCAATAAAATCTTTTATTATCCTATAGGTGCACTAAGGACCTTAATAGGAAGGATACTATAGTCGGCTATGAATCCGGATGGAGTAAGGAAGGTATTTTGAAATACCTCTCTTGTCCCGTAAAACCTAGATGCGACTATAGGGAGTAAGCATTGATTTTGAAATAAATCACTTTTTCCATAACATTTCATTTTCATTTCGATTCAATATTTTCAACATATAAAAAATTTAATCACATAATCTAATATTCAAATAAATCATAAAAGATTATTGGATTAATAATTTTCCATTTCCTTTTTGAAAACATATCACATATCACATATACCATTGAAATCTCATAAACAGTATCGTATTCGTATAGTACAGTAAGTGACTGTGTAAAACTCATTATTCATTTCAATTCAAAATTATAAAAATTCAATCATTTAATATCATCATCCCTTTAAAATCATCATTCTCATATCATAAAAATGGTGGAGATTAAGGCAACACCCTCAGTATATCATGCTATAATCCCCATAGGAAACAGCATCAGTATCATATGAGATCTATGGCCATAGTCTATAATTGTCCTCGGTTGAACACTAATCGGGTGGCAACCGAGACGCTGAAGACAGGATTAGTGTCAACAACTTCACAAATCACATATCACGTATCACATATCACATATCACATGTCACATATCAACATGATACGGGGCCTATCAGTCTCAAATATAGTATATACGAAATCTCATCACCTTTATGGAATTAAATAAAATAGATAATATCTTTCAGAAATCCATAAAGGTATAAATCACAGTGTCTCGTACGATGAAAATAGTGTTATAAAATACTTAAACTGTAGTAATAATTTCCATAAATATTTCATTTCACCGTAACACATATACTCATATTTCCATACTATCTTTTCAAAAATTTCAATTTCAATACTTCTGAAAAATCATTTCCAGGTAATTGCACACTTTATGGAAAATAGTAATATTTATTTTCCAAAACCAATAATAATTCCATAAACACACTGTTTCACTATGGAACAAATTTACAAAACATTTCAGTCTCAAACAATATTCACAAGGTAACATTACCTTTATGGAAATCAGTAAAATAAGTAAAATCTTTAGTCAATCCATAAAGGTTTATAAAATCATATGGTGAATATTTATGGAAAATAATTTATAAAATATGCACTTTTCCACTTTTCACTTTAAAAACCACTTCATATACTGTAAGACATGTAGGAGAAATTTTCAGTAACCTCACTTTCATTAGATTCGGTAACATGAATATTTAAATATTACTTTTTGCTATATTCATGTTTTATGAAAATATTAATTTCATCAATTCCGAGGCTAGGGAATTATTCAAATATGCATTAAAATATTTCATGGTAATTTTAAAGAATTTTCTAAGAAATTTCAGCAGCATAACGGCTGCTAATACCCTAGCTTTCCTGCAATTTCAACACAGTTCCACAATCCAGAAATAGCCACAATTCCATAGTTTCTAAGGCATTTCATTTCAAAAATATTCTTATAAAATTAAATGCATTAAAATCATGCATTCGGGATATTCTTACAGATCACATACGCATCCCTTACCTGTCTATGGTATTCAACTCTTTCGAGTGCACCAACCGTAATTCGTTACTCCCGGGCTGCAAATAATTTCACCAAAAATATTAGCTCATTGAGTTCTTATTTTTAAGTTATTATTCATGTCACAATGCAACCACATTGGACACTACAAATAGTTTTGCAATATAAATTCTATCGGTAGTATAACATAACTTCTTCGTTTTGCGTTAGATTTTAAATTCGAGCATATCAGCAGACTTCTTGTAATTCCTACAGTCTAAATTTACCCTCAAATCATCAAAATCAGCCATGAATCCCAGTCCTCTTCATGACGCTGAATGCTCCCTCTTCCATCCTTTAATGATTTTCCACATTTTAATGCCAAAATCTTATTCTACTAAGCTTAATTACTAATTTGGCACCTAACTTATGCATGAAACACCATAGATCCTTAAAGAACTAAGCTTGTCTAAATGGTCCTCCAATGGCAAACATTTATTTTGCAACATTTAAATGAAAGCAATGATAGGAATATGCTTAACATGCTTAAGAGAACCAATTTACTCCATTAGATTTAAAGAAAGCATGATGAATGGCATAGTGACTCATCTTGGCCAAAAATTTGAGGACCTCTTTCTCCCTGTATAGTGGCTTATACAATGTGCTATGGGTGTAGGAATGTAGAGGAGAGAGAGTAGAATATTTTTGTAGTTGAAATTTTTGTGAGATACTGGCTAAATTGGTAGTTATGAAAGCTTGTTTTATTTTCTTTTTCTTTCCTTGTTAATGGAATGGGATTTTTTTGAGGAGGATGATGAATAGTGCATCTCAGGTGCTGAAATAATTATAAAGAAAATTTTCGAAATGGGCAAAATGACCAAAATGCCCCTTGTTACGAAAATTTCGGACAATTTTGCCCTATGGTTCCGCTCTCGTAAAAACCGTGTAATCATGCTTGAAAATTTCAGATTCCAGCACCACATAATCCTATTTAATGTATCTTAATGATTAGAAGTGGTTTCGTCGACGCGAGATTCACGGATAGTGAGAAATTACGATTTTACCCCCGTGACTCACTAGCGAAATTTTCTGATTTAACGACTAATTTGATAAATCTCTTGACACTATCTTAAACTACTTTTCATGTAGAATAACATGGTATTTTTACTTTGTCTCAATTCATTTTATTTTAGGTGCAATTTACAAAAATACCCTCAAGACGTATCTGTCATTTTCAAATTTGTTTGCCATGTTTCCAAAAGTAATGCAAACAAGGTATTTTGGGTCTCAAATTTCCATAATATCATTATTACACCATTTATACATTGTTCCTTTAATCATATATACATTTGGGTATGAAAATCTAAGTGGGGCCTATATCACTATTTACTTGGAATTTACAAATATATTCCAAAATAAATCAAAATTACATATAAATACACATGTATAGTACAAAATAATCAGTTCTCACAATTTCATACAGTCCCATGCTCTCTTTATCATTATAGTACTTTTCCTATAATTTACATCCCCGTAATTATGTACAATTACTAAGTACTGTACAAATATGTCTAAGATATATATATATATATAAAGTACAATATACCTTCAATGGACTGGAAGTGTGTCTTGAAGGAATGCTATAATCCAATTATCTAGGCTCCTCTTTAATGAGTAGAAATCATTGTAAATAGACAAGGAGGAAAAATAGGGGAGTGAGTTTATGCTCAATAAGGAAATATGTATAAAAGTGCAGAACCATGCTACTATATGCAAGTAAAACTGGTGAAAATAAGGATAATAATACTTTTAACCTTTAGAGAAACAATTTAATGATAACATTAAAACAAATGCAGAAGTCAAATAAAACATTTGCAGTTCCAATAAACATCATCCAAATAAACACTTTCTTTCTCTCAAATTAAAAAAAAAACAATATTCAAATAAATCAGAGGTAAATCATTGGAGATAGTTAACAAATAGTAGATCATGCATGACAATATCCCCTATGGGATACAATATAGGAATCGAGTGTACCCATACCTGGCCCAGGTATCCATCCCTAAGCCTTTCCTATGAAACTGTAACAAGTAACTCGTAACAATGGTCATTGTTGACAGAGTTCACAGTGCTCACTAGCCAAGTGCCAACTGTGGATGTTGAGGACTTGGCTAGAGTCAATCAGCCATATCCATGTAAATCTTGTAAATCATATAAGCATTCGTATGCATGATCACTTTAGGTTAATAGTCTCAAAACAATCCAGTTATCATATAACACTAAAAGTAAAATTCATTTAAATAAAATAAAAATAACTTCAATCAATTCATAATCATATAAAAGTATAAACTTATATTTAAGAGTTGAAAATCCTATAATTATTCTCAAGCAGAGCTATGTATAAAATTCTATAATGAGTAAAAATCATGTTCATGCAATTCAGTCGAAATTTTTAAAAGATGCACGTTTAAGATTAACTTATTTTCGTTAAAGAAACCTGAATTATTTAGGTTGGTAACAGTTCTAATTTAATTGAAAGTATCGGTATTAACTGTTTACTTAAAATTTTGGCAGTATAACGGCTGTAACTATCTTAAACCCCTGTATGAAAATCACAATTTATATATTTTCAAACCAACCAACATTCCCAAATGCAAGCATAGCATTTCCTATGCATCTTCCATACATGTTCCTTACCTTTACAATGTCATTTCATTTAAACAATATCCTTTGTGGCATCGAACCAGTGAAGAGATCCTTATTCGTCTTTTTTCCAATTTCGTTTGTTTAGTTTTGAAGCTGCAAAAGATCATTCATACAAGTTTAGTTCCAATATATATATATATATATATATATATATATAAAGCATTTTTTTTTTGAATTCATACTCATTAATAGTTCAATTAGCTTACCCAACCATGTCCCTCCAAAATTTCACCATTTCACTCTATGAGTAGCATTATTCTTTGCAAGAATTTTTGACCATTGATGCCTTTCTGTTCATAACTGAAAATATTGTATTCCAATTAATGAACTGTCAATTTTATATGTAACCTAACTTACTTCCCTATTCAGAGGTGTAGGGCCCATTTTCTAATGTTGTTTACCGCAATTTTCTAAAGTTTAGCCCAATTCTGGCCCATTTGGCAAGATGGCTTCCTGACCTTTATACATTAAAAATTACATTTCTAATTATAGAGATATCCAAAAATTATGAATCTAAAACCATATGAATCCTATTCAATTCCCTATTCAGAATGGTAAGCTTCACAATTTTATCATATCTGAGTCATTTTTAATAATTCCACAAATTTATTCTATTTTCAGGTGCATTCTGGCGAATCTATCTACTACTGACCTCTATGCACAATTGGTTCATATCTCAATGTAGGGTTGTCCAAATTGTGCAAACCCAAAGCCATATTATTGCTAACTCATTTACCTTTCTATGGTTTGTACCCAAATTCATTATGGTTTATTTTCTATAATTTTTCAAATTCAGCTATTTGGATCACGATTTCTGGGCAGAGTGCCCTGCATTCATTTGCACATATCTTACCCTACAAAACTCCAAATTAGGTGATTCCAAAATTGAATTTCTCCTAACTCATAAGGCTATCTAAGAAAAGTTTTATAGAATTTATCTCAGTATAAAACCCTAGAACTAAACATTTAAACAACAAAAGTAGAATAGGATAGTGCAGCAAGATTGCCATTTCAGCACATATACATACTTTACACTTTGTTTCTTGCAAGTTTGCAACACTTTGAGCATGAGAACAGCATATTCTCCCTAAAACCCTCATAACCGAATACATCATGAAGCATTTCATTAAATTCTATTTCAATCTAAGATCCTAGACATGTTATACATATATAGAATAATCCAAAACCATGGCTGAAATCAAAAGAAACATCACCACTTCATACCTTCCTCAAAACCGAACAGTGCAGCAGCCAAACCAGTGCTAAATTCTTCAATTCAACCCTTCAAATTCTAAGACTAGGGAGTTCTTGAGGTGAAGAACAAGTTTTGTGAAGGATGCTTGGTGATTTGATGAAGAGAATGTTAGAGTATGCATTACAATCAATTGGATTTAGATTAAGTAATTTTAAAAGACCCAATTTAGTTGGACTATGGCTAAGGCCTTTTTAGGGTTTTGTTAAGAGGCACTATATAAACAACATTAAGTCTAAAATTTAGATATAATGTTTCTGATAGCCGCTCTTGTCACAGTCTGTATCTACAATAAATCACACATTTCCTTACAAACAGTAATGGTTGGGCTATCTGCGATGCCTTTATTTCCACTTTCTTTAAACAGTACAGTAATTTATCTTAATTTACATAAATAAGAATATTTACATATCAATATTTGTTTAATATTTACATCACCTGTTCAATATTACAACATAGTAGTACTGTAATATAGGTCTGAACATATAAAGAAAATGATTATACCTTTAGGATCTACACAATGCTGCCTTGGGGTAATCGAAAGCGCAGCCAAAATCCTCGAATAGGTAACTCACGCAGTCACTGAAAATAATTTGTGGATATGAAAAATAAAGGGGTGAGCTACACATGCTCTTAAAAGGAATTGATATTACGAACTCTATATGCCATAAAATAATTTATTTACCTATAGCACACTAGGGATAGTAAAGGTTGGATACTATAATCAGTTAGGGATCCGGATGGAGTATGTAAGGTATTTTGAAATACCTGTCTTCTCTTAGAACCTAGAAGCGACTATAGGGAGCAAGTATTGATAATTGAAATAAAACACCTTTCTATAACATTTTTAATTAAATTTCAAATCAATACTTTCATAAATTAAAGTATTTAATTAAATAATCTAATATTCATATTTAATCATAAAAAGAATATTAATCACAAATCACCTTTCAACACATTTCACATATATCACTAAAAGTTTCATAAACAGTATCGTACACAGTTTAGTACAATAAACTAGTTAGAAATAATCACCTATTTCACCAAAAACACATTAATAATCACTTATAACTTAATATCACCATTTGATTAAAATAATTTAATATCACAAATAAATGGTGGACACCAAGCATCACCCAAGGTATATTATGCTATAACCCCTCGTAAGGTATAATAATAATCACATGAGATCTATGTCCATAGTCTATAAATGTCCTTAGTCGTACACTGATAAGGTGTCAACCGAGACGCTGAAGATAGGATCAGTATCAACAGCTTCACACAGAATACACACATTAACACATCAGCATGATACGGGGCCTATCAGTCTAAAAACAATATTCACACAGTAGTATCACCTTTATGGAAATTAGTAAAATAGGTAAAATCTTCAGTCAGTCAATAAAGGTTTATTTATAATACAGTGAATATTATAATGAAAATAATTTATAAAATATTCACTTTTCAACACTTCACTTTATAAACCACTTATTACACTGTAAAACACTTAAGAGCAATTTTTGATGACTTTAATTAAATTCGATAATCACGAATATTTAAAAAATGTTTTTTAGTATATTCATATTTTATGAAAAATATTAAATTATTACATTTCCAAGGCTAGGAATTCACTTAGTAATGCACCAAAATATTTTATGGCATTTTTAGAAAATTTTCTAAGAAATTTCAGCAGCATAACGACTATTAATACCCTAGCCTCCCTGCACTTCAAACGCAGTTCAAAACCAACCAAAAGCCATAATTTGCACAATTTTCATGGCAATTCACTTCCAAAATATTGTCATAAAATTATTTGCATCGAAAACATGCTTTCATAGTATCCCTATAGTCTACCTACGCATCCCTTACCTATTTGACTTAACCAACTTATTTGATAGCACCACTCGTAAACCGATACTCTCGGGCTGCAGATAATTTCAGTAAAAATATTAGCTCACTTAATACTTATTTTTAAAATACTTTTCATGCTTAATTGCAGCCACATTGTACACTGCAAATATTTATGCATTATATTTTCTACTAGTACTCAAACATAACTTCTTTGTTTTAAGTCGAAATTTAAATCAGATTGCACTGATGGACTCCTCATAATTTCTATAGTCTAATGGCACCCTAAAATCATCAAATGCAGCCATGAATGTGAGTCCCCTTAGGTTGGCCGAATTCTTTCTCTTGCCATTTACCTTGTTTTTCAACAAACTAAGCTTGCTTTCTTACTTATCCTTGCTCATTCTTTAATTTGGCATCAATTTCATGCATGAAAAACCATATTTTCCTTAGGTTCTTCTCAAGGCCGAAGCCCCCCCATTCGTGGCACATTTTTGTTTTGTTCAATTTACTCAAAACTAATGCCATAAACATGATTAGGATGCTTGAATGAATCTTCCTACACTATTGGAATTAAATGAAACACCATGGATGAAGAGAACCTTACTTTGACCGAAACTTCAAGCTCCTTTTCCTCTTGATATAGTCACTTATTCAATGAATTTGGTATGGGTAGGTGGAGCTTAATGAGTAGAGTGATTTTGTAGAAGACAATTTATTGAAATAACGGCTAGTTTGTAAGTTACAGGAATTTTTCTTTTCTTTCTCTTTTCTTTTCTTGTGGTGGCGTGAGGATGGAGGTTAGAGATGATGAATAGTGGCCGGCTGCTATTGGGAGAATTATAAAGAATCCTCTAGAAAGGAACAAAATTACAAAAATGCCTTTGATTATGAAAATTTTGAACAATTTTACCCTAAGCTTTCGTAATCATTATAACTATGTAAGTGCACTCCAAAATTTCAGATTTCATCATCAAATACTCTTATTAGATATATTTTGATGAATCATGGTGGTTTCGTCGACGTACAGTACACCGAATGTGTGAAATTACAAAATTACCCCTAGCGGATTGCTATCGAAATTTTTCTATTTTACCATCTATTTGATAAATCTATTGAAACTATCTTAAACTCCTTTCCATTTAGAATATCATGATATTTTTACTTCATCCCAATTCATTTTAGTTTGGGCATAATTTATGAAAATACCCTCGGGACGTAACTGTTATTTTCTAAGTTGTTTACCACACTTCCCAAAATAACGAAAGTAAGGGATTTTAATTTCAAAATTTCCACATTATATTTATTATACCTTTCGTACACTATTTCCTCAGTCATAAATACATTTATGCACTATAAACCAAGTGGGGCCCACATCACTATCTACTTATAATTTACAAAATATATTAAAAAATAAATTAATAATTACTTATTTACACATGTACAGTACAAAATAAACGGTTCTCACATTTGTTCCCTGGCTTTAAGAAATTTGATCCTCTAAATTTCGTCTGGACCACTCACTGGAATAGCTTTCGGTACTTTTCCCGCATCAAAGTCTCTAATTCCCATGTCACCTCCTCTTTGGAATGGTACTGCCAGAGCACTTTCACTAATGGAATTGTCTTAGATCGCAATACCTTATCTTTCCGATCCAGAATCTGGATAGGTCTCTCTACGTAACTCATATCTTCTTAGATCTCCAGTGACTCGTACTAAATTATGTGAGACGGATTTGGATGATACTTCTTGAGCATCGAGACATGGAATACATTATGCACTCCTAATAACTCCAGTGGTAGTGCCAATCTGTACATCACATCTCCCATGCGATCTAAGATCTCGAATGGTCCGATGTATCGAGGACTCAACTTTCCTTTCTTACCAAATTTCATGATTCCTTTAGATGGGGAAACCTTCAAGAATACATAATCACCAACAGAGAATTCTAACGGTCGGCGTCTCGTGTTTGCATAACTCTTCTGCAGACTTTGTGCGGTCCTCAATCTCTCACAGATCTACTGTACACCTCGAGAAGCTTGCTCTACCAAATCGAGAGCTAATAACATCCGATCTCCCACTTTTTCCCATGCAATCGAAGATCTACACCTTCTACCATATAAAGCCTCGTACGGTGCCATGTCGATACTCGTCTGATAGCTGTTATTATAGGCAAATTCTGCCAGTGGCAAGTGATTGTCCCAAGAGCTCTTAAAATCCAACGCACACGCCCTTAACATATCCTTGAGCGTTTGGATCACTCGCTCAGACTGTCCATTAGTCTACGGATGAAAGGCGATGCTGAAATTTAGTCGAGACCCCATAGCCTCTTGAAATCTCACCCAAAAGTGAGATGTAAAATGGGAATCCCTATCAAAAGTGATGCTCATTAGAACACCATGCAACCTCACTATTTCTCGTACATATAGATTGGCGAGGGCATTGAGGGAATCTGTAGTTTGATGGCTAAGAAGTGGACAGACTTCGTCAATCTATCTACAATCACTTATATAGCATCGTGATTCCTCCGGGTCCTTGGCAAGCCCATGATGAAGTCCATCGTAATATGCTTTCATTTCCACGTAAGAATTAGTAGAGGCTGCAATAAACTTGCAGGCTTCTGATGCTCGATCTTAACCTGCTGGCATATGAGACATTTAGAAACAAACTTTGCGATGTCTCTCTTCATCTTCGGCCACCAATACACTCTCTGTAAGTTCTAGTACATCTTAATACTGCCTGGGTGCAGAGTGTACTTAAAAGTGTGGGCCTCTATCAAAATCAAATCTTTGAGCTGTTGATTATCGAAAATAGAAATTCGACCTCTGGACCTCAGAATACCATCGTTGCCAATCCCAAAATTTGACTGTACTCTCATATATACCTGACTGGCAACCTTTATACAATAGGCATCCGTCCTCTGAGTATCTCTAATCTGATCCATCAAATCCGGCTCCATCTGAAACTAGCCGTAAACCCATGTCTCTCAGAGGAAACCACATTAAGACTAAGGTTCAAGAACTATTCCAACAACTCGTGCTCCTTGACCATCATATACGACACCATACCCATGTGCTTCTGACTCAGAGCATCTGCCACCACATTCGCTTTCCCCGAGTGGTACAGTGTCTCGTAGTCATAATCCTTCAATAGCTCCATCTGTCTCCGCTGTCTCATATTTAGCTCACATTGCGAGAATAAGTACTTTAAACTCTTGTGGTCTGTATAAATCTAGGTCTCAATATAGAGATAATGTTGCCATATCTTCAGTGCAAACACCACAGTGTCTAACTCTAAATCATTGCTTGGATAGTTCTTCTCATGCTCCTTTAGTTGTCGAGAACCATAGGCAATCACCAGACCATTCTGCATCAGAACACACCCTAATCCCTATGCGAAAGCATCTGTATATACTGAAAATCCACTAATCTATTGAGAAGGGCTACTATAGGAGCTATAATAAGTCTCTGCTTCAATTCCTGGAAGTTGCTCTCACACGTATCCATCCACTCAAACTTAACATCCTTACGTGTGAGTTGTATCAGTGGAGCAGCTAGTCTAGAGAACCCCTTGATGAACCGGTGATAGTATCCGGCTAGACCCAGGAAACTCTGTATCTTGTTCACCATTTTAGTCCTCTCCCACTATACAATGGCCTCTATCTTGGACGGATCAACAGACACCCTATCTTTTGATAATACATATCCCAGAAAAGTAATGTGATCTAGCCAAAATTCGCACTTACTGAATTTAGCATATAGCTTTAGGTCTCTGAGGGTCTGCAGGACTCTGTAAAGGTGCTGCTCGTTCTCTTTTGGGGACTTAGAATACACCAAAATGTATTCGATAAACACGATCACGAATTTATCCAAGTAGGGCTTAAACACCTCATTCATCAAGCTCATAAATGCTGCAGGGGCATTAGTCAATCTGAAAGGCATCACCAGAAACTCGTAATGTCCGTATCGAGTTTAGAATGTTGTCTTGAGAACATCCGACTCTCGAATCTTAAGTTGATGATAGCTCGATCGGAGATCTATCTTAGAAAACACTTACGCAACCCTTAGCTGATCAAATAAGTCATCAATCTTGGGCAAGGAATAGTTATTCTTGATGGTCACCCAATTCAGCATCTGATACTCAATACACAACCGTAGGCTGCCATCCTTCTTCAGGACGAATAATACCGATGCACCTCATGGAGACACACTGGGACAATTGAATCCCTTATCTAATAACTCCTGGGGCTGCTTCTTAAGCTCCTCCAACTCTGTCAATGCCATTTAATATGAGGGCTTAGATATAGGCTCCGTATAAGTTACTAAGTCAATGGTGAACTTGATCTCCTTATCCGGTGGTAACCCTGGCAAATCCTTCGAGAATACGTCCAAAAAATCCCTGACCACAGGAATCTCATGCAGCTCGGGACGTTTCTTTCCCACGTCCTTCATGTATGTAATAAAACCTTCAACACATTCACATAACACCTAAACAATTTAGTAAACACATCACTTTCATTATAACTTATCAAATAATTGTACAATGTAGCGTTTCGGATGAGAGAAGATAACAAACTTAGTATAACAATCTAAGGTCACAAAATTTGCAGCTAAACAGTCCATTCCTAAGATTACATCAAAATCATACATAGTTAACAAAATTAGGTTAGCTGTCATTTCCTTCTCTCCTACAGTTACTTTACAGTTTCTATACACTACATCAGTAACTTGCAATTCTTTAAACCGAGTATTTACTTGTAAAGTATACCCTAGAGGCTCTGGCTCTACTGGGACTCTGTTAGCACAAGTAGGAGATATGAATGAATGAGTAGAACCAGGATCAAACAATACAATTACGGGTATATCAAAAATATAAATTTTACCTTTAATCATATTTGCAAATGCATCAGCAGTCTCCTGATCTAATGCGTACACCCGTCCCTGAGTCACGAGTTTCTTACCCTTCTCTGCTGCAGTCGCCCATCTCGTCTATGAGGGTGTACCTCTTTCCGTCTTAGTCGAAGTTGCTAGTGTTGGTGCTGGTAGAATAAGGGCTAGAGCGGTAGATGCGGTTGACTCTCACAGTATTGGGCAATCTCTGATCAAATTCCCCGTTTGACTATACTTAAAACAAGTCCGTGTCAACAAGTAGCATGGTCAAGTATTGTGCATCTTCCCACAATGCACACATCTAGCACCGGTACTCCTTTAAGTAGTGGTGGGGCTAGTAATAAGGTTGCGGCAGCTGATATGGTAAACTGCCCCTTTAAAATCTAAATGCCCAAGGGTCTAGCCTTCTTAGGCTGCTCTCTACCTGCTCTATCATCTATACCCCTCTTCGCCTTGCTTTTGCCCTTCGCCTTAGATGCTGGCTCAAAGTGAAACTGCTCAAAATCCTACTCACACAGCTGAGACTGTCTCACAACCTCATCATACGTTAGAATATCAAATAGTGCCTACTTCGTCCTAGTGGATGGTCTCAACCCAGCCTTAAATCTATCAATCTTATGCCGCTTATCAACCCAAGTCAGTGGATCAAACCTGCTAAGTGTGGTAAATCTTGACTTGTACTGATCCACTGTCATGCTGCTCTGAACCGGCTCCATAAACTCCTGCTGTAACTTCTTCCGAGCTGTATCGAGGATGTATTGGCGGCAGAGAGTATCTACAAATATTTCCCATGTAATCATCGGATGCTAGAAAATAAAACAATCTGTGTGGACTTCCACCAATGCTCCACATCATCTGTCATCTGAAACACTGCTAATCCTACTATCTCAGTCTCCGATCAACTCATATATTTGAATAATTTCTCTATAGCAGTCACCCATTGCTCTGTCACCAAAGGATCTTTGTCTCCCTTAAATTTCGACAGATTTAGCTTCATAAACTGTCGCACCAAAGCTACATCACAATACAACTCCACATCCCTGGGAGGTTGTAGTAGTAGCGGTGGTGGTACGACCTGCACCTGCGGTACTGGCTATGGAGCAAGCTGAGGCTTGAGAGCTGGCTGTGCAAAATGTGGTGGAGGTGGTGCTACTGGAGGAGCTACAGGAGCTGCTTGCTCTCTTTCTGCCCAATCTGCTGCTCGATCTATGTGATACATGGTAATAAAATCTGCTAATATCCTCTCCATCCTAATCATCTGAGTATTCGGGCTCTCTAGCAGTAATGGGTAAGCAGGTCTTAGGACGGCCTCCGATACTTATTCTGGCGTATAAGACTCCGAAGTCTGCTCTGCCCTACCTCTACCTAGCTCGAGTTACTCGTTGTCCACTCATCTCTACACAACACAGACAGTTTATCGATTTTCTGTTAGTCACTTATTTTTATATCCAAACTATACAATACTACAAATGATGTTAACCACTTCACTTTATTATAAAGATACCAATAGACATCATACTAATCTTGCTCCGATACAAATAAATACTGTCACAGTATGTATATATAGTAAATCACACATTTCCACACAAACAGTAATGGTTGGCTGTCTGCGATGCCTTTATTTCCACTTTCTTTAAACAGTAAACATTTTAATACAGTAATTTATCTTAATTTACATAAATAAGAATATTTATATATCAATATTTGTTTAACATTTACATCTCCTGTTCAATATTACAACATAGTAGTAATGTAATATAAGTCTGAACATATAAAGAAAATGATTATACCTCCAGGATCTACACAATGCTGCTTCGGGGTAATCGAAAGCGCAGCTGAAATCCTTGGATAAGTAAATCATGCAGTCATTGAAAATAATCTGTGGATGTGAAAAATAAAGGGATGAGCACACTAGGGACAGTAAAGGATGGATACTATAGTAGGCTAGGGATTTGGATGGAGTATGGAAGGTATTTTGAAATAAATTTCTTGCCCCGAAACCTAGAAGCAACTATAGGGAGTAAGTATTGATAATTGAAATAAAACACCTTTCTATAGCATTTCATAATTAAATTTCAAATCAATACTTTCATAAATTAAAATATTTAATTAAATAATCTAATATTCATATTTAATCATAAAATGAATATTAGATTAAGAAATCACAAATCACCTCTGAACACATTTCACTTATATCACTAAAAGTTACGTAAACAATATCGCACACAGTTTAGTACAGTAAACCATTTAGAAATAATCACCCATTTCACCGAAAACACATTAATGATCACTTATAACTTAATATCACCATTTAATTAAAACAACTTAATATCACAAATAAATGGTGAAGACCATGCATCACCCAAGATATATAATGCTCTAACCCTTGTAGGGTATACTAATAATCACATGAGATCTATGTCCATAGTCTATAAATGTCCATAGTCTATAAATGTCCTCAGTCGTACACTGATCAGGTGTCAACCAGGATGTTGAAGATAGGATCAGTATCAACAGCTTCACACAGAATATACACATTAACACATCAACATTATATGGGGCCTATCAGTCTCAAAACAATATTCACACAGTAGTATCACCTTTATGGAAATCAATAAAATAGGTAAAATCTTCAGTCAGTCCATAAATTTTTATTTATAATATAGTGAATATTATAATGAAAATAATTTATAAAATAGTCACTTTTCAACACTTCACTTTATAAACCATTTATTACACTGTAAAATACTTAAGAGTAATTTTCGATGACTTTACTTTAATTAAATTCGATAATAACGAATATTTAAAAAATATTTTTCGGTAAATTCATATTTTAAGAAAAATATTAAATTATTACATTTCCAAGGCTAGGAATTCACTTATTAATGCACCAAAATATTTTATGGCATTTTTTGAAAATTTTCTAAGAAATTTCAGCAACGTAACAGTTGCTAATACCCTAGCCTGCTTATGCTTCAAACACAGTTCAAAACCAGCCAAATGCCACAATTTGCATCAAGGAAATTCACTTCCAAAATAGTCATAAAATTATTTGCTTCGAAAACATGCATTCATAATATCCCTACAATCTACATACACATCTTTTACCTGTCTGACTAAACCGAGTTCTTCAATAGCACCACTCATAAGCCGATACTTTTGAGCTGCAGATAATTTCACCATAAATATTAGCTCACTTAATACTTATTTTTAAGTGACTTTTCATTCTTAATTGCAGCCATATTGTACACTGCAAATATTTATGCAATATATTTTCTACCGAAAAGAAAACATAAATTCTTCGTTTTAAGTCAAAATTTAAATTCGATCGCACCAGTGGACTCTTTATAATTTCTACAGTCTAATGGCACCCTAAAATCATCAAATGCAACCATGAATGTGAGTTCCCTTAGGTTGACTGAATTCTTCCTCTTGCCATTTACATTGTTTTTCAACAAACTAAGCTTGCATTCTTACTTATCCTTGCTCATTCTTTAATTTGGCATCAATTTTACGCATGAAAAACCAAGTTTTCCTTAGGTACTTCTCAAGGCTGAAACCCCCTATTCATGGCACATTTTTATTTTGTTCAATTTAATCAAAACTAATGCCATAAACATGATTAGCTTGCTTGAATGAATCTTCCTACATCATAGGAATTAAATGAAACACCATGGATGAAGAGAACCTTACTTTGATATGGGAATTTGGTATAGGTAGGTAGAGCTTGATGGGTAGAGTGATTTTGTAGAAGACAATTTAATGAAATAATAGCTAGTTTGTAAGTTATAGGATGGAGGTTGGGGATGATGAATAGAGGCCCGCTGCTTGTTGGGAGACTTATAAAGAATTCTCTAGAAAGGGACAAAATTACGAAAATGCCCTTCATTATGAAAATTAAAAAAAATTTTGCCTTTAAGCTTCCGTAATCACTATAGCTATGTAATTGCAATCCCAATTTTTAGATTTCATCATCAAATACTCTTATTAGATATATTTTGATGAATCATGGTGGTTTCGTCGATGCGCGGTACATTGAATGTGTGAAATTATGAAATTACGCCTACTAGACCGTTAGGGAAATTTTTCGATGACCACCGATTCGATAAATCTATTGACACTATCTTAAACTCCTTTTCATGTAGAATATGATGATATTTTTACTTCATCCCAATTCATTTTAGTTTGGGCACAATTTACGAAAATACCCTCGAGACGTAACCGTCATTTTCTAATTAGTTTGCCACACTTCCCAAAAATAATGAAAGTAAGGCATTTTAAACTCAAAATTTCCACATTATAATTATTATACCTTCCGTACACTATTTCCTTAATCATAAATACATTTGGGCACTATAAACCAAGTAGGGCCTGCATCACTATTTACTTATAATTTACAAAATATATTCAAAAATAAATTAATAATTACATATTTACACATGTACAGTACAAAATAAATGGTTGTCACAACTCTGTCGCTTAGAGCTAGCACTCACAGAAAGCAATTCCCTTCCTCTTCCCTTG
Source organism: Heritiera fomes (assembly GCA_032173925.1). Taxonomy (NCBI): domain Eukaryota; kingdom Viridiplantae; phylum Streptophyta; class Magnoliopsida; order Malvales; family Malvaceae; genus Heritiera; species Heritiera fomes. The sequence goes on from JAPDPM010000001.1 coordinate 30,968,262, forward strand.
ACTTTCGATCACACATTGTCACAGGCAAAGGTATTGTTTTGCGCCTAATTCGTGTGGATACTGTTAGAAGGCTTCTCTCAACTAGGAGTCTTGAGTTAGCGATAAATCGAGGGCTATTCGTGGGTTGCCATATTCAAAAAGTTGAACATTCCTACACGAGCAACACCAAAAGGTTAGATTCTATCCTGAAAGCAATCATGATGTATGATCCTGGTAATTTTGGTTTTGTTGTTTTTCTAATCTGCTGTTTATTCTTGTGTATGACATGATAAACCAAGACAATGAAACCTTACAGTGGCATTCGATCCAGCGTGCAAACGGCTTTCGGGATAGCAAATTCGATTCGCAGTGATGCTCTTTTATTGTAAGTTGTTATTGATTTTATTTTAATTTTCAAAATTTGTTTGGGCAACCTAAAATAATTTTAAGACAATTATAGATTTAAATAAACCCTATAGGGATTTGTTGAATTAAAAGTTACATGTTAAAATTCTTTCCAAACTTGTAATTAAAATGTTGTCAAAATTGTTTGGCACAAACTCTGCACCCTATTATCTAATATAATTAATATTAGAGCCGTTGTCAAAATTTTTTTGACAAAAACCCTGTAGGCAACCTTACAAAAAAATAATTGTTATTATTTTATTTAAAATATATTAATTAAAATAAATTAGGATAATAGTTATCTTGATAAAAGTTTTAAATTAAATATATTTTTAAACAAAAAAATATATTTTTTAAAATAAAATTGGATAAGAGTTATCCAATGGTTTTTGGGATTTTAGTAAGATTAAAATTTCAAAAACGTTATCTTGATAAAATTTTGTTTTAAGATAAAATATATATCATATATTAAATTGGATGAGAGTTATCCAATAGTTTTGAGATTTTAATAAGATTAAAATTTCAAAAAGAGTTATCTTTATAAATTTAGTTTTTAAAATAAAATATTTTTATATTAAACTGGACAAGAGTTATCCAATAGTTTTGAGATTTTAATGAGATTAAAATTTCAAAAGAAATTATCTTGATAGAATTTTTTTTAAAATAAAATATTTTCTATATTAAATTGGATAAGAGTTATCCAATGATTTTGAGATTTTAATGAGATTAAAATTTCAATTAAGCTCAAATTGAATTTTGAGAATTAAAATTAAATTAAAATAGATCTTGATAGCCATAATTAATTAAAATTTGATTAATTAAAATTAAAATTAGATTTTTATTAGGAAGCATGCAAATTAATATGTGATATTGCTATGTATGCTCGATGCTTGATTCATATGTGATATGGATGGTTGCATGGTGCATGGTTATAGGCCTTGGTTTACATAGGTTGTAATTTATTTAAATAAATTTAAAATGGGCCTGCGAACCTTGATTTATTTGTAATTTATTTATGTAATAGTTACATAGATAAATTATGACTATCATGTAAAATGGACAACATTTAGAGCTAAGATGGTCCGGAGCCAAGGTCAACCAAAGTGACGCTTGAAGGGAAACCGAGGAGAAGATATTTAGAAAACAATGTATCTTTAAGTTCTTTTGTAATAGGAAGGCCATAACCATGTTACGTTTAATTTGATGCTTTTACTTATATATGTTGATATATCTGTTAGAAAAGCATGCTAGATGAGATGGTAAAATTAAAAATCCCTTAAAATAAATATTAAGTCAAAGATAACAAGCAAAGATGTCTTCCAATACGATGCATGTGAAAGAGACTTTGTTTGCTATTGTCCTACTTTAGCTCAGTCAAGGCCATACCTACCTTAGGAATTCACGTTGCATGAGATAATATTTATCAACACTTTGTATTGGGTCAGAATTAACTAAATCAAATAAGGGAATTAGCTTAGTCAAACCTAATAAGATTTAGAGGCATAGGTTAGGCTTTAACCCATATGATGAGTTAGAACCAGAGTTGTTCACCCAACTATCCAGGAGTTGCATGAGATGCAATTGACAAGAGTTGTCTACCTAAATAATCTCATTGGACGCATTAGCTCAGCTAAAGTCATAATGGGACCAAATATGGATCCTGACCCAGTAGGAAGTCTAGGTGAAAAGGCTTCCCGAGTTGATAGTGAGGGCTATTACTTAAGGAAAATAGTGGGAGCAATTCATTTAATTAAAAGATTATAATTAAATGATTTATATCACAATGTTACTTACTTGCTTATTTTATGATTGTAGAATTATCATGGCAAACATCAATTTATCCCATCATCTATCCTCGAGAAGGATAACAAGTTGGTTGGGGTAAACTTCCTAGACTGGTACAGAAATTTAAGGATTGTCCTCACTAAGGAAAAGAAGTTTTATGTTCTAGAGCATGCGATCCATGCTTAACCCCGACAAAATGCTTCCACTACTGATAAGCAAGCTTATCAAAAGCATTTAGATGATGCCACTGACATGTAGTGCCTAATGTTAGCTTCCATGAGTTCTGAACTTCAAAAGCAATATGAGAATATGAAACCGTTTGATATGATCGAACAACTCAAAGAAATGTTCCAAGAGCAAGCACAACACCAACGTTATGAGGTGTCTAAGGTGCTCTTCTAGAGCAAGATGGCTGAGGGAGCTTTGGTGCACACTCATGTACTTAATATGATTAGGTACATTGAGAGGCTGGAAGCACTAGGCTTCACCATGCATAAGGAGTTGTCAGTTGATCTCATCCTCTAATCCTTACTGTATAGCTATAGTTTATTTGTGTTGCACTACAACATGAACAGTATGGATAAGACACTGGCAGAATTGTTCAACATGTTGAGAACTGTTGAGCAAGACTTGAAGAAGTCAAGGCCTACTTCTGTTATGGTGATTGACAAGACCAAATCCAAAGGCAAAGGCAAGCCTAAGGGTAAAACTAAGCCCAAGGGTAACAAGAAGGAAAAGGCTAAGAAGCTTAAGCCATCTAGTGGAGTTGCTAAGACAGGAAAGTGCTTCCATTGCAGTAAGATTGGTCATTGGAAGCAAAATTGCATTGTGTACCTTAAGGAGTTGAAGAAAAAGAAAGGAAGTGAGACTTCCACCTCAGGTATATATGTGATTGAGATAAATTTGTCTACTTTTTCACCTTGGGTATTAGATACTGGATGTGGTTCTCACATTTGCATGAATGTGTAGGGACTAACATGGAGTAGAAAACTTGCCAAGGGCGAGGTGGTCCTACGAGTTGGAAATGGAGCAACAATTTTTGTATTAGCTGTAGGAATATTTAATTTATCGTTGCCTTCGGACCTAATTCTAGAACTTGATAATTGTTATTATATTCCAGCAATTGCCAAGAATATTATATCTGTTTCTTGTTTGGACAAGAAAGGTTTTCTTTTAAAATAATGAATAATAGTTGTTCAATTTACTTTAATGATATTTTCTATGACAATTCTTCCATTATGAATGGATTGTTGTTCTAGACTTAGATAATCACATATACATTGTTGATTCCAAGAAGTCAAAGGGCAATGAGATTAACCCTATATTCCTCTGGCATTGTAGACTCGGTCACATAAACGAGAAACACATATCTAAGCTCCACAAAGATGGATACTTAGATTCATTTGATTTTGAATCATATGATATATACGAATCTTGTTTGCTTGGTAAAATGACCAAGGCCCCTTTTACAGGAACAAGTGAAGGGCTAGTGGTTTACTAGAGCTCATACATACTGTCGTAACGTCTAGGTCCGTGAACCTAACCGCTAGACTTTAAAATTCTAGGAGTCGCCACCAACCATTCGAACTTAAGGTGTGATTGGTCACCTATTCTTGTCTAAAGATAAGGCTTGGTCTACGTTCAAAGATTCTTAGACTCGGGAGTACGGTTACGTGTGGGGAAGGATTAGCACCCCCAAACGCCCATCCTAAAATGGTACCACTTAGTCTTAGGTTATCTTCTAAATTTGCTTGGGTAATCTCTAATTTCGATATGCTTACTATTGAAAGATATTTCTAAGTATCCTCCATTAAGCTGGTGGGATAACTTAAAAATCCTTCTCACCTCAAGAGTATTCAAGTAGTACTATACGACTTGCTTGAAGAGGCTCCGTCGTCGGATGAATTTTAGTATTTTATGGAAACTTCCTAACTTTGACTCCTCTACCCAAATTATCTTATTTTATTTTTATCATTTATTATTTTCTATTATGTTCTTGACCAATATTTTTTTATTATTTATTGTTATATTTATCTTATGAATATAAATTATCTTTATTTTTTAAAAAATTAATATAAATCATTTTATCAAAAATTCCTTTAAAATCCTCCATTAAGCTGGTAGAATTTAAAAGAAATTCTCTTACCTAAAGATTTTCAAAGTATTACTTAAGCGTAACCCTCTTCAGAATCTTATCATCGGAATAATCGATACTCACTTTCATAAATTATTATTATCTGACTCTTATTATTATTATATTTTTATTTATCATATTCTTTTATTATTATTTATTATATTTTTAAAAAATGTACATGAATTATTTTTTATTGAAAATTCCCTTTAGCTCCTTCCATTAAGCTGGTCAAACTATGAAGGAAATCCTCTTACTTAGAGATTCCAAAGTATTACTTAAGCGTAACCCTCCTTGAGATCTCATCATCAGAATAAATCATGTCCACCTTTAATATTTTTCATTTTCTAAATCTTATCATTATTTTTTTAACTTTATATTTTGTATTTTTATTTAAATTTATTTATTTTTATTTTTACAACCTAAATAATTATTATTTTTATATTCATATTTAATCTTAATTCTAAAATAAACAAACAAATAATGCATCAACAAATATATAAAATATCAACATGCCAAACCAAATTATTTCTTATTAACTGTCTAAGCTAATTGTCCAAGTCAGTTTTTCAGATTAATTATGCTAATATCATATTCTAACTCCAATTAAATTACCTAAAGTATCTTATACAAATTTCTAATTAAATAAATTATATGAATTAAACCAAACTAATGTGAACCTGAAAATATTACATTATAATTAAAACAGGCATTAAAGACACTAAAATAATAAAAGGAAACTTAGCCTAATCACACGTATACATATACAAATGCCATTTAATGGTCAAGACTTTCTTACCTTCTTAGCACTCAAAACTTCCTTTCTCTCCCACGTAAAACGATACAGCCGCTTTCTTTCTTCTAAAACTGAGTTCACAGCAACAACTAGAGAGGGGCAGCAACTTGTAGCGGCTTGAGACAGGAGCGGTAGCAATGGAGGCGATGTAATGGTTACGGGGCAATAGCAGGTTAGCAAGAAACGGGACTAGACAGACTTGTATGATGATCCGACAATTAGCAGAACAAAGGCAGCAGGCGAGGGGTGGCAAACTCAGACAGCAAGCAGCAGTAATGTACAGCTCGATGATGGCAGAATGATGCAAAAGAGGTGGAGCAGAACCGAACTACCTTAGGGGCATGGAGATGCAGCAGTTTGCATTGGCAACAGGCTGGTGCGAAAATGATGGCAGTAACTTGAACAGGGGTGATGAAGCAAAGTAGAGAACGATGCAGAGAGATGATGATGTTGCCGACTCGGTTTGGACAATGCAAGGAAGGGTGTTGAAGATGGTTCGGTGATGAAGCAGCCGCATGAACCGTGGGCAAGGTGAAGGGAAGCTTGGCTTTGGTGATGAACAAGGGCAGAAAGTGGCTTTTTGAAGATCGTCCTCCTCCCTAAATCATGAGCTTTAATCCCTTTTTATAGTCATAAACTTGTTAGAGTCTTAATATAACTATACTTATTCTAATAATTATCTCATATTTTTATCTTTTATCTATTTAATTCTTATGTCAATCCTAATCTAACTCTACCAAATTTAATATTAATCCACATAATTATCCTAAAAAATCTAATTATCCTAATTATCTAATCTTAAATTAATTTTATTTTTATTTCTTTTTATCTTTTCTCTCTCTTTTCTTTTTTTTTAATTCCTAAATCCTATTTTAATTTTAATTTCCTAATTAATGTTAATTCTAAATCTAAAAATTCTAATTTAATTCTAGCCTAATTCTAAATTGTTAAATTAAATTACAATGTCACCTAACCCAATTAATTATTTATACAAATTAAGACCCCGGACAAAATAGGGTGTCTACACATACAGATGTATGTGACCCATTAACCACATAGCCTAGAAGAAGGTTCCAATACTTCATCACATTTACTGATGACTACAGTAGATATGGCTATGTGTATCTAATGAGACATAAGTCAGAATCCTTTGAAAAGTTTAAGGAATTCAAGAATAAAGCACAAAACCAACTAGGCAAGAATATCAAAACACTTTGATCATATTGCGGTAGAGAGTATTTAAGCCTAGAATTTACATATCATCTAAAGGATTGTAGAATAGGTTCACAACTCACTCCACCTGGTACACTTGAATGGAATGGTGTATCTGCGAGGAGGAATTGAACCTTGTTAAACATGGTTCGATCCATGATGAGTCTGTTTGACCTCCTGTGTACTTTTGGGGTTATGCTTTAAAGACAGTAGCATTGTGATAACCATAAAATTTTTCATTTATTGGAAATTATTAATATTGAAAATTCAACTTTAAAGGTAAATAGATAAGTTGAAATAAATAAATATAATTATGAGATCGGAATATTAGTGAAAATTCCGTGAATTGATGAAGTGAACAAATTAGGAAATTAGTGTGAAGGAAAAATTTAAATTGGAAAATAAGGTTGGAATTATGGAAAATAATGAAAGGAGGAAATTTAATTTGGATAAATGGAAATCCAAATTAAATAAAAAAATGAGGAAGAAATAAGAAATATATTTATATAATTATATATTATATAAATGTATTTTTATACAGATATATATGTATTTAAATGTTATATAGTATATATTAATATACATTCGTATATATATGTAAATATACTATTTTATAAATTTAAATAATACATATGTCTACAAATATAACATCTTATGTATATATATATATAAAATATATATATATATATATATATATATATATCTACACACATATATAAGTGTTAGCTTTAAATTGACATATATATTTTGAAATGATAAAAACTTAAGTAAGCTTTAATGTTTTAATTCATATTGTAAATTTGTCTTATCACACATGATTTTCTCAATCCATTTTCAAGTGATCATATCAAACATTAAGAACTTGATTTAATTACATATTCTTATTGGTCTTAATACTTTATAAAATGTTTTGAATATTTTAGAAAATTACTTGATGAATTTTTGGACCATGTTTTCATTAGAGAAAGTCAAGAAAAACTCCCACAAAAATGTCAAAATGTTTTGGGTTGGATTAGGATCAAAGGCCACATCATTTCTAACCCAAAAGTGCAGGAAATAGGCTTTCTGGAAGCATAGGATCGATCTCCTAAGGGAAGGGATCGATCCCCTAGTGGCAGTAAGCATTTTAGTGAAAGAAAAGGTCCCTCAGCCCAGAATAAAGCATTTTAGTGGAGGCTAAATATGTAGCATGTTGTAAAGCTACATGATGGGCCACTTAGGCTGCAGAATTTCATCTCAAGGCTAGTTTTTTGTGGTTTCCATTCCGAAGTCCTCAAGATCTACTGTGGTAATGTTGTAGCACCTACTTTCTCTCTCAAAAGTGCTAAGAGTTCCTCACACTCCAAAACGTTTAGATATCATCATTTAATTTGTTAGAAAGAAAAAAAATAATGGAATCCATTCGTTGATTGGATTATAGAGCACATAATTAAAGAGCTCATTCTGGTTAACTAAGAGTTTGGCTGCTAAATTGTTTTGACGACAACACTTATTTGAGGCATATAGAGCCATTTGCTGTATTAAGTTAGTGGGAGCTCTGTGTAACGAAATTAGCTGCAACTGTATGGATGGATTCCTACTTGCCATACATGCATATTCTGTTTGCACGCATTCTGATGAATATGGCATTTTGTTGGATGAGATATTCTGTATTAGTTTCATGTGCTTCCCTTGAAGCAATGCATCATTCAGTTTAGATGCATGGACTTAAAGGAAATGGATATTTGATTATGTTTTCATATCATTTCCATTTCACACTTTATACTACCATTTTGTTGAAGTCTTTTAGAGTTTACGCATTTATACCCTGTCGGTATGATGCATTTTGAAGCTTGTAAAGGCTTAATGTTGCTAAAGTATCCATAAGACTACACATTTGGTACAATGTATCCAAAAGGTCTTATGAATACATATTAATATTATGGGATGTGTTATGTTAATTAACTTAACTGTCCAAGTAGGAGAATGTTGAAATATCCCTATTAATGTAGACTAGTTAAGTGTAATTAACATCATATAATATTAAATTAATAGTATAATTTTATATAAAGTGTGACCCATAATTAATTATATTAAATATATAATATCCATGTATAAACCTATAATGGGATGGGTTTGTACATGAATCCCATGGGAGGAGGTCCATACTCTCAACCTCTATATATATGAGGTTGGTCCATTAAGTTTCATAATTTCAAAAGAGGGATAAGAGTAGTTTCTCCTCCTCTCTCTCACTTTCTAATTTTGTCTCCGTTTCAAGTCTGAATACAGTCAACGGGAAGCTATCGAAGTGGGTTTTAATAACGCCGTAATATGGTACAGCAAGATTGAGCTCTCGCTCGCATTCAGGTTAGTTTTATTGCGTTTCAATTTTGTGTTAGTGACTTGGTGAGGTTTTTAATAAATTCCAACATTTCGGGCTCAAATTTAGCACTTTGTCACTTCAGAAATCATCCAAATTACGAATTATCCTGTGAAGCCCACTTGTCAATTTTCCCTAATAACTTCCAAGTATATAGGAGTTAGTTATCATAACTTGGCTTGATATTCTAACTCATCATATTCAATGAGTTTAGGAGAAATAGAGAATTTTGGGATCTCACACCTAAGCTTGTAGTATCTTATTGAGTCATCTATTACTGTTGGTCAAGATAAGAAAAGTCTATATTCCTTCGTGAAAATTTTCAGCCTTGCTTTCTCATATACTTTGTTCACGATTTCGATGGAAAAGAACAAATTGGAGAGAATGTTGCCATATTCTATTGTTTTGGATATACATGTTGATATGAGTGGGATACACGGTCAATTTTGGCTGTGGAAAATTACCAAGAAAAGAAAATTTTATAAAATATCAAAAATACCCTATACCTTTTCCAAATTTTCAAGCAAATATTTTTATTTTATTCAATTAAATTTTTAAAAATATTACTTTTTCTTTGATTAAATATTTATTTTAAATGAATTTTCTTTTTTTTTTTGTATATATCACAGGTATCCTCATCCGTTTTAACGGTCTGAGATTAATCCTGTTCGGAGTCTAATCACAGTTAAGGCTTTAAAAATATATTATTTATACCATGTCGATGTCTATATGTAGTGGTTATCCTAGTCACATGTCATCGCATGTTGTCAGCTAGATTTGATATGATATGGGGATAATTGTTAATGTGATAAAATAACAAATATTAATAGTTTTAATCTAAATTAAGAACTATAATTAGTAAACAAAAACATTTAATTTGAGTATAATAAAATAATAAAAACCTATCTAAAACATTTGAGAATGTATAATATTTTAATGAAATGAAAATACCATGGTTATGGTCGGCAGGACATATGAAATGCTGTAGAGTTGCGAATAAAAGATGAGATATGATCTGGGGTAAAAATTCCGAGAAAACTGCTGCGCCAAGATGACTGGTAATCGCGCTTGTGACAATCGAAATCGATGGTTATTCTTCCACTACCAACTCAAAAGAGCAAAGCTGAAAAAGCATTGGCTGATGGACATGAGGCGTATCTATCTTGTATTGAATACATCACTTGGCAGCCAATCGAGGCTTACCAAATAAAAGTTAAAAGAAAGGCTTGTATTGAATACATCACTTGGCAGCCAATCGAGGCTTACCAAATAAAAGTTAAAAGAAAGGCTGGCTTCAGCTTCAGGTAAAGTAAAGCAAGCTTGGAGATCATTTTGTGGTTCAAATAGGAGCTGTCATCCCTTTGAATCACAGCACTTTGCCGTAGCTTTTGCCCTTTCCAAACTAATGACGAATCTGTATTTGGGGGTTTATGGACAGCAAAATTAGTTATGAGGAGAATAAAAACAGTCGTAACAATAAGATTTGTCATTATATCAATGAAATCGGATATTTTAGTTGTGAGATTAATATCGGTGGTGAAATATGTGTTTATATGTAAACGTAATGAGATGAAATATATTGAGAAGAAAAAAAACCATTAAAAACATTAGATTAAATTTATATTTGATAAAATTTTATAGTAAAATATTTGATATTTGTGAAATTAGTAAATAATAAAAATTATTTTTTGTATAGGAAATTATTTTAATAAAATAAAATTACTAAAATGATTTTGATATCAAATAATAATTTTATTATTAAATAATTAAAACTTATGTATGTATCTTTTAATTTATTTAATAATTAAACTTTTTTATTTTTTAAATTTTTATTTAATAAATAATGACATATTTATTTTTCTTAAAATAATAAATCATTTTAATAATTTATATTATAAATATAAAAATAATAATATTTTATTTATAATTTTATAAATTAATAATTTGCATATACTTTTGTATTATTACAAATGTTAAAATAATTAAAATAAACAATAACATTTAAGACAATTACTGAATTGTGAGGCGATTTGGTATCTATGGATGGTAAGTGTGATAAACGAGAATTTTCTATTTTTGGTATTAAGTACCTGTAAATTTAATTTTAATACAAATAGATAAGTTAAAGGAAATAAATAAATTTAATTACTAGATTTGGAATATTGTTGGAATTACGGTAATTGGTGAAGTAACTGATTGGAAAATTCATATGGAGAAATTTAATTTGGATATTAAGAGATTCAAAATTTTAAGAAATAAAAATGTGTATATTTATATATTTATATAATTATATTATATAAATATATTTTTATATAAGTACATATATGAAATATATGTATATATTATTATATAATGATATATATATGATTATATATTACAAAATATGTATATATATAAATATATATATATGAAATATAAATATTATTTTACATTAAAGTGTATAGATATGTATATAAATTTATATACAAAATATATATCTATATATATTAATATAGTATATATATATAAATATAAAAGATAATATTTATATATATATAAAAAAATATTAAAAAAATAAAAAAATAAAAGAAGAAAACGGGAATCAGGATACAACTTGATTCCCCGTTTCTTCTCCTCTGTTACAAATAGAGGAGAAGCCAACGACAGTCGACACCGTCGACGAGAGAAGAGAAAGGAGAGAGAGGTCGCCGGCGAGAAGAGGGAGAGAGGGCTTGTCACATCCCGTTACCGTATTTTTCACCTTATTTCACACGATTCCTTCGGTTGGGCTGTCTGTGATACTTCACTTTTACTAACTGTTAAACAAATGTACAGTACATTGTTTATATTATACACATCCCCTATCTTAATTAATCAGATAAGTAGTACTGCAGATATGTCTAAATACAGAAAATAAATGATCATACCTCATACAAATCAGTCGGTCTGTCACATTGTCCTTTGTGTACAGCCGTGATCGACAATCAGTTGATCTCACAATCATTAAAACCTGAAATGTTTAAAATTAAGGGGTGAGCAAACCACGGCTCAGTAAGAGAGTTATATGTCACACTTGATATTCAGCTATCTATATGCTGAAAATATTTTTTTTTCTTCACTTTCTTTAAAATCTTCCTAGCTGGCTCTAGGCACACATGTAGGAAGGATACTACAGTCGGCTAGGGATCCAGATAGAATAAGGTAGGTATTTTAGAATACCATACTTGTTCCGGAACCTAGAAGCAACTGTAGAGAATATCAATTTTGTTGTTTCAAAACGATATAATTTTCGTTTTTCCACAGAGTAAACCACTTGTTCCTTTCCACTTCAGTATACTTTAAAACACTTGACAGTTCAGTAATAAAAACAGTGGTTTACTTCTCTTCTCTTCTCTTCAGTACAGTAAAAACAGTACAGAACAGTGATTTGCAAATATCAAATCATTGGATAATTACTTCTTCGATTTTTTTTTTATCTTAGAAATAATTCTTATGTTACTCTTTTAGAATAAACATTTATTTCTCTTTTCAAATCAATAACCGTATCGTACTAAAGCCTCATAAGAAATGCATTTAAAATAGTCATAGTATCGATATATGCAGAAAACAAATGCCATAATAATGCATTTCATACTTTAAATCATTGTATGAATTCTTTAATGCATATATCTAAAATTCATACTTGTTTCAAACATGCATCATACTTTAGAAACTTAACATCGTAATTAATAAAACTTTTCATACAATTCATGGAGACTAGGCAGAATCATATAGCCAGTATGCGGGTCATGACACTTACTTCTTCCTCCGAAGAGGGAACGGAATACCTATGGCCATGGTATGGGCTGTAGACTTGATCAGAGTCGTACAGCGAACATGCACCACGAAGGACCAACATACCCATAAAGGATGAAAACATACACAATGTGGGCGAGAACATGCACGACGTGGGCTAAACATATGCCACAAGGGACGGAAACATGCACAATGTGGCAAGCATGACAGGCAATAACATAAACTATAGGAAAGCCTTAGTCTCAAAACTTACTTACATACCATCGATATAAAATAGTAAGGACCGGACGTGCCAGGGTCTAAGTTAGCTTGGGGTTTGCCACTCCGATACCTTTTTCGGAAAACATATACTTAAATCATACAACTGATATAAAATAGTAAGGACCGGGCGTGCCAGGGTCTAAGTTAGTCTGGGGTGTGCCACTCCGATACCTTTTTCGGAAAACATATACTTATAGCATTATTGAAAAATATACATAGAAATCATAAATTCGTTTAGCTAATTATCAAAAGACTATGGAATTTAATTTCAGAACGAAATTCATGCTTCAAACATTTCTTTATAAATTGCGATGAAGACAGTTTGAAAAATCATCACTGAACATGTAAAAAGGTAAAATTGTCTTTTTTCACCATAAAACATATATGCACGTTTTTCCATGCATTAAATTGAAAACATGATTTTATAATTATCGGAATTCAAATAAATTATTTTTATACTTTATGAAAATAAAATATTTATTTTCTAACTTTAAATTCTCATCTCAATGTTTTCTTTTAAAAACAAGTGTAGGGACCTTTAGTCTCGAAATCATAATTATTGATCCTTTCTTAACCTTTATGGAATATTCATAATTAATTATTTCCATAATTAAACCACAAAGGTTTTCTGTAAAATCAAGTGAATATTTAAGAATATTTGTAAAAATATTCACTTTAGTCTCTTTTTCATTTTCATTTCGTTTCACGTGAAATATCACCTATCAGAATAAATTTAGGTGATTTCCTTTTTCACCATTTTCAAAACATGAATATTTTAAAATTAATTATCAATATATTCATGTTTTATGAAAACTAATCGATTTCTCGATTTTCATGTTAGAAATCGTTTCACGTGAAATCAAATCTTTTATTTTAGTTTTCGGTGATTTTCGGTAAATTTCAGTAATTTTTTTGATAATTTTTCTGCATTATAACGGCTACTGATTTGGTTAGCCTCCTGCACGAAAATACAGTTTATATTTTCAACTGGTGTTTCATCACAATTTCATCCGATAAACCATCACACTATAAAACCGATAGTTATCAATAGCATTTATAAAATTAAATGCAATTTAAAAAAACATGGCCGAATATCCTTACAGGCGGCACATGTCTCCCTTACCTGTCTCGCGTTGGCGACTACTTCTTACCGGTCGCGCCCGTACTCCATCTCTTCCAATTCCTCATCTCGATCATCGAAAAAATTTTTTTGGAATTTAAATTCTAAAATTTAGAATTTTTCTACAATTATTTAAATAATTTAGTACTTTTCGAGTTTCTTACCAATTCCTGTATTTCTCGAGATTTCCCGTAATCTCCGAATTCTCGAGAATTTTCTAAATTCCCGGAATTCCCTTTTCTCTCTCCTCTTTCTTCCTTTTCTTCTTTTTCTCTTTTCTTTTCTTTTTCTTTTTCCTTTTTCTTTTTTTTTCTTTTTTTTTTCCTTGGTCTGACCGGTTCAGACCAGTCAGACCGGTCAACCTTCCTCCACGGTCGGTTCTCCTCCGGCGGCCGGTTCTCCGGCGGTTCAGTTGCTCGACAGCTGGCCGGCGTTGAGACAAAGCTGCCGGTGGCCTCAGCTTGGCCTGGATCGGCGGCACGGCGGCGGATCTACTCGGTTTACCTTCGGTTACTTCTCCTTCTCCGTCGGCCTTCCTCCGCCGTCGTTGGCCTCACCGGTGGCCTCCATCCCATTCCTCTCCTTCCAACGATGCTTCGGCTGTAGTGGCAGCGGCCAATTCCGCCGGCAACCGCCAGATCTGGTTTCGTTTTCTTCCTCGGTTTTTCGCCGTTTCGCGTCAATTCCTTCTCCGTTTCGCTTCGCCGGCGTTGCCATCAGCTTCCTCTTCCTTTGCCGGCGACGACTTTCTCTTCTCCTCTCTCCCTTTCCTTCTCCGGCGGCCGCTGACGGGGGCGATCTCGCCTGGGGAAGGCAGAATCGAGGTCTTCCCGATTCTGTTTCTCTTTTCTGTTTAGTTTCCTTTTTTTTTTGTTTTACCTTTCTTTCTATTTTTAGCATATAAATATATTATATACTATATACTTTATACTTTATACATATATATAATATACATACTATATATTACATATATATTATTTCATATAAGTATAGTATAATATATATTATATATAATATATATTGTATATTACAAAATATATATTTAGTATATATATATATTTGTATATTTATATACTTTAAAATACATAACATTTATATAAGTATTTATATAAATGTATTAATTCCATATATATATTGTATTAACAATATATATATACATTCAAACTTTAATGTAATTTAATATTTACATTTTCTCAAATATATATATACTTACATATACATAAAATATCATACTTGAATACATATGTATTATTTAAATTTATCAAATAGTATATATATTCTTATACATACCAAAATACCTTTAATATATACTATATACCATACAGTATTTAAACACATATGTATTTATATCAAAATACATTTATATAATTTGTAATTATATAACCATATTTTATTCTCATTTCTCATTTTCTTATTTAATTTGGATTTCCATTTATCCAAATTAAATTTCCTCTATTCCTTATTTAATTTCCTTCACTTAAATTTCCAAATTTTATCACTTCCTCCATTTTCGGAATTTCCACAATATTTCGATTCTCACAATTTTATTTATTTATTTGTTTCTACTAATTTATTTATTTCCTCTTATCTATTTTCTTTAATATTAATTTCTAATATTAATAATTCCCAATAAATGGAAAATTTGCGGTTATCACATTCTCCCCACCTTAAGAAATTCGGTCCTCCGAATTTAACTTAAGTCCAAAGGTGATACATGCCGTATACTTACGACTTTTGACCTCTAGGTCGTCCTCCAAGTAATACTGCCAATACACTCTCAACATCAAGAATGCTTTAGACCACTACATGTTGTCTTTCATCACATATATGTCTATACTCCCGTAAGTTCATTTCTCAAATCAGAAGTTATTCACTTTTACTCTTTTCACATAAGAGTCCATGCACAGTATTTTTCATATCGTAGCTGATCCATGCTGTTCATCCTCCATTTTTCTCACTTAGTGCCAAGTCGATATAGTTTAAAACTATCAATTACACATGTCAATCAGTTGTATGTAAGTGTCCCAGTAGCTTTCACATCTCATGCACACGCTCTCTCAATATCATGGAGCGTTTACATCTTACGCTCATATATGTATATATATCAATATGGAGCGGTGCTATCAGTACACTTGGAATCTCAAGCCTTTTTGCTATCTCTCATTAGCATACGGCAACTCAGAGACTCCCATCACATTTAATGCTCACTGGAACTGTACATACACATTCATACCGTTTAACACTTATACTTCGACTAAGGCACTAGAGAATCTAGAATTTTGATAATGGAAAGTGATTCTATTTAGATCATCAGTCTTTAATCACTTCCATATCATTATTTCTCTTTTGGACTCTTTATTATTCACAGTATTCATATTCACACATTTATTCTACCAAGGCTGCATCTCATTGCAGACTTTACTATTGATCATCTCTTACAATCATAAATCATGAGACACTCATGTTCTCTTCATGTAGTATGGTCATTCGATTATTGAATCCTCAATTTATATTTTTGATCACCACATCATCTATATACTTCCACCGTTTCTATCATGTTACGATGGTTATATGTATAATCATTTTTCATTTACATATTGGCAGTAAACATATCAATTATCTTACTCCTTGGAGTATCATTAATTTCATTTATCAAATCTGACTTAATTTTACATCTCGCCGCAGTTATGTGATAACCAATACAAATCACTTTCAGTCTTACCTTCGGGAACTATTTCATATTGATGTTCCCTTCTCATCATATAACTTATTTCCTTATTCCACTTTCATTTTTGGTTTTCATATTCCCACTTTTATCTCTTCATATATATATATATATATTATATTCATCCTTTTAGTCGATTTTCTCGATTAGTATGGTACTATACTGCTAAGATCTCGTAAAATCTTGCATACCATCTTTTCTTTACACATATCCATTTACCGACTTTAACTTCTTTCTTTAATTACATCACATTAGTAGAGCAGCTAATCTCATTACTCTTTTATAGATTGGCAGTAATATCTAGCAAGACTCATTAATCTCGTATCTCAATCATTATCTCTATATCGTAGACAGATTTACTGTCATCCGGTCATCCCGAGATCATATATCTCAAGAGGAGATACTATCTAGCCACATCTCTTATTTGCCAATCTTAACACAATTTCACAGTCTTTAAGAGTTTAAGAGTTATACCACAATGCTGCTCATGTTTCATTTATACTTTAAACTCTATCAGTATTTCATCAATTTACTTATGTATGGATGCCTCATTCTTTAGGTTTATATACCTCACAAGGTAAATCATTAACCTTGTAACCTCAATAGGAACTCGTAAAATTCACTCAGAGTTTCTAATTATAATCTTACAGACATCAATCTCCAATCTTTTATCTAAGGACGCTTTATACCAAGACAGGTCTTATAAACTCCTCATGCATATCGAATCAGATCCATAAGACATCTATTCCATAATGTAGATGAATATTTGTTCTTCAAAAGAACTTTATTAATGATAGGAATTTAATACATCCTTTTTATTCATCTAATTTTCAATGTCATCTGTGCTTCTCTCACTTACACTTATACAGATAACTTTATTATCCACAATTTACGTTATCTGTATTTCCATCAATCACACCTTATACACGTGCACTTCATTATTCTTTCATTTTTCAAAGTGAATTTCTTAAGCTTTCGGATTCTCCTAAGTTCTCCGATATAAGCCTAGAATCAGATTTCATATTCAAAATCGAGTCAAAGTTATCTCGATTCCTCCAATTTATATAATTCTAGAAGTTCCATCGAAATTCAAATCCGATGCTTTCTTTAATCCCAGCTTTCTTATTAATTCGGACATTTCTTCCTCATGCCATTAATAATTCCATTATTATCAATGGATTCAAGATTAACTTGATTTCATCACTATTCAGAGCTTTGCCCAACATAGGGGCAATTTCGTCATTTCGACATTTATTTCTTTCTCCTCAGTATACATTTGAATCAAGGATCTTAATATCTATGTGCTGATAGTACCTCTTCTCGTACTAATATCAGCGATTTGAGATCTTATTCGATTTCGACAGAGAATTCCACTAAAATCTATAATTGAATTATTTTGTATGTAATGTAGCTTTACATCATCAATTTCTCTGTCAAATCACTCAAATCAAACTTCTGTTGGTTTATTTTAACTCCCTGTAAAATTTCAGAGGTAGGGGTATTTTGGTCATTTTTGACCAAAAATTTTCTCTCTCTTCAAATTACCCTCAATCGGTGATCTTAAAGTCTATTTAATGATGATATGTCATTCCCCTCCTTATATCATCACTTTCAGGTCTCAGTTCGGCTCGGACCGTAAAGTACTGGTGGGGCCCTCACCGAGTCCTTTCGATTCCTTACCGAACATGCCTTCAAATAAATTTTAAGATCACAAATTTTCTGGTAATTTCTGAGCCTATTTTCTTCTTTAACATTTTCAATTTATACTTTCTCACTCCCTTTAAATTATTTTACTCTATTTACAATCATTTATTTTCTCTATATATTCAGACAACACAGTACTACCGGGGATGTTTAACACTTTTCCTTCCAAAAGTATTCACAGACATCAGGCCAACCATGCTCTGATACCATTAAACCTATCACATCCCGTTACCGTATTTTTCACCTTATTTCACACGATTCCTTCGGTTGGGCTGTCTGTGATACTTCACTTTTACTAACTGTTAAACAAATGTACAGTACATTGTTTATATTATACACATCCCCTATCTTAATTAATCAGATAAGTAGTACTGCAGATATGTCTAAATACAGAAAATAAATGATCATACCTCATACAAATCAGTCGGTCTGTCACATTGTCCTTTGTGTACAGCCGTGATCGACAATCAGTTGATCTCACAATCATTAAAACCTGAAATGTTTAAAATTAAGGGGTGAGCAAACCACGGCTCAGTAAGAGAGTTATATGTCACACTTGATATTCAGCTATCTATATGCTGAAAATATTTTTTTTTTCTTCACTTTCTTTAAAATCTTCCTAGCTGGCTCTAGGCACACATGTAGGAAGGATACTACAGTCGGCTAGGGATCCAGATAGAATAAGGTAGGTATTTTAGAATACCATACTTGTCCCGGAACCTAGAAGCAACTGTAGAGAATATCAATTTTGTTGTTTCAAAATGATATAATTTTCGTTTTTCCACAGAGTAAACCACTTGTTCCTTTCCACTTCAGTATACTTTAAAACACTTGACAGTTCAGTAATAAAAACAGTGGTTTACTTCTCTTCTCTTCTCTTCAGTACAGTAAAAACAGTACAGAACAGTGATTTGCAAATATCAAATCATTGGATAATTACTTCTTCGATTTTTTTTTTATCTTAGAAATAATTCTTATGTTACTCTTTTAGAATAAACATTTATTTCTCTTTTCAAATCAATAACCGTATCGTACTAAAGCCTCATAAGAAATGCATTTAAAATAGTCATAGTATCGATATATGCAGAAAACAAATGCCATAATAATGCATTTCATACTTTAAATCATTGTATGAATTCTTTAATGCATATATCTAAAATTCATACTTGTTTCAAACATGCATCATACTTTAGAAACTTAACATCGTAATTAATAAAACTTTTCATACAATTCATGGAGACTAGGCAGAATCATATAGCCAGTATGCGGGTCATGACACTTACTTCTTCCTCCGAAGAGGGAACGGAATACCTATGGCCATGGTATGGGCTGTAGACCTGATCAGAGTCGTACAGCGAACATGCACCACGAAGGACCAACATACCCACAAAGGATGAAAACATACACAATGTGGGCGAGAACATGCACGACGTGGGCTAAACATATGCCACAAGGGACGAAAACATGCACAATGTGGCAAGCATGACAGGCAATAACATAAACTATAAGAAAGCCTTAGTCTCAAAACTTACTTACATACCATCGATATAAAATAGTAAGGACCGGACGTGCCAGGGTCTAAGTTAGCCTGGGTTTGCCACTCCGATACCTTTTTCGGAAAACATATACTTAAATCATACAACTGATATAAAATAGTAAGGACCGGGCGTGCCAGGGTCTAAGTTAGCCTGGGGTGTGCCACTCCGATACCTTTTTCGGAAAACATATACTTATAGCATTATTGAAAAATATACATAGAAATCATAAATTCGTTTAGCTAATTATCAAAAGACTATGGAATTTAATTTCAGAACGAAATTCATGCTTCAAACATTTCTTTATAAATTGCGATGAAGACAGTTTGAAAAATCATCACTGAACATGTAAAAGGGTAAAACTGTCTTTTTTCACCATAAAACATATATGCACGTTTTTCCATGCATTAAATTGAAAACATGATTTTATAATTATCGGAATTCAAATAAATTATTTTTATACTTTATGAAAATAAAATATTTATTTTCTAACTTTAAATTCTCATCTCAATGTTTTCTTTTAAAAACAAGTGTAGGGACCTTTAGTCTCGAAATCATAATTATTCATCCTTTCTTAACCTTTATGGAATATTCATAATTAATTATTTCCATAATTAAACCACAAAGGTTTTCTGTAAAATCAAGTGAATATTTAAGAATATTTGTAAAAGTATTCACTTTAGTCTCTTTTTCATTTTCATTTCGTTTCACGTGAAATATCACCTATCAGAATAAATTTAGGTGATTTCCTTTTTCACCATTTTCAAAACATGAATATTTTAAAATTAATTATCAATATATTCATGTTTTATGAAAACTAATCGATTTCTCGATTTTCATGTTAGAAATCGTTTCACGTGAAATCAAATCTTTTATTTTAGTTTTCGGTGATTTTCGGTAAATTTCAGTAATTTTTTTGATAATTTTTCTGCATTATAACGGCTACTGATTTGGTTAGCCTCCTGCACGAAAATACAGTTTATATTTTCAACTGGTGTTTCATCACAATTTCATCCAATAAACCATCACACTATAAAACCGATAGTTATCAATAGCATTTATAAAATTAAATGCAATTTAAAAAAACATGGCCGAATATCCTTACAGGCGGCACATGTCTCCCTTACCTGTCTCGCGTTGGCGACTACTTCTTACCGGTCGCGCCCGTACTCCATCTCTTCCAATTCCTCATCTCGATCATCGAGAAAATTTTTCTGGAATTTAAATTCTAAAATTTAGAATTTTTCTACAATTATTTAAATAATTTAGTACTTTTCGAGTTTCTTACCAATTCCCGTATTTCTCGAGATTTCCCGTAATCTCCGAATTCTCGAGAATTTTCTAAATTCCCGGAATTCCCTTTTTCTCTCTCCTCTTTCTTCCTTTTCTTCTTTTTCTCTTTTCTTTTCTTTTTCTTTTTCCTTTTTCTTTTTTTTTCTTTTTTTTTCCTTGGTCTGACCGGTTCAGACCAGTCAGACCGGTCAACCTTCCTCCACGGTCGGTTCTCCTCCGGTGGCCGGTTCTCCGGCGGTTCAGTGGCTCGACAGCTGGCCGGCGTTGAGACAAAGCTGCCGGTGGCCTCAGCTTGGATCGGCGGCACGGCGGCGGATCTACTCGGTTTACCTTCGGTTACTTCTCCTTCTCCGTCGGCCTTCCTCCGCCGTCGTTGGCCTCACCGGTGGCCTCCATCCCATTCCTCTCCTTCCACCGATGCTTCGGCTGTAGTGGCGGCGGCCAATTCCGCCGGCAACTGCCAGATCTGGTTTCGTTTTCTTCCTCGGTTTTCCGCCATTTCGCGTCGATTCCTTCTCCGTTTCGCTTCGCCGGCGTTGCCATCAGCTTCCTCTTCCTTTGCCGGCGACGACTTTCTCTTCTCCTCTCTCCCTTTCCTTCTCCGGCGGCCGCTGACAGGGGCGATCTCGCCTGGGGAAGGCAGAATCGGGGTCTTCCCGATTCTGTTTCTCTTTTCTGTTTAGTTTCCTTTTTTTTTTGTTTTACCTTTCTTTCTATTTTTAGCATATAAATATATTATATACTTTATACTTTATACTTTATACATATATATAATATACATACTATATATTACACATATATTATTTCATATAAGTATAGTATAATATATATTATATATAATATATATTGTATATTACAAAATATATATTTAGTATATATATATATATATATATTGTATATTTATACACTTTAAAATACATAACATTTATATAAGTATTTATATAAATGTATTAATTCCATATATATATTGTATTAACAATATATATATACATTCAAACTTTAATGTAATTTAATATTTACATTTTCTCAAATATGTATATACTTACATATACATAAAATATCATACTTGAATACATATGTATTATTTAAATTTATCAAATAGTATATATATTCTTATATATACCAATCTACCTTTAATATATACTATATACCATACAGTATTTAAACACATATGTATTTATATCAAAATACATTTATATAATTTGTAATTATATAACCATATTTTATTCTCATTTCTCATTTTCTTATTTAATTTGGATTTTCATTTATCCAAATTAAATTTCCTCTATTCCTTATTTAATTTCCTTCACTTAAATTTCCAAATTTTATCACTTCCTCCATTTTCGGAATTTCCACAATATTTCGATTCTCACAATTTTATTTATTTATTTGTTTCTACTAATTTATTTATTTCCTCTTATCTATTTTCTTTAATATTAATTTCTAATATTAATAATTCCCAATAAATGGAAAATTTGCGGTTATCACAGGGCTAGCCGGTGACGAAAAAGAAGAAGAAAAGAAGAAACGAAACGGAAACAGAAAGTAAAAAAGAAAAAGAGAGAAAAAAAGGAAAGAGGTGGTGCCGGTCGATTCGGGCACAGTCACCGCCACCTGCGTCGCTAGCAAAGGGAGACCAAGAGAAAGGGATAGCCGGTGGTGAAAGGGGAAGCGAAAAGAGAGGGAGAAAAAGGGACCGATTTTTGCCGCTAGATCCACCACCGTTGCCGTCGATCTGGAGAGGAAGGAGACCAAAAACGGCTTAGTCGCAACCTCGGCCAGCTGTGGAGGGGCTCAACCGATGGTGATGAAGGCCGATGGTGTCTAAACCGGCCAATAAAGGGTGAACTGGCCGAACAGGTCTGAACCCATCTGAAGCGGTCTGAGCCCATCTGAACCGGTTCAGACCAGAAAAGAAGAAAAGGAAAAAGAAAAAGAACAAGAAGAAAAGAAAAGAAAAAGAAAAAGGGAAAAAGAAAAAGGAAAAGAAAAAAGAAAAAAGAAGAAGAAGAAAAGGGGTAAGAAATTTGCTATAATTTTATTATTATTATTATTATTATTATTATTATTATTATTATTATTATTTAGTAATTGTGAAAAATTCTAAATTGAATATGGGATTGGATTTGTAGAAATCATATACAGTGATTGGAGATTGATGGAAATCATGAGAAGTGGATTATACGCGCGACGTTAGTAAGAAAGTCACTAACACGAAACAGGTAAGGGATGCATATGTAGCTTGTAGGGATATCTCGATTGTATAATTTGAATATGCATGATTTTATGAAATTGTTGGTGAATTGATTTTGTTGAAAAATGTGGAAATTGGCTGGCTGTAAAATGTTGAATCTGTCTAAATTGTGTAGGGAGGCTAGTTAACGGGCAGCTGTTATGCTACCGAAAAATTTTAGAAAATTATTTAAAATCATTATAAATGATTTTCTTACATGTGAAATAATTTCCAACTCACGGAAAAGAGGAATTTATTTATTTTTCATAAAACATGAATATACTGAATTTTATTTTTAAAATATTCATGTTATTGAAATTGGTGATAATGAGATTACCGAAAATTCTCCCGATATATGAATTATATGTGATATGAAATGGAAATTGAAAAAGGGATAAAGTGAATATTTTATAAATGTTTTCTTAAATATTCACTTGATTTATTATATAACCTTTATGGTTTTATTTATGAATTTAATTATTTCTATAAATTCCATAAAGGTAAATTTATGATGAAAAACACTGTTTTGAGACTAGTAAGCCCCTCTATCATGCTGACATATGATATGTGATACATAATATGTGACATGTGATATGTGATATGTAGTCCCGGTTGACACCTGATCAGTGATCCACCGAGGACAATATAGATTATGGCCATAGATCTGATATGTTTATTTCTTTACCCTCTGGGGTCTATAGCATGATATGATATGGGTGACTGCATCATTTTCCAATATGATATGTGATATGTTAAAAGGAAATGTTTTATACGATATGTGACATGTTAAAAGGAAATGTTTTATATTAGACGTGATATGTCAAAAGGGAAATGTTTTATATGATGTCACATGTTAAAAAAGAAATGTTTTATATGATATGTGGAAAAACTAAAATGTTTTACAATACTTTTACACGATGTATAGTACTAAGTTGAGTATGGTACTATATGATGTTTTCATAATATATGTGATATGAACATGTGATATGTTTTCAAAAAGGAAAAGAGGAGATTTTAAATCTAATATGCTCATTATAATTTTAAATTGAATATTCGATTTAAATTATGTAAATGTTATATGGAAATGATTTTGATAACTTATTTTGCTATCTAAAATACTGTACAAATTATTATCTATACAGTAAAATATGAAATGAGTTTAAATGAGAATAAGGATGATTTAAACTAATATTCTTCTTAAAGAATATATGAATATTAGTTATTTTATTTAAATGCTTTATTTCATAAAAGCATTAAATGAAAATGACATGGAATGAAAAGGAAAAGGATTTGATTTCCAACGAAATTAATTACTCCCTACAGTTGCTTCTAGGTTTCGGGACAAGACAGGTATTTCAAAATACCTTATGTACTCCATCCGAATCCCTAGCCGACTGTAGTATCCTTCCTATATGAGCTTAGTGTACTTATAGGAAAATGAAAAGTTTTTATAGCATATAGATATTTGGATATCAAGAGTTGCATAAAATTCCTTTACTGAGCCGTGATTTGCTCACCCCCCTATTTTTAACATTCCATATTTTCAGTGATTGCGAGATCTTGCATTCGAGGATCTCGGCTGTGCATCTGGGTGAATGTGACAGCTTAATTTATTCTGGAGGAATAAATTATTTTATTTTATATGTTCAGACTTTTGACTTACAGTACTATGACGTTGTATTAATAAGGGGATGTAAGTATTGTTTACAAATACAATTTGTAAATATGTAATTCCGTTACTTTTATGAAATTACAGATATTGTGTTTTAAATGAATAAAAGTGGAAAGTAAAGCATCGTAGACAGCCCAACCATATAAAATGTGTGGAAAAACGTGAAATAATGTAATCACGGGCTGTGACAGTAAGACCCTAAAATTCCAAGATTTTACTGAAGGGGCAATGTTTATGATGACAAATGAAATTGACAAAATCAATGAAGTTATCCAAGTTGAATGTGGTGATAAGATATTCTTTGCTAAGGTAACTAAAATGGGATTAGATGTGGTCTCACTATTTCATTATTTTTTTAATACTTACAAGGTGAATGGAAGTGATGTGATAACCGTAAATTTTTCATTTATTGGAAATTATTAATACTGAAGATTTAAATTTAATGCAACAGATAAATTAAAGTAAATAAAGGAATTATTTACAAGATCGGAATATCAGTGGAAATTCTGAGAATGGAGGAAGTGACGGATTAAGAAATTCGAGTGAAGGAAAATGTAAGTGGAAATAAGAATATTTGGAAATTTGAAAAATAATGAAAAGAGAAAATTTAATTTGGATAAATGGAAATCCAAATTAAATAAGAAAATGAGAAAGGAAATGTGAAATATATTTATATAATTATATATTATATAAATGTATTTTGATGCAAATACATATGTATTTAAATACCGTATGATATATAGTATATATTAAATATACATTGGTATATATAAGTATATATACTATTTTATAAATTTAAATAATACATATGTATTCAAGTATGGCATTTTATGTATATATACATATATGAGAAAAATGTAAATATTAATTTACATTAAAGTTTGAAAATGTATATATTGTAAATACAATATATATGGCATTATAACATATATATATAAATAAATATATATGTAAAGGTTAATTAATTTTAAAGTATATACATATAATATATATATATATATATATATACTAGATATATATTTTGTAATACATAATATATGTATCTTTATATCTATATATATATATATATATAGATATCTATATATATCTAGTATAATACTATATATATATATATTAATATAATCATATTTAAAATATATAGTATAAATGTATAAAATATATCTATATATTATATATATATATATTGATATATTATGTTTATATATATATATATTATATTATAGATAAAAATAGAAAGGAGATAAAAATGGAAAGAAAGAAGAGAAGGAATTGGGAGAAACTCGATCCACCCAAGTGAGGCCGACGGTGGCGGAGCTGCCATCGTCGACGATGGAGAAAGAAGAAGGGAGAAATGCCACCGGCCAAAGGAAGGAAAAAGGTAGCCGGCGGCGGGAAAGGAGAAGGAAGGAAGGAAAATGTGATAACCGTAAATTTTTCAATTATTGAAAATTAATATTAAAGCAAATAAATAAATATAATAAGAGATCGAAATATTGTGAAAATTTCGAGAATGGGGAAAATAATGAATAGAGGAAATTTAATTTGGATAAATTGAAATCCAAATTAAATACGAAATAAAAATGGAGAAATATAATTTGGATATAGAGAAATCCAAATTATAAGAAATACAAATGTGAGTTATATATTTATATAATTTTATTATATAAATATATTTTTAAATATATTATATATGTTGTATATAATTACATATGTATATATATATATATATGTATATATGAAATATAGTATATATATTATATATGGGTATATACTATTTTATATCATAAAACAAATACATATGTATTTATGTATATAAATAAATATATCTATATAAAATATATATTGTTTTAAAGTTAAAGTGTATAGATATATTTATATATATCTAATATAATAATTATAGATATAATTATATAAATATAATTATATGTATAATTGTATAAAAAAAATGTATAACAGAAACGAGATCGGGACCCCGTTTCTGTCGAGAAGCAGGGAAGCCAACCGACCACCGTCGACCGGCCAAGTGAAGGAGAGAGGAGAGGAAGACGGCGCCAGCGAAGAGAAGAGAAGCCGGTGACTGGAGGAAAAGGAAAGAAACAGAAACGGAGAAGGAGAGAACCGACAAAAGCTGACATGGAAAAGGAAAAGAGGAATCGACAGTGCTGGCCGATTCGACAGCCGCCACTGCAACCGAAGCTTCAACGGAGGAAGAGGAAGAGGTAGGAGGCCATTGGAGAGGCAGAGAACGGGGAGGAGGAAGGGCGATGGGGCGAAAGGAACCAAACCAAAATCGAGTAGATCCGCCATCGTGCCGCCGATTCAGGATGAACAAAAGCCAGATCTAGGTCCATCGTGGCGTCGGCCAGCTGAGGAGCAGCCAAAAC
Source organism: Heritiera fomes (assembly GCA_032173925.1). Classification (NCBI taxonomy): domain Eukaryota; kingdom Viridiplantae; phylum Streptophyta; class Magnoliopsida; order Malvales; family Malvaceae; genus Heritiera; species Heritiera fomes. The sequence goes on from JAPDPM010000001.1 coordinate 30,995,633, forward strand.
CGCCAGAGGAGAACCGACGACGAGGGGAAGTTGACTGGTCTGAACCGGTCTGACTGGAAAAGAAAGGAAAAAAAGGAAGAAAAGAAAAAGGAAAAAGAAAAAAGAAAAGAAAATGAAAGAGAAAGAAAAGAAGAAAAGAGAAAGAAAAGGAATTTTCGGGAATTCGGGAAATCCCATCGGAAAAATTTGAGAAATTCGGTAAGAATTTCGAAAATTAATTCCGAGTATTTAATTTAAATAATTATGCATAATTTCTAAATTTTAGAATTTAATTTCCAGAAAAATTCCCTCGATGACCGAACCGATGAAATCGAGTGAGGTGAACACGGGTGCGACGAACGAGGCGGTCGTCGACACGAGACAGGTAAGGGAGACATGTGCCGCCTGTAAGGATATTCGGCCACATGTTTTCAATTGCATTTAATTTTATAAATGCTATTGAAATTGTGGTGATTTATCGGTTTTGAAATTGTGATGAATTATCGGTTTGATATTGTAGTGAATTACCGGTTGAGGAAATATAAACTGTGTTTTCCATGCAGGAGGCTAGCCAAATGGTGGCCATTATATTGTCGAAAAATTATCGAAAAGTTTTTGAAATTTACCAAAAATCACCGAAAATCATAATAAATGATTTGATTTCACAAGAATCGATTTTTAGTCACGAAAATCAAGAAATCAAGTAATTTTCATAAAACATGAATATATGGAAGTTTAAATTTAAAATATTCATGTTTTCGAGAATGGTGAAAATGAAATCACCGAAAATTCACCCGATAGGTGATATTTCACGTGCAACGAGATGGAAAATGAAAAGGACCGAACTGAATATTTTATAAATATTTATTAAATATTCGCTTGATTTTATATAAAACCTTTATGATTTAATTATGAAAATAATTAATTATATAAATTCCATAAAGGTTAAGAAATGAGGAAAAACCATGATTTCGAGACTAAAGGTCTCTACACGTGTTACTAAAAGAAAACATGGTGACAGAATTATTGAAATTGGAAAATAAATATTTTATTTTTCATAAATTACAAAAATAATTGAATTGAATTCCGATGATTTTAAAAACCATGTTTTCGATTAATAGCACAGAAAGGAATGCATACATGTGTTACGGTGAAAAAGACATTGTCTTAAGATTTGTTTTACAGCGTGACTATTTTATAATTGTTTTCACCGTATGGAAAATATGATTTGTACCTTTATGAAATATTTTGAGAAATGTTATTTAAATTATAAATTTCATAAAGGTGTGATTTATACATGTGAGCTTTATGGATAATTGTGAAATGTTTTACACTATTGTGTTTAAGTCCATAAAGGCTATGTTACGGTTTTTATACTGTTTTGAGACTTAGGCCCTGAGTTTCATGCATCACATTTATACTGTTACTGTCATGTGGCTAATTGACTCGCCAGTCATCAGTGTCCCAGATGTCACCTGGCAAGTGTACACCGAGGACACCATATAGATCATGGTCATAGATCACATCTACATACTGTTACTGTGTCCCTTTGGGGATGATTACTGGTCCATTATTGGACGATGATAGCATGATTTAATTGTAGGGTGATGCCTAGTCTCACATAATTGATTACTGTTTACTGAAAGGATTTACGAAATTCTGTTTACTGTACTGTACTGAATTACTGTATTGTTTACTGTTGACTGAGCAAAATCGTACCAAAACACTATTTTACTGAACAGTTGACTGTTTACTGAATGGTAGCCATTGATTACTATTTTACTGAACTGAAAGCTACCATTTACTGTTTACTGAACTGAAAGCTACCGTGTAATGTTTTCTGAACTGATAGCTACTGTTTACTGTTTACTAATTGAACCATATCGAAACACTGTTTTACCGAATATTACTGTTTATTGAACTGTAAGATACAGTTACTGAATTAAAGAGAAATAAATGTTTATTCTAAAAGAATAACATGAGAATTATTTCTAAGATAGAAATAATCGAAGAAGTGTTTATCCAATGATTGAATATTTACAAACCATTGTACTATCACGTGCTTTTACTGTACTGAATAGAAGAGAAGTAAACCACTGTTTTATTACCGAACAGTCACATGTTTTAAATTATACTAAAGTTAAGAGAAGTAAGTGGTTTACTATATGGAAAAAGAAAGTTTAATCGTTTTGAGAACATTGAATGTAGTATTCTTTACAGTTGCTTCTAGGTTCCGGAACAAGTCAGGTATTCTAAAATACCTGCCTTAGTTTATCTAGATCCCTAACCGACTGTAGTATCCTTCCTACGTGTGAGCCTAGAGCCAGCTAGGAAGATTTAAAAGAAAATGAAAAAGTTTTTTAGCATATAGATAGCTGAATATTAAGTGTGACATATAACTCTCCTACTAAGTCGTGGTTTGCTCACTCCCCAATTTTAACATTGCAGGTTTTGATGATTGTGAGATCCGATAATTGTGGATCACGGCTGCATATAACGGATAATGTGACAGACCGACTGAGATATATGAGGTACGATCATTTATTTTCTGTATTTAGATATGTATACAGTACTACTTGCTTATTAATTAAGATAGGGGATGCATGAATATGAACAATATTTTATGAAATTGTTTAACAGTAAATGCAAAGTGAAGTATCACAGACAGCCCAACCGGATAAGTTGTGTAGAAAAACATGAAAAAATGTGGTAATAGACTGTTACAGATTAAATGGTATCAGAGCAAGGTTGGCCTGATGTCTGTGATACTATTGGAGAGAAAATATGATGAAAAATGTTAAACATCCCTAGTAGTACTGTGTAGTCTGAATACATAGAGAAAATAAATGATTGTCAATTGAGTAAAATGATTTGAAGGGAGTGAGAAATTGTAAATTGAGAATGTTAAAGAGGAAAATAGGCTCAGAAATTACCAGAATATTGGTGATCTTATAATCTAAATGAAGGCCTGTTCGGTAAGGAACCGAAAGGACTCGGTGAGGGCCCTACCAGTACTTTCTGTCCGGATCGAACTGAGACTTGAAAATGATGATATAAAGGAGGGGAATGAAATATCATCATTAAAATAGACCTTAAGATCACTGATTGAAGGTATTTTGAAGAGAGAGAAAACTTTGGCCAAAAATGACCAAAATACCGCTCCCTCCAAAAAATTTATCGAGAGTCATAATAGACCAATAGAAGTTGAAATTGATTGATTTGATAGAGAAATTGATGATGTAAAGCTGAATTACAAGTAGAATAATCCAATTATGGATTCTAGTGGACTTCTCTGTTGAAATCGAACAAGATCTTAAACTGCTGATATTAGTATGAGAAAGGATACTATCAGCATATAGATAATAAGATCCTTGGTTTAAATGTATAGTGAGGAGAAAGAAATAAATGTCAAAATGACGAAAACACCCTTATGTTGGGCTATGTCCTGAATAGTGATAAAACCAAGTTGATCTTTAATCCATTGATGGTAATGGAGTTATTAATGGCATAGAGGATGTAATATGATTATAGCGATCCCTATTACTGATTCCACTGACACTTAGATTACATACGAGAATTGTGAGTGACCTAGTGAACGGGCTGGGCCTCACGACAAAACCTTGAGGGATGACCCAGTGAAAGGGTTAGGCATTCTCAAAGAGGACAATATAGATGTGTACAGGCGGACGGCGGACAAGCCGAGGCCTTATATGATGCGATCTAATAAGAGTGTAATGGAATGTCACTACATAATTGGCTCGGTTATTGACTGTAAGGGCCTGAATTACGAGTGTATCAACTTGGATGTTTATTACAGGATCGTTAGATAATATGAAAAGTGAAATGACTACAGAAAATGACTGAGAAGGTGAATAGTACGGATAATGAAATCCATAACAGTACGGTTAATTATGGTTCTATATACTTATACTATTTCTGAGGTGTTAAACGGATAATTAATTATAATACCGGAGCATTTTGAGATATGCTTTGAAAATTGAGGTACTGTATGAAGTACTGTAAATTGGTGAATATACATAAGAATAGTAAAGTGATAAAAAGAAGAAGATGATAGCTAACCTGAGTTCTTCAGGACCCTTGAGACAGAACCGTGATGGGCGACCCAAGGATGGGCGACCTATAATGGACAATATGGTGTGAGGTGTGGGCGAACTATGTAGTCGTCGACTCACTTGTAAGGGTAAACCTGGGACAAAAGGATAGCCTAGGGGATGCTCGCCGACGGCCGATACGAACGGGCGAGGCTCTTACAATTATCTCAATGGTAACACGAGTGAAAGGAACTAGGTAGTAAGGGTGCCAGGGTTCGAACCTCGTGGATAACATGCTCAAGGGAGTTGAACCTGAGTTCATTAAATGGAAATGATTTTAAAGTGAATAACTGTAATAAATTGGTTAGCTGTAGAATGTGTTGATAATTGTTATACTCAATACAACATTTCTAATTACTTTGAATAATATGCTATGAAGTACAAGTAGATAATGAAATCAAGGTAGAGTATGAGTCAATATGAATTGAGTAGTAAATGTCTTTGCCTTCAGAATACACAGTGAAAATGACAGGACGTGAGGATGAAATGTCCAAGATGATAAGAGATGTGTAATTAAAGAAAGTATCGGATGAGATTCCCGATAAATTTTCATAGTTTTATAGATTGGAGAAATCGAGCTAACATTGACTCGGTTGATGATATGAGATTTAAATCTAAGCTTATATTGGAGAATATAGAAAGAATCCGAAAGGCTTAAGAAAATAACTCTGGAAAATGTGTGAATAATGAAATTCACTTATAAAGGTGTGAATGACAGAAATATAAATAATGTGAATTTGAGGATAATGAAGTTGTCTGTATAACTGTAAATGAGAGAAATACAGATGACCTTGATACGTAGATGAATTAAAGTGATATGGTAAATTTTTACTATTTATCAAAGTTCTCGTGAAGAACAAGTATTCATCTACATGAAAATAGATGCTTTATTAATCTAATCAAAGATATATGAGGAGTTATAAGACTAGCCTTAGTACAAAGCGTCTTCAGATAAAAGACTAGAGATTGATGTTCATGAGATAATGATTTGAACTCAATAAACTTAATACGAGTTCCTATAGAGATATATAAGCCTAAAGACTGAGGCATCCATATGAGAATAAATTGAGGAGATATTAATAGAGTCTAAGGTACAAATGGAAAATGAGCAGCATTTTGGTATGACCCTTTAAACTATTAAAGAATGTGGATTTGTGTTAAGATTGGCAAATAAGAGACTTGGCTAGATAGTATCTCTTTCTGAGATATATGATCTCGAGATAACAGAATGACAGTGAATCTGTCTATGATAGAGAGATAAGGATTGAGATACGGAATTAATAAGTCTAGCTAGATACTATTGCCAATATATAAAAGAGTTATGGAACTAGCTGCTCTACTAATGAGATATAAATAAAGAAACTAAAGTCGGTAAACGGATAAGTGGGAAGAGAAGATGATATGTAAAATGTTATAAGATTTTAACAGTAGAATACCATGTGACTTGAGAAAACTGACTAAGATGATGAGAGTGAAAATATGAAAATGAAATAAGGAGATAAGTTGCATGATGAGTAGGGAACATGAAATAGTTCTCGAAATTAAGACTGAAAAGTGACTCGTGTTGGTTATCATATGACAATAGCAAGATGTAAAATCAAGCCAAATTTGATAAGCGAAATTAATGATACTCCAAGGAGTAAGATAATTGATATGTTTATTGCCAGTATATAAATGGGAAATGTTTGTACATATAACTACATTGACATGATAGAAATGGTGGAACTGTATAGATAATGTGGTGACTAAAGGGATGATTGGAGGATTCAATTGTAGAATCTAAATTATGAAAGGAGATGTAGTGACTATACTACATGAAGAGAACATGATTGTTTCATGATCTATGACTATAAGAGATGATTGTGATAACCGTAAATTTTTCATTTATTGGAAATTATTAATATTGAAAATTAATATTTAAGAAAATAGATAAGTTGAAATAAATAAATCGAATGATAAGATTGGAATATTAGTGGAAATGCTAAAAATTGAGGAATTTAAATTTGGATAAATTGGAAATAAGGATAAGGTTGAAATTATGGAAAATAATGAAGAGAGGAAATTTAATTTGGATAAATGAAAATCCAAATTAAATAAGAAATGAAAAGAAGAAAATAATTGGATATTAAGAAATCCAAATAAAATGAAATAAAATGCGTATATTATATATTTATATAATTAGATTATATAAATATATTTTGATATGTTTTTATATAAATACATATGTATGTATGAAATATAGTATATATTATAAAATGATATATATACTATTTTATATTAAATAAATACATATGTATATTATTATAATACATTTTTGTATATAAATATATATATGAAATATATATATAGTTATATATATAGTATTTGATTTTAAATGTATAGATATATATATGGTATTATATGAAATATATATATATCTCATAAAATAATTATATATAATTATATAAATATAATTATATATATTATTTATAAAAAAAAAAGAGAAAGAAAAAGAAATTAAGACAGAAACGGGATCAGGACCCCGTTTCTGTCTCAAAACAGAGGAGAGGAACCCGGAAAGCCTGCCGACGCCGGACGACCAAAGGAAGAAGAAGAAGACGTCGCCGGCGAAAGGAAGAAGAGGAGGAGGCGACCGGCGACAGGAAAGGACGGAAATAAGAAGTGAAACGCGGTGAAACAAAAGGGAAAACCGACGGAGAAGGAGAGGAAGAGAAATTGGTAGTACCGGCTGATTTGGTCACCGCCACTGCCACTCGAACCTCGGTGGAGGTGAGAGGAAAGAAAAAGGAGCTACCGGTGAGGCCAATGACGGCGGAGGAGAAGAAACTGAGGCAAAACTGAGTAGATCGGCCGTCGATCTAGGCCGAGCTGAGGCCACCGGCAACTTCGTCTCAACACCGGCCAGCTGAAGAGAGCCTAAACCGCCGGAGAACCGGCCACCGGCGAAGAACCAGCGAGGAAGAAGGCTGAATCAGCTGACGTGAAAAAGGAAAAGGAAAAGGAAAAAGAAAAAGAAAAAGAAAAGAAAGAGAAAGGAAAGAAAAGAGAAAAAAGGAAGAAAAAGAGGAAAAGAAGAAAATGAGAGGAAAAAGGAGAATTTCGGAAATTACGGGAAATCCTGAGAATTCGGAAACCCGAAAATTACGGGAATCGGTAAGAAATCCCGAAAAGTGATAAATTATTTAAATAATTTATTTATTTAAATAATTATGGAAAAATTCTAAATTTTAGAATTTAATTTCTAGAAAATTCCCTCGATGATCGAGCCAATGAAATCGGGCGAGGTGAACACGGGCGCGACCTTCGAGAGTCAGTCGTCGACCCGAAATAGGTAAGGGATGCATGTGCAGCACTGTAAGAATTTTAGTCTGCATAATTTTAATTATGAAATATTTTACGAAAATATTGCGATGAATGATTGGTTGGAAAATTATGGTGAAGTACCGGCTGGAATTATAAACTGTATTTTTCGTGCAGGAGGCTAGCTGTCACATCCCGTTACCGTATTTTTTACCTTATTTTACACGATTCCTTCGGTTGGGCTGTCTGTGATACTTCACTTTTACTAACTGTTAAACAAATGTACAGTACATTGTTTATATTATACACATCCCCTATCTTAATTAATCAGATAAGTAGTACTGCAGATATGTCTAAATACAGAAAATAAATGATCATACCTCATACAAATCAGTCGGTCTGTCACATTGTCCTTTGTGTACAGCCGTGATTGACAATCAGTTGATCTCACAATCATTAAAACCTGAAATGTTTAAAATTAAGGGGTGAGCAAACCACGGCTCAGTAAGAGAGTTATATGTCACACTTGATATTCAGCTATCTATATGCTGAAAATATTTTTTTTCTTCACTTTCTTTAAAATCTTCCTAGCTGGCTCTAGGCACACATGTAGGAAGGATACTACAGTCGGCTAGGGATCCAAATAGAATAAGGCAGGTACTTTAGAATACCATACTTGTTCCGGAACCTAGAAGCAACTGTAGAGAATATCAATTTTGTTGTTTCAAAACGATAAAATTTTCATTTTCCCACAGAGTAAACCACTTGTTCCTTTCCACTTTAATATACTTTAAAACACTTGGCAGTTCAGTAATAAAAACAGTGGTTTACTTCTCTTCTCTTCAGTACAGTAAAAACAGTACAGTACAGTGATTTGTAAATATCAAATCATTGGATAATTACTTCTTCAGTTTTCTTTATCTTAAAATAATTCTTATGTTATTCTTTTAGAACAAACATTTATTTCTCTTTTCAAATCAGTATCCGTATCGTACTAAAGCCTCGTAAGAAATGCATTTAAAATAGTCATAGTATCGATATATGCAGAAAACAAATGCCATAATAATGTATTTCATACTTTAAATCATTGTATGAATTCTTTAATGCATATATCTAAAATTCATACTTGTTTCAAACATGCATCATACTTTAGAAACTTAACATCATAATTAATAAAACTTTTCATACAATTCATGGAGACTAGGCAAAATCATATAGCAAGTATGCGGTCATGACACTTACTTCTTCCTCCGAAGAGGGAATGGAATACCTATGGCCATGGTATAGGCTGTAGACCTGATCAGGGTCGTACAGCGAACATGCACCACGAAGGACCAACATACCCACAAAGGATGAAAACATACACAATGTGGGCGAGAACATGCACGACGTGGGCTAAACATATGCCACAAGGGACGGAAACATGCACAATGTGGCAAGCATGACAGGCAATAACATAAACTATAGGAAAGCCTTAGTCTCAAAACTTACTTACATACCATCGATATAAAATAGTAAGGACCGGACGTGCCAGGGTCTAAGTTAACCTGGGGTTTGCCACTCCGATACCTTTTTCGGAAAACATATACTTAAATCATACAACTGATATAAAATAGTAAGGACCGGGCGTGCCAGGGTCTAAGTTAGCCTGGGGTGTGATTTTAGTTTTCGGTGATTTTCGGTAAATTTCAGTAATTTTTTTCGATAATTTTTCGGCATTATAACGGCTACCGATTTGATTAGCCTCCTGCACGAAAATACAGTTTATATTTTCAACCGGTGTTTCATCACAATTTCATCCGATAAACCATCACACTATAAAACTGATAGTTATCAATAGCATTTATAAAATTAAATGCAATTTAAAAACATGGCCGAATATCCTTACAGGTGGCACATGTCTCCCTTACCTGTTTTGGGTTGGCGACTGCCTCTTACCGATCGCGCCCGTACTCCATCTGTTCCGATTCCTCATCTCGATCATCGAGAGAATTTTTCTGGAATTTAAATTCTAAAATTTAGAATTTTTCTACAATTATTTAAATAAATAAATTATTTAAATAATTTAGTACTTTTCGGGATTTCTTACCGATTCCCAAATTTCCCAGGATTTCCCGTAATTTCCGAATTTTCGGGAATTTTTCAAATTCCCGAAATTCCCTTGTTTTTTTTCTCTCCTCTTTCTTCCTTTTCTTCTTTTTCTCTTTTCTTTTTCTTTTTTTTTCTTTTTCTTTTTTCTTTTTCTTTTTTCCTTGGTCTGACCGGTTCAGACCAGTCAGACCGGTCAACCTTCCTCCACTGCCGGTTCTCCTCCGACGGCTGATTCTCCGGCGGTTCGGTGGCTCAGCAGCTGGCCGGCGTTGAGACGAAGCTGTCGGTGGCCTCAGCTCAGCCTGGATCGGCGGCACGGCGGCGGATCTACTCGGTTTACCTTCGGTCACTTCTCCTCCTCCGTCGGCCTTCCTCCGCCGTCGTTGGCCTCACCGGTGGGCTCCATCCCATTCCTCTCCTTCCACCGATGCTTCGGCTGTAGTGGCGGCGGCCAATTCCGCTGGCAACCTCCAGATCTAGTTTCGTTTTCTTCCTCGGTTTTTCGCCGTTTCGCGTCGATTCCTTCTCCGTTTCGCTTCGCCGGCGTTGCCATCAGCTTCCTCTTCCTTTGCCGGCGACGACTTTCTCTTCTCCTCTCTCCCTTTCCTTCTCCGGTGGCCGCTGACGGGGGCGATCTCGCCTGGGGAAGGCAGAATCGGGGTCTTCCCGATTCTGTTTCTCTTTTCTGTTTAGTTTCCTTTTTTTTTTGTTTTACCTTTCTTTCTATTTTTAGCATATAAATATATTATATACTATATACTTTATACTTTATACATATATATAATATACATACTATATATTATATATATATATTATTTCATATAAGTATAGTATAATATATATTATATATAATATATATTGTATATTACAAAATATATATTTAGTATATATATATATATATATTTGTATATTTATATACTTTAAAATACATAACATTTATATAAGTATTTATATAAATGTATTAATTCCATATATATTGTATCAACAATATATATACATTCAAACTTTAATGTAATTTAATATTTACATTTTCTCAAATATGTATATACTTACATATACATAAAATATCATACTTGAATACATATGTATTATTTAAATTTATCAAATAGTATATATATTCTTATATATACCAATGTACCTTTAATATATACTATATACCATACGGTATTTAAACACATATGTATTTATATCAAAATACATTTATTGTGACGTCCTCGTCACTAACCAAATAGCAACTAATTTACTTCAAATAACAAATAAATCGATTAGTTTATCCGATGTCAATCTCCCTTACTCTTATGCTTTAGGCATTTCTATCAGAGTATAATATTTATTTTCACATGCATAAATTTTTTCATTTATAAACATGTGCCATATACACCAGGATCTCATACAAAACTGTAGTATTGTACTGTACATTAGCCGAAGTAACGGCCGACTAAATATACCTTCAAAGGATAAGTAGGAAGCGTGCCTCGAAGGTATCTCAAAATCCCAAAATGAGCTCCTCTATCCGGAGCGGAATTACTTCAAGTAATCTGTATGAAAAATAGTTTGTAAAGGAGTGAGTTTACGCTCAGTAAGAAACTTATGTAAAAGAGCGTACTATATCACTATATGCAGTTTTCCTGCTTGGCTCTATAATGTCATGTAAAATCATTATAAAGCATAGCGCTTATATTTCTTTCAAATATATCAAAAGCAAGTAAATCACACTTTCAAGTATTTCCACGGATCTCCAATCACGTGAAATCAAGTAGGCAAATATAATTATTTTCAAATAGATGGGAGACAATTTATATCCAATAGATTCATGCACCAAGTAATTCTCATCATGGATACCGCAAATATATCCTTTAAGGATAATCCAGAGAGATAATGGATACAGCAAATATATCCCGTGAGGGATAATCCATTAGAGATGATGGATACAGCAAATATATCCCGTAAGGGATAATCCAATATATCAAATAAATGGCGTACCCATGTATGGGCCAGGGATCCTCCCCAAAGCCGAAACAAATAAGAGACTCATGGCCATTGTCTATATCCCACAGTTTCACTAGTCAGGTGCCGTACTACGGGTCTGAGGGCTGGACTAGAGCTCCTCAGTCAAATACAAGTAACAAATAATGTGCATGCTCTTTTGAGAGATTCATAGTCTCCAAAACCTTATTCATATAGGTTTTAAACAAGTATGAATATTCTTTCTTAAAATAGGTTCTCAAAACCTCTCTTTTCAAATAGGCAGTCGACTGGTCATAGATGGCAGTCGACTGCTACCCCATGTTTTGCCTTATTGAATTTCTTTCCCTTTTTTGAAATTCAATTATTATATTTTTCAAAATACAAATAAGGCAGTCGACTGGTCCCAAATAGCAGTCGACTGGTTTTGAAACAGAATGTTTCCCGAGAAATAGCAGTCGACTGGCCCCCTTGGCAGTCGGCTGGTTTTGAAACAGAATGCTTCTGGACAAATAGCAGTCGACTGGCCCCCTGGGCAGTCGGCTGGTTTTGAAACAGAATGTTTTCCAAATAAAAGCAGTCGACTGTCCACCATAGCAGTCGACTGGTTTGAAACAGAATGATTTCTGGAAAAATGGCAGTCGACTGGCTCCCATGGCAGTCGACTGGTTTATCTCGGTTTTTGAAAATCACCGTTTTGGTTGTCTCTAGGCAGTCGGCTGCTACTTAAGGCAGTCGGCTGCTCCTAACCTAATTGGTACTACAAGTAGGACCCAAAATGTCCCTTTTTCCTGCACTTCAAGCAACCGTTGTTTCTCTCCAAAACAGTTAAGATAATTTAAAACATGCGGACATAGCCACCCTACGTCCGTTACATAAATTCCTTACCTCGATTGAGATTAATCCACAAGCTTGTTAGAATCAACCCTTAGTCCTTTTTCACTTCTTCAAGCTGTAAACATCATGATAATTTAAAGCTCAATAAATACACTCTATCAACTATATACTACTCCAAACCATCCATAAAATTAACCAAAACCTTCTAACTTGCTTACCTTTACAATTCACCAAATCTTTGGATTTCTAGATCTCCTTATTCACTTGGATTCACTCTCTCATATTAAAGGTATAGGCTAAGCTATCGACAAGGATCGTTTTTCGTTAATGGAACTTAACGAATCGATGGCATGAGAGGGTGGCTTGTCAAGGTGAGAAGCTTGGACACTTAGAAGAAATGGAAGCAACGAGAGGGAGAAGAAGATGGGCTGGTGCCATGGGGTGCAAGAGCTGATGATGATGGTGAGGGTGAGTCATACTATTTCATTTAATGCTCATCAATGCATCCTCATCAATCTCAGCCATTGACCACCTCCTTTGGCCCCTTTGACCTTTGATTATTTGACCCTCAATTCCTTTAATTCCTCCTATGTCCCATACACCATTTATATATCAAAATTTCACATTTATTCCATTAATTCAAGTCAGAAAACTGTACAATTAAGGGAAAATTTCAGAAAATTGGGGATTTCACATTCTCTCCACCTTAGAGAATTTGGTCCTCCAAATTCAAGTAAGGTTATGTCTCAAACAATTCCGGGTATCTCTCTCTCATCAAGTTCTCTAGTTCCCAAGTAGCTTCTTCTGTCGTATGGTGTTGCCAAAGAACTTTAACCAATGGAATCGTCTTAGATCTTAGCACCTTATCTTTCCTATCCAAAATCCAAATCGGTTTCTCCACATAACTCATGTCTTCTTGAATCTCCAAGGGTTCATATTCAATGACATGAGATGGATCCGGATTATACTTCCAAAGCATCAATACATGAAAGACATCGTGTACTCCCGATAACTCCGGAGGTAGTGCCAACCTATAGGCCACATCTCCTACTCGATCGAGTATTTCAAATGGTCCGATATAGCGAGGACTCAGCTTACCTCGTCGGCCAAATCTCATGATCCCTTTGGATGGAGAGACTTTTAAGAACACAAAATCTCCAACCATGAACTCAAGTGGCCTCCGTCGAGCATCTGCATAGCTCTTTTGTCTACTCTGGGCTGTCTTAAGCCTCTGACAAATCAGTTTAACATCCTCAGTGGCTTGCTCGACTAAGTCTGGAGCCAATAACCTTCGTTCACCCAATTCTTCCCACCCAATCGGTGATCGACACCTTCTACCATATAGGGCCTCATATGGTGCCATCCCGATGCTAGCATGATAGCTATTGTTATAAGCAAACTCAGCCAATGGCAGATGGTCATCCCATGAGCCTTTAAAATCCAAAGCACATGCTCTCAACATATCCTCGAGCGTCTGAATAGTGCGCTCGGACTGCCCATCAGTCTGCGGATGAAAAGCTGTGCTAAAATTCAGCTGAGATCCCATGGCTTCCTGAAAATGTTCCCAAAAGTGGGAAGTAAACCTGGAATCTCTATCCGATGTGATGCTCACTGGAACACCATGTAGTCTGACGACCTCTCTCACATACAAGTCTGCCAAAGTACTAAGTGTGTCCGTAGATTTCATAGGCAGGAAGTGAGTTGACTTCGTCAATCTATCCACTATCACCCAAATACCATCGTGATTCCTCTTGGTTTTGGGCAATCCCATAATAAAGTCCATCGTAATGTGTTCCCATTTCCACATAGGTATAGGCAGAGGGTGCAGTAATCCTGCTGGCTTTTGGTGCTCTACCTTGACCTGTTGACAAGTAAGACATTTCGCCACAAACTCAGCTATGTCTCTCTTCATGCCAGTCCACCAATACACCTTGCGAAGATTATGATACATCTTCGTGCTTCCCGGGTGTAGTGTATACCTAGTGGAATGTGCTTCTGTCAAGATAAGCTTCCTCAACTCATCATCCTTTGGAACACATATACGGGTATTAAACCTTAAAATCCCATCACTACCAATATCAAACTCCGAGAGCATACCTGATTGGATTTCGTCCATAGCCTCAATGCACCGAACATCTTCTCTCTGAGCAATCCGGATTTTATCCATCAACTCTGGCTCAATTCTCAAGCTAGCCATCATCCCATTTTGCTCAAGAGATGTAACACTTAAGTTGAGGCTTGCAAACTGCTCAAGTAACTCATATTCTCTTACCATCATGTATAATACCATACTCACGGGCTTCCGGCTCAGAGCATCTGCTACCACATTGGCTTTTCCCGGGTGGTATAGGATTTCACAATCAAAATCTTTAAGTAGTTCGAGCCATCTCCTTTGCCTCATGTTCAACTCCTTCTAGGAGAACAAGTATTTCAGACTTTTATGATCCGTAAAAATCTGAAATTTCTCACCATACAAGTAATGCCTCCATATCTTCAGGGCAAACACTACTGCAGCTAACTCCAAATTATGAGTCGGGTAGTTCTTCTCATGGTCCTTCAATTGTCTGGAACCATAGGCTACTACCTTATCATGCTGCATTAATACACATCCCAAACCTTGTCCTGAGGCATCACTATACACTGAATATCCTCCTGAACCACTAGGAATGGTGAGGATAGGTGCAGTCGTCAGCCTATGCTTCAACTCTTGGAAACTTTGCTCACAAGCTTCATTCCATTCATACTTTACCTTTTTGCGCGTCAGTCTTGTCAATGGAGCAGCTAACTTCGAGAAACCCTCTATAAACCTTCTATAGTAGCCAGCTAAACCCAAGAAACTCCTTATCTCCGTCACTGTCTTCGGTCTTTCCCATTGAACTACCGCTTCAATCTTTGATGGGTCAACCGAGACTCCATCTTTACTAATCACATGACCTAAAAAGGAGATTTGGTTTAACCAGAATTCACACTTATTTAGCTTGGCATACAATCCCCTTTCTTTGAGGGTTTCTAAAACAATCCTCAAATGTTGCTCATGCTCTTCCCGTGACCTCGAATATACTAAGATGTCATCGATAAAGACAATGACAAACTGGTCCAAGTATTGCTTAAACACATCATTCATCAAGTTCATGAATGCTGCGGGTGCATTGGTTAACCCAAACGGCATCACCAAGAATTCATAATGGCCATACCGTGTCCTGAATGCAGTCTTAGGGATATCTTCATCTCGAATCTTCAACTGATGATATCCCGATCTTAAGTCTATCTTGGAAAAGACTTGTGCACCCTTTAGCTGATCAAATAGATCATCGATCCTAGGAAGAGGATACTTGTTCTTGATCGTCACTTTATTCAACCACCGGTAATCGATGCACAACCTCATACTACCATTCTTCTTCCTGACAAAAAGCACAGGAGCACCCTAAGGGGATACGCTGGGTCGTATGAATCCCTTGTCTAGCAACTCCTGAAGCTGCTTCTTTAGTTCTTCCAATTCTACCAAGGCCATCCGGTAGGGAGCTCTTGAAATGGGCTCTGTCCTCGGCACCAATTCTATAGTGAACTCTACTTCCCTATCCGGAGGAAGTCCTGGAAGATCATCCGGAAATACTTCGGAAAATTCCTTAACTATTGGAATCTCGTGAAGTGTGGGACGTTTCTGATCTACGTCAACCACGTGTGCTACAAACCCTTCACATCACAAATATGTTCTATCAATTAATTCTCAATTAAACCAAACAAGTAATTAAGCTTTTACATTACATATTTGCAAAATTTACAACATAGCTAACGGGAGAGGAGAAAATCACACTCTTAGCATGACAATCTATCATCACGTGATTTTCAGCTAACCAATCCATTCCTAATATAACATCAAATCCAGACATGTTTAATAAGATTAGGTCAGCTATTGACTCTCTTTCTCCTACCCGTAGCTTACAATTACGATACACTATGTCCGTTATTTGGGATTCCCTAAATGGAGTAATTATTTGCAGCACTTTTCCTAGATGCTCAGGCTCAATATTTAATCTCCTAGTAGCCATAGGGGAAATAAAAGAGTGCATAGAGCCTGGATCAAATAAAGCAAGGACGTATGTATCATTAAGGTAAATCTTACCCTGAATCATCTTCGATGAAGCATCAGCGGACTCCTTGTCAATGGCAAATACCCTTCCCTGAGTCACTGGCGCTTTTCCTTTCTCTGCCGCTGTGGCTTTACGCTGGGGTTGTGTGGTCTTAGATTGTGGTTGAGGGGTCTTTTCTAACTCTTCAAGTGCCCTCTGGTTTATCTTGGGACAATCTTTAATTCTATGTCCCTGTTCACCACACCAATAGCACGCCCCACTCGCCGATCGGCAAGGCTGTGCTCCATGAAATTTCCCGCATTGCACACACCTCGGCATTGTACTCCTCGGTGAGCTAGCGGTACTACCAAATGGATGTCGGGATCTTTCATCACCTATTTTGATCCCGGTAGATCTAGGAGTTCCTGTCGAAGTTCTATCATACGGCCTATTTCTCCTAGATGGATACCTATCACTCGAGGCCTTCTCATCTGACTTCCGCTTCATAGGTTCTTTACCCTTATTCCTCGCTCGGAAGTCTGCCTGATGAAACTCATAGTCCTGCTCACACAGTTGAGCCTTACGGACTGCCTCTCCATAGGTAGTGATATCCAACGGATATAGCTTAGACCTAATGGAAGGTCTCAATCCCTCCATGAATCTATAGGTCTTATGATCCTCTCTTCTCAGTACTTCAGGATCAAATCTGCTCAGCGTAATGAACTTCGACTCATACTGGCTAACCGTCATACTTCCTTGAGTCAAGTTCAAAAATTCAACCTGTAGTCTCCTCTGAGCAGTACGTGGGACATATTGCTCATTAAAAGCTTCTACGAACCTATCCCACGTTACCTCGGTATGCTTAGCCTCTAGAACAGTCTGCGTAGCCTGCCACCATGGCTCGGCCTCATCCACTAGCAAGTAGGCGGCTAATCCCACCTTCTCTTTCTCAGTACAAGCCATGTATCCGAATGACTTAGTAACCGCTTTCATCCAGTTCTCTGCGGCTACTGGATCACTGTCCCCTTTGAACTTTGGCGGATCCAGCTTCTTAAACTCCTTTATTAATGCCACACTGCAGTAAGCTGTAGGATCTCGCCTCTCATTAGATGGGACTGGTGGGGGTTGTACCACAGAAGTAAGAGGTACTGTAGAGGTAACTGCCGGTGCACTAGCGGCCACGTCCGAAAATTTAGCCATAAACTGGGTGAACATTGCGGACATGTTTTCCATATGTTTCTCCATTTTAGCTAGCCTCGTATTCGGGCTATGCGGTGGAGATGGATGAGGAGACGGAACTGGGGGCTCTTCAGTGCGACCCCGTCCTCTTCCTCGTCCTCGTCTAGTACCCCTCCTTCGAGTACTCATTCTGTTAAGATCATAATCAAATAACATCATTTAGTATAACCTTAAGCCGTTATACTACTCATAGTAAAGTAAATTAGTACAGTACATTGGGGAATTACTCTAATTCTAGCTTATTGACATCGATAAACTTCAATCGAATCAGCTCTGATACCAATCTGTGACGTCCTCGTCACTAACCAAATAGCAACTAATTTACTTCAAATAACAAATAAATCGATTAGTTTATCCAATGTCAATCTCCCTTACTCTTATGCTTTAGGCATTTCTATCAGAGTATAATATTTATTTTCACATGCATAAATTTTTTCATTTATAAACATGTGCCATATACACCAGGATCTCAAATATTCATACACCCTAATCCCCAACATATACAAAACTGTAGTATTGTACTGTACATTAGCCGAAGTAACGGCCGACTAAATATACCTTCAAAGGATAAGTAGGAAGCGTGCCTCGAAGGTATCTCAAAATCCCAAAATGAGCTCCTCTATCCGGAACGGAATTACTTCAAGTAATCTGTATGAAAAATAGTTTGTAAAGGAGTGAGTTTACGCTCAGTAAGAAACTTATGTAAAAGAGCGTACTATATCACTATATGCAGTTTTCCTGCTTGGCTCTATAATGTCATGTAAAATCATTATAAAGCATAGCGCTTATATTTCTTTCAAATATATCAAAAGCAAGTAAATCACACTTTCAAGTATTTCCACGGATCTCCAATCACGTGAAATCAAGTAAGCAAATATAATTATTTTCAAATAGATGGGAGACAATTTATATCCAATAGATTCATGCACCAAGTAATTCTCATCATGGATACCGCAAATATATCCTTTAAGGATAATCCAGAGAGATAATGGATACAGCAAATATATCCCGTGAGTGATAATCCATTAGAGATGATGGATACAGCAAATATATCCCGTAAGGGATAATCCAATATATCAAATAAATGGCGTACCCACGTATGGGCCAGGGATCCTCCCCAAAGCCGAAACAAATAAGAGACTCATGGCCATTGTCTATATCCCACAGTTTCACTAGTCAGGTGCCGTACTGCAGGTCTGAGGGCTGGACTAGAGCTCCTCAGTCAAATACAAGTAACAAATAATGTGCATGCTCTTTTGAGAGATTCATAGTCTCCAAAACCTTATTCATATAGGTTTTAAACAAGTATGAATATTCTTTCTTAAAATAGGTTCTCAAAACCTCTCTTTCAAATAGGCAGTCGACTGGTCATATATGGCAGTCGACTGCTACCCCATGTTTTGCCTTATTGAATTTCTTTCCCTTTTTTGAAATTCAATTATTATATTTTTCAAAATACAAATAGGGCAGTCGACTGGTCCCAAATAGCAGTCGACTGGTTTTGAAACAGAATGTTTCACGAGAAATAGCAGTCGACTGGCCCCCTTGGCAGTCGGCTGGTTTTGAAACAGAATGCTTCTGGACAAATAGCAGTCGACTGGCCCCCTGGGCAGTTGGCTGGTTTTGAAACAGAATGTTTTCCAAATAAAAGCAGTCGACTGCCCACCATAGCAGTCGACTGGTTTGAAACAGAATGATTTCTGGAAAAATGGCAGTCGACTGGCTCCCATGGCAGTCGACTGGTTTATCTCGGTTTTCGAAAATCACCGTTTTGGTTGTCTCTAGGCAGTCGGCTGCTCCTAACCTAATTGGTACTACAAGTAGGACCCAAAATGTCCCTTTTTCCTGCACTTCAAGCAACCGTTGTTTCTCTCCAAAACAGTTAAGATAATTTAAAACATGCGGACATAGCCACCCTACGTCCGTTACATAAATTCCTTACCTCGATTGAGATTAATCCACAAGCTTGTTAGAATCAACCCTTAGTCCTTTTTCACTTCTTCAAGCTGTAAACATCATGATAATTTAAAGCTCAATAAATACACTCTATCAACTATATACTACTCCAAACCATCCATAAAATTAACCAAAACCTTCTAACTTGCTTACCTTTGCAATTCACCAAATCTTTGGATTTCTAGATCTCCTTATTCACTTGGATTCACTCTCTCATATTAAAGGTATAGGCTAAGCTATCGACAAGGATCGTTTTTCGTTAATGGAACTTAACGAATCGATGGCATGAGAGGGTGGTTTGTCAAGGTGAGAAGCTTGGACACTTAGAAGAAATGGAAGCAACGAGAGGGAGAAGAAGATGGGCTGGTGCCGTGGGGTGCAAGAGCTGATGATGATGGTGAGGGTGAGTCATACTATTTCATTTAATGCTCATCAATGCATCCTCATCAATCTCAGCCATTGACCACCTCCTTTGGCCCCTTTGACCTTTGATTATTTGACCCTTAATTCCTTTAATTCCTCCTATGTCCCATACACCATTTGTATATCAAAATTTCACATTTATTCCATTAATTCAAGTCAGAAAACTGTACAATTAAGGGAAAATTACAGAAAATTAGGGATTTCACATTTATATAATTTGTAATTATATAACCATATCTTATTCTCATTTCTCATTTTCTTATTTAATTTGGATTTCCATTTATCCAAATTAAATTTTCCTATTTTCCTCATTTAATTTCCTTCACTTAAATTTCCAAATTTTATCACTTCCTCAATTCTCGGAATTTTCACAATATTCCGATTCTCACAATTTTATTTATTTACTTTAATTTATTTATTTCCTCTTATCTATTTTCTTTAATATTAATTTCTAATATTAATAATTTCCAATAAATGGAAAATTTGCGGTTATCACATTCTCCCCACCTTAAGAAATTCGGTCCTCCGAATTTAACTTAATTCAGAAGGTGATATATGCCGTATACTTACGACTTCTGATCTCTAGTTCATCCTCCAAGTCATACTGTCAGTACACTTTCAACATCAAGAATACTTTAGACCACTACATGCTGTCTTTCATCATATATGTGTCTATACTCCCGTAAGTTCATTTCTCAAATCGGGAGTTATTCACTTTTACTCTTTTCACATAAGAGTCCATGCACAATGTTTTTCATGTCACAGCTGCTCTATGCTGTTCATCATCCATTTTTCTCACTTAGTGCCAAGTCGATATAGTTTAAAACTATCAATTACATATGTCAGTCAGTTGTATGTAATTGTCCCAACAGCTTATACATCTCATGCACGCGCTCTCCCAATATCATGGAGCGTTTACATCTCACGCTCATATATGTATATATCAGTATGGAGCGGTGCTATCAATACACTTGGGATCTCAAAGCCTTTTTCTATTTCTCATTAAGCATATGACAACTCAGAGACTCCCATCACATGTAAGGCTCACTGGAACTGTACATACACATTCACACCGTTCAACACTAATACTTTGACTACAGCACTAGAGAATCTAAGAGTCTGATAATGGAAAGTGATTTTATTTAGATCATCAGTCTTTAATCACTTCCATATAATCATCTCTCTTTTGGACTCTTTATTGTCCTCAATATTCATTTTATCAAAACGACATTTCACTTGCAAACTTTATTATGGATTATCTCTTACAATTACCAATCATGAGACAATCATATTCTCTTCATGTAGTATAGTCTTTAAATCTCTTTTCATAATCTAGATTCCAAAATTGAATCCTCAATTTATACATTTAATCACCACATCATCTATATACTTCTACCGTTTCTATCATGTTACGATGGTTATATGTATAATCATTTTTCATTTACATATTGGCAGTAAACATATCAATTATCTTACTCCTTGGAGTATCATTAATTTCATTTATCAAATCCGACTTAATTTTACATCTCGCCGCAGTTATGTGATAACCAATACAAATCACTTTCAGTCTTACCTTCGGGAACGGTTTCATATTGATGTTCCCTTCTCATCATGCAATTTATTTCCTTATTCCACTTTCATTTTCGTTTTCATATTTCCACTTTTATCTTTCCATATTTTTACTCTTATCCTTTTTGTCGGTTTTCTCAATTAGTATGGTACTATACTGCTAAGATCTCGTAAAATCTTGCATACCATCTTTTCTTTACACATATCCATTTACCGACTTTAACTTCTTTCTTTAATTACATCACATTAGTAGAGTAGCTAATCTCATTACTCTTTTATAGATTGGCAGTAATATCTAGCAAGACTCATTAATCTCGTATCTCAATCATTATCTCTATATCGTAGACAAATTCACTGTCATCCGGTCATCCCGAGATCATATATCTCAAGAGGAGATACTATCTAGCCACATCTCTTATTTTCCAATCTTAACACAATTTCACAGTCTTTAAGAGTTTAAGAGTTATACCACAATGCTGCTCATGTTTCATTTGTACTTTAGGCTCTATTAGCATTTCATCAATTTACTCATGTATGGATGCCTCATTCTTTAGGTTTATATACCTCACAAGGTAAATCATTAACCTTGTAACCTCAATAGGAACTCGTAAAATTCGCTCCAAGTTTCTAATTATAATCTTACAGACATCAATCTCCAATCTTTTATCTAAGGACGCTTTATACCAAGACAGGTCTTATAAACTCCTCATGCATATCGAATCAGATCCATAAGACATCTATTCCATAATGTAGATGAATATTTGTTCTTCAAAAGAACTTTATTAATGATAGGAATTTAATACATCCTTTTTATTCATCTAATTTTCAATATCATCTATGCTTCTCTCACTTACACTTATACAGATAACTTTCTTATCCACAATTTATGTTATCGGTATCGCCATCAATCACACCTTATACACATGCACTTCATTATTCTTTCATTTTCTATAGTGGATTTCTTAAGCTTTCGGATTCTCCTAAGTTCTCCGATATAAGCTTAGAATCAGATTTCATATTCAAAATCGAGTCAAAGTTATCCCGATTCCTCCCATTTATATAATTCTAGAAGTTCCATCGAAATTCAAATCCGATGCTTTCTTCAATCACACCTTTCTTATTAATTCGGACATTTCATCCTCATGTCATTAATAATTCCATTACTATCAATGAATTCAAGATTAACTTGATTTCCTCACTATTCAGAGCTTTGCCCAACATAGGGGCATTTTTGTCATTTCGACATTTATTTTTTTCTCCTCAGTACACATTTAGATCAATGATCTGATCATCTATATGTTGATAGTACCTCTTCTCGTACTAATATCAGCAATTTGAGATCTTATTCGATTTCGACAGAGAATTCCACTAAAATCTATAATTGAATTATTTTGTATGTAATGTAGCTTTACATCATCAATTTCTCTGTCAAATCACTCAAATCAAACTTCTGTTGGTTTATTTTAACTCCCTGTAAAATTTCAGAGGTAGGGGTATTTTGATCATTTTTGGCCAAAAATTTTCTCTCTCTTCAAATTACCCTCAATCGGTGATCTTAAAGTCTATTTAATGATGATATATCATTCCCCTCCTTATATCATCACTTTCAGGTCTCAATTCGGTTCGGACTGTAAAGTACTGGTGGGGCCCTCACCGAGTCTTTTCGATTCCTTACCGAACAGGCCTTCAAATAAATTTTAAGATCACAAATTTTCTGGTAATTTCTGAGCCTATTTTCTTCTTTAACATTTTCAATTTATACTTTCTCACTCCCTTTAAATTATTTTACTCTATTTACAATCATTTATTTTCTCTATATATTCAGACAACACAGTACTACCGGGGATGTTTAACACTTTTCCTTCCAAAAGTATTCACAGACATCAGGCCAACCATGCTCTGATACCATTAAACCTGTCACATCCCGTTACCGTATTTTTCACCTTATTTTACACGATTCCTTCGGTTGGGCTGTCTGTGATACTTCACTTTTACTAACTGTTAAACAAATGTACAGTACATTGTTTATATTATACACATCCCCTATCTTAATTAATCAGATAAGTAGTACTGCAGATATGTCTAAATACAGAAAATAAATGATCATACCTCATACAAATCAGTCGGTCTGTCACATTGTCCTTTGTGTACAGCCGTGATCGACAATCAGTTGATCTCACAATCATTAAAACCTGAAATGTTTAAAATTAAGGGGTGAGCAAACCACGGCTCAGTAAGAGAGTTATATGTCACACTTGATATTCAGCTATCTATATGCTGAAAATATTTTTTTTTTTCTTCACTTTCTTTAAAATCTTCCTAGCTGGCTCTAGGCACACATGTAGGAAGGATACTACAGTCGGCTAGGGATCCAAATAGAATAAGGTAGGTACTTTAGAATACCATACTTGTTCCAGAACCTAGAAGCAACTGCAGAGAATATCAATTTTGTTGTTTCAAAACGAGAAAATTTTCATTTTTCCACAGAGTAAACCACTTGTTCCTTTCCACTTCAGTATACTTTAAAACACTTGGCAGTTCAGTAATAAAAACAGTGGTTTACTTCTCTTCTCTTCAGTACAGTAAAAACAGTACAGTACAGTGATTTGTAAATATCAAATCATTGGATAATTACTTCTTCAGTTTTCTTTATCTTAAAATAATTCTTATGTTATTCTTTTAGAACAAACATTTATTTCTCTTTTCAAATCAGTATCCGTATCGTACTAAAGCCTCGTAAGAAATGCATTTAAAATAGTCATAGTATCGATATATGCAGAAAACAAATGCCATAATAATGCATTTCATACTTTAAATCATTGTATGAATTCTTTAATGCATATATCTAAAATTCATACTTGTTTCAAACATGCATCATACTTTAGAAACTTAACATCATAATTAATAAAACTTTTCATACAATTCATGGAGACTAGGCAAAATCATATAGCAAGTATGCGGTCATGACACTTACTTCTTCCTCCGAAGAGGGAACGGAATACCTATGGCCATGGTATAGGCTGTAGACCTGATCAGGGTCGTACAGCGAACATGCACCACGAAGGACCAACATACCCACAAAGGATGAAAACATACACAATGTGGGCGAGAACATGCACGACGTGGGCTAAACATATGCCACAAGGGACGGAAACATGCACAATGTGGCAAGCATGACAGGCAATAACATAAACTATAGGAAAGCCTTAGTCTCAAAACTTACTTACATACCATCGATATAAAATAGTAAGGACCGGACGTGCCAGGGTCTAAGTTAACCTGGGGTTTGCCACTCCGATACCTTTTTCGGAAAACATATACTTAAATCATACAACTGATATAAAATAGTAAGGACCGGGCGTGCCAGGGTCTAAGTTAGCCTGGGGTGTGCCACTCCGATACCTTTTTCGGAAAACATATACTTATAGAATTATTGGAAAATATGCATAGAAATCATAAATTCGTTTAGCTAATTATCACAAGACTATGGAATTTAATTTCAGAACGAAATTCATGCTTTAAACATTTCTTTATAAATTGCGATGAAGACAGTTTGAAAAATCATCACTGAACATATAAAAAGGTAAAACTGTCCTTTTTCCACCATAAAACATATATGCATGTTTTTCTGTGCGTTTAATTGAAAACATAATTTTATAATTATCGGAATTCAAATAAATTATTTTTATACTTTATGAAAATAAAATATTTATTTTCTAAATTTAAATTCTCATCACCATGTTTTCATTTAAAAACAAATGTAGGGACCTTTAGTCTCGAAATCATAATTATTCATCATTTCTTAACCTTTATGGAATATTCATAATTAATTATTTCCATAATTAAAACCACAAAGGTTTTCTATAAAATCAAGTGAATATTTGTAAAAATATTCACTTCAGTCTCTTTTTCATTTTCATTTCGTTTCACGTGAAATATCACCTATCGGAGTAAATTTAGGTGATTTCCTTTTTCACCATTTTCAAAACATGAATATTTTAAAACTAATTATCAATATATTCATGTTTTATGAAAACTAATCGATTTCTCGATTTTCGTGTTAGAAATCGTTTCACGTGAAATCAAATCTTTTATTTTAGTTTTCGGTGATTTTCGGTAAATTTCAGTAATTTTTTTCGATAATTTTTCGGCATTATAACGGCTACCGATTTGATTAGCCTCCTGCACGAAAATACAGTTTATATTTTCAACCGGTGTTTCATCACAATTTCATCCGATAAACCATCACACTATAAAACCGATAGTTATCAATAGCATTTATAAAATTAAATGCAATTTAAAAACATGGCCGAATATCCTTACAGGCGGCACATGTCTCCCTTACCTGTTTCGGGTTGGCGACTGCCTCTTACCGGTCGCGCCCGTACTCCATCTGTTCCGATTCCTCATCTCGATCATCGAGAGAATTTTTTTGGAATTTAAATTCTAAAATTTAGAATTTTTCTACAATTATTTAAATAAATAAATTATTTAAATAATTTAGTACTTTTCGGGATTTCTTACCGATTCCCGAATTTCCCAGGATTTCTCGTAATTTCCGAATTCTCGGGAATTTTTCAAATTCCCGGAATTCCCTTGTTTTTTTTCTCTCCTCTTTCTTCCTTTTCTTCTTTTTCTCTTTTCTTTTTCTTTTTTTTCTTTTTCTTTTTTCTTTTTCTTTTTTCCTTAGTCTGACCGGTTCAGACCAGTCAGACCGGTCAACCTTCCTCCACTGTCGGTTCTCCTCCAGCGGCTGATTCTCCGGCGGTTCGGTGGCTCAGCAGTTGGCCGGCGTTGAGACGAAGCTGTCGGTGGCCTCAGCTCAGCCTGGATCGGCGGCACGGCGGCGGATCTACTCGGTTTACCTTCGGTCACTTCTCCTCCTCCGTCGGCCTTCCTCCGCCGTCGTTGGCCTCACCGGTGGCCTCCATCCCATTCCTCTCCTTCCACCGATGCTTCGGCTGTAGTGGCGGCGGCCAATTCCGCCGGCAACCGCCAGATCTAGTTTCGTTTTCTTCCTCGGTTTTCCGCCGTTTCGCGTCGATTCCTTCTCCGTTTCGCTTCGCCGGCGTTGCCATCAGCTTCCTCTTCCTTTGCCGGCGACGACTTTCTCTTCTCCTCTCTCCCTTTCCTTCTCCGGCGGCCGCTGACGGGGGCGATCTCGCCTGGGGAAGGCAGAATCGGGGTCTTCCCGATTCTGTTTCTCTTTTCTGTTTAGTTTCCTTTTTTTTTTTTGTTTTACCTTTCTTTCTATTTTTAGCATATAAATATATTATATACTATATACTTTATACTTTATACATATATATAATATACATACTATATATTACATATATATTATTTCATATAAGTATAGTATAATATATATTATATATAATATATATTGTATATTACAAAATATATATTTAGTATATATATATATATATATATTTGTATATTTATATACTTTAAAATACATAACATTTATATAAGTATTTATATAAATGTATTAATTCCATATATATATTGTATTAACAATATATATATACATTCAAACTTTAATGTAATTTAATATTTATATTTTCTCAAATATGTATATACTTACATATACATAAAATATCATACTTGAATACATATGTATTATTTAAATTTATCAAATAGTATATATATTCTTATATATACCAATGTACCTTTAATATATACTATATACCATACGGTATTTAAACACATATGTATTTATATCAAAATACATTTATATAATTTGTAATTATATAACCATATTTTATTCTCATTTCTCATTTTCTTATTTAATTTGGATTTCCATTTATCCAAATTAAATTTCCCTATTTTCCTCATTTAATTTCCTTCATTTAAATTTCCAAATTTTATCACTTCCTCAATTCTCGGAATTTTCACAATATTCCGATTCTCACAATTTTATTTATTTACTTTAATTTATTTATTTCCTCTTATCTATTTTCTTTAATATTAATTTCTAATATTAATAATTTCCAATAAATGGAAAATTTGCGGTTATCACACTAGCCAATCGGCAGCCGTTATACTGCCGAAAAATTATCAAAAATTATTGAAAATTTCTAGAAAATTTCATAAAATCATAATAAATGATTTTATTACACAAGAATTGATTTTCAACCACTAAAATCGAGAAAATGAATATTTTTCATAAGAACATGAATAAAATGAAAGTGATTTTAAAATATTCATGTTTTCGAAAATAGTGATAATGAAATCACCGAAAATTCTCCTGATATGTAAATTACACGTAATACAAAATGAAAAACGAAAAGAAATAAAGTGAATTTTTTATATATATTTCTTAAATATTCACTAAATGATTTTATAACCTTTATGGTTTTAATTATGAAATTATTATTTTTTATAAATTCCATAAAGGTTTTCTGATGATGAAAAATACGGTTTTGAGACTATATGGCAACCTTATCATGCTGATATGTGATATGTGATATGTGACATGTGACATGTGATATGTAATATGTGATATGTGATATGTAGTTCCGGCTGACACCTGATCAGTGATCCGCCGAGGACAATTATAGACTATAGCCATAGATCTGACATGATTATTTTATACCCTGCGGGGTCTATAGCATGATATGAGTAACGACCCAGTGGACGGGCTGGGCGTGTGTGCCTAAATCTCCATATATGAAAAATGTTTTATATGATAAGTGATACGTGAAATGATAATGTTTTATATGATATGTGATATGTTAAATGAAAGTGATTTACAGCATTTTACAAAATGCTTATTTCAGTACTGATTGTAGTACTACGAGATGATTTTCATATGATATGTGATATGAACATGTAATATGTTTTCAAAAGGAAGAAGAGTTTATAAGTCTAATATTCTTACTATGATTTGAAATTGAATATTAGACTATATGTGATATGAATATGTGATATGTTTTCCAAAAATAAAAGAGGAGGAAAAATAAATCTAATATTCTTATTTTGAAATTTAAATTGAATATTAGATTTAAATGATATATATATGTTATACGAAAATGATTTAATAGCTGATTTTGCTATTTAAAGTACTATACTAATTATAGTTGTACAGTAAAACATGAAATGAGTTTTAAATGAGAATGATGAGAATTTAACTAATATTCTTTTCAAAGAATTTATGAATATTAGTTACTTTATTTAAATGCTTTATTTTATAAAAGCATTATTTTGAAAAGAATATGAGAATGTTATGGAATAAAAAGGTAAAAAGGATTTAAATTCCAAACAAAAAAAAAATTACTCTCTACAGTTGCTTCTAGGTTCCGGGACAAGATAGGTATTTCAAAATACCTACCTCACTCCATCCGGATCCCTAACCGACTGTAGTATCCTTCCTACATGTGAGCCTAGAGCCCATAGGAAAAATGAAAAAGTTTTTCAATATATAGATAGCTGAGTATCAAGTGAGGCATATAATTCCCTTACTGAGCCGTGGTTTGCTCACCCCTTAATTTTAACATTTCAGGTTTTTGAAGACTGAGAGTCTGACACCTAAAGGATTTCGGCTGTGCATTTGGGGACGATGCGACAACTCGATTTATTTAATAAGGTATGATCATTTATTTTCTGTATTTAGACTTACCTACAGTACTACTTCATTATGAATTAAAATAGGGGATGTAATTCATATTATAATTTAATATGAAATTGGTTATATGTAAAAGTAAAGTATCGCAGATAGCCCAACCAAATAAGATGTATAGAATAAGGTGAAAAATAAGGTCACTGGTTGTGATAGATTTAATGGTATCAGAGCAGGGTTGGCCTGATGTTTGTTGATACTTTGGAAAGGAAATGTGTTGAAAATGTTAACATCCCCTGTAGTACTGTGTAGTCTAAATACATAGAGAAAATAAATGATTGTAAATTGAATTAAGTGTTTAGAAGGGGGTGAGAATTAAGAAATAAGGAATGCTAAAAAGGAAAATGACTCAGGAATGTTACCTAAAATGGTGATCTTATAATCTAAATGAAGGTCGGTTCGGTAAGGAACAGAAACGGACTCGGTGAGGGCCCCACCAGTACTTTTATGTCCGGATCGAACTGAGACCTGAAAGTGATGATATAAAGGAGGGAAATGAAATATCATTATTAAATAGACCTTAAGATCACCGATTGAAGGTATTTGGAGGAGAGAGAAAATTTTTGACAAAAAATAACCAAAATACCCCTGCCTCTGAAATTTTACCAGGAGTCAAATAAACCAACAGAAGTTCTGATTGATTTGGCAGAGAAATTGATGATGTAAAGCTACAGTTCATGCAAAATAATCCAATTATGGATCTTAATGAACTTTTTTGTCAAAATCGAAAAAGATTTTAAACTGCTGATAGTAGTATGAGAAAGGATACTATCAGCACTTAGATAAGAAGATCTTTGGTTAAATGTATATTGAGGATAAAGAAATAAATGTAGAAATGACGAAAATGCCCTTATGTTGGGCGATGTGCTGAATAGTGATGAAACCAAGTGATTTCAAATTCCTTGATGATAATGGAATTATTAATGGCATAGAGGATGTCATATGGATATATCGATCCCTATTACCGATTCCACTTACACTTCGATTATGGATGTGAATTACGAGTAACCTAGTGAACGGGCTAGGCCTCATGATGAAACCTCGATGGGTGACCCAGTGAAAGGGTTGGGCATTCTCAAAGAGGTTAGTACACATGTGTATAGGCGGACGGCGGACGGCGAACTGGCTGGGGCCTTATATGATGCGATCCAATAAGAGTGTATAGTGGAAGGTCATAAGATGATTGGCCTGGTTATTGACGGTAAGGGCCTGAATTATGAGGTACTGAATTGGATATTATTACGGGATCGTTGGATATTACAAAAAGTGAAATGAATATAGAAAATGACTGAGAAAGTGAATAGTCCAGATAATGAAATCCATAGTAGTACGGTTGATTGAGGTTCTATACATATATACTGTTTTTGAGGTATTAAATGAATAATTAATTATAGAACCGGAGCATTATGAGATATGCCTTGCAAATTGATGTACTGTATGGAGTACTGTAAATTGGAGAATATGCACAAGAATAGTAAAGTGATAAAAAAAGAAGATAATAGCTAACCTAAGTTATTCAGGACCCTTGAGACAGAACTGTGATGGGCGACCTGTAGTGGATCATATGTGTGAGATGCAGGAAAACTATGTTATCGCCGACTCACTAGTAAGGGTAAACCTGGGGCGACAGGATCGCCTAAGGGATGCTCGCCGACGGCCGATTCGAATTGGCGGGACTTTTACAATTAGCTCAGTGGCAACACGAGTGTAAGGAACTAGGTACGTAAGGGTGCCAGGGTTCGAACCTCGTGGATAGCCTACTCAAGGGAATTAAACCTGAGATCCTTAAATGAAAATGATTTTAAAATGAATTTCAATAATAAATCGGTTAGTTGTGAAAAGTATTAATCAAATAATTATACTGGATACAGCATATAATTAAAATGATCGATATGCTGTGAAATATGAGGAAATAAGTGAATCAGGGCGGAGCAGATGTTAAAATGATTTAAATATTAAATGTCTTTGCCTTGAGAATATACGGTGAAATGATAGGACACAAAGACGAATGTCCAAAATGACGAGAGATGAATGATTAAAGAAAGTATCGGATGTGATTTTTGATAAAATTCCAGAGCTATATAGATTGGAGAGATCGAGTTAACATTGACTCGATCGTGAATATGAAAGTTATTTCTAAGCTTATATCAGAGAATATAGAAGAAATCCAACAAACTTAAGAAAATAATTTTGAAAATATTGTGGATAATGAAATTCACATGTATAGATGAAATTGATGGAAATACGGATGATGTTAATGTTGGATTATGCCCTTAGAACCATTCATTAGATTATTGACTTTGGCATTTTTTTATGTATCATGACATTTTATTTATTATAGTTCATTATTATATTTGTCTTATAACTGCGTAATGTAATCTTATATGATAATGTCCTTAGAATAGTAATAACACACTATTCTTAAAATATCCCTAGTCAAGTATTATTGTGAACAAGGATAACAATGATACGATAAAACTAGTATGTGGTCGACTGATGACCATTGTCATGGATATAGGATATCAAGTCATCACATAGGTACATGTTAGAGAACTATGTACTGGATCGACCCTCCATGAGAACGCTACATGGATTATTATATGAGTGTCATAAGCGATTCTCATAGTGATGATGGTGTATGTGATCCTTTGACTTGAGATCATCAGAGATCCCAACATAGAGAATTGCATACTTTAATGCTACTAGATGTCATTCGTAACAGGATGGATTATAAAGGTAGTAATTGGGTATGCCTTGATTTATGTAGAGGGATGTTAAGTGATCAAGATAGGATTTATCCCTCTTATATAACAAGAGTGATGTCTTGGGCCCTTTGATAGAGTGAGACTAAGAAATGCATGGCCGTGCTCGAATAAGTCAATATGAGATATTGATTTTATTTGTTTAATTAGTCTACTCAGGAATCAAGAAACGCTGATTAGACTATACAAGTGTGACACATTCCATGACTTGTATCTAATCAAGACATCAAAGGATAAAGGGGTTAGACTACATGGTAACATCTATCACGAGTAAGGTTATGTCGAGTCATTGACATTCTCGTTACATGGGTAGCAATGATGTGTTGCTAGATACCGCTCATTGCCTGTGACAATTTTGTCATTGCCATTGTTTTGAGAACCTATTGGGTCGCACACTTAGAACGGATCAATGAGGAGCTTAATTAATCCTATTCTGAATTAGATTAAGGATATAACTAATCTTATTCTGAATTGGATTAAGGATATAACTAATCCTATTCTAAGTAGGATTAGAGTTCTATTTGACAGTAAATTTTAGGGTAAAATTTACTTCCTATAAAAGGATGTTTTGTGTTTTCTAAAATAGAGCCGCACAATTAAAACAAAAAGAGAAATCTGTTCTCTGTGGTTTTAGAGCTTCTTTCAAACAAAACAAAATATTCTTTTAATCGAAGTTTTGATAGAGTGAGACTAAGAAATGCATGGCCGTGCTCGAATAAGTCAATATGAGATATTGATTTTATTTGATTAATTAGTCTACTCAGGAATCAAGGAACACTGATTAGACTATACAAGTGTGACACATTCCATGGCTTGTGTCTAATCAAGACATCAAAGGATAAAGGGATTAGACTACATGATAACATCTATCACGAGTAAGGTTATGTCGAGTCATTGACATTCTCGTTACATGGGTAGCAATGATGTGTTGCTAGATACCGCTTATTGCCTGTGACAATTTTGTCATTGCCATTGTTTTGAGAACCTATTGGGTCGCACACTTAGAACGGATCAATGAGGAGCTTAATTAATCCTATTCTGGATTAGATTAAGGATATAACTAATCCTATTCTGAATTGGATTAAGGATATAACTAATCCTATTCTAAGTAGGATTAGAGTTCTGTTTGACAGTAAATTTTAGGGTAAAATTTACTTCTTATAAAAGGATGTTTTGTGTTTTCTAAAATAGAGCCGCACAATTAAAACAAAAACAGAAACCTGTTCTCTGTGGTTTTAGAGCTTCTTTCAAACAAAACAAAATATTCTTTTAATCGAAGCTAGCAATTCGATTAAATAAAAAAAATAACGCTCTTTAAGGCTTCTAATCGTGAGACGTTCAAGAGTCGTGAGATCCGTTCGTGTGGATACCATAGAGGCAAGAACGAAAAGTTGTTGCTTGTGACTCGACCAATGACAGAAAATCAGAGAAAACGTTAGGTAAAATCTCGAAACCCTAATCAGGCAACTCTCCGAATCGATCCTGGTGGAGGCCGAATGATTTAAATTTCGCTGCGTGTTTGTTTCGGTTTCCTTCAGTTAATGAGATGATGAAGTATAATTGGATATTAAATCCCTATTATGCAATATAGTTCTTATTAAGAACAAATAATTATCCATATAGAAGTGATGTCTTATTTGATTTAATCGGAGATGTATAAAGAGTTTATAAGACCAATCTCTGTACAAGGCATCACTAAATGAAAAGTTGGAAATTGATAGTCATAAGATGATAATGATTAGAACTTAATGAAATTTTTACGAGTTTCTATTGAGGTTTATAAGGTTAATGAAATACCTTATGATGTATATGAGCCTAATAAATGAGGCATCCATATAAGGATAAGTAATGATATACTGATGCAGTCTAAAGTACAAATGGAAAAATGGAAAAATGAGCAGCATAGTGGTATAACCCCGCAGACTCTTAAAGACAGTAAATTATATGTTAAGTATGGCAAATAGAAGATTTAGTTAGATAGTATCTCTTTCTAAGATATATGATCTCGAATGACAGAGTGATGTGGATCTGTCTATGATGAAGAGATAATGATTGAGATACGAAATGTACTGGGTCTAGCTAAATATTATTGCCAGATTATGGAAGAGTTATCGGGTTAGCTGCTCTACAGATAAGACTTAAATTAAATAAGTTTAAGTTAGTGGATGAATAAATGTAAATATGATATGTAAAAGGTTAAAGGAGTTAATAACGGAATACTTTACCACTGATGAAAGGTGACCAGAACGATGATGAACGAAAAGAAGAATATGAAATAAGAGGATAAGTACATGATGAAGAGGGAACACGAATAGGAAGTAGTTCCCAATTTTAAAACTAAAAGTGATTTTGTGGTTATCACATGATTATGGTTAAATGTAAGATCGAGCCAAACTCGATAGAGGAAAAGTAATTATACTCAAAGAAGTAAAGAAGTGATTTATATTTTACTGCCAGTTATGTAAATGGAACGAAAAAGATATATATATACCACCTCGAAATGATGGAAATGGTGGAATTATATGGATAATGTGGTGATTAAATGGATAATTTGAAGATTTAAATCATCGAATGATCATACCATATGAAAAGATGATATGGAGAGAAAATGATTGTCTCCTGATTCTATTATGGTAAAAGAGGGTAAATTGTGATAACCGTAAATTTTCCAATTATTGGAAATTATAAATATTGGAAATAAATAAAATTATGAGAACGGGATATTGGTGAAAATCCCGAGAATCGAGAAAGGAATGGATAGTGGAAATTCCGAGGATTGAGGAAGTGATGAAATTGGAAATTTAAGTGAAGGAAATTTAAATCGGAAAAATAAGATGAGATATTATGGAAAATAATGAAAGAAGGAAATTTAATTTGGATAATGGAAATCCAAATTAAATAAGAAAATGAGAAGAAAATATATATATTGTACATACAATATATATTGTATTATTTCATTTATATAAATATATATATGTTATGTAATTTAAATTCAACATATATATATATACTAAATATGTATTTTGTTAATACATGAAATATATATACACATTTATATATATATATATAATATCTATAGTGCTATAATATATATAATAATATTATTATATGTATTTTGTATATATATAATATATATATGTGTGTGTATATAATTAAATGAAATAAAATTAAATAAAAAAAAAAAAAGGAAACAGAAAGGAAAATAGGAGGAGGAATCGGGGAAGGATCCCGACCCTCCCAGCCAGACCCGTCGGTGGCGGAGCTGCCACCGCCGGCGAGGGAAAAGAGAGAGGGAAAAGGGAAGAGACGGCGCCGGCTAGAGAGGAGAAGACGACCGGCGACGGAAACGGAAGGGACCAGAAGCGGAAACAGGGGCGGAAGCCGATGAAACCGGAAGAGGAAAGGAAAACCAGATCTGGCGGTGCCGGCCAAATCGGTCGTCGCCACTACCACCGAAGCATCGCCGGAGGGAGAGGAAGACGATGGAGGCCACGGTTCAGGCAGAGAACGGCGGAGGAAGGCCGACGGAGGAGGAGTAGTGACCGAACCAAAACCGAGTAGATCCGCCGCCGTGCCATCGATTCGTGACGAACGGAGGCCAGATCCGGCTTCACTGTGGTGCCGGCCAGCTGCTGAGCCCCTGAGCCGCCGGAGAACCGGCCGCCGGCGAGGAACCGGCAAGGAAGGAGGCAAACCGGTCCGGCGAGAAAAGAAAGAAAAGGAAAAAGAAAAAGAAAAAGGAAAGAAAAAGGAAAAAGAAAAAGAAAAGAAAAGAAAAGAGAAAAAGAAAGAAGGAAGAAAAAGAAGGAAGAAAAAGGGAAAAGGAATTCCGGGAGATCCCGAGAATTACGGGAATCGGTAAGAAATCCCGAAAAGTATTAAATTATTTAAATAATTTATTTATTTAAATAATTATGGAAAAATTCTAAATTTTAGAATTTAATTTCCAGAAAATATCCTCGACAACCGAGCCGATGGAATCGGGCGAGGTGAACACGGGCGCGACCTTCGAGAGGTAGTCGCCGACCCGAAACAGGTAAGGGAGACATGTGCCGCCTGTAAGGATATTCGGCCACATGTTTTAAATTATGCATTTAAATTATAAATGCAATTTATATTGATTAGTATTGAAATTTGTGGTGATTTATCGGTTTCAAATTGTGGTGAAATACTGGTTGAAAAATATAAAATGTATTTTCGTGCAGGAGGCTAGCCAAATCGGCAGTCGTTATACTGCCGAAAAATTATCAAATAATTACTGAAATTTACCGAAAATCACCGAAAATCATAATAAATGATTTGATTTCACGTGAAATGATTTTCAAGTACGAAAATCGAGAAATTAAGTAAATTTCATAAAATATGAATATAACGATATTTGATTTTTAAAATATTCATGTTTTCGAGAATGGTAAAAAGGAAATCACCGAAAATTTACCCTGTAGGTGATATTTCACGTGAAACGAGATGGAAATGAAAAAGAGACTGAAGTGAATATTTTTATAAATATTCTTAAATATTCACTTGATTTCATATAAAACCTTTATGGTTTTAATTATGGAAATAATTAATTATGAAAATTCCATAAAGGTTAAGAAATGAAGAAAAAACTATGATTTCGAGACTAGAGGTCTCTACACGTGTTTTTAAAAGAAAACATGGTGATGGGAATTTAAAGTTAGAAAATAAATAATTTATTTTCATAAATTATAAAAATGATTTGTTTGAAATTCCGATAATTATAAAACCATGTTTTCGATTGAATGCACGGAAAAGTGTGCATATGTGTTTTACGGTGGAAAAAGGACAGTTTTGCCCTTCTATATTTTCAGTAATGATTTATAAACTGTTTTCACCGTATGGAAAATATGATTTATACCTTTATGAAGTATTTTGAGAAATGTTATTTTAATTTAATTATTTCATAAAGGTGATGATTTATTACATGTGAGCCTTATGGATATTTGTGAAATGTTTTAATTTACTGTATTTAAAATCCATAAAGGCTATGGTACGGTTACACTATTTTGAGACTTAGGCCCCGAGCTTCATGCATCACATATACTGTTACTGTCACGTGGCTGATTGACCAGCTAGTCATCAGCGTCCCGGATTGTCGCCTAGCAAGCGTACACCGAGGACATTATAGATCATGGCCATAGATCTCATTACTGTTACTGTGTCCCTTAGTGGACGATGATAGCATGATTTACTTGTAGGGTGTTGCCTAGTCTCACTTACTGCTTATCACTTACTGTTTACTGTTTACTGTTTACTGTATTGTTTTACTGTACTGAACCACTGTTCACTATTTTTACTGTTTATTGATGAAAGACCGTACCAAAACATTGTGTTACTGAACTGTACTATTTATTGAAATGGTAGCCATTGATTACTATTTTACTGAACTGAAAGCTACCATTTACTGTTTACTGAACTGAAAGCTACCTTATACTGATTTCTGAATTTGTAGCTACTATTTACTGTCTACTGATTGAACCGTATCGAGTTACTGTTTTACTGAATATACTGTTTTACTAAACTGTACGATACGGTTACTGACTTGAAAAGAGAAATAAATGTTTATTCTAAAAGAATAACATAAGAATTATTTCTAAGATAGAAATAATCGAAGAAGTAATTATCCAATGATTGGATATTTACAAATCACTGTATTATATTGTTTTTACTGTACCGAAGAGAAGAGAAGTAAACCACTATTTTTACTACTGAACTGTTATGTGCTTTAAAGTATATTGAAGTGAAAAGAAATAAGTGGTTTACTTTGTGGAAAAGCGAAAATTATATCGTTTTGAAAACAACGGAATCGATATTCTCTACAGTTGCTTCTAGGTTCCGGAACAAGTATGGTATTCTAAAATACCTATCTTATTCTATCTGGATCCCTAGCCGACTGTAGTATCCTTCCTACATGAGAGCCTAGAGCCAGTTAGGAAGATTTTAAAGAAAATGAAAAAAATTTATTTTCAGCATATAGATAGTTGAATATCAAGTGTGACATATAACTCTCTTACTGAGCCGTGGTTTGCTCACCCCTTAATTTTAACATTTCAGGTTTTGATGGTGGTGAGATCCAATATTTGTGGATTACGGCTGCACATAATGGACAATGTGACAGACCGACTGATTTATATGAGGTACGATCATTTATTTTCTGTATTTAGACATGTATGCAGTACTACTTGCTTATTAAGTAAGATAGGGGATGTATATAATATAAATAATATTTTATGAAATTGTTTAACATAAGAAATAAAGTGAAGTATCACAGACAGCCCAACCGGATAAATTGTGTAAAATAAGAAGAAAAATGTGGTAACGGGTCGTTACAGATTTAATGGTATCAGAGCATGGTTGGCCTGATGTCTGTGAATACTTTTGGAAGAAAAAATGTTAAACATCCCCGGTAGTACTGTATCGTCTGAATACATAGAGAAAATAAATGATTGTAAATTGAGTAAAATGAATTAAAGGGAGTGAGAAAGTATAAATTGAGAATGTTAAAGAAATAATAGGCTCAGAAATTACCAGAAGATTGGTGATTCTTTTAATCTAAATGAAGGCCTGTTCGGTAAGGAATCGAAAGGACTCGGTGAAGGGCCCCACCAGTACTTTTCGGTCCGGATCGAACTGAGACCTGAAAGTGATGATATAAAGGAGGAGAATGCAATATCATCATTAAATAGACTTTAAGATTACTGATTGAGGGTAATTTGAAGAGAGAGAAAATTTTTGGCAAAAAATGACCAAAATACCCCTGACTCTAAAATTTTACCGGGAGTCAGAATAGACCAATAGAGGTTGGAATTGATTGATTTGACAGAGAAATTAATGATATAAAGCTGAATTACAAGTAAAATAATCCAATTGTGGATCTTAGTAGATTTCTCTGTCGAAATCGAGTGAGATCTAAATTGCTGATATAAGTTTCAGAAAGGATACTATCAGCACATAAATGATCAGATCATTGATTTAAATGTATACTGAGGAGAAAGAAATAAATGTCAAAATGACGAAAATGCCCCTATGTTGGGCGATGTTTCAAATAGTGATAAAATCAAGTTAATCTTGAATCCATTGATAGTAATGGAGTTATAAATGGCATAGAGGATGTCATATGACTATAGCGATCCCTATTACTGATTCCACTGACACTTAGATTATGGACGCGAGTGGTGAGTGACCTAGTGAACGGGCTGGGCCTCACGATTGATCCTTGAGGGGGCTAGTGTGCTCGCCAAAAGAGGACGGTATAGATATGTATAGGCGAACGGCGGACGGGCCGGGGCCTTACATGATGCGATCCATAGAAGTGTAGTGGAATGTTGCAAAATGATTGGCCCGGTTATTGATTGTAAGGGCCTGGATTAAGAGTGTATTGAACGGGATCGTTGAATGCTATGAAAAGTGAAATGATTACAGGAATTGACTGATGAAGTGAATAACTGTAATAAATTGGTTAGCTGTAACATGTGTTGATAACTGTTATGCTTAATACAGCTTACTATAATGAGGTATGTAAGGCTGTAAAGTATGAGTGAACAATGAAATCAAGGTAGAGTGTGTGTCAAGATGATTTGAATAGTAAATGTCTCTGCCTTGAGAATACACAGTGAAAATGACAGGGCATAAGGATGAGATGTCCGAAATGATAAGAAATATGTGATTAAAGAAGTATCGGATTTGATCTCTGATAGAACTTCCAGAGTTATATAAATTGGAGGAATCGAGATAACATTGACTCGATTTTGAATATGAAACCTGATTCTAAGCTTATATCGGAGAACTTAAGAAAATCTGAAAGCTTAAGGAATCTACTCTGGAAAATGAAATTAAGGAAGTTGGCTGCATAAGTGTAAAAGAGAGCAGCACAAATGATTTTAATAAGTAGATGAATCGATATGATATAGTAAATGGTTACTATGTAATAAAGTTCTTATAAAGAACAAGTATTCATCTACATGATGAAATGGACGCTTTATGGATTTGATTTAATAAACATGAGGAGTTAATAAGACTAGCCTCAGTATAAAGTGTCCTTAGATAAAAGATTGGAGACTGATGTCCATAAGATGATTAGAACTCGGAGTGAATTTTACGAGTCCCTATTGAGATTACGAGGTTAACGATTTGCCTTGTGAGGTATATAAGCCTAAGGAAAGAGGCATCCATACATGAGTAAATTGATGAAATACTGATAGAGTTTAAAGTACAAATGGAAAATGAGCAGCATTGTGGTATGACTCTTAAACTCTTAAAGACTGTGGAATTATGTAAAGATTGGCAATTAAGAGGTTTGGCTAGACAGTGTCTCTTTCTGAGATATATAATCTCGAAATGACAAAATGACAGTGAATCTGTCTATGATAGAGAGGTAATAATTGATATACGAAAGTAATGAGTCTAGCTAGATACTACTGCCAGTTTATAAAAGAGTGATGAGACTAGCTGCTCTACTAATGTGATGTAATTAAAGAAAGAAGTTAAAGTCGGTAAATGAATAAGTGTAGAGAAAAGATGATATGCAAGATTTTAAAAGATCTTAGCAGTATAGTACCATACCAATCGAGAAAGCCGACTAAAAGAATGAAAGTGGAATAAGGAAATAAATTGCATGATGAGAAGGGAACATCAATATGAAATAGTTCCCGAAGGTAAGACTGAAAGTGATTTGTATTGGTTATCACATAAATGTGACAAGTGAAATTAATGATACTCCAAGGAGTAAGATAAATGACAAGTATTATTTACTGCCAGTATATAAATGAAAAAATGATCATACATATAACCATCGTAACATGATAGAAACGGTGGAAGTATATAGATGATGTGGTGATTAAATACATAAATTGAGGATTCAATTGTGGAATCTAAATTATGAAAAGAAATTTAAAGACCATACTACATGAAGAGAATATGATTGTCTCATGATCTATGACTGTAAGAGATGATCAATAGTAAAGTCTGCAATGAGATGCAGCCTTAGTAGAATAAATGTGTGAATATGAATACTGTGAATAATAAAGAGTCCAAAAGAGATATGATGATATGGAAGTAATTAAAGACTGATGATCTAAATAGAATCACTTTCCATTATCAGAATTCTAGATTCTCTAGTGCCTTAGTCGAAGTATAAATGTTAAAGGATGTGAATGTGTATGTACAGTTCCAGTGAGCCTTACATGTGATGGGAATCTCTGAGTTGCCATAGGCTAATGAGAAATAGCAAAAGGCTTTGAGATTCCAAATGTATTGATAGCACCACTCCATACTGATATATATATGAGCGTGAGATGTAAACGCTCCATGATACTGAGAGTGTGTGTGCATGAGATGTGAAAGCTACTGGGACACTTACATATAACTGACTGACATGTGTAATTGATAGTTTTAAATTATATCGACTTGGCACTAAGTGAGAAAAATGGATGATGAACAGCATAGATCAGCTGTGACATGAAAAATACTGTGCATGGACTCCTATGTGAAAAGAGTGGAAATGAATAACTCTCGATTTGAGAAATAAACTCACGGGAGTATAAATATATGATGAAAGACAACATGTAGTGGTCTAAAGTATTTTTGATGTTGAAAGTATGCTGGCAGTAATTATGTAAAAGTTGACCTAGAGGTCAGAAGTCGTAAGTA
Organism: Heritiera fomes; assembly: GCA_032173925.1. Lineage (NCBI taxonomy): Eukaryota > Viridiplantae > Streptophyta > Magnoliopsida > Malvales > Malvaceae > Heritiera > Heritiera fomes. The sequence continues at coordinate 31,037,223 of JAPDPM010000001.1, forward strand.
TACGGCATATACCACCTTTGGACTTAAGTTAAATTCGGAGGACCGAATTTCTTAAGGTGGGGAGAATGTGATAACCGTAAATTTTCCAATTATTGGAAATTATAAATATTGGAAATAAATAAAATTATGAGAACGGGATATTGGTGAAAATCCCGAGAATCGAGAAAGGAATGGATAGTGGAAATTCCGAGGATTGAGGAAGTGATGAAATTGGAAATTTAAGTGAAGGAAATTTAAATCGGAAAAATAAGATGAGATATTATGGAAAATAATGAAAGAAGGAAATTTAATTTGGATAATGGAAATCCAAATTAAATAAGAAAATGAGAAGAAAATATATATATTGTACATACAATATATATTGTATTATTTCATTTATATAAATATATATATGTTATGTAATTTAAATTCAACATATATATATATACTAAATATGTATTTTGTTAATACATGAAATATATATACACATTTATATATATATATATAATATCTATAGTGCTATAATATATATAATAATATTATTATATGTATTTTGTATATATATAATATATATATGTGTGTGTATATAATTAAATGAAATAAAATTAAATAAAAAAAAAAGGAAACAGAAAGGAAAATAGGAGGAGGAATCGGGGAAGGATCCCGACCCTCCCAGCCAGACCCGTCGGTGGCGGAGCTGCCACCGCCGGCGAGGGAAAAGAGAGAGGGAAAAGGGAAGAGACGGCGCCGGCTAGAGAGGAGAAGACGACCGGCGACGGAAACGGAAGGGACCAGAAGCGGAAACAGGGGCGGAAGCCGACGAAACCGGAAGAGGAAAGGAAAACCAGATCTGGCGGTGCCGGCCAAATCGGTCGTCGCCACTACCACCGAAGCATCGCCGGAGGGAGAGGAAGACGATGGAGGCCACGGTTCAGGCAGAGAACGGCGGAGGAAGGCCGACGGAGGAGGAGTAGTGACCGAACCAAAACCGAGTAGATCCGCCGCCGTGCCATCGATTCGTGACGAACGGAGGCCAGATCCGGCTTCACTGTGGTGCCGGCCAGCTGCTGAGCCCCTGAGCCGCCGGAGAACCGGCCGCCGGCGAGGAACCGGCAAGGAAGGAGGCAAACCGGTCCGGCGAGAAAAGAAAGAAAAGGAAAAAGAAAAAGAAAAAGGAAAGAAAAAGGAAAAAGAAAAAGAAAAGAAAAGAAAAGAGAAAAAGAAAGAAGGAAGAAAAAGAAGGAAGAAAAAGGGAAAAGGAATTCCGGGAGATCCCGAGAATTACGGGAATCGGTAAGAAATCCCGAAAAGTATTAAATTATTTAAATAATTTATTTATTTAAATAATTATGGAAAAATTCTAAATTTTAGAATTTAATTTCCAGAAAATATCCTCGACAACCGAGCCGATGGAATCGGGCGAGGTGAACACGGGCGCGACCTTCGAGAGGTAGTCGCCGACCCGAAACAGGTAAGGGAGACATGTGCCGCCTGTAAGGATATTCGGCCACATGTTTTAAATTATGCATTTAAATTATAAATGCAATTTATATTGATTAGTATTGAAATTTGTGGTGATTTATCGGTTTCAAATTGTGGTGAAATACTGGTTGAAAAATATAAAATGTATTTTCGTGCAGGAGGCTAGCCAAATCGGCAGTCGTTATACTGCCGAAAAATTATCAAATAATTACTGAAATTTACCGAAAATCACCGAAAATCATAATAAATGATTTGATTTCACGTGAAATGATTTTCAAGTACGAAAATCGAGAAATTAAGTAAATTTCATAAAATATGAATATAACGATATTTGATTTTTAAAATATTCATGTTTTCGAGAATGGTAAAAAGGAAATCACCGAAAATTTACCCTGTAGGTGATATTTCACGTGAAACGAGATGGAAATGAAAAAGAGACTGAAGTGAATATTTTTATAAATATTCTTAAATATTCACTTGATTTCATATAAAACCTTTATGGTTTTAATTATGGAAATAATTAATTATGAAAATTCCATAAAGGTTAAGAAATGAAGAAAAAACTATGATTTCGAGACTAGAGGTCTCTACACGTGTTTTTAAAAGAAAACATGGTGATGGGAATTTAAAGTTAGAAAATAAATAATTTATTTTCATAAATTATAAAAATGATTTGTTTGAAATTCCGATAATTATAAAACCATGTTTTCGATTGAATGCACGGAAAAGTGTGCATATGTGTTTTACGGTGGAAAAAGGACAGTTTTGCCCTTCTATATTTTCAGTAATGATTTATAAACTGTTTTCACCGTATGGAAAATATGATTTATACCTTTATGAAGTATTTTGAGAAATGTTATTTTAATTTAATTATTTCATAAAGGTGATGATTTATTACATGTGAGCCTTATGGATATTTGTGAAATGTTTTAATTTACTGTATTTAAAATCCATAAAGGCTATGGTACGGTTACACTATTTTGAGACTTAGGCCCCGAGCTTCATGCATCACATATACTGTTACTGTCACGTGGCTGATTGACCAGCTAGTCATCAGCGTCCCGGATTGTCGCCTAGCAAGCGTACACCGAGGACATTATAGATCATGGCCATAGATCTCATTACTGTTACTGTGTCCCTTAGTGGACGATGATAGCATGATTTACTTGTAGGGTGTTGCCTAGTCTCACTTACTGCTTATCACTTACTGTTTACTGTTTACTGTTTACTGTATTGTTTTACTGTACTGAACCACTGTTCACTATTTTTACTGTTTATTGATGAAAGACCGTACCAAAACATTGTGTTACTGAACTGTACTATTTATTGAAATGGTAGCCATTGATTACTATTTTACTGAACTGAAAGCTACCATTTACTGTTTACTGAACTGAAAGCTACCTTATACTGATTTCTGAATTTGTAGCTACTATTTACTGTCTACTGATTGAACCGTATCGAGTTACTGTTTTACTGAATATACTGTTTTACTAAACTGTACGATACGGTTACTGACTTGAAAAGAGAAATAAATGTTTATTCTAAAAGAATAACATAAGAATTATTTCTAAGATAGAAATAATCGAAGAAGTAATTATCCAATGATTGGATATTTACAAATCACTGTATTATATTGTTTTTACTGTACCGAAGAGAAGAGAAGTAAACCACTATTTTTACTACTGAACTGTTATGTGCTTTAAAGTATATTGAAGTGAAAAGAAATAAGTGGTTTACTTTGTGGAAAAGCGAAAATTATATCGTTTTGAAAACAACGGAATCGATATTCTCTACAGTTGCTTCTAGGTTCCGGAACAAGTATGGTATTCTAAAATACCTATCTTATTCTATCTGGATCCCTAGCCGACTGTAGTATCCTTCCTACATGAGAGCCTAGAGCCAGTTAGGAAGATTTTAAAGAAAATGAAAAAAATTTATTTTCAGCATATAGATAGTTGAATATCAAGTGTGACATATAACTCTCTTACTGAGCCGTGGTTTGCTCACCCCTTAATTTTAACATTTCAGGTTTTGATGGTGGTGAGATCCAATATTTGTGGATTACGGCTGCACATAATGGACAATGTGACAGACCGACTGATTTATATGAGGTACGATCATTTATTTTCTGTATTTAGACATGTATGCAGTACTACTTGCTTATTAAGTAAGATAGGGGATGTATATAATATAAATAATATTTTATGAAATTGTTTAACATAAGAAATAAAGTGAAGTATCACAGACAGCCCAACCGGATAAATTGTGTAAAATAAGAAGAAAAATGTGGTAACGGGTCGTTACATAAATAGTAAAGTTTGCAAATGAACTGCAGCAATTGATGAAATAAATATGAAAAAAGTATTGGAGATAATAATGAAGAATCTAAAAAAGATATGATAATATGGAAGTGATTATAGACTGATATTCTAATGAAATCACTTCTCCATTATCAAACTCTTAAATTCTTTAGTGCCATAGTCGAAATATGATTATAAAATGATGAGAATGTATGTGAAGTTCCAGTGAGCTTTATATGTGATAGGAATCTCTGAGTAGCTATATGTTTATGGGAGATAGCAAAAGGCTTTGAGATTCCAAATTTATTGACAGCATCGCTCCGTACTGATGTAAATATCTGAGCGTAGAATGAAAACGCTCAAAGATATGTTGAGAGAGCGGATGCACGGGATGTGAAAGCTACTGGGACAATTACATACTATTGATTTAAAACGTGTAAATGATAGTTATCAAACTATATCGACTTGGCACTAATTAAGAAAACAGATGATGAATCATATGGGATATGAAAAGGAGTGGAAAGGGATAACTCCCAATTGATAAGAAATTTAAGGGAGTATAAGTATATGATGAGAAATGATATATAGAGGTATAAAAGGCGATTATGATCTTAAAGGTATACTGGCAGTATAATATGGAAGATGATCAAAAGGTCAAAAATGATAAGTATACAAGACGATACCACCTTTAAATTAAGTTAAATTCGAAGGACCAAATTTCTTAAGGTGGGGAGAATGTGATAACCATAAATTTTTCATTTATTGGAAATTATTAATATTGAAAATTAATATTTAAGAAAATAGATAAGTTGAAATAAATAAATCGAATGATAAGATTGGAATATTAGTGGAAATTCTAAAAATTGAGGAATTTAAATTTGGATAAATTGGAAATAAGGATGAGGTTGAAATTATGGAAAATAATAAAGAGAGGAAATTTAATTTGGATAAATTGAAATCCAAATTGAATAGGAAATGAAAAGGAGAAAATAATTGGATATTAAGAAATCCAAATAAAATGAAATAAAATGCATATATTATATATTTATATAATTAGATTATATAAATATATTTTGATATGTTTTTATATAAATACATATGTATATATGAAATATAATATATATATATATTATAAAATGATATATATACTATTTTATATTAAATAAATACATATGTATATTATTATAATACATTTTTGTATATAAATATATATATGAAATATATATATAGTTATATATATAGTATTTGATTTTAAATGTATAGATATATATGGTATTATATGAAATATATATATCTCATAAAATAATTATATATAATTATATAAATATAATTATATATATTATTTATAAAAAAAAAGAGAAAGAAAAAGAAATTAAGACAGAAACGGGATCGGGACCCTGTTTCTATCTCAAAACAAAGGAAACAGAGGAGAGGAACCTGGAAAGCCTGCCGACGCCGGACGACCAAAGGAAGAAGAAGAAGACGTCGCCGGCGAGAGGAAGAAGAGGAAGAGGCGACCGGCGATGGGAAAGGACGGAAAGAAGAAGCGAAACGCGGTGAAACAGAAGGGAAAACTGGCGGAGAAAACCAAAAGAGAGGAAGAAGAGAAATCGGCGGTGCCGGTCGATTTGGTCGCCACCACCCCACTTGAACCTCGGCGGAGGTGAGAGGAAGGAAAAAGGAGCCACTGGTGAGGCCAACGACAGCGGAGGAAGGCCAACGAAGGAGGAGAAGAAACCGGGCAAAATCGAGTAGATCCGCCGTTGTGTCGCCGATCCAGGCCTAGCTGAGGCCACCGGCAACTTCGTCTCAACACCGGCCAACTGAAGAACGCCTGAACTGCCGGAGAACTGGCCGTCGACGAAGAATCGACGAGGAAGAAGGTTGAACCGGCTGACTGGAAATAGGAAAAGAAAAAGGAAAGAAAAAGAAAAAGAAAAAGAAAAAGAAAAGAAAGAGAAAGGAAAGAAAAGAGAAAAAAGGAAGAAAAAGAGGAAAAGAAGAAAATGAGAGGAAAACGGAGAATTTTGAAAATTACGGGAAATCTCGAGAATTCGAAAAACCCGAGAATTACAGGAATCGGTAAGAAATCCCGAAAAGTGATAAATTATTTAAATAATTTATTTATTTAAATAATTATGGAAAAATTCTAAATTTTAGAATTTAATATCTAGAAAATTCCCTCGATGACCGAGCCAATGGAATCGGACGAGGTGAACACGGGCGCGAACTTCGAGAGTCAGTCGCCGACCCGAAACAGGTAAGGGATGCATGTGCAGACTGTAAGGATATTCAATCTGCATGATTTTAATTATGAAATATTTTATGAAAATATTTATGAAAATATTGCGATGAATGATTGGTTGGAAAATTGTGGTGAAGTACCGGCTGGAATTATAAACTGTATTTTTTGTGCAGGAGGCTAGCCAATCGGCAGCCGTTATACTACCGAAAAATTATCGAAAATTATTGAAAATTTCTAGAAAATTTCATAAAATCATAATAAATGATTTTATTACACAAGAATTGATTTTCAACCACGAAAATCGAGAAAATGAATATTTTTCATAAAAACATGAATAAAATGAAAGTGATTTTAAAATATTCATGTTTTCGAAAATGGTGATAATGAAATCACCGAAAATTCTCCTACTATGTAAATTACACGTAATTTGAGATGAAAAATGAAAAGAAATAAAGTGAATATTTATATATATATATATATATATTTCTTAAATATTCACTAAATGATTTTATAACCTTTATGGTTTTAATTATGAAATTATTATTTTTTATAAATTCCATAAAGGTTTTCTGATGATGAAAAATACGGTTTTGAGACTAGATGGCAACCTTATCATGCTGATATGTGATATGTGATATGAGACATGTGATATGTAATATGTGATATGTGATATGTGATATGTGATATGTAGTCCCGGCCGACACCTGATCAGTGATCCGTCGAGGACAATTATAGACTATGGCCATAGATCTGACATGATTATTTTATATCTTGCGGGGTCTATAGCATGATATGAGTAACGACCCAGTGGACGGGCTGGGCGTGTGTGCCTAAGTCTCCATATATGAAAAATGTTTTATATGATATGTGATACGTGAAATGAAAATGTTTTATATGATATGTGATATGTTAAATGAAAGTGATTTACAGCATTTTACAAAATGCTTATTTCAGTACTGATTGTAGTACTACGAGATGATTTTCATATGATATGTGATATGAACATGTAATATGTTTTCAAAAGGAAGAAGAGTTTATAAGTCTAGTATTCTTACTCTGATTTGAAATTGAATATTAGACTATATGTGATATGAATATGTGATATGTTTTCCAGAAATAAAAGAGGAGGAAAAATAAATCTAATATTCTTATTTTGAAATCTAAATTGAATATTAGATTTAAATGATATATATATATGTTATACGAAAATGATTTAACAGCTGATTTTGCGATTTAAAGTACTGTACTAATTATGGTTGTACAATAAAACATGAAATGAGTTTTAAATGAGAATGAGGAGAATTTAACTAATATTCTTTTCAAAGAATATATGAATATTAGTTACTTTATTTAAATGCTTTATTTTATAAAAGCATTATTTTGAAAAGAATATGAGAATGTTATGGAATAAAAAGGTAAAAGGGATTTAAATTCCGAACGAAAAAAAAATTACTCTCTATAGTTGCTTCTAGGTTTCGGGACAAAATAGGTATTTCAAAATACCTACCTTACTCCATCCGGATCCCTAGCCGACTGTAGTATCCTTCCTACGTGTGAGCCTAAAGCCCATAGGAAAAATGAAAAAGTTTTTTAGTATATAGATAGCTGAGTATCAAGTGAGGCATATAATTCCCTTACTGAGCCGTGGTTTGCTCACCCCTTAATTTTAACATTTCAGGTTTTTGAAGACTGAGAGTCTAACACCTAAAGGATTTCGACTGTGCATTTGGGGACGATGTGACAGCTCAATTTATTTAATAAGGTATGATCATTTATTTTCTGTATTTAGACTTACCTACAGTATTACTTCATTATGAATTAAGATAGGGGATGTAATTCATATTATAATTTAATATGAAATTGGTTATATGTAAAAGTAAAGTAAAGTATCGCAGACAGCCCAACCAAATAAGATACATAGAATAAGGTGAAAAATAGGGTCACGGGTTGTGACAATGATAAACAGTAAAGTCTGCAATGAGATGCAGCCTTGATAGAATAAATATGAACATGAATATTGTGGACAATAGAGAATCCAAAAGAGATATAATGACATGGAAGTGATGAAAGATTGAAGATCTAAATAGAATCACTTTTCATTATCGGAATCCTAGATTCTGTAGTGCCTTAGTCGCAATATGAGTGAGAAACAGTGGAAATGTATATGTACAGTTCCAGTGGGCATTACATGTGATGGGAGTTTCTGAGATGCCATATGCTTAATGAGATATTGCAAAAGGCTTTGAGATCACAAGTGTTTTGATAGCATCGCTTCGTACTGATGTAAATATCTTAGCGTAATATTGAAACGCTTGAAGATACATTGAGAGAGCAGATGCATGAGATGTGAAAGCTACTAGGACAATTACATACAACTGATTGACATGTGTAACTGATAGTTTTAAACTATATCGATGTGGCACTAAGTGAGAAAAATGGATGATGAATAGCATAAATCAGCTGTGATATAAAATAATGGTGTGAATGGACTTTTATGTGAAAAGAGTGGAAATGAATAACTTCCGAATTGATAAATGAACTTACAGGAGTATAGATATATATGATGAAAGACAACATGTAGTGGTATAAAGTACTCTTGATGTTGAAAGTGTACTGGCAGTATTACTCAAAGGATGATTTAGAGGTCAGAGGTCAGAGACAATAAGAAGACAGAATACACCACCTATTGGACTTAAGTTAAATTAAGGTAGGGAGAATGTGATAACCGTAAATTTTTCAATTATTGGAAATTAATATTAAAGCAAATAAATAAATATAATAAGAGATCGGAATATTGTGGAAATTCTGAGAATGGGGAAAATAATGAATAGAGGAAATTTAATTTTGATAAATTGAAATCCAAATTAAATAAGAAATGAAAATGGAGAAATATAATTTGGATATGGAGAAATCCAAATTATAATAAATACAAATGTGAGTAATTATATATTTATATAATTTTATTATATAAATATATATTTAAATATATTATATATGTTTTATATAATTACATATGTATATATATATGGGGGTATATACTATTTTATATCATAAAATAAATACATATGTATACAAATAAATATATATATGAAATATATATATTATTTTAAAGTTAAAGTGTAGAGATATATATATATATATATATATATATATATCTAATATAATAATTATAGATATAATTATATAAATATAATTATATGTATATTGCATATAAAAAAAAATGTATAACAGAAACGGGATCGGGACCCCGTTTCTGTCGAGAAGCAGGGAAGCAAGCCGACCAGTGTCGGCCGGCCAAGTGAGGGAGAGAGAAGAGGAAGACGGCGCCGGCAAAGAGAGGAGAAGCGGGTGACCGGAGGAAAAGGAAAGAAACAGAAATGGAGAAGGAGAGAAACCGGCAAAAGCCGAGAAGGAAAACAGAAAAGAGGAATCGGCGGTGCCGGTCGATTTGGTCGTCGTCACTGAAACCAAAGCTTCAGCGGAGGAAGAGGAAGAGGTAGGAGGCCATCGGAGAGGTAGAGAACGGCGGAGGAGGAAGGGCGAAGAGGCGGAAGGAACCGAACCAAAACTGAGTAGATCCGCCGTCGTTCCGCCGATTTAGGATGAACGGAGGCCAGATCCAGGTTTGTCGTGGCGTCGGCCAGCTGAGGAGCCGTCGAACCGCCAGAGGAGAACCGACAACGAGGGGAAGTTGACTAGTTTAAACTGGTCTGACCGTAAAAGAAAGGAAAAAAAGGAAGAAAAGAAAAGAAAAAGGAAAAAGAAAAAGAAAAAGAAAAGAAAAAGAAAAAGAAAGAAAAGAGGAAAAGAAGAAAAGAGAAAGAAAAGGAATTCTCGGGAAATCCTACCGGAAAAATCTGAGAAATTTGGTAAGAATTTCGAAAATTAATTTCGAGTATTTAATTTAAATAATTATGGATAAATTCTAAATTTTAGAATTTAATTTCCAGAAAAATTCCCTCGATGACCGAGCCGATGAAATCGTGTAAGGTGAACACGGGTGCGATGAACGAGGTGATCGCCGATCCGAGACAGGTAAGGGAGACATGTGCCGCCTGTAAGGATATTCGGCCACATGTTTTAAATTGCATTTAATTTTATAAATGCTATTGAAATTGTAGTGATTTATCGGTTTTGAAATTGTGATGAATTATCAGTTTGATATTGTGGTGAATTACCGGTTGAGGAAATATAAACTGTGTTTTCCGTGCAGGAGGCTAGCCAATTGGCGGCCGTTATATTGCCGAAAAATTATCGAAAAATTTTTGAAATTTACTGAAAATCACTGAAAATCATAATAAATGATTTGATTTCACGAGAATCGATTTTCAGTCACGAAAATCGAGAAATCAAGTAATTTTCATAAAACATGAATATATGGAAGTTTAAATTTAAAATGTTCATGTTTTCGAGAATGATGAAAATGAAATCACCGAAAATTCACCCGGTATGTGATATTTCACGTGGAATGAGATGGAAAATGAAAATGACCGAAGTGAATATTTTATAAATATTTATTAAATATTCATTTAATTTTGTATAAAACCTTTATGTTTTAATTATGAAAATAATTAATTATATAAATTCCATAAAGGTTAAGAAATGAGAAAAAAACATGATTTCGAGACTAGAGGTCTCTACACGTATTTCTAGAAGAAAACATGGTGACAGAATTATTGAAATTGGAAAATAAATATTTTATTTTTTCATAAATTTCAAAAATAATTGAATTGAATTCCGATGATTTTAAAAACCATGTTTTCGATTGATAGCATGGAAAGGCGTGCATACATGTGTTACGGTGAAAAAGACACTGTTCTAAGATTTGTTTTACAGTGTTACTATTTTATAACTGTTTTCACCATATGAAAAATATGATTTGTACCTTTATGAAATATTTTGAGAAATGTTATTTAAATTATAAATTTCATAAAGGTGTGATTTATACATGTGAGCCTTATGGATAATTGTGAAATGTTTTACACTACTGTGTTTAAGTCCATAAAGGCTATGGTACGGTTTTTACATTGTTTTGAGACTTAGGCCCCGAGTTTCATGCATCACATTTATACTGTTACTGTCACGTGGCTGATTGACCCGCCAGTCATCAGCGTCCCGGATGTCACTTGGCAAGTGTACACCGAGGACACCATATAGATCATGGCTATAGATCACATCTACATACTGTTACTGTGTCCCTTTGGGGATGATTACTGGTCCATTATTGGACGATGATAGCATGATTTAATTGTAGAGTGATGCCTAGTCTCACATAACTGATTACTGTTTATTGAAAGGATTTGCGAAATCCTGGTTACTGTACTGTATTGTTTACTGTACTGTAATGTTTACTGTACTAAATTACTGTACTATTTACTGTTTACTGTTGACTGAGCAAAACCATACCAAAACACCGTTTTACTGAACAGTTGACTGTTTACTGAAATGGTAGCCATTGATTACTGTTGACTGAGCAAAACCATACCAAAACACTGTTTTACTAAATAGTTGACTGTTTACTGAAATGGTAGCCATTGATTACTGTTTTATTGAACTGAAAGCTACCATTTACTGTTTACTGAACTGAAAGCTACCATATAATGTTTTCTGAACTGGTAGCTACTGTATACTGTTTACTGATTGAACCATATTGAAATACTATTTTACTGAATATTATTGTTTACTGAACTGTAAGATACAGTTACTGAATTAAAGAGAAATAAATGTTTATTCTAAAAGAATAACATGAGAATTATTTCTAAGATAGAAATAATCGAAGAAGTGTTTATCCAATGATTGGATATTTACAAACCACTATTCTGTTACGTGCTTTTACTGTACTGAAGAGAAGAGAAATAAACCACTGTTTTATTACCGAACAATCACATGTTTTAAATTATATTGAAGTTAAGAGAAGTGGTTTACTCTATGGAAAACGAAAGTTTAATCGTTTTGAGAACAATGAATGTAGTATTCTCTACAGTTGCTTCTAGGTTTTGGAACAAGTCAGGTATTCTAAAATACCTGCCTTAGTCTATCTGGATCCCTAGCTGACTGTAATATCCTTCCTACATGTGAGCCTAGAGCCAGCTAGGAAGATTTAAAAGAAAATGAAAAAGTTTTTCAGCATATAGATAGCTGAATATCAAGTGTGACATATAACTCTCTTCCTAAGCCGTGGCTTGTTCACTCCCCAATTTTAACATTTCAGGTTTTGATGATTGTGAGATCTGATAATTGTGGATCACGGTTGCACATAACAGACAATGTGACAGATCAACTGAGATATTGAGGTACGATCATTTATTTTCTGTATTTAGACATGTATACAGTACTACTTGCTTATTAATTAAGATAGAGGATGTATGAATATGAACAATATTTTATGAAATTGTTTAACAGTAAATGCAAAGTGAAGTATCACAGACAGCCCAACCGGATAAGTTGTGTAGAAAAACATGGAAAAATGTGGTAACAGATAGTTACAGAAAATCGACTGAAACCGAAAGAGGAAAAGGAAAAAGGGATCTGGCTGTGCCGACCAAATCAACCGTTGCCACTACCACTGAAGCTTCGCCAGAGGAAGAGGAAGAGGAAGAGGTAGGAGGCCACTGAAGAGGCAGAGAATGACGGGGGAGGAAGGGCGAAGCGATGGAAGAGACCAAGCCAAAACCGAGTCGATCCGCCACCGTGCCGTCAATCCAGGCTGAACGAAGGCCACCGACAAGTTCGCCTTGACGTCGGCCACCTGAAGGGCCACTACACCATCGAAGAACCAGCCAAGAGGGGAGATTGACCGGTCTGAATCGGTCTGGCCAGAAAAGAAAGAAAAGAAAAGGAAAAAAGAAAAGAAAAAGAAAAGAAAAGAAAATAAAGAAAGAAAAAGAAAAGAAAAAGATAAAAAGAAAGAAGGAAGAAAAAGAAGAAAGAGAAAGAACAAAGGAATTCCGGGAATTTGGAAAATTCCTGGGAATTCGAAATTTCTGGAATCCTAAAAATTCGGTGAGAAATACGAAAATTAATTTCGATTAATTAAATGAATAAATTATGGAAAAATTCTAATTTTTAGAATTTTATTTCCAGAAATTCCTCGATGACCGAGACGACGGGATAGAGAGAGAGGTGAACACGGACGCGACCTTTGAGAGGCAGTCGCCGATCCAAGACAGGTAAGGGAGACATGTGCAGCCTGTAGGGATATTCGGCACACATGTTTTAAATATGCATTTAAATTTTTTTAAATGCTATTGATGATGATTGGTTGGAAAATTGTGATGATTTATCGGTTGAAAATATAAACTGTATTTTTCGTGCAGGAGGCTAGCCAATTGGTAGTCGTTATACTACCGAAAAATCTTAGAAAATTACCAAAAATCATAATAAATGATTTTATATCACAAGGAATGATTTTCAACCACGAAAATTGAGAAATCGATTAGTTTTCATAAAACATGAATATACTGATATTTAATTTTAAAATATTCATGTTTTCGAGAATGGTGAAAATGAAATCACCGAAAATCCCATAAAGGTTTTATAAATATTATATAAAATGGAAAATGAAAAGCACTGAAGTGAATATTTTATAAATATTTCTCAAATATTCACTTGATTTCATAAATAACCTTATGGTTTTAATTATGAAAATAATTATTTATAGAAATCCCATAAAGGTTAATTATGAAAAATAGTATTTTGAGACTAGAAGATCTCTACACGTGTTTATAGAGGAAAACATGGTGACAGGATTATTGAATTTGCAAAATAAATATTTTATTTTTCTATAAATCATAAAAATAATTGATTTGAATTCGGATAACTTTGAAAACCTTGTTTTGGATAGAAAGCACGGAAAAGCGTGCGTACATGTTTTACAGGGAAAAAGAAAAAGTTATGAGACTTATTTTACAGTGTGATTATTTTACAAACTGTTTTCACCTTATGGAAAATGTGATTTATACTGTTCTATAATATTCAGAACATTTTCTGGAGTGATTAACCCAGTATGAATATTTTATAAATTGTTATTAATAAGATAAAAATATTTTCCTTATGAATATTTATGGATTGATTGAACTTATATTCAATGAAATTGATTTCATAAATGAGGTTTATATCACGTATTTACTGTTTTGAGACTGGTAGGCCCCATATCTGTAAGACCCAATTTTATAGTACTGTACACCATATTTTCGTAAATCTTTGATAGTGGAAACAAATTAACTAGTGAGATTAAATAAATATTGAATATGAATTTCCACTTAGAATTTTGGAATTATTATAATTTATAATATGGTGTATAAGAGGTGAAATAAATATTTCATGATGAAGTGGAGGTATAAAAAGAAATGAAGGAAATAAATCTGAAATTTATACATGGAAGTGATATTTCCGTATTATAATATGTATATATGTGAATTATAAGAGAGGGAAATTTTATTCTTGGACATATGCTCATTTATCATTGGATGAAACACACAAAATAAAAGGAGAATTTAACTCAAAAATTGATCAGGAAATTGGCAACATGTACGCCACTCATTTTGCTGCTGTTAAGCTCCACGGTTTCATCCATTTAAAGGCAATTAAAATGCAGAAATTTATGGTGTACAAGAATAAAAATAAATTATATTTAAAGGAAGGAAGAAGATTTATTTGACATGTAATGAATTTTCATTGGTGAAATTATAAAAGAGGGGGAAAACAAGCTAGAACCGATCAGCAATGATCTTCACGCCACTTTTGCTGCAGGTAGTGCACGATTCAGTCGGCAAAAAGAAAGCTTAAAAGCAGATTTTTATGACATAAAATACAATATAAACAATACTTAAAAGAAGAGAAATTCAATGTTTAACATCGAAATTTATTTTAGTGGCTGGAAACTATAAAAAGAAAAGGAAAACCAGTCAAAGAAACGTGCAGGAAATTCATCACTGCCACAATTCTTCTGCTGCCGTTTGCTGTGCATTTTAATGCAATATGAGACGTGAAATGATGAGAAAAGAGATAAGTAGCTAAGTGGCAACCTATTATTGGATGACATGAGTGAATAGAAAATTAAATGGACCAATAACTTCAGCAAAGTTTCTTATCCTTGCCGACTTAGCTGCAGCTCACGATTCTGCTTCTTCTCCTCCACGGTTTCTTACATTCCTAGCCTTGAATCACCCTCTTCTCATCACCAAATCACCTAAGTTTCTTCATATAAAATCATCCTCACATCCATAGCTCCTCAACTATCTAAAAAAATCTCAACCAAAAATCATCAAAATCGAGTCCCCTGATGTTGGACAGTCACGGTTGTGTTCAGGTAATTTTCCAGCATTAATTTCTTCCACTTGTGCCGTTTGTTTGTGGTTGAATGGGATGTGTACATGCTATATATGTGTTGGATTATGCCCTTAGAACCATTCATTAGATGATTGACTTTGGCATTTTTATGTATCATGACATTTTATTTATAGTTCATTATTATATTTGTCTTATAACTGCATAATGTAATCTTATATGATAATGTCCTTAGAATAGTAATAACACACTATTCTTAAAATATCCCTAGTAACGTATTATTGTGAACAAGGATAACAATGATACGATAAAACTAATATGTGGTTGACTGATGACCATTGTCATGGATATAGGATATCAGGTCATCACATAGGTACATGTTAGAGAACTATGTACTGGATCGACCCTCCATGAGAACGCTACATGAATTGTTATAAGAGTGTCAGAAGTGATTCTCATAGTGATAATGGTGTATGTGATCCTTTGACTTGAGATTATCAGAGATCCCAACATAGAGAATTGCATACTTTAATGCTGCTAGATGTCATTCGTAACAGGATGGACTATAAAGGTAGTAATTGGGTATGCCTTGATCTATGTAGAGGGATGTTGAGTGATCAAGATAGGATTTATCCCTCTTATATAACAAGAGTGATGTCTTGGGCCCTTTGATAGAGTGAGACTAAGGAATGCATGGCTGTGCTCGAATAAGTCAATATGAGATATTGATTTTATTTGTTTAATTAGTCTACTCAGGAATCAAGAAACGCTGATTAGACTATACAAGTGTGACACATTCCATGACTTGTGTCTAATCAAGACATCAAAGGATAAAGGGATTAGACTACACGGTAACATCTATCATGAGTAAGGTTATATCGAGTCATTGACATTCCGTTACATGGGTAGCAATGATGTGTTGCTAGATACCGCTCATTGCCTATGACAATTTTGTCATTGCCATTGTTTTGAGAACCTATTGGGTCGCACACTTAGAACGGATCAATGAGGAGCTTAATTAATCCTATTCTGAATTGGATTAAGGATATATCTAATCCTATTCTGAATTGGATTAAGGATATAGTTAATCCTATTCTAAGTAGGATTAGAGTTCTGTTTGGCAGTAAATTTTAGGGTAAAATTTACTGCTTATAAAAGGATGTTTTCTGAAACATAGCCGCACAACAATTAGAAAACAGAAAAGTATTCTTTTAATCGAAGCTAGCAGTTCGGTTATAAAGAATCAAAAACGCTCCTTAAGGCTTCTGATCGTGAGACGTTCAAGAGTCGTGAGATCCATTCGTGTGGATACCATAGAGGCAGGAACGAAAAGTTGTTGCTTGTGACTCGACCAACGACAGAAATCTGAGGAAACGTTAGGTAAAATCTCGAAACTCTAATCAGGCAACCCTCCGAATCGATCCTGGTGGAGGCTGAATGATTTAAATTCCGCTGCATGTTTGTTTTCGGTTTCCTTCACTAGTATCCAAGCCAGATTCGGAGTCCCTGATTTGTTTTGATAAAAGCATGATCTCTGGTTACTTTCTGTTTATGATTACATGCAATCGTTTTAATGAGATTAATACGGATTAGAATGTATATGATATATTCAGAGGCTAGAAATCGAATTGTTGAAGTTATATATATATATATATGATATATATCAATTTCGATTCAACTTATATTTGAGATATAATCTGTGATGCGAATTATTAATGGCGGTTTCTGTTCTGCATAAACGTTATGGAAGAAACAGAATAATGTCGAAAGTGTATAAAGATCCTGATAAGATTGAAACACTTTTACATAAGAGTTCTAATGCGACTAAAATTAAAGTCAATATGAGATACTGGCTGGAACATCCTGATAAGATTAGGACACTTCCGGATAAGGGGCGTTGGCAATGTCAATACTGTTGACCTTTTTTTTTTTCGGGGGCTCCGCCCCTGGGAACCCCGCAGTCAGGGTCATAATTCTTTTCCAATGTACCTCATTAATCAAACTAAAAGTTGAAATTGCATTACACTTGTTTGTATAAACACGGTGGTTGTTGTTTGAGCATGGTGCATAGTTATAGCCCTAGCCCAATATGATTGTATTTTGGTGGTTGTAAATTTTAATAAATACGACCTGAGTGTCGTGCCTTGTTCTTGAAATTTCAGTTGTACATTCTTTTCTCATCTTACTCCCCTCGAATGTAACTCGAGGTTTCTCTTAAACTATGTAATTGTAACGTAGTATAGGGTTAGAATTTAGCTAAGTATGAGTTGATGGTGATCAACACTAATGGAGCTGACAACCATGCAAAGGATGACCAAAGAGGAACTTGGAGAAGATGCTGTTACCCTTAGGTTAACCCTTAGGGTTTCTCGTTGGCTTGGGAAATCCATTTAGTTTAGGCTATAACTATGTCACGTTTATTTTATTGCTTAATTGTATGAGATGCATGGTTTATTTTGTACATTTATGATATGAAAATCATATGATAATTTTTGAAAAGTAAAATTGGTGAAATCTTATTCAATAAACTAAGAAAATCCCTCAAATTAAATTAAGTCAATAATAGATGCCTACCAATGAATAGCACTCGTCAAGACTAGAATCGATTTTGTTATGTTTGCCAAAGCAAAATATCATACCTATCTTAGTTAGACGCGATGGGATAATAGTGATATCCAAAGGCTATAAATTGGGTTGACTTAACTAGATTTTCTCAATAGGATTGGGAATCTAGAGGCATAAAGTTAGGCTTCCATTCATGAGATGAATTAGAACAAGTGTTGCTCACCTAACTATCCAAGAGTTACATGAGATGTAATTGGTAAGTATTGCCTACCTAAATAGCCAAATCTTGGGCGATTAGCCAAAGCTAACTCTAGATAAGGTGAAATATGGATCTTGGCCCACTAGAGAAATTATGTGATAATTTTTTCGAATTAATAGTGAGGGTTGTTGATTCGATAAAAATAGTGGGAGCATCATTTAATAAATAAATATTTAATTAAATGAATGCATTCATGATACTTATATTTTGCATATTTCTGTTGTAGATTATCATGGCATCAAACACAAATAACACACTTTCACTGCGATCTGTCCTTGAGAAGGACAAGTTGAATGGGACAAACTTCCTGGATTGGTACAGGAACCTGAGGATAGTCCTCAAGCAAGAAAAGAAGTTATATGTCCTTGAGATTCCCTTACCTGAGGAACCACCCTCTAATGCTCCAAGGGCAGAAAGAGATGCTTATAAGAAGCATCAAGATGATGCATTGGATGTTAGTTGCCTTATGCTTGCCTCCATGAATCCTGAGCTTCAAAAGCAATATGAGGAAATGGATGCGTTCGATATGATCGAGCATCTCAAGCAACTCTATCAAGAGGAAGCTAGGCAAGAAAGGTATAATGTCTCTAAGGCATTGTTTCAGTGTAGGATGGCAGAGGGGACTCCCGTTGGTACTCATGTGCTCAAGATGATTGGGTACATTGAAAACCTTGAAAGATTGGGATTTCCTTTGGGCCAAGAGTTGGCCACTGATGTGATTATGCAATCGTTGCCAGACAACTACAGTCAGTTTGTTGTTAATTACAACATGAATGAAATTGACAAGACTCTGCCACAGTTACTTAGCATGTTGAAAACAGCTGAATCCAACATGAAAAAGGCCAAGCCCAAAGATGTCTTAATAGTTAAGAAAGCTAAGGGCAGGGCTAATGCAAAGGGCAAGAAAAAGGGTAATAAAACCAATGGCAAGTTCAAGCCCAATGATACTGCACTGAAGCCTAAAGGTGGGGTTGCCAAAGAAGGGAAATGCTTCCATTGCGGTGAGACCAGACATTGGAAGAGGAATTGCAACAAATACTTGGAAGAGCTAAAGAAGAAGAAAGGAAGTGAGACTTCCACTTCAGGTATTTATGTTATAGAAGTTAATCTATCTACTTCTTCATCATGGGTATTAGATACTGGATGTGGTTCTCACATTTGTGTAAATGTGCAGGAACTCAAAAGGAGTAGATCGTTGACTAAGGGCAAGGTCGACCTGCGAGTGGGAAATGGAGCAAGGGTTGCTGCATTAGCTGTAGGAACTTATATTTTGACATTGCCCACAGGGCTTGTTTTAGAATTAGATGATTGTTATTATGTGCCTTCCATCACTAAAAACATTATTTCTATTTCTTGTTTGGACAAGAAAAGTTTTTCATTTATAATAAAGGACAACTGTTGCTCCATTTATTTAAATGATATCTTTTATGGTAGTGCACAACTAATTAATGGTCTTTACATTCTAAATCTTGATATGCCTATTTATAACATAAATGCTAAAAGGATTAAATCTAATGATCAAAATCCAACATATCTCTGGCATTGTCATTTGGGACACATAAATGAGAATCGCATTTCCAAACTCCATAAAGATGGAATTTTGGACTCATTTGATTTTGAATCGTATGAGACATGTGAATCTTGTTTGATGGGTAAGATGACTAAAGCCCCTTTCAAAGGACATAGTGAAAGGGCAAGTGATTTATTGGGCTTAGTACATACAGATGTATGTGGACCTTTAAACACATAGGCCAGAGGTGGGTTTATGTACTTTATTACATTTACTGATGATTTCAGTAGATATGGCTATGTGTATCTTATGAGACACAAGTCAGAATCTTTTGAAAAGTTCAAAGAATTCAAGAATGAAGTACAAAACCAACTTGGCAAGAGCATTAAGGCACTTCGATCAGATCGAGGTGGTGAATACTTAAGCCAAGAATTTTATAACTATCTTAAAGAGTGTGGGATTGTCTCACAACTCACTCCTCCAGGTACACCACAATGGAATGGTGTATCTGAAAGGAGAAATCGAACTTTATTAGATATGGTTCGATCAATGATGAGTCATACAGATCTTCCAGAATCCTTTTGGGGACATGCATTAGAAATAGCTGCTTTTACACTGAACCGTGTTCCATCTAAATCGGTTCCAAAGACACCATATAAGATATGGACTGGTAAACGTCCCAGTATGTCTTTTATGAAGATTTGGGGTTGTGAGGCTTATGTGAGACGTCAAGTCTCTAACAAACTTGCACCTAAATCTGATAAGCGCTATTTTGTGGGATATCCTAAACTAACTAAAGGATATTATTTTTACAATCCCACTGAGCGCAAAGTGTTTGTAGCTCGAACAGTTGTCTTTCTAGAAAGAGAATTCATTTCTAGAAGAACTAGTGGGAGAAAAGTAGAACTTGAAGAAATTCAAGAGCTACAAGATAGCGCACCCGATGTTGAGATGGAGCCTGAGCAAGCACCACAAGTTGTTGTGGAACCAGAACCACAAGCTGTTGTGGAGCAACCGCCTGCTCAAGAGACACAAGCCTTGCGTAGATCAGTTAGAACACATCATGAGCCACAGAGATATGGATTTCTAATGACTCAGAACGGTGATGTATTGCTCATGGACCAAGATGAGCCTACTACCTATCAAGAGGCTATTACAGGGCCAGACTCTGAGAAATGGCTTGAAGCCATGAGATCTGAGATGGAATCCATGTATGCCAACCAAGTTTGGACCTTGGTTGACTTACCCGAAAGGGTAAAACCTATAGGGTGTAAATGGGTTTTTAAGAAGAAAACCGACATGGAAGGAAATGTTCATACCTATAAAGGGCGATTGGTTGCAAAAGGTTTTAAACAAATTCATGGTATTGACTATGATGAAACTTTTTCACCAGTTGCGATGATCAAATCCATTAGGATCTTGCTTGCGATAGCTGCATACCATGATTATGAAATCTGGCAAATGGACGTCAAGATCGCTTTTCTTAATGGAAAGCTACTCGAGGATGTGTACATGACACAACCTGAGCGTTTTGTTGATCCAAAAAAATGCTGGAAAGGTTTGTAAGCTGCAACGTTCTATTTATGGACTAAAGCAAGCTTCTCGAAGTTGGAATCTTCGTTTTGATGATGCAATCAAAGAGTTTGGTTTCATCAAGAACGAATATGAACCTTGTGTCTACAAGAAGGTTAGTGGGAGCACTATTGTCTTCCTGGTGTTGTATGTAGATGACATACTACTCATTGGGAATGACATACTACTCATTGGGAATGACATCCCTACCCTTCAGTCTGTAAAGACTTGGTTAGGGAATTGCTTTTCAATGAAGGACTTGGGCGAAGCTACCTATGTACTGGGTATAAGGATCTATAGAGATAGATCAAGGAAATTGATTGGCCTAAGTCAAAGTGCATACATAGATAAAGTGCTAAAGAGGTTTAGCATGCAGGATTCCAAGAAAGGATTCTTGCCTATGACACATGGCATTACTCTCTCAAAAGAACAGTGTCCTACAACACAAGAAGAGAGAGAACGTATGAGTAAAGTTCTATATGCATCTGCTATTGGATCCATTATGTATGCCATTTTATGCACACGTCCCGATGTCTCGTATGCCTTGAGCATGACGAGTAGATATCAAGTTGATCCTGGTGAACGTCACTGGATCACTGTCAAGAATATTCTTAAGTACTTGAGAAAGACTAAGGATACATTCTTGATATATGGAGGTGAGGAAGAGCTCATTGTAATAGGTTACACTGATGCTAGCTTCCAAACTGATAAAGATGACTATAGATCGCAGTCTGGTTATGTGTTTTGCCTTAATGGTGGTGTTGTGAGCCGGAAGAGTTCAAAGCAGGCGACCGTGGCCGATTCTACAACAGAGGCTGAGTATATAGCTGCCTCTGAAGCTGCTAAGGAGGCTGTTTAGATCAGGAAGTTCATTACTGAGCTTGAAGTTGTTCCTAGCATTACAGATCCGATTGAGCTCTATTGTGACAACAATGGAGCCATCGCACAAGCTAAGGAACCTAGATCTCACCAACGATCCAAACATATACTACGGCGCTTCCATCTCATTCGAGATATCATCGAGAGAGGAGATGTGAGGATATGCAAAGTACCAACTGACGATAACATCGCCGACCCACTGACGAAGCCTTTGACCAAGCAGAGACATAATCGTCACACTAGGTCACTAGGTATTAGATACATGAGTGAATGGTCTTAGTGCAAGTGGGAGATTGTTGGATTATGCCCTTAGAACCATTCATTAGATGATTGACTTTGGCATTTTTATGTATCATGACATTTTATTTATAGTTCATTATAATAATTGTCTTATAACTGCGTAATGTAATCTTATATGATAATGTCCTTAGAATAGTAATAACACACTATTCTTAAAATATCCCTGTGAGATCCCCAATTTTCATGCATTCCCTCATGTATACAAAGTATTTTAATCTAATATGACTAAATGAATGAGAAGTTTAATGTATGAATGATGTATGCATGATGAAGAGAATATAGAAGAAATAAGAAAGTTGATAGTCAATAAGTCAAATGAAGCATGTTGATATCAGGAAATATTAAGAGTATGAGACAAGAAATTAAATCAGATTTTTATTGGAGGTTAAATGGATGAGTCATAAGGAAATTAATGGGTCAAATGAGTCAAGGGGATGCTAATGGCTGAGATAGAGAATAGATGAGCATGCATTTAATGCATGAAGCATGACTCATCACCCTCATCATCTCATCATCAACGTCAGCCACTCTTCTCCCAGCTCTCCCTCTCGTTCATCTCTATTCTTCCAAGTTTTCCATTCCAAGTTCCTTGCTAAACCACCTTATTCCCTCATCAATTCACTAAGTTCATTAGATGAAAATCGATCCTTGTCACTAGACTAAGTGAAATCCAAAGTTTGGTGAATTGATTTCAAGTATTGGAGGAGATCTTAACAATTGAAGTTTTGGTCTCTAGTGAAGGTAAGAGAAGAGGATGATTTAGCTAACTTTGTTGATGATTTGGAGTTGTTTTAAGTTAGTATAACATGTGTATGTGGTTTAATTTAAGGTTTGATATGATGTGGTGATTTCAGATTTGAAGAAGTGAAAGCTAGGGTTACGTGCCAAGTGATTTCGCGTTCTTGAAGGAATCGAGGTAAGGAAATTATGTAACGGACGTAAGGCGGCTATGTTCGCATGTTTTATGATATGTGCATATGATTTGGAGAGAAATACCAGCTGTTTCTATGCAGGAAAAGTGCATTTTCGGACTTGTCTCCTAGTACCAATTAGGCTAGGGGCAGCCGACTGCCTTAGAGGGAAGTCGACTGCCTAGAGACAACCAAAACGTCGTTTTCGAAAACCGATGCAAACCAGTCGACTGCTATGTAAGCCAGTCGACTGCTATTTACCCAGTAAGCATTCTGTTTCAAACCAGTCGACTGCTATATGGGCCAGTCGACTACTATTTTCCAAAATGCATTCTGTTTGAAAACCAGTCGACTGCCTATTAGACCAGTCGACTGCTAATTTTGAAGAAGCATTCTGTTTAGAAACCAGTCGACTGCTATATGGACCAGTCGACTGCCCCCATGTATTTTTCGAAAAGAAAATAATTTCGAGAAATAAAGTTATGAAGCAGCAGTCGACTGCCCTATAAGACCAGTCGACTGCCATGTATGAAAAGAAGTTTTCAAAAGCTTATTTGCTTTAAACACAAAGGGCTTTCTGAAAAGTATGTTATAAATGTTTTGAGACTATGGACTGCGTAATGATTATGCATTTCTGATGGCTGAGCGACTCTGATCAAGTACTCAGTAATATGTATGTTGAGCGAGGAGCCCTAGTCCGGCCCTCAATCCCACAGGTGACACTTGACTAGTGTTCACTGTGGATTATGTAAGGCAGGAGAGAATCCTTGACCTATGCAGAGTGCACTACTGTACCAATGCATAATTATAGTCATATGAATGGGAATGAACGACTCATATGACGTTTCAATCGCTTAAAATATTATACATAGTCTCCATCCTATTTCAAAGGATATATGTTGTATGTTTAAAGTATGATGTTTTAAAGTATGATATGAAGTATGATGTATGTTTTCAAGTATGAAGTATGTTTTGAAGTATGCTATGAAGTAGGAAATTTTCAAGAAAGAAGTATGATGCATGTTTTATATGTATGCTATATTTAAATGAAGCATACAAAGTATGTTTGCCATGTCATTTTAAATGAATATGCATGGTTACAAACAAGGCATGAAAGAAGTTTATGAAGCATGTTTTATAAGGCTTTACATGACATTGTAGAGCCAAGTAGGAAAAATGCATATAGAGACATAGCACGCTCTTTTATGTAGTTTTCTTACTGAGCGTAAACTCACCCTTTTACGACTATTTTTCAGATTTCCTGAAGTAAGCCTCGCTCCAGTTAGAGGAGCCTGATTTTGAAAAGTTGCAGTGTACCTTTTTGATACGCTTCCCGGTTAGCATAGAAGGTATACTTATATGTTTATGTACAGTAAATTGTATTTTCAGCTATGATACAGTACAAGTAGAAATTATGTATATAGAATGTCGGGGATGTAAGAAAAGATGATGTATGAGATCCTGTGGAAAAAGGAAATGGTATTTATATATATCATTTTATGTTTATGGAAATTGAATAAAATTTCATGAGCTGTATGATAATTAGCTTGAAAGTAAGGAAGGGTTGACACTGGATAAACTAAATCAAAATAAGATCGGATAAGATAATAAGAAAAAGTTAGGTGTTAAGGTGAAGTGACGGGGACGTCACAGAGTGGTATCAGAGCAATTTGATTGGAGGTTTGTCAGTGTCAATAAGCTAGAAATAGAGTATATCCCCAATTGTACTGTACTTGTCTGAATGCAAATGTATAGTATAACTGCTTATGGTTATACTAAAGAGCTCAATGATGACTATTTTTACAATATGAGCTCACGAAGAAGAGGTACAAGTAGAGGAAGAGGACGGGGTCGCACTGAAGAGCCCCCAGTTCCGTCTCCTCAACCATCTCCACCACATAGCCCGAATACGAGACTGGCTAAGATGGAGAAGCACATGGAGAATATGGCCACGATGTTTACCCAATTCATGTCTAAATTCCCGAATGTGGCCACAAGTACCCCAGCAGCTACACCTGTAGTTCCTCATACGGAAGTAACCCCACCAGTTCCAGTTATTGGAAGGAGGGATTCTAGAGCTTATTGCAGTGTGGCATTGATTAAGGAATTCAAGAAGTTGGATCCGCCTAAGTTCAAGGGGGAAAGAGATCTGTTGACAGCAGAGAACTGGATGAAAGTAGTTCTCAAATCTTTTGAGTACATGCCCTGTTCTGAAAGAGAGAAAGTAGGATTGGCTGCCTACCTACTAGTAGATGATGCTGAATGTTGGTGGCAAGCCACTCGGACCGTGTTAGAGGCCCGATATGATGAGGTCACGTGGGACAAGTTTGTGGAAGCCTTTAATGAGCAGTACATCCCACGCACAGATCGGAATAGGTTAAAGATTGAGTTCTTAAGCTTTACTCAAGGTAGTATGACAGTGAATCAGTATGAATCTAAGTTCACCACCTTGAGTAGATTTGATCCAGAGGTCCGAAGAGATGAAGGACACAGGATCTATAGATTCATCGAGGGATTGAAGTCCCCGATTAGATCGAAGCTGTATCCGATGGATATCACCTCTTATGGAGAAGCTGTCCGTAAGGCTCAGTTGTGTGAGCAGGACTATGACCTACATCATGTTGACTTCCGAGCCAAGGGTAAAGGCAAAGAACCGATGAAGCGGAAGTCGGATGAGAAAGCTTCGAGTGATAAGTATCCATTTCGGAGAAGTAGACGATCTGAAGGAGTTTCTATAGGTAAGTAAAGTATGAAAAGATAATCTTTAAATTAATTTAATAGTTATATGGAATTATATTGAAGTTGGAGTTATAATGATGATGGTAATGATATAGGTACTCCTAAAGCTACAGGGATTAAGATAAGTGATGAGCGATCCCGAAATCAAGTTGGAAGTACCGCTAGCTCGCAAAAGAGTACGATGCAAAGATGTGAGCAGTGCGGAAAGTTTCATGGATCACAGCCATGTCGCTTGGCGAGTGGCGCTTGCTTTAGATGTGGGGAGAAAGGACACATGATTAGAGATTGCCCTCAGAGAGATCCGAAGATGCCTGATGAATCGGATAAGACCCCTAAACCACAACCTAAGGCTACTGCTGCTGAGAAGGGAAAGAAAGCTGTGACCCAAGGACGAGTATTTGCCATCGACGAAGAGTCTGCCGATGCCTCGTCCAAAGTGATTAAAGGTACGATTTACCTATTTGATATGAGTGTCATGGCATTGTTTGATCCAGGCTCTACGCATTCATTTGTGTCTCCTAGGATTGTTATGAAAGTGCCTGTTGAGCCTGAGATTTTAGAACAATTATTAAGAATAAGCACACCCTTTAAGGAATCACAAATGACGGAATTAGTGTATAGAAAGTGTAAGCTACGGGTAGGAGAAAAAGAATCTAAGGTCGACCTAATCCTACTGAATATGTATGGGTTTGATGTTATTTTGGGTATGGATTGGTTAGCTAATAATCATGTTATATTAGACTGTTATGCTAAGAGTGTAACCTTCTCTTCACCCGTTAGCTATGTTGTAAATTTTGCAAGTAATTAATATGAAGTCTGTTTGGTTTTTGATTTGAATTCATATGAAAGTAATGAGAAGTATGTATGACTGTATGAAGGATTTATTGCTTATGTGGAAGACGTAGATCAGAAACGTCCCGGACTCAATGATATTCCTGTAGTCCGAGATTTTCCTGAGGTGTTCCGGGATGATCTTCCAGGACTTCCTCTGGATAGGGAAGTGGAGTTCACTATCGATTTGGTGCCGGGGACTTAGCCTATATCAAGAGCTCCCTATCGGATGGCCTTGGTAGAATTGGAAGAACTTAAGAAACAGCTTCAGGAATTGCTAGACAAGGGATTCATACGACCCAGCGTATCCCCTTGGGGTGCTCCTGTACTTTTTGTCAAGAAGAAGGACGGTAGTATGAGATTATGCATAGACTACCGGTGGTTGAACAAGGTGACGATCAAGAACAAGTATCCTCTTCCCAGGATAGATGACCTCTTTGATCAGCTAAAGGGTGCACAAGTCTTTTCCAAGATAGACTTGAGGTCGGGATATCATCAGTTGAAGATTAGAAATGAAGATATCCCTAAGACTGCATTCAGGACACGGTATGGCCATTATGAATTCTTGGTGATGCCGTTTGGTCTGACCAATGCACCTGCAGCCTTCATGAATCTGATGAATGATGTATTTAAGCAGTACTTGGACCAGTTTGTCATTGTTTTCATCGATGACATTTTGGTGTACTCGAGGTCATGGGAGGAGCACGAGCAGCATTTGAGGATTGTTTTAGAGACCCTCAGAGATAGAGGACTGTATGCCAAGCTAAGTAAATGTGATTTTTGGCTGAATCAAATCTCCTTTTTAGGTCTTGTGATCAGTAAAGATGGAGTCTCGGTTGATCCATCAAAGATCGAAGCGGTGGTTCAATGGGAAAGACCGAAGACAGTGACGGAGATTAGGAGTTTCTTGGGTTTAGCTGGCTACTATAGGAGGTTTGTAGAGGGTTTCTCGAAGCTAGCTGCTCCACTGACGCGCTTGACGCGCAAGGAAGTGAAGTATGAGTGGAATGAAGCCTGTGAGTGTAGCTTCCAAGAGTTGAAGCACAGGCTGACGACTGCACCGATTCTCACCATCCCTAGTGGTTCAGGTGGATTTGCGGTGTATAGTGATGCCTCAGGGCAAGGTTTGGGATGTGTGTTAATGCAGCATGGTAAGGTAGTAGCATATGGTTCTAGACAATTGAAGGACCATGAGAAGAACTACCCCACTCATGATTTGGAGTTAGCTGCAGTAGTGTTTGCCCTGAAGATATGGAGGCATTACTTATATGGTGAGAAATTTCAGATTTTTACGGATCACAAAAGTCTGAAATATTTGTTTTCTCAGAAGGAATTAAACATGAGGCAAAGAAGATGGCTCGAGCTACTGAAGGATTACGATTGTGAGATCTTGTACCACCCGGGAAAAGCCAATGTGGTGGCGGATGCTCTGAGCCGGAAGCATGTAAGTATGGTGTCTTATATGATGATAAAAGAGTATGAACTAATTGAACAATTTGCAAGCCTCAATCTTAATGTTATGCCTCATGAGCATATTGGAATGATGGCTAGTTTGAGGATTGAGCCAGAGTTAATGGACAGAATTCGTAGTGCTCAAAAGGAAGATGATAGATGTATAGAAGCCAGGAATCAGATGCAATCAAGTATGACCTCAGAAGTTAATGTCAGTAGTGATGGAATTTTGAGGTTTAGAGGTCGTATATGTGTTCCTAATAATGATGAATTGAAGAAGTTGATCTTGAGTGAAGCACATGCCACTAAGTACACGTTACACCCAGGAAATACGAAGATGTATCATAATCTTCGCAAGGTGTACTGGTGGAAGGGTATGAAGAGAGACATCGCAGATTTTGTAGCAAAATGTCTCACATGTCAACAAGTTAAGGTAGAGCACCAAAAGCCAGCAGGATTACTGCACCCTCTGCCTATACCTACATGGAAGTGGGAACACATTACGATGGATTTTATTATGGGGCTGCCCAGAACCAAGAGAAATCATGATGGTATTTGGGTGATTGTCGATAGAATGACAAAATCAGCTCACTTCCTACCTATGAAGTCAACTGATACACTCAATGCTTTGGCAGATATGTATGTAAAAGATGTAGTAAGACTACACGGTGTTCCAGTGAGCATCACTTCTGATAGAGATTCCAGGTTTACTTCCCATTTCTGGGAGCATTTTCAGGAAGCCATGGGATCTAAGTTAAGTTTTAGCACAGCTTTTCATCCGCAGACCGATGGACAGTCCGAGCGCACGATTCAGACGCTCGAGGATATGTTGAGAGCTTGTGCTATGGACTTTAAAGGCTCCTGGGATGACCATCTGCCATTGGCTGAGTTTGCGTACAATAATAGCTATCATGCAAGTATCGGGATGGCACCATATGAAGCTTTGTATGGAAGAAGGTGTCGATCTCCGATTGGGTGGGAAGAAGTGGGCGAACGTAAGTTATTAGCTCCAGATTTAGTCGAGCAAGCCTCAGAAGATGTTAAGCTGATTTGTCAGAGGCTTAAGACAGCTCAGAGTAGACAAAAGAGCTATGCAGATGCTCGACGGAGACCACTCGAGTTCATGGTTGGAGATTTTGTGTTCTTGAAAGTTTCTCCATCCAAAGGGATCATGAGATTTGGCCGACGAGGTAAGTTGAGTCCTCGCTACATCGGTCCATTTGAGGTCTTGGATCGGATAGGTGATGTTGCCTATAGATTGGCATTACCTCCGGAGCTATCAGGAGTACATAATGTGTTTCATGTATCGATGCTTCGGAAGTATAATCCGGATCCGTCTCATGTCATTGAGTATGAACCCTTGGAGATAAGGGAAGATATGAGTTATGTAGAGAAGCCGATTCGGATTTTGGACAGAAAAGATAAAGTGTTGAGATCTAAGACGATTCCGTTAGTGAAAGTTCTCTGGCAATACCATACGACGGAAGAAGCTACGTGGGAGCTAGAAAGCCTAATGAGAGAAAGGTATCCGGAGTTGTTTACATGATAAGCTAAGGTAAATTTGGAGGACCAAATTTTCTAAGGTGGGGAGGATGTGAGATCCCCAATTTTCATGTATTCCCTCATGTATACAAAGTATTTTAATCTAATATGACTAAATGAATGAGAAGTTTAATGTATGAATGATGTATGCATGATGAAGAGAATATAGAAGAAATAAGAAAGTTGATAGTCAATAAGTCAAATGAAGCATGTTGATATCAGGAAATATTAAGAGTATGAGACAAGAAATTAAATCAGATTTTTATTGGAGGTTAAATGGATGAGTCATAAGGAAATTAATGGGTCAAATGAGTCAAGGGGATGCTAATGGCTGAGATAGAGAATAGATGAGCATGCATTTAATGCATGAAGCATGACTCATCACCCTCATCATCTCATCATCAACGTCAGCCACTCTTCTCCTAGCTCTCCCTCTCGTTCATCTCTATTCTTCCAAGTTTTCCATTCCAAGTTCCTTGCTAAACCACCTTATTCCCTCATCAATTCACTAAGTTCATTAGATGAAAATCGATCCTTGTCACTAGACTAAGTGAAATCCAAAGTTTGGTGAATTGATTTCAAGTATTGGAGGAGATCTTAACAATTGAAGTTTTGGTCTCTAGTGAAGGTAAGAGAATAGGATGATTTAGCTAACTTTGTTGATGATTTGGAGTTGTTTTAAGTTAGTATAACATGTGTATGTGGTTTAATTTAAGGTTTGATATGATGTGGTGATTTCATATTTGAAGAAGTGAAAGCTAGGGTTACGCGCCAAGTGATTTCGCGTTCTCGAAGGAATCGAGGTAAGGAAATTATGTAACGGACGTAAGGCGGCTATGTTCGCATGTTTTATGATATGTGCATATGATTTGGAGAGAAATACCAGTTGTTTCTATGCAGGAAAAGTGCATTTTCGGACTTGTCTCCTAGTACCAATTAGGCTAGGGGCAGCCGACTGCCTTAGAGGGAAGTCGACTGCCTAGAGACAACCAAAACGTCGTTTTCGAAAATCGATGCAAACCAGTCGACTGCTATGTAAGCCAGTCGACTGCTATTTACCCAGTAAGCATTCTGTTTCAAACCAGTCGACTGCTATATGGGCCAGTCGACTGCTATTTTCCAAAATGCATTCTGTTTGAAAACCAGTCGACTGCCTATTAGACCAGTCGACTGCTAATTTTGAAGAAGCATTCTGTTTAGAAACCAGTCGACTGCCCCCATGTATTTTTCGAAAAGAAAATAATTTCGAGAAATAAAGTTATGAAGCAGCAGTCGACTGCCCTATAAGACCAGTCGACTGCCATGTATGAAAAGAAGTTTTCAAAAGCTTATTTGCTTTAAACACAAAGGGCTTTCTGAAAAGTATGTTATAAATGTTTTGAGACTATGGACTGCGTAATGATTATGCATTTCTGATGGCTGAGCGACTCTGATCAAGTCCTCAGTAATATGTATGTTGAGCGAGGAGCCCTAGTCCGGCCCTCAATCCCACAGGTGACACTTGACTAGTGTTCACTGTGGATTATGTAAGGCAGGAGAGAATCCCTGACCTATGCAGAGTGCACTACTGTACCAATGCATAATTATAGTCATATGAATGGGAATGAACGACTCATATGACGTTTCAATCGCTTAAAATATTGTACATAGTCTCCATCCTATTTCAAAGGATATATGTTGTATGTTTAAAGTATGATGTTTTAAAGTATGATATGAAGTATGATGTATGTTTTCAAGTATGAAGTATGTTTTGAAGTATGCTATGAAGTAGGAAATTTTCAAGAAAGAAGTATGATGCATGTTTTATATGTATGCTATATTTAAATGAAGCATACAAAGTATGTTTGCCATGTCATTTTAAATGAATATGCATGGTTACAAACAAGGCATGAAAGAAGTTTATGAAGCATGTTTTATAAGGCTTTACATGACATTGTAGAGCCAAGTAGGAAAAATGCATATAGAGACATAGCACGCTCTTTTATGTAGTTTTCTTACTGAGCGTAAACTCACCCTTTTACGACTATTTTTCAGATTTCCTGAAGTAAGCCTCGCTCCAGTTAGAGGAGCCTGATTTTGAAAAGTTGCAGTGTACCTTCTTGATACGCTTCCCGGTTAGCATAGAAGGTATACTTATATGTTTATGTACAGTAAATTGTATTTTCAGCTATGGTACAGTACAAGTAGAAATTATGTATATAGAATGTCGGGGATGTAAGAAAAGATGATGTATGAGATCCTGTGGAAAAAGGAAATGGTATTTATATATATCATTTTATGTTTATGGAAATTGAATAAAATTTCATGAGCTGTATGATAATTAGCTTGAAAGTAAGGAAGGGTTGACACTGGATAAACTAAATCAAAATAAGATCGGATAAGATAATAAGAAAAAGTTAGGTGTTAAGGTGAAGTGACGGGGACGTCACAGATAGTCAAGTATTATTGTGAACAAGGATAACAATGATACGATAAAACTAGTATGTGGTTGACTGATGACCATTGTCATGGATATAGGATATCAAGTCATCACATAGGTACATGTTAGAGAACTATGTACTGGATCGACCCTCCATGAGAACGCTACATGGATTGTTATATGAGTGTCATAAGCGATTCTCATAGTGATGATGGTGTATGTGATCCTTTGACTTGAGATCATCAGAGATCCCAACATAGAGAATTGCATACTTTAATGCTGCTAGATGTCATTCGTAACAGGATGGACTATAAAGGTAGTAATTGGGTATGCCTTGATCTATGTAGAGGGATGTTGAGTGATCAAGATAGGATTTATCCCTCTTATATAACAAGAGTGATGTCTTGGGCCCTTTGATAGAGTGAGACTAAGAAATGCATGGCCGTGCTCGAATAAGTCAATATGAGATATTGATTTTTTTTGTTTAATTAGTCTACTCAGGAATCAAGAAACGCTGATTAGACTATACAAGTGTGACACATTCCATGACTTGTGTCTAATCAAGACATCAAAGGATAAAGGGATTAGACTACACGGTAACATCTATCACGAGTAAGGTTATGTCGAGTAATTGACATTCTCGTTACATGGGTAGCAATGATGTGTTGCTAGATACCGCTCATTGCCTATGACAATTTTGTCATTGCCATTGTTTTGAGAACCTATTGGGTCGCACATTTAGAACGGATCAATGAGGAGCTTAATTAATCCTATTCTGAATTGGATTAAGGACATATCTAATCCTATTCTGAATTGGATTAAGGATATAGTTAATCCTATTCTAAGTAGGATTAGAGTTCTGTTTGGCAGTAAATTTTAGGGTAAAATTTACTGCTTATAAAAGGATGTTTTCTGAAACATAGCCGCACAACAATTAGAAAACAGAAAAGTATTCTTTTAATCGAAGCTAGCAGTTCGGTTATAAAGAATAAAAAACGCTCCTTAAGGCTTCTGATCGTGAGACATTCAAGAGTCGTGAGATCCGTTCGTGTGGATACCATAGAGGCAGGAACGAAAAGTTGTTGCTTGTGACTCGACCAACGACAGAAATCTGAGAAAACGTTAGGTAAAATCTCGAAACCCTAATCAGGCAACCCTCCGAATCGATCCTGGTGGAGGCCGAATGATTTAAATTTCGCTGCATGTTTGTTTTCGGTTTCCTTCAATATGGACATGATTTAAAATAAAATCATGTAGGCAAATTTTTAGGATGCTTGATAATGATGATTGAAGGACTAAATTTATGCCGGAAGTAATGAGAATGATAAAAGTGAGATTTTGGCTAAGTGTGAGTGATGTGAATGACATAGAACAAAGGTTGACCATAGAAAGAAAATTTCATATATATATATATATAGATATAACAGGGGACCATGTGATTGGTTAGCCATAGAAATTAAAAGGTAGAAATTAGTGTTTAAATGGATGAACAGAATAGATATAAGGGCTGGAAAACCGAATGGAAGATTGAGGCTAAGTAATTGTGTTGACCAAATAAAATGAAGGCTAGCATGGTAGTCAACAAAAGAGGCTAAAGGGGTGTAGAACTAAGAAAGAATAAAGGATTATGGCTGCCATGAATAAGGAGGAGAAATATGGATTGAATTAATGAACAATGACCAAATGAAAAGTGGTCAACAATAAGGGCTAGTGATGAGAAAATGTAATCATTGAATATAAGAAATTAAAACAAAGAATAGTCAATGTGGATGCCGATTGTAGAAGAAATGAGGGAGAGAAGATAATGTTTTTATTTCATAAATGATGAAAAATGTCAAGAAGATGGCAGCCTATATACTTAAGACATTGACTAAGAAATTAAAACCATGACTTTAACTAAATAAAGGCCATTCGGCCATAGAAAAAAAAGGAAGAAAGAATGGCATGAAAAATAGCTATTTTAGTTAGGAGACTTACTTATATTTATATTTTTGACATAAATCATAGCTTAAAATAAAAGGATAAATTAAGCAAATGAGTTGGCGAAATTATTTTGCAGCCGGGAATTACGGGTTTCAGTAAGCTTAATCGGGAAGCTCGATTTCAGAAGATCGGCAAGGGGGGAGTGTGTGAGTTGTAGTGATATAATGAATTGCATGTTTTCTTGAGCTAAATTTTATGAGAATATTGGATGCATGATTTGGTTTGGAAAACATGCAAAATTGTGGTTGATAAGCTGGTTTATATACTGCGAATTGTGTGCAAGAGGTTAGGAATCCGCAGCAGTTATGCTGTCGGAAAATTTTCAAAAATATTCTAAAATATCATAAAATATTTTAGAAGCATGAAATGAGTTAAATTGGAACTTTAAATATAATTTCCACCAATTTTCCATAAATTGGAAATTTTGAGAAAGTTATGAGAAATTAAATATTCATATTTTTTATTTTATTAAAGTGAGAAATTGATTTATTTTATATGATATTAAATATTCAAATTGAATATTTATTTATTTTCTCACTTGATACATGAATATTTATGGATGGAATTACTATATGTGAAAATAGGGAATAAAATACCTTTTTTGGAAAATAATTCTTTAAATAAATGATTTAATTCATTTGATTTCCTTAAAGGTATTTTTATGAGAAAATGAATGATTTTATACCTTTATGGAACTAAGTGATGATTTTATTTATTTTATAAATTCCATAAAAGTGATGATATATGAAAATGTGAGAGCCTTATGGATAAATATAAAATATTTCAAATTACTTTGAATAAGATCCATAAAGGCTATGATACGGTTTTTATACTGTTTTGAGACTGAGGCCCCGAGTTTCATGTATCAGACTATTACTGTTACTGTTACGTGGCTGATTGACTCGCCAGTCATCAGCTTCCCGGATGTCACCTGGCAAGTGTACACCGAGGACACCCTATAGATCATGGCCATAGATGTCACTATATACTGTTACTGTGTCCCTTCGGGGATGATTATTGTGTCCCTTCAGGGATGATTACTGTGTCCCTTAGTGGACGATGATAGCATGATTTAATTGTAGGGTGATGCCTAGTCTTAATTTACTGATTACTGTTTACTAAAGGGATTTGTTGAATCCTGTTTTACTATACTGAACTGAAATCTGCTGATTACTGTTTGCTGAACTGAATTATACGAAATGCTGTTTACTGAAATGAAAAGAAAATTTACTGTTATCGAGAAAGAATACTTTGAAAATTATTTCTAAAGTAGAAATAATTACTGAACTGTTATCCAGTGATTTGGATATTTATAAGCTACTATACTGAAAGGACGGTTTACCGTAACTACTGTTTTACCACTGTACTGTCACGTGTTTTGAACTATTACTGAAGTGGTGGAAATTAAAGGATTTATTCCATTTAGATTTATGGAGAAATAAATATTTTCTAGCATATAGATTTCATTATATCAAGCAGCATACAACTCCTTTACTGAGCATGTGGTTCGCTCACCCCTTACTTTCAAACTTTCCAGATTAATTACGAGGATTATTTGATGGCTTCCTCGGATAAATATAGCTGCGAGTAGCCCATTAGGACAGAGCATTGAAATTTAAGGTACAGTAACTTCTCTTATATATTCAGACACTTGTATACAGTACTACATTATTGTAAAATAGAAGCAGGGGATGTAAAGTGTAAGGAATGTTGTAAAATTACATATTCCAAATTTTATCAATAAATAAATATTCATTATTTATTATTGCTACTGTTGAAATGTAAAGGTATCACAGACAGCCCAACCGGTAAAAATGAGTAAATATTGTATAATAATGTACACGCATACTGTTACAAATTTAATGGTATCAGAGCAAGGTTGGTCTGATGTCTGTTGATGCTTTTAGAGTTAAAAGTGTTGAAAATGGTTAACATCCCTTGTAGTACTGTATAGTCTGAATGGATAGAGAAACCAAGTGACTGTAAATTATGTTACGTGTGTAAAATGGTGTGAAAATTTATGAATCAAGGGTTACAAAAAGTCATTGTAATCCAAGAATTTTACAGGAAATAGGTGATCTTATGGTCTTACTGGAGGTCTGTTCGGTATGGTACAAAGAGGAACTCGACGAAGGCCCCACAAGGACTTCTCTGTCCGAATCGAACTAAGACTTTGAAATGATGATATTGGAGTGGAATAGAATATCATCAGTGTATAGATCTTAAGATCACTTGCTTAAAGGCATCTTGAAGAGAGAAAAATAAACGGGAAAATGACGAATATGCTTGTATATTGAAGTAATGCTTTTGAATCATAGTTGACTAAGTTGATTCGGGACTGATTGATGGTGATAGAGTAATTAATGGTGTAAAGAATGTATCACAGATATAATGGTCCCTACTATTAGCCCCATATATACTTTGATAAGTAATGTGACTCGGAGCGTATACTGTAAGAGGTCGTGAGATAGTCGGCCTTATTATGGATTTTTAGGGCCTAAATTAAAAGGGAAAAGACGAGATATATTGATTAGGGATTTATTAATATTGTAAAAAGAGATATACTTATGGAGTGTGATTAAAAAGGTGAATTATGCATTGAAGATTCAATATCAGTGTTATTAATTCTGGTTCTAAATAGTCCTTCTATTTCATATAAGTATAAATCAGACAATTATAGAACCAGAATATTTTGGAATATGCTTTACAGAATGGTATATTATGAAAGGGAAAACATATATAAGTGAATCTATTAACATATAGATTACATGATTTGAAAGTTATATGTATGTGAGGATTCATAGTGGATCTGTAGGATGTAAATAACAAAACATCCAAAATGATATGTGGTTATGATTTAGAAGCTACTAGATGAATTTCTAAATAAAATTTTGGAGTAATATGGATTTGAGAAATCATTGA
Organism: Heritiera fomes; assembly: GCA_032173925.1. Lineage (NCBI taxonomy): Eukaryota > Viridiplantae > Streptophyta > Magnoliopsida > Malvales > Malvaceae > Heritiera > Heritiera fomes. The sequence goes on from JAPDPM010000001.1 coordinate 31,074,401, forward strand.
CATGATTCACAGTATGGATTCCATTTCTAAGCTCTTATCAGAGAACATAAAAGAGTCTGAAGAGCTTAAGAAATTACTCCACAGATTAATAAATAAAGAACCCACCTGTATTAGACTAATTGGTGAAACCACAGATGATCTAATTCGAAAGAATAAGAATAGTTATGAAGGTGAATTAAATCTTGAATGTTCAATAGTGTTGTTACTAAAAATGGATATTCAGTTGTTCAGGATTGATATTCTAATCAATCTGTTTAATGATATACATGGAGTTTTAAGACCAATCTCTGAACAAGATGTTATCGGATAAAAAGCTTACAGACAGGCATTCGTAAGATGATGTTCAGAACTTGGTATAACTTCTACGAGTACTTAAGAGATATATGAAATATCATATGACGTATGTTGAATTAATGAAATCACATACGGATAAATTAAAATAGCATGAAACCATGAGATGTGAATATGTGTAATTGTTTAAAGAATATAAGCAGCATCCTTGAATAATTCCACAAATTTCTGGAAACAAAAAAAATTTTAATGTTAAGCTCAATAAATATGAGTTTTAATTGAATTTGAGCACTATTAGAGACAGGTGGTCTCAGATGATAAAGTGAATATTGATTTATTTAAATAGAAATGTTTGTGGAATCACCTGCTTTACTGATATGGTGCATGATGTGAGAAAATTAAATGGGAGTGGATGAATATGTATCAGTATAGTATTCAAAAATGTTAAAAGGTTTTAACGGAAGAGTACTATACCACTTGGAAAATCAATTAAAGTGATAAGTGTGAAAAGATGAAAATACATTAAGAAGATAAATCATATGATGATAAAGGAACACGAGTTATGAGATAGTTCCCAAATCAAGATTGAATGTGATTCCTCTGACTATCATAGTGTCATGGCTAAATTTAAAAATCGAGCCAGATTGACAGATGAAATGAGTTATACTCCAAGGAGTAAATAAACGAATTACTGACAGTCATGTAAATGGATGTATGTATTGGAAATGTGAAATGGCATAAATAATGTGGAGACGGAATTGGTAAATTGATAAATTTCCATTACAGAAGTTTATTGTGAAAAGATTACATCCTCAGGTACATTACACCATTAAGTGATATTATATGTACCATGAGAATAAGAGATGTAATGATAACTAAATATGAAAAGAGATGTCAAGGAAAATTATTACCTAATGTCTCAATTACTGTAATTGATGGTTAATATTAAAGTCTACAAGTGCAGTGCAGTCTTAGCTAACTGTGAAATGATTATTGTGGGATAGAAAAAAAAATCTAAAAGAACCATGATGTTATAGAAGTGACTATAAATTGATTGACCAAATTGATTCACTTCTACATCATCCAATTTCTTGATCTCTCACGTGCCCTAGTCGATATATATCTGTGAAATGGTGAAAATGTATGTGAAGTTCCAGTGAGCGAATACATGTGATATGAATCCCTGATTTGCCATATGCTTTTAAAAGAATAGCAAAAGGCTTGGGGATTTCAAATTTACTGATAGCACCGCTTAGTACTGATTAAATATTCAAGCGTAATATGTAAAGGCTCAATGATATGTTGAGAGCGAGTGCACTGGATGTAAAAACTACTGGGACAATTACATACGATTGATTAAAATTGTTTAAATGATTGTCGTCAAATTATTATCAACGTGGCACCAAATGAGATAATATGTGATAGTAGTGTGAATTAATTACTATATGAAAAGAAGTGAAAATTGTTAACTCTCAAAGGTGATAAAGAATTTCAGGGAGTATAAATTGATTGTGAAAGAGGAAACTCGGATTTTAAAAGTATGCTAGCAATATTATCTATAAGAAAAGATTAATTGAAAGTTAGAAACTTTATAAGGAAGAAAAATACCTATATCGGTGGTACTTCCTAAATTAAGTGAAATTCGGTGAACTCGTAAAGGATCTGATGCTATCTGAATAATTGTGGATAAATTAACTACGTCTGCCCAATTTCTTGATTATGAAATCTACTGATCCAATTATTGCCTTAGCCGAATTGTACGTGAGGAAGATAGTTAGAGTACATGATGTTCTAGTGAGCATTACATTTGACAGGGAGTCTCGCTTCGCATCTCATTGTTGAGAGAGACTTCAAGAAGCTATGGGATCCCAACTGAGTTTTAGCACCACGTTTTATCTGCAGACTGATGGACAGTCCGAGCGTATGATACAGACGCTTGAGGATATGTTATGAGCGTGTGCACTTGATTTTAGAGGCTCCTGGGACGATCATTTACCCAGACAGAGTTTGCTTATAATAATAGCTAACGGGTGACAATCGGCATGGCATCTTACGAAACTATATATGGCAAACGATATCGATCCATGATAGCATGGGAAAAAGTGGGAGACCATAAGTTCTTTGCTCCTTATAGGGTTGAGCAGATTCCCGAGATGTACGGGTGATAATATATTTTGAAGGTCTCACCCCCTCAAGACATAATGAGATTCGATAAGAAAGGAAAGCTGAGTCCTCGATACACCGGACCTTTCGAGATCTTAGATTATGTGAAAAGTATCCAAAAATTTTCGGTGATAGGTCTAGGTGAAATTTGGAGGACCAAATTTTCTAAGGTGGGGAGAAAATGTAAGACCCAATTTTATAGTACTGTACACTATATTTTCGTAAATCTTTGATAGTGGAAACAAATTAACTAGTGAGATTAAATAAATATTGAATTTGAATTTCCACTTAGAATTTTGGAATTATTGGATTTATAATTTATAATATGGTATATAAGAGGTGAAATAAATATTTCATGATGAAGTGGAGGTATAAAAAGAAATGAAGGAAATAAATCTGAAATTTATACATGGAAGTGATATTTCCGTAGTATAATATGTATATATGTGAATTATAAGAGAGGAAAATTTTATTCTTGGACATATGCTCATTTATCATTGGATGGAACACACAAAATAAAAGGAGAATTTAACTCAAAAATTGATCAGGAAATTGGCAACATGTACGCCACTCATTTTGCTGCTGTTAAGCTCCACGGTTTCATCCATTTAAAGGCAATTAAAATGCAGAAATTTATGGTGTACAAGAATAAAAATAAATTATATTTAACGGAAGGAAGAAGATTTATTTGACATGTAATGAATTTTCATTGGTGAAATTATAAAAGACGGGGAAAACAAGCTAGAACCGATCAGCAATGATCTTCACGCCACTTTTGCTGCAGGTAGTGCACGATTCAGTCGGCAAAAAGAAAGCTTAAAAGCAGATTTTTATGACATAAAATACAGTATAAACAATACTTAAAAGAAGAGAAATTCAATGTTTAACATCGAAATTTATTTTAGTGGCTGGAAACTATAAAAAGAAAAGGAAAACCAGTCAAAGAAACGTGCAGGAAATTCATCACTGCCACAATTCTTCTGCTGCCGTTTGCTGTGCATTTTAATGCAATATGAGACGTGAAATGATGAGAAAAGAGATAAGTAGCTAAGTGGCAACCTATTATTGGATGACATGAGTGAATAGAAAATTAAATGGACCAAAAACTTCAGCAAAGTTTCTTATCCTTGCCGACTTAGCTGCAGCTCACGATTCTGCTTCTTCTCCTCCATGGTTTCTTACATTCCTAGCCTTGAATCACCCTCTTCTCATCACCAAATCACCTAAGTTTCTTCATATAAAATCATCCTCACATCCATAGCTCCTCAACTATCTAAAAAAATCTCAACCAAAAATCATCAAAATCGAGTCCCCTGATGTTGGACAGTCACGGTTGTGTTCAGGTAATTTTCCAGCTTTAATTTCTTCCACTTGTGCCGTTTGTTTGTGGTTGAATGGGATGTGTACATGCTGTATATGGACACGATTTAAAATAAAATCATGTAGGCAAATTTTTAGGATGCTTGATAATGATGATTGAAGGACTAAATTTATGCTGGAAGTAATGAGAATGACAGAAGTGAGATTTTGGCTAAGTGTGAGTGATGTGAATGACATAGAACAAAGGTTGACCATAGAAAGAAAATTTCATATATATATAGATATAACAGGGGACCATGTGATTGGTTAGCCATAGAAATTAAAAGGTAGAAATTGGTGTTTAAATGGATGAACAGAATAGATATAAGGGCTGGAAAACCGAATGGAAGATTGAGGCTAAGTAATTGTGTTGACCGAATAAAATGAAGGCTGGCATGGTAGTCAACAAAAGAGGCTAAAGGGGTGTAGAACTAAGAAAGAATAAAGGACTATGGCTGCCATGAATAAGGAGGAGAAATATGGATTGAATTAATGAACAATGACCAAATGAAAAGTGGTCAACAATAAGGGCTAGTGATGAGAAAATGTAATCATTGAATATAAGAAATTAAAACAAAGGATAGTCAATGTGGATGTCGATTGTAGAAGAAATGAGGAAGAGAAGATAATGTTTTTATTTCATAAATGATGAAAAATGTCAAGAAGATGGCAGCCTATATACTTAAGACATTGACTAAGAAATTAAAACCATGACTTTAACTAAATAAAGGCCATTCGGCCATAGAAAAAAAAAGGAAGAAAAAATGGCATGAAAAATAGCTATTTTAGTTATGAGACTTATATTTATATTTTTGACATAAATCATAGCTTAAAATAAAAGGGTAAATTAAGCTAATGAGTTGGCGAAATTATTTTGCAGCCGGGAATTACGGGTTTCAGTAAGCCTAATCGGGAAGCTCGATTTCAGAAGATAGGTAATAGGGTAGTGTGTGAGTTGTAGTGATATAATGAATTGCATGTTTTCTTGAGCTAAATTTTATGAGAATATTGGATGCATGATTTGGTTTGGAAACCATGCAAAAATGTAGTTGATAAGCTGGTTTATATACTGCGAATTGTGTGCAGGAGGTTAGGAATCCGCAGCAGTTATGTTGCTGGAAAATTTTCAAAAATATTCTAAAATATCATAAAATATTTTAGAAGCATGAAATGAGTTAAATTGGAACTTTAAATATAATTTCCACCAATTTTCCATAAATTGGAAATTTTGAGAAAGTTATGAGAAATTAAATATTCATATTTTTTATTTTATTAAAGTGAGAAATTGATTTATTTTATATGATATTAAATATTCAAATTGAATATTTATTTATTTTCTCACTTGATACATGAATTTTTACGGATGGAATTACTATATGTGAAAATAGGGAATAAAATACCTTTTTGGAAAATAATTCTTTAAATAAATGATTTAATTCATTTGATTTCCTTAAAGGTATTTTTATGAGAAAATGAATGATTTTATACCTTTATGGAACTAAGTGATGATTTTATTTATTTTATAAATTCCATAAAGGTGATGATATATGAAAATGTGAGAGCCTTATGGATAAATATAAAATATTTCAAGTTACTTTGAATAAGATCCATAAAGGCTATGATGCGGTTTTTATACTGTTTTGAGACTTAGGCTCCGAGTTTCATGCATCATACTATTACTGTTACTATCACGTGGCTGATTGACTTGCCAGTCATCAGCGTCCTGGATGTCACCTGGTAAGTGTACACCGAGGACATCCTATAAATTATGGCCATAGATCTCACTATATACTGTTACTGTGTCCCTTCGGGGATGATTATTGTTTACTGAACTGAATTATACGAAATACTGTTTACTGAACTGAAAAGAAAATTTACTATTATCGAGAAAGAACACTTTGAAAATTATTTCTAAAGTAGAAATAATTAGAAATAATTACTGAACTGTTATCTAGTGATTTGGATATTTATAAGCTACTATACTGAAAAGACGGTTTACCGTAACTACTGTTTTACCACTGTACTGTCACGTGTTTTGAACTATTATTGAAGTGGTGGAAATTAAAGGATTTATTCTATTTAGATTTATGGAAAAATAAATATTTTCCAACATATAGATTTCATTATATCAAGTAGCATACAACTCCTTTACTGAGCATGTGGTTCGCTCACCCCTTACTTTCAAACTTTCTAGATTAATTACGAGGATTATTTGATGGCTTCCTCGGATAAATATAGCTGCGAGTAGCCCATTGGGACAGAGCATTGAAATTTAAGGTACAGTCACTTCTCTTATATATATTCAGACACTTGTATACAGTACTACATTATTGTAAAATAGAAGCAGGGGATGTAAAGTGTAAGGAATGTTGTAAAATTACATATTCCAAATTTTATCAATAAATAAATACTCATTATTTATTATTGCAACTGTTGAAATGTAAAGACATCATAGACAGCCCAATCGGTAAAAATGAGTAAATATTGTGTAATAATGTACACTCATGTTGTTACAATATCATGCTCACATGTCACGTGTTAGTGCTGATAGACACTGATCCTATTATCAGCGTCCCAGTGGACACTTGATCAATGCACACTGTGGACCCCATAGACTATGGCCATAGATCTCATGTGTTTATCCTATTTGGGATGATATTATAGCGTGATATATTTAGGGTGTTGCCTAGTCTCCATGATACTGTACTAATGATTGTACTTATTACTAAACTTTTGCTGGTACTAAATTATCTACAGCTACTAAGCTTTTGATATATTACGTGTTGAACTAAATATTATACGTTTTTTTACAAGTGTGGAAATGAGTATTTGTGAAAGGAACATTAATTCCTTATTTATTTACATTAAGTGTTTTATCACGTGAATATTTAATGTTTTATTGGGATTTGAATATCAAAAGAAAACGATTACTCTCTACAGTTCCTTCTAGGTTCCGAGATAAGGCAGGTATTATAAAATACCTGCCTTACTCCATCCGGATCCCTAGCCAACTGTAGTATCCTTCCTACATGTGAGCCTAGAGCCTGTAGGAAGATTTAAAGAAAGTGAAAAATTATTTTCAGCATATAGGTAGCTGAATATCAAGTGTTGCATATAACTTTTTTACTGAGCCGTGGTTTGTTCACTCCCCAATTTTAACATTTCAGATTTTCGGTGACAGTGAGATCTGACATCTGAGGATTTCGAGCTGCGCATTTGGAGACATTGCGACAGCTTGATTTATAATATGAGGTATGATCATTTATTTTCTGTATTTAGACTTACTTTCAGTACTACTTTCTGAAGAATTAAGGTAGGGGATGTAATTGATATTACTAATTTTATAGTTAATAGTTAAATGAATATGAAAAGTAAAGTATCACAGACAGCCCAACCGTATAAAATGTATAGAAAAATGTGAAAAATGTGGTCATAGGATGTGACAGATTTAATGGTATCAAAACATGGTTTGCCTGATGTCTGTTGATACTTTTGGAAAGAAAATATGTCAAAAAATGTTAACATCCCCTGTAGTACTATACAGTCTAAATGCATAGAGAAAATAAATGATTGCAAATTGAATTAAGTGTTTAGAAGGGAGTGAACATTATGAACTAAGGATGTCAAAGAGGGAAAATAGGCTCAGAAATTTCGAGAATATTGGTGATCTTATAATCTAAATGAAGGCCTGTTTAGTAAGCAACTGAAAAGACTTGGTGAGGGCCCCACCAGTACTTTTTGGTCCGGATCGAACTAAGACCTGAAAGTGATGATATAAAGGAGGAGAATGAAATATCATCATTAAATAGACCTTGAGATCACCGATTGAAAGTATTTTGAGGACAGAGAAAATTTTTGGCCAAAAATAACCAAAATACCCCTACCTCCAAAATTTTACTTGGAGTCATAATAGACCATCGTGAGTTAGAATTGACCAATTTGATAGAGTAAATGATGGTGTAAGGCTGTATTACAAGCAAAATGATCCAATTATATATTCTATTGGATTTCTCTGTCAAAATCGAACAAGATATTAAACTATCGATATTAGCATGAGAAAGGAAACTATCAACACATAGATGACAAGATACTTGGTTTAAATGTATATTGAGGAGAAAGAAATAAATGTCGAAATGATGAAAACGCCCTTATGTTGGGCGAAGTTCTGAACAATGATAAAACCAAGTTAATCTTGAATCCATTGATGGTGATGGAGTCATTATGGCATAGAGGATGTAATATGAATATAACGATCCCTATTACTGATTCCACTTACACTTAGATTATGGACGCGAATTGCGAGTGACCTAGTGAACAGGCTGGGCCTCACGACAGATCCTTGAGAGGGCTAGTGTGCTCGCCCAAGAGGATAGTACAGATGTGTAAAAGCAGACGGCGGACCGACCGAGGCCTTACATGATGCGATCCCATAAGTGTATAGTGGAATGCTGTAAAATGATTAGCCCGGTTATTGACTATAAGGGCCTGAATTAAGAGTGTAGTAAATTGGATGTTTATTACTGGATCGTTGAATATTATGAAAAGTGAAATGAATACAGAAAATGACTGAGAAAGTGAATAGTATAAATAATGAAATCCATATTAGTACGGTTAATTAAATGGTTACACTTGTTACAGCATTACTAATCACTTTGAGTAAGTAATATGCTGTGAAACATGAGTAAATAATGAAATCAAGGTGGATAATATTTCAAAATGATTTGAATATTAAATGTTTCTACCTTGAGGATATATAGTGAAAATGATAGGACATGAGATGAAATTTCCGAAATAATAAGAGATGTATGACTAAAGAAAGTATTGGATGTGATTCCCGATAAATTTTTTAGAGTTATGTAGATTAGAGAAATCGAGCTAACATTTACTCGATTGGATATATGAAATCTAATTTCTAAGCTTATATCGGAAAATATAGAAAGAATCCGAAAAGCTTTACAACTACTTTGGAAAATGTGTGAATAATAAAATTTACTTGTATAGGTGTGTTTGATGGAAATACAGATAGTGTGATTTGACGTTAATGAAGTATCTGTATAAGTGCAAATGAGAGAAGCACAGATGACTGTGATATGTACATCGATTAAAATGGTATATTAAATTCTAATTATTTAATAAAGTTCTTGTGAAGAACAAGTGATCATCTACATGAAAATTAACGTTTTATTGATCTAATCAGAAATACATGAGGAGTTCATAAGACTAGCCTCTGTATAAAGCATCATTAAATAAAAGTTGGAGACTGAGGTCCATGAAATAATGATTAGAACTCAATAAAATATTTACGAGTTCCTATGGAGGTACATAAGTCTAATGAATAAGGCATTCATATAATAATAAAGTGATAAGGTATCGAAATAGTTAAAGATACAAATGAAATATGAACAGCATGGTGGTATGACCTTTCAAGCTCTCAAAGATTGTGGACTTGTGTTGAGAATGACAAATAAGAGCTTTGGCTAGATAGTGTCTCTTTTGAGAGATAGGAAATCTCGAAATGACAGAATGACAGTGGATCTGTCTATAATAAAGAGAATGATTGAGATATGATATTAATGAGTCTAGCTAGATACTTTGCCAATCTACAGAAGAGTGATGGAACTAGCTGCTCTACTAGTGAGACATAACTAGAGAAATAAAAGTCGGTAAATGGATAAGTGAGAAGAAAAGATGGCAAGCAAAATGTTTAGAGATTTTACTGTAGACTAGCATACCACTTGAGAAAACCGACTAAATTGATGAAAATATGAAAACGAAAATGAAATAAGAAAGTAAGTAACATGATGAGTGTGGAACCTAAAGTAGTTCCCAAAATTAAGACTAAAGGTGATTTCAAGTTGGTTATCACATGGTTGTGGTTAGATGTAAAATCAAGCCAAACTTGACAAGTGAAATTAATGATACTCAAAGAAGTAAGATGAATGACATGTATTAGTATACTGTCAGTTAGGCAAATGGAACAAAAATGATATACACATAACCACCTTGAAATGATAGAAATGGTGGAACTGTTTAGATAATGTGTTGATTAAATGGATAATTGGAGGATTCAACGGTAGAATCCAAATTATGAAAAAAGATGTAATGGCCATACTACATGAAGAGAAGATGATGGTCTCATGAGTTATTTCTATAAGAGATGATCAATAGTAAAGTCTGCAAGTGAGATGTAGCCTTGAAGAAATAAATGAGAAAATGAATATTGTGGACAATAAAGAGTCCAAAAGAAATATTATGATGTGGAAGTGGTTAAAGATTGATTTTCGAAATGGAATCACTATTTCACTATCGGACTCCTAGATTCTCTAGTGCCTTAGTCGAAGAATAAGTGTGAAACGGTGTTAATGTATATGTACGGTTCCAGTGAGCATTACATGTGATAGGAGTCTCTGAGTTGCCAGATGCTAATAAAGAACAGCAAAAGGCATTGAGATCCCAAGTGTACTGATAGCATCGCTCCGTACTTATGTAAATATTTTAGCGTGGTATAGAAACGCTTAAAGATATATTGAGAGAGCAGATGTATGAGATGTGAAAGCTACTGAGACAATTACATACAATTGATTTACATGTGTAACTGATAGTTTTTAAACTATATCGACTTGGCACTAAGTGAGAAAAATAGATGATGAACAGCATAAAGCAGCTATGATATGAAAAATAGTGTGAATGGACTTTTATGTGAAAAGAGTGGAAATGAAAAACTCCCGATTTGAGAAATGAACTTATAGGAGTATAAATATGTGATGAAAGACCGTATGTAGTGGTCAAAAGAATTCCGATTATAAAAATATGCTGGTAGTATTATTTGAAAGAGGATCTAAAGGGTTAAGAACTATAAGCATACGGAATATACCACCTTTTAAGTTAAGTTAAATTCGGAAGATCGAATTTCTTAAGGTGAGGAGAATGTGATAACTGTAAATTTTTCAGTTATTGGAAATTATTAATATTGAAGATTTAAATTTAATGCAAGAGATAAATTAAAGTAAATAAAGGAATTATTTACAAGATTGAAATATCAGTGGAAATTCCGAGAATGGAGGAAGTGACGGATTAAGAAATTCGAGTGAAGGAACATGTAAGTGGAAATAAGAATATTTGGAAATTCGGAAAATAATGAAAAGAGAAAATTTAATTTGGATAAATGGAAATCCAAATTAAATAAAAAAATGAGAAAGGAAATGTGAAATATATTTATATAATTATATATTATATAAATGTATTTTGATGCAAATACATATGTATTTAAATACCGTATGGTATATAGTATATATTAAATATACATTGGTATATATAAGTATATATACTATTTTATAAATTTAAATAATACATTTGTATTCAAGTATGGCATTTTATGTATATATAAATATATACATATATGAGAAAAATGTAAATATTAATTTACATTAAAGTTTGAAAATGTATATATTGTAAATACAATAGATATGGTATTATAACATATATATATATATATATATATGTAAAGGTTAATTAATTTTAAAGTATATAAATATACATATATATATATATACTAGATATATATTTTGTAATACATAATATATGTATCTTTATATATATTATATATATATATATATATATATATATATATATATATCTAGTATAATACTATATATAAATTAATATAATCATATTTAAAATATATAGTATAAACGTATAAAATATATCATATTTATATATATATATATATTGATATATTATGTTTATATATATATATATTTTGAAATGACAAAAACTTAAGTAAGTTTTAATGTTTTAATTTATATTGTAAATTTGCCTTATCACACATGATTTTCTCAATCCATTTTCAAGTGATCATATCAAACATTAAGATCATGATTTAATTACATATTCTTATTGGTCTTAATACTTTATAAAATGGTTTTCAATATTAAGAAATTTTTTCAAGAATTATTGAACATAAGTTTAGAAAATTACTTATAAGTTTTTGGACAATATTTTCATTTGAGAAAGCCAAGGAAAACTCTCTTAAAGTTTATAAACATTTTAGGTTAAATTAAATTCAAGTCTACATCATTTCTAACCCAAAAAGTGTAGGAAAATGGCTCTCTGGAAGCATGGGATCGATCTTCTACGGGAAGGGATCGATCCCTTTATGGCAGAAATGTCACAGCCCATGACCCTATTTTTCACCTTATCCTATACATCTTATATGGTTGGGTTGTCTGCGATACCTTACTTTTTCTTTTACATATAAACAATTTCATAAAAATTTACCATATGAATCACATCCCCTATCTTACTTCATAAGAAAGTAGTACTGTGAATGTCTAAATACAGAAAGTAAATGATCATACCTCATGTCATAAGTCAAGCTATCGCATCGTCCCCAAATGCGCAGCCGAAATCCTTTAAGTGTTAGACTCTCAGTCTTCGAAAAACCTGAAATGTTAAAATTAAGGGGTGAGCAAACTTGATATTCAGCTTCCTATATGCTGAAAATCTTTTTTGTTTTTCCTATGGGGCTCTAGGCTCGCATGTAGGAAGGATACTACAGTCGGCTAGGGATCAGATGGAGTAAGGTAGGTATTTTGAAATACCTATCTTGTCCCGGAACCTAGAAGCAACTGTAGAGAGTAAAATTCTTTCTTATTTTGAAATTTAAATCCTTTTCCTTTTTATTTCATATCGTTTTCATATCCCTTTTCAAAATAATGCTTTTATGAAATAAAGCATTTAAATAGAATAACTAATATGCATATTTTCTTTGAAAAGAATATTAGTTAAATCATCATTATTTTCGTTTAAACTCATTTCATGTTTACTGTACAATCATAATTAGTACATTACTTTAAATAGCAAAATAAGCTATTAAACATTTTTCGTATAACATATAAATCATTTAATTCTAATATTCAATTTAAAATTTAAAAAAAGAATATTAGATTTAATTTCTTCCTTTTTCCTTTTCGAAAACATATTATATATTCATATTACATGTCGTATGAAAATCATTTCATAGTACTAAAATCAGTACTGAAATAAGCATTTTATAAAAATGCTATAAATCATTTCGTTTCACGTATCACATATCATGTAAAACCTTTACATTTCACATATCATATATCATGTAAAACATTTTCATTTAAAACATATCATATATGGAGACAGTGGCAACCACCGAGTCCTATCATGCAATAATACCCGAAGGTATAAAATAATCATTTTAGATCTATGGCCATAGTCTATAATTGTCCTCGGCGGATCACTGATCAGGTGTCTGCCGGGACTACATGTCACATATCACATGTTACATATAACATATCACGTATTGCATATCACATGTCGGCATGATAGAAGGGCCAACTAGTCTCAAAACCATGTTTTTATCGTAGAAATAACCTTTATGAAATTTATAAAATATATATAATTTCATACTTAAAAAATCATAAAGTTTATAAAACCATTTAGTGAATATTTAAGAAATATTTATGAAAATATTCATAAAATTATTCACTTTATTCCTTTTCATTTTTTTCTCGTATTACGTGTAATTTACATATTAAGAGAATTTTCGATGATTTCATTATCACCATTCTCGAAAACATGAATATTTTAAAATCACTTCCATTTTATTCATGTTTTTGTGAAAAATATTCATTTTCTTGATTTTCGTGATTGAAAATCATTTCTCGTGAAATAAAATCATTTATTATGATTTTATGAAATTTTCTAAAAATTTTCGATAATTTTTCAGCAGCATAACGGCTGCCGATTGACTAGCCTCCTGCACGAAAAATACACTTTATAATTCCAGCCAGTACATCATCACAAATTTCCAACCACATAATCATCACAATATTTTCATAAAATATTTCATAATTAAAAACATCCAGATTGACTATCCTTACAATGTTGCACATGCATCCCTTACCTTTTTCCCGGGTCGGTGACTCCCTCTTGTTGGTCGCGCCCGTACTCCATATCTCCCGATTCCTCATCTCGATCGCCGAGAATAATTTCTGGAAATTAAAATTCTAAATTTTAGAATTTTTTCATAATTTATTAAATTTTTCTAAAAATTAATTTCCAGAAATTTCTTACCGAATTTCCGTAAATTTTCGGGTTGTCGAATTCCTGGGAATCTTCCGATTTCCCGAACTTCTCCCTTTTTCCTCTTTTTCTTCCTTTTTCTCCTTTTTTCTTCTTTTCTCTTTCTTTTCTTTTTCTTTTTCCATTTTCTTTTTCCTTTTTCTTTTCTTCCAGCCGGATCGGTCAGACCATTCAGTGTCCTTCCACGCCAGTTCTTCATTGGCGGCCGGTTCTCAGCCGATTCAGGCATCCTTCAGCTGGCCGACGGCACGTCGAAGCTACCGGTGCCCTCCATTTGCCTTGGATCGGCGGCACGGCGGCGGATCGAGTCGATTTTCCTTCGGTTTCTTTCGCCTCTTCGTCGGCCTTCCTCCGTAGTTCACCGCACCTCAAGTGGCCTCCATCATCTTCCTCTCCATCCGGCGGTGCTTCGGTGGCAGTGGCGGTGCCTGGATCGGCCGGCACTGTCGTCTGCCATTTTTCCTTTTTCCTCCGATTTTTCTTCTCTGTTTTGTTCGTTTCTGTTTTCCATTCTCCTTTGCCGACGTCGGCTTCCTCCTTCTCTCTTCTTGCCGGCGTCGTTCCCGTCTTCCTCTCTCTCTGGTCTTCTCTCTCGCCGTCGACGTTGGTCGGGTGGCTTCTCTATTTCGTAACAGAGAACAGAAACGGGGTCCCAATCCCGTTTCTGTTTCTGTTTCTTATCTTCTCTTTTTTTTATAAATATAATATATATAATTATATATTTACCACATTAAATATATATAGATATATATATATATCACCTTAATTTAAATACTACATATATATATATTTCATATGTATATGTATATATTTATACATAAATGTATAAAATCCACATATGTATTTATTTAATATAAAATAGTATATATCCTTTTATAATATATACCATATTTTATATATATACATATGTAATTATATAAAGACATAAAAATATATTTATATAATCTAATTATATAAATAAATAAATATGTAAATACCAACATTTTTATTCCTTTAATTTAGATTTCTTCATATCCAAATAATTTTTCATTTTCCTTTTCTTATTTAATTTGGATTCTAATTTATCCAAATTAATTTCCTCCATATAATTTATCAATTCTTTTACTTTATTATTTACGGAATTTCCAACAGTATTCCATCTTGTAAATAATTCCTTTATTTACTTTAATTTATCTTTCGCATATAAAATTAAATTTTCGAATAAGTAATATAAAAATTCAAAAATTTGCGGTTGTCACAAGAAAGGTCCCTCAGCCTAAAATAAATATTCTGGAATGAAGGGATCGATCCCTTATGGGAAGGGATCGATCCCTTTGCCCGAAAATAGGTTGTAACGGCTAGCTTTTGTGAGACAACGATCATATTCGAGTTTTGGCTCCAACTAACGGCTAGAATACATCCAAGGGACTATAAATAGAGGCTTAGAAGCTAAAGAAAGCAAGAGGAACTACTCAGCAACTCCAATACTCATTTTTCCTCAAATCCTCAAGCCTCAACAACAAATCAAGAGCTACAAAGTCTTCATCTTCCATCATACATATTTCTTGTATAGCTTAGCACAAATCTTGTATAGGCTTTTTCTTGTGCTTAATCTCTGTAATCACTTGCTTATCTAGAGGTCTTCTTTGATTACACAATTTGTAAACCAATCCATTCCCTGTAAAAGGGGAGGTTTTTCTTTAGCCTAAGAAAAAGAGGGAGGTTTCTCTTGAGCTTAGAAAAAGAGAGAGGTTTCTCTTGAGCCTGCAAAAAGAGGGAGTGTAACACAAATTCAAGAATAGTGAATTTGGGGAAAATCCTTTGGAGCGTCTCAAGGTAGAGGACGTAGGCAAGGTTGCCGAACCTCTATAAATCGCTTGCGTACATTTCTCTTTCCCTACTCTCTTTATTTACTTGCAATTATATTTTGCTTATTGAATTGAATTTATATTGCACGCTTGAGTATCTTAGAGAACTTAGAAAATATCAATCTAAGCTAGAGAACTTAGAGGAACCGAAAAACAAACTTAAGGTTAGCAAAAAACTGATTCACCCCCCTCTCGGTATAGCCTACGGAGCCAACAATTGGTATCAGAGCTTGGGCTCGAGATTGATTTAAACTAACCTCTATCAAGCAAAACGATCAGAAATGGCTCACTTGAATGTAGGCACACCCCTAGGAGAAGAGGGACAATCATTAGTTAGGCCTCCACTCTTCAATGGAGAGAATTACTCTTATTGGAAAACAAGAATGATGTTGTTTGTCCAATCAAATGATTATGAAGTATGAAGAGTGATAGTTAATGGTCCCAAAGTCCCAATGAAGAAAGTAGATGGAAAAGATGTCCCTAAGGTGAGGATGAGTGGGACACAAATGACATGAGAGTGGCACAATTGAATGCCAAGGCTATGCACACTCTCTTTTGTGCATTAGGTCCCAATGAATATAATAGAGTCTCCCTATGTGAGAAGGCCAAGTAAATATGAGACAAATTAGCCATCACACATGAAGGGATAAATCAAGTGAAAGAAACCAAAGTAGGTATGCTCACACATGATTATGAGCTTTTTAGGATGAAAGAAAATTAGTCCATGAGTGAAATGTACACTAGGTTTAATAACATAATTAATGGACTTAAGACATTAGGTAAGAGCTATTCCAATCTAGAAATGGTTAAGAAAATCTTGAATAGCTTGCCAAAATCTTGGGAGGCAAAGGTGACTACTATAGAAGAATCTAAGGATCCTAACACCTTGTCTTTAGATGAACTTATGGGCTCCCTACTTACATATGAAATGAAATTAAAAAGAAATGAAAAACCTTTAAAGAAAGTAGGGGTAGCACTTAAATCTTCCACTCATGAGGTCATTGAAGATGATAGTGATGAGAGTGGGAATGAGGAAGAAAAGGAAATGGCTATGTTTGCCAAAAGATTTAATAGGTTCATGAGAATGAAAGAGAGTAAGAATGATAGGAGACATCAAAGAAGAGGTGTAATGAGAGGAGAGTCAAGTAGGAGAGAAAAAGACCCCTTAATGTGTTATGACTACAATGAACCGGGTCATACTAAGTTAGATTGCCCCTTACTTAGGAAGGAAAAGGATAGGAAACCTAAGAAGAAAGCATTTGTGGCTGCATGGAGCAATAGTGATAGCTCCGATGAGGAAAATGTAGATGAAGAGGTAGCCTACTCATGCTTTATGGCCATTAGTGATGATGAGGCTAGTAGTAGCCCTACTGAAAATAATGACTTTACATTTGATGAGTTACAAAATGCCTTTAATAATTTAGCAAATGAATTTCAATGCATGAACTCCAAATATAAGAAAATCATTGCTAAATTAAAAACAGAAAATGAAGCCTTGATAAATGCTAAGCTAGAATTTGAAAAGAAACTAGAAGAGGTTAACTTAGAGATAAATGAGTTGAATGAAAAGAATACAAATTTGCATAACTCATTTACTAGGTTTTATATGGGTCAACAAAAGCTAGATCATATGTTAGAGACCCAAAGAGCTTTCTTTGATACAGATGGGCTAGGATATAATGCAATACATAAAGAAACTCATCTTAAGAATTTCCTAGTGAGCAAAAATTCTATGAATGATACATCTCTCACATGCTCACTACGCAATAGGATAGACCACTCTTCACAAGCATGCACATATAAAAAAACCACATTTAGGGGAAGAGTTGTTAGAAAAATGTGGGTGCCAAAGCATGCTATGAATAATGATGAATTGTGCTTGAAATGGATCCCAAAAGGATCAAAAATTATTTACACTAACTCTCATGGACCCAAGAAAATTTGGGTACCAAAACATGCATGAATTTGTTTGGTGTAGGAGTTTGCTTATGCTAATGAGAAAGAGGAAGAACTTGAGATATCCATCCTTGGCAAAGATCACAACAATTCTTCAAAGAAAGGTACAAGGTGGATTCAACAATTCGAGGCAAAGCTTTTTCTAGCAAACGAGTATTGTAAGCTTAATTCCTTACTCTTTAAAAATTTTATTTGATTAAATTATTTGTGCTTTGATGAGAAAATTGGTTAATGATTCATGATGCATTGTGATTGAGCAAAAGGCATGATAAATGATTGTTGAGTGTTTGATGGACAATTCTTGATGATTAGATGAAAGGCATGTTTAGAGATTTTGAAATGATCATTGGATTTTTGTATTGTGAGCAAGTTTGTAATATGTTAATAATGTAATAACCCTTAATTTCGATATCTATCGTAAGTATACTAGAGTAAATTTTGACTGACTTGAGGCTATTTTGGAATTTGGATAGATTATGGAAGTTGAGAATGTCCGAGCCATCTTGGTCAAGAAGCGATGGATATGTAAATGTGAGTATGTAGGTACTAAGATATGAAGTAGGAAATAAATTAAATAGGTTGAGATATACAAAAAGGGATTTAAATATATATTCATATGTATAGGCATATGTATATAAGTTATGGAAATTAGAATTATTAAGACAATAGGAAAATGGAAGACATTATTATTTGCTTGAAACAATATTTATTCATCCACCAATCCATTAATGTTAAATTGGGTGATTAAAAGGTGATGAAATGAAAGCTGGAAATACAACATAAATAGGCTGGAAATACAAGAGAAAAAGGCTGGAAATACAAGAACAAAGGGGCTGGAAATACAAGAGTAAAGAGGGGCTGGAAATAAAATTAAAAGCTGGAAAATATGAACCACGTTTTTTCCCTTCTATTTTCCTCCCCAAACCGAGACATGAAGAGCCAAACTTCTCCAGCACTTGTCGACAGCCTTAGCAAGAAGAACTCCTCTTCCTCCTCCCTCATTCCGGCCATAGATTGAAGTTCTCTTCAAACCCTCATCCCTTTCACCCAAAGGCATCACTGATCTAGGGATTTCTAGGGTTAAAGGAGCAAAAAATGAAATGAAGGAAGCATTGCTGATGGGAGTATAAGCTGACCAAGAAATCGTGAGTCATAAGAGCAATGGGAGTCTTGGTTCAACAAGATTAGGGCAAGAGAAGTGAATGGAGAAGGAATGAGAGTGAGCTGCCATTGGTGATTGAAGAAGTGAGGAGTTGAAACCCAAACTACAGCAGATTTAGATTGGGATTTCAGGGCAAATAAGAAAGGTAGTAAATTGAGGTGAGTTGATGTGTTTATGCTGGAATTAATCTATGGAAATAGAATGCAAATGTGTTCATTGGATTGGCATTGATGTGTATAGGTTTGACAGCAAACAAGCTTGGAGAAATGGTCTGAAATGGCTCCAACAGATTCTGTTTGTGCATCAAATTAAAGGGGGTAAGGTTCTAACCCTATAATGATTGATTATCATGCATGAAAATAATATTGTGATGAGATAAATTTGAATGGCTATGGTTAGATAAAGATGAACTGAAATTCTGAGTTG
This sequence comes from Heritiera fomes, assembly GCA_032173925.1. Taxonomy (NCBI): domain Eukaryota; kingdom Viridiplantae; phylum Streptophyta; class Magnoliopsida; order Malvales; family Malvaceae; genus Heritiera; species Heritiera fomes. The sequence goes on from JAPDPM010000001.1 coordinate 31,093,718, forward strand.
GTGTGAATCTGAAATTTGCTGTTCTGTCTGGCTGGAAAATTAAAAAGAGCAGTTTAATAGTTCTGCATGGAGAAAAATTCTGGAAAAATTATAAATTATGGCCCTTTAAGTTACAAGAAAGTCAGTTTTGGAATTTCTTTAATTGGACTGCTGTAGCTTGAGTTATACACAAATGAGTGCAGGGTGTTCTGTCTAGAAACGTGAATCACAGTCCAGACTTTGAAAAATCATAGCAAATGGCCTAAATTGAATTAGGTTGCAAGCCTTACATGTCTAGAAAGAGTATTTAAGTTAGGAGCATGATTGTTCTGGGTTTGCATCATTCGGATGCTCCTATAACCAGATATGAGACAGTTTGTGCATATTGGTCAGTGTTTTCCTGTGTCAGGAAACTGCTGGACATATTGAAACTTTGGGAAATTTCTGGTAATGATATAGGAAGAGTTAAATTATGAATCTTACATTTCTAAATAGAGAAATGAGTTAATATTCATCTAGTTTTGAAATTTCCAGATTTGGAACTTCATGGCTTAAGATATGTGTGAATGCATGCAGGATACTCACTGCTGGGGACAGATTTTTAATGTAAACTTCAAATATTCATAGAAAATTGCCTAGATCAAATATGACTGCAAACTTTACATGTCCAGAAAGATAAATGAGTCATGATTGACATGGTATTGGGTTTGTACAGATCTCATACCCCTATAGTTGGCAGTAAACATTTTACTGAACACAGGTCAGGAAATTTCCTGCCTACTGTGCCAGATTTGGACCAAGGTCTAAAAATTGATGGGAAATACCACAAAATGAATTAGGAAATGAGCCTTATATGTCTAAATAGGGATTTGAGTTAGAAGTAATATAAAAATTACGGTTTGATAATTAAATTTTGGAAATAATACCTAAGTCTACCATAAGGCCATAAGGTACAAAATCTTAAAGAACAGAAATGGACCAAATGGGTCGTAAGTAGTTCAAATGAACGAAAAGGCAATAAACGGTGCTAGTAATATTTGAATAACTCTGGAAACACAGCCAAGTATTGTTTCTTGTTGAATTATACAATGCTTAATGTTAACTTACGATTGGAAATACTAAGATCGATGGATGTATGGAGATTGATTCAATCTACTGTGTGTTATGTAGAGGGTTGTCCTAAGGACTGAGATTGACCCGAAATCAATCAATACTCCAAGACTTGTTAGGCGAGGGAGAACTAATTCAGAAGCTAAGGAGGTACTGTAAGTAACCCTAAGCGACTACTTGCATCCAAATTGTTTAGTGCTATAAATTCTTGGAATTTGGCAACTGAAATAAAATGAATGCTGCATATTGGGCCTATCCTTGATTAATCGGTTTAGCTTTCTGAAAATGTTTTTACAAACATGCTATAGGCTTGCCAAATCTTGATTTGGTTTTATGTATTATTGCTCTAATGTGATAACCCATTTTAGTTTCCAAATTGAGCTAAGCTTGTGGTTAATATGGTTTTCTGATTTTATTTTAAAATTTAAAGTGCTTTAAAAGGCTTAGCGAGCCTACAATTGTTAGCTACATATTTATACACTGTGATTGTGATACGAAATCTTGGAAGGCCGATTTGATAAGAATGAATTTTATTGAAAGACTAATGGATTTATGTTTTAGACCCGGGGTATTGAGCCCTTTGGGCACCGTACCTTGAGAACTTTATAGACACATTTGAATGACTTAGAGCACTGTTTCGCGAGTAAAAGTCTCGGAAACAATTGGCTTGTCCCGTATATTACGTTGGGCAGGTCCTGGTATCATGTGCGCAATGATGCTGGGGGTCTATGCATAGGCACGTCCCTTATGGGATGATCGCTACGGTTCGCTACCGTAGATCGTTAATTGTTATCTCTAAGTAACATCGATTGATACTGTATGGACTCTCTTGGTACTATGATTGGTTTTTATTGATCGCACAACATACTTTATGTATGATTTGATATTGAGACTTTAAAGTCTACTAAGGGAACTCTATATTTGACTACAAATTGTTATTGAGTTTCCATATCGTATTTGAGTTTTAATGCAGCATAATTGATTTAATATTATTAAAAGTGATTTGAATGAGCTTTCAAAATCGAGGGATACTTGGTATTATTTAGTTGCTTATTGTTGTTACTTACTGAGTTGCGACTCACTCCCCTCTTCTTTCCCCTCCCTTTCAGAGTGATCGATAGAGCGATTGTTCGTTTGGGCTTGGGAAGCTTCTTGAGAGTGGACTTCCCTGCATAGTCTAAGGTATATGGCTCCCAACAGTTTGTATAGACATAGAGGGATGATAGCACAGTATATTGGAATTCTTTTAATTGTATATATATATACACTTATGTGATGAGTCTGGAATGTAAGCTAGGTTATATTATTATTGGAATATTATGACCATTATGCTTTTGAGTTGGCATTATGTATGTTGGTAGATATGCTTGAATACATTACAAAATATGATGTAGATGATCTTATTGATCCAAGGATCACATGAAATTGAAAAATGGCCTACATATTCACCTACAAACGAATATTGATATAAGGGATAAAAATTTTTTTTTCTAATTCTGTAATTTAGGCTTCCGTAAGATATTAAGGAAGATCGGGCGCGACAGTTTGGTATCAGAGCGGGTTTGTTCGTGTCTGTGTAGGTCAATAAGTTAGCTTACATCCCTGTACATTGTGCCTATGCCTATGCCTATTCTTGAACTGTGGTTGCCATATAAACTGTACTAAACTGTTTGTTTATGTTTGAGGAAAGTAAATTGAAAATGAGAATGAGAGGTAGACTACAACGAGTTCCTCCTTAAGAGTGATCTAGGTCTTCGACCTTTCTACCTCCTCTATGATCTTTTGGTCCTAAATCTCAATGTCAAAATGGGCCAGTCAATATCGACTGTAGGAGAATTGCAATAGACCGTGTAGAACTTGACAGCCTTTATGGCTCATCAAATTTGAGGCAGCCTTAATTAACCTCTGGCTCAAGCTCTAGCACAAGCACCAACCTCTCCTACGCCATAACTTCAGGCTGCTCTACAGTAACAGGCTGTGCCATCACAGCCACTAGTGCCGCCAACGCTACCTCCAGTGCCTCCACCGTAGACTAGGGAATAGGTGGACAAGAATTTGAATAGATTACGGTAGTTCCATAAGGTGAACTTGCTTACCTTTAAGGGTGTGAAAGATTCAGAGGTAGCTAAGGAGTGGATTGAGTAGTAATAAATGATAAAGCCTGAACTGATTGATCAGATTCATTAGAGGCAGAAAGAGGATTTCCCCTTTAAGAGAGATTGTTTGTGAAAATAAAGATTGATGGTAATTGAGTGATGATATGATTGCCTAGTAAATTCCAACTTCGCTAGTAAATACTAAATGTCGTAACTTGTGGTATATTGATATGATGCTAGAATGTGGCAAAGTATAAATGTGGTAGCGACAATGTATTGATATATCGAATCCGCCAAATTTAATGATGAATTGTTATAGCACTTAGGATTACTTATGGAAATAATATAGTAATCGTGGACTTTGATTGATTGTTAGCTTGAGTATGCATGGATAACTCAAGAATGATATAGAACCTTGTGGAATAATAGTGGATTCAAAATGATACTAACAAAGGTCTAATAGGTTATGTGGATAATGAAGTTCATTTGTATAGGTGTAAATGATGGAAATACAGATGACTTGAATTAAGGATTTATAATTGTAAATTAAATTTCTATTGTTTAAAAGAGTTCTTGCTAAGAACAAATATTCATCTGTATGGAATTGATGCCTAATTGATCTAATCCGAGATGTATAAGAAATTCATAAGACTAGTCTTTGTACAAGGCGTCATCAGCTAATAGTTGGAGACTGATAACCATAAGATAATATTTAGAACTTGAAAATTTCTTACGAGTTCCTATTGGGGTTTACAAGATTAATGAATTACCATGTGAGGTATGTAAGCCCAATGAATGGGGTTTTTAGACCCTACATGGATAAAATGATGAGAGTGAAAAGATGAAAATTTAATAAGGAGATAAAATTTCGTGACGACTAGGGAACGTGAGTATGAAACAATTCCCAAACTAAGACAAAGTGATTCTTTTGGTTATCACATGATTATGGTTAGATGTGAGATTGAGTCAAATTCGATAGAGGAAATTTAATGATGCTCAAGGGAGTAAATAAATGAATTACATTCTTACTACTAGTAATGTGAATGGAAAAATGTTTTATAGATATAACCACCTCAAAATGATAGAAATGGTGGAATTGTAAAGATAATATGGTGCTTAAATGGATAATTCAAGGATTTAATCATAGAATCTAAATTATAAAAGAAGTATATTCCCGGGTATATTTTAAAATTTAAGTGATATTGAATATACCATAAGGATAAGAGATTAATAACCATACTACATGAAAAGAGACATGGAGAGAAAAGGATTGTCTCATGATTTATTACTGTAAGATATGATTAACAGTAAAATCTGTAATGAGATGCAGCCTTGATGGAATAAATGTGAAAATGAATGTTGTGAACGATAAAGAGTTTAAAAGAGATATGATGATATGGAAATGATTAAAGACTGATTGTCTAAATAGAATCAAATTCCATTATCAAACTCCTAGATTCTATAGTGCTATAGTCTGAGTATGAGTATGAAACGATGAGAATGTATATGTATAAGCCCAGTGAGCATTACATGTAAGGGGAATCTTTGAGTTGCCATATGCAAATAGAAAATAGCAAAAGGCTTGAGACCCCAAATGTACTGATAGCACCGCTCCGTACTAATGTAAATATATGAGCGTGATATATAAACGCTCTATGATAATGACAGAGCGTGTGCACAAGATATGAAAGCTACTGGGACAATTACATACTACTGATTAAATTGGGTAACTGATAGTTATCAAACTATATCGACTTGGCACCAAATAAGAAAGATGGGTGATGAACAATATGAATCATATGTGATATGAGAATGATTAATGATCATACCTAGGCCGTATTTATACATAATTTTTGAAACTGAGACATCTAAAAGCATACTTTAGTGCATACAGCCTAAAGATGCAAAGTGCAGAACTAGGAACATTAAATCTTGCTTGTATATATTGGGTGATTTTTGGATAGCCATGAGAGGATGGCATGTGATGAATATGCTTAATTGCATATTGAATTCATTGACATAGCTACGAACCTTAAGTATTTCAACATGTGTCTTTATGTAACATATGGACATACTTAGCATAAGCCCTGAACTATTAGAATCGTTTGATTTTGATCATGCATGGATTTGAGGGTTAATACATTTGGAAATCTTAAATATGTGGGCTGTCTTGATTGACAGGAAAAGAAATCGAACCATGCGTTGAGCTTTATATTTTATAGAGCCATTCGAACCTAAGGCCTTATGCTAACCTTGTTTTCCTATTAAGAGAATATAAGATTTGATCGAATACATGATCTAGCTTTGCTTTGAGAGCTATATGAAATTTGGAATTGCGATTTTAAACTAAGAGACTTGAATTTTGAGGATTGGGCATCCTTGATAAGCTTTAGTAAAGTCCCAAGTGTGATATCAATTGTGCTTATTGGATTTGACCAATAAGGTTTGGACTTGTCCACAATAGTGGCAAGAAACGGTTATTGAACTTGTTCAGCATGCTTGACAAAAAAAAAATGGACTTTATGGATATGTCTCAAAAAGGAGTTAAGGTCTGATCTTCATTTGAAATCGAAGTATGTGTTAGATCATGTATATTTTGAAAAGCCCTTTGTGATGCCCCGGGGTGCACCCGCTGGTCCACCGACCCGAGCCACTGCCCCATGCGGGTCACTCATCCGTATTGTCTGCTTTGGGGTGCACCACACAGGCCACCGCCCCTCACGGATTTCTTTCGCGTCCGCCGCTACTCGAACCCCTTACCACTTGTAAGTGTTGAGTAACGTAATTCGTGTAATTTATCTATTTCGAGAATGTTCGGTGGTTTCATTATCACCATTCTCGAATACATGAACATTTTAGAATTTCATCTCATTATATTCATGTTTTATGAAATTTTAGTAATTTCCTCATGTTTCGTGATTTACTATCGAAATTCGGAAATAAAATCATTTAATATGATTTTATAAAGTTTTTCTAAAATTTTCGGCAGCATAACGGCTGCCGATTCACTAACCTCCTGCACGGAAAATACAGTTTAAAATCTTTCAGCCAGTACTTCTTCCCAAATTATTTTCAGCAAATCATGCATCATAATAATTTTCATAAAATAATTGCATAAAATATTTCAAATTAAATTATGCAGACTGAGTATCCTTGCAGTGCTGCACATGCATCCCTTACCTTTTTCCGGGTCGACGAATTCCGCTTATCGATCCCGCCCGCACTCCATTTCTCCCGATTCCTTATCCCGATTGCTGAAAATAATTTCTGGAATTAAAATTCTAATTTTTTAGAATTTTTCATAATTTATTTAATTTTTTTCTGAAAATTAAATCTCCGAAAAATTTCTTACCGAGTTTTGTAAAATCCCGGGTTGTCGAATTTCCGGGAATTTTCTGAATTCCCGAAATTCTCCTTTTTTTTTTCCTCTTTTTCTTCCTTTTTCCTCTTTTTCTTTTCTTTCTTTCTTTTCTTTTCTTTTTCTTTTTCTTTTTCCTTTTTCTTTTCTTTTTCTTTTCTTTTTTCTTCTTCCTTTCCCGGTCAAACCGGTCCAGAGCCCTTCCTCGCCGGTGGCCGGTTCTCCAGCGGTTCAGGCGTCCCTCAGCTGGCCGGCTGCACGACGAACTTGCCGGTGCCCTCCGTTTGCCCTGGATCGGCGGCACGGCGGCGGATCGAGGCGATTTTGCCTCGGTTCTTCTTCCTCTTCGCCGGCGTTCCTCCGCCGTCCATTGCGCCTCCGGTGGCCTCCATCAGCTTCCTCTCCCTCCGGTGAAGCTTCGATGGCAGTGGCGGCCACCGATTTGGCCGGCATCGCCGTCGGCCATTTCCTCTTCTTTTCCGGCGTTTGCTTCTATTTCTGTCGAATCTGTTTCTCTCTTCACGCCACCGGCAGCGTCTTCCCTCTCTCTGGCCGGTGGCGTCTCCTTCTCCTTCCTCCCTCGCCGGCGGTGGCGGCTCCGCCGCCATCGGCCCTCTGTGGCTGGGGAGGTTCGGGTCCTTCCCGTTTTTCTCCTCTTTTATTTTTTTGTTTTGTTTCCTTTTTGGTTTATTCCCCTTTTCATTTTTAGTCTATCACCTACTATATACTATACAATATATTTTATACTTTATACATATACTATATATTATATACTACACATATATTAATTCATACATAGTATAAATATTTATATAGATATAATATAACAATATATCTACTTTATATTTATGTTATACAATTTAAATAATATAATAATATTTGCTTATTTATATAGTATTGTACTATATATATATTTAAAGAGATACATACATATACATATATGTATATTAAGTATTACAAAAATGTATATCTAGTATATATATATATGTATATTTATATACTTAAAGTTAAATAACATATATGTATACAAATTATATAAATGCTATAATAAAATATTTATACATATAAACTTTTATATAAAACCACATTTACTTTTCTTATATATTCATATACTTTTATTTAAAATTATAATATATATATTTCATATATATATATATATATATATCTGTACATATATATTTGTAATTATATAAATACATTTTATAATATACACATGTCTTTATTTAAGACAAAATAGTATATATTTCATTTTATAATATATACTAATATTCATATACATACATATGTATTTATATAAAAACATGTGTAAATATATTTATATAATTTAATTATATAAATATATAATATACGCATTTTTATTTTATAAATTTTGGATTTCCATTAATCCAATTTAAATTCCTCCAATACTTATTTTCAATATTTCTAATTTCCAATAAATGGAAAAATTTACGGTTATCACATCCTCCCCACCTTAAGAAATTCGGTCCTCCGAATTTAACTTAAGTCCAAAGGTGGTATATGTCGTATACTTACGACTTCTGACCTCTAGTTCATCCTTCAAGTAATATTGCCAGTACACTTTCAACATCAAGAGTGCTTTAGACCACTACATGCTGTCTTTCATCAGATATGTCTATGCTCCCGTAAGTTCATTTCTCAAATCGGGAATTATTCACTTTTACTCTTTTCATATAAGAGCCATACATAATAATTTTAATATTACAGCTGATTTATGCTGTTCATCATCCATTCTTCTCACTTAGTGCCGAGTCGACATAATTTGGTACTATCATGTACTCGTGTCAATCAATTATATGTAAGTGTCACAGTAGCTTTCACATCTCGTGCACACGCTCTCTCAATATCATGGAGCGGTTACATCTCACGCTCATATATATATAAATATATATCAGTATGGAGCGGTGCTATCAATACACTTGGGATCTCAAAGCCTTTTGCTATCTCTCATTAGCATATGGCAACACAGAGACTCCCATCACATGTAAGGCTCACTGGAACTGGACATACACATTCACACCGTTTAACACTTATACTTCGACTAAGGCACTAGAGAATCTAGATGTCTGATAATGGAAAGTGATTCTATTTAGATCATCAGTATTTAATCACTTCCATATCATCGTTTCTCTTTTGGACTCTTTGTTGTCCACAATATTCATTTTCACACCTATTCCATCAAGGCTGCATCTCATTTGCCGACTTTACTATAGATCATCTCTTACGATCATAATTCATGAGACTATCATCTTCTCTTCATGTAGTATGGTCTTTAAATCTCCCATTAAAATATATATATGTATATATATATGAAACGATTATCCTGATTAGAAAAGTCCTCTGTTCAAGACCAAGAGGTCTAAGGTTCGAAGCCTTCCCTTTTTATGTGATAACCAACACAAATCACCCTCAGTCTTAACTTCGGGAACTGTTTCATATTGATGTTCCCTTCTCATCATGCAGTTTATTTCCTTATTCCACTTTCACTTTCGTTTTCATATTCTTACTCTCATCCCTTTTTGTCGGTTTTTCTCAATTGATATGGTACTATACTGTTAAGATCTTTTAAAATCTTGCATACCATATTTTTCTTTACACTATCCATCTACCGACTTTAATTTCTTTAATTAGATCTCCTCTATAGAGCAGCTAGTCTCATCACTCTTTTATAGGATGATAATAGGATTTAGGTAGACTCATTACTTTCATATCTCAATCATTATCTGTATATCATAGACAGGTTCACTGTCATCCTGTCGTTTCGAGATTTTATATCTCAAGAAGAGATACTATCTAGCCAAATTTCTTAGTTGCTAATCTTAGCACAATTTCACAACCTTTAAGAGTCTAAGGATCATATTACGATGCTGCTCATGTTCCATTTATACTTTAGACTCTATCAATATTTCAACTATTTACTCATGTAAGAATGCCTCATTCTTCAGGCTTATATACTTCACAAGGCAACTCATTACCCTTGTAACTTCAATAGGAACTCGTAAAATTCACTCCGAGTTCGAATCATTATCTTATGGACAGCAATCTTCAATCTTTTATCTAATGACGCTTTATACTGAGGCTAGTCTTATTTACTCCTCACGTATCTCTAATCAGATCAATAAAGCGTCTATTTTCACGTAGATGAATACTTGTTCTTCACCAGACTTCATCAATGATAGAAATTTAATATATCCTTTTTGATTCGTCTACAACTCAATATCATTTGTATTTCTCTCATTTACACCTATACAGATAACTCCATTATTCTCAATTTTTCATTATCAGTATTTTCGTCATCCAGACCTCTACACGTGAATTTCATTATTCACACCTTTTCCAGAGTTATTTTCTTAAGCTTTTCAGATTCTTTCTACATCCTCTGATATAAGCTTAGAATTTAACTTCATATTTAAAATCGCACCAATGTTATCTCGATTCTTCTAATTTATATAACTTTGGAAGTTTTATAGGAAATCAAATCTGATACTTTCTTTAATCGTACCTTTCTTATCATCTTGTGACCATCGTTCTTTAACTTTTCATCTGATGATGCCTTTTACAAGGATTGCTCCTATACGCTCCTTATACATCTCCGATTAAATCATATCTAAGGCATCACTTCCATATAGGTATTTATTTGTCCTTCATAAGAGCTTTAGTGTATAATAAAAAAAATTTTGTACATCATTTAATTCATCCTCAAATCATGTCATTTGTATTTCCATCCTTTACATTGATAAATGCGAATTTCATCATCCACAATATTTTCCAAAAATTCTTTTCTTAAGCTTGTCGAATTTCTTCTATATTCTCCGATATAAGCTTAAGAATAAATTTCATATCCACAATCGAGTCAACATTAACCTGATTCCTCAATCTATATTACTTTGGAATTTATCGGGATTCTCATCCGACAGTTTCTTTAACCACACTTCTTTTATCATTTTGGACCTTCATCATTGTGTCCCATCATTTCACAGTGTAGTTTCAAGGCAGAGACATTCCATATCCAATTCATTTTGATACCTACTCTACCTTGATTTCATTACCTAGTCATGCTTTACAGCGTTACAAATCTCATTCTGGTAAGCTGTATCAAATACAATGGTTCTCAACACACTTCACAGCTACCCGTTTCAATTCCATTATTCACTCTAAAACTATTTCCATTTACTGAATTCAGGCTTAGTTCCTTTGAGTATATTCTCCACGAGGTTTGAACCTTGGCACCCTTACGTACCTAGTTCCTTACACTGGGTTACCATTGAGATACTTATAAGAGCCTCGCCCATTCATATCGACCATCGACGAGCATCCCTAGGCGATCCTTTCGCCTCAGGTTTATCCTTACTAGTGAGTCGGCGATGAGATAGTTAGCCTATATCTCACAACACATGATCCACTACGAGTCGCCCACCATTGGGTCGCCCATCACAGTTCTGTCTCAAAGGTCCTGAAGAACTTAGGTTAGCGGTCATCTTCTTTTTATCACTTGACTGTTCTTATAATTATCCTCTAATTCACAGTACTCCACACAGTACCTCATTCTGTAGCACATATTCCAAGATACGTCTGTTCTATGTACGATTATCTGTTTGATACCTCAAAGTAATGAAAACGTACAGAACCATAAGTAATCATACCAGTATGTATTTCATTATCGGTACTATTCACCTTATCAGTCAATTCCTGAAATCATTTCACTTTTCATAGTATTCAATGATCCCGTTCAATATACTCTAAAATTTTTTTGACCCTTACAATCAATAACCGGGTCAATCATCTGATGACATTCCACTACACTCTTTGGATCGCATCATATAAGCCCCGGCTCGTTCGCCGTCCGCCCGTACACAATTGTGACGGACCAGCCCAACCGGCCATGGCAACCCCTTTTTGGGCCCATCGACAACGATTGCTGTGACAACGCCACTCATCCGTACTGTCCGCTCTGTGAGGCGATGGCTACCCACTGGGATCCACACAGGATCCACCTCACGCACGGTTTTATCGGGAAACAAATTCCCAATTCGCGTCCGTAATCTAAGTGTTAGTGGAATTAGTCATAGGGATCGTGATATTCATCTGACATCCTCTATGCCATTAGTAATTCCATTACTATCAATGGATTCCAAATCAACTCGTTTTTATCACTGTTCCGAACATCGCCCAACATAGGGGCATTTTCGTCATTTCGACATTTATTTCTTTCTCCTCAATATACATTCAAATCAATGAATTGATCATCTCTAAGTTGATAGTATCCTTTCTGATACTTATACTAGCAATTTAGATCTCATTCGATTTTTCGACAGAGAAGTTCACTAAAATCCACAATGGGATTATTTTGCTTGTAATTCAGCTTTATATCTTTGATTTCTCTGTCAAATCGATCAATTTCAACTTCTGGTTATCTATTTTGACTCCTGATAAAATTTTATGGGTAGGGGTATTTTGGTCATTTTTGGCTAAAAATTTTCTCTCTCTTCAAATTACCCTCAATCGGTGATCTTAAAGTCTATTTAATGATGATATTTCATTCCCCTACTTCATACCATCACTTTCAGGTCTCAGTTCGGTTCGGACAGAAAAGTACTAGTGGGGCCCTCACCGAGTCCATTTCTGTTCCTTACCGAACAGGCCTTCATATAGATTAGAAGAATCACCAATTTTTTTGGAAATTTCTGAGCCTATTTTCTTCTTTAACATTCTCAGTTTATACTTTCTCACTCCCTTTAAATCATTTTACCCCATTTACAATCATTTATTTTCTCTATGTATTTAGACGACACAGTACTACCAGAGATGTTTAACTCTTTTCCTTCCAAAAGTATCCACAGACATCAGGCCAACCATTGCTCTGATACTATTAAATCTGTCACGACCCGTGACCACATTTTTCATCTTCTTATACACAACTTAACCGGTTGGGCTGTCTGCGATACTTCACTTGTACTGACTGTTAAACAATTTTACATAATATTGTTTATATTATACACATCCCCTATCGTAATTAATCAAATAAGTAGTACTGTTGACATGTCTAAATACAGAGAATAAATGATCATACCTCAAATAACTCAGTCGGTCTGTCACATCTTTCTTTGTGTACAGCCAGGATCCACAATCCACTGAACTCACATTCATCAAAACCTGAAATGTTGAAAATTAAGGGGTGAGCAAAACCACGGCTCAGTAAAAGAATTATATGCCTCTCTTGATACTCAGCTTCCTATATGCTGAAAATCTTTTTCATTTTTCCTATGGGCTCTAGGCTCGCATGTAGGAAGGATACTACAGTCGGCTAGGGATCCGATTAGAGTAAGGTAGGTATTTTAGAATACCATACTTGTTCCGGAACCTAGAAGCAACTGTAGAGAGAGATTTTCATTTCATTTTGACTTAATAAATGTGATAACCGTAAATTTTTCCATTTATTGGAAATTAGAAATATTGAAAATAAGTATTGGAGGAATTTAAATTGGATTAATGGAAATTCAAAATTTATAAAATAAAAATACGTATATTATATATTTATATAATTAAATTATATAAATATATTTACACATGTTTTTATATAAATACATATGTATGTATATGAATATTAGTATATATTATAAAATGAAATATATACTATTTTGTCTTAAATAAAGACATGTGTATATTATAAAATGTATTTATATAATTATAAATATATATGTACAGATATATATATATATATGAAATATATATATTATAATTTAAAATAAAAGTATATGAATATATAAGAAAAGTAAATGTGGTTTTATATAAAACTTTATATGTATAAATATTTTATTATAGCATTTATATAATTTGTATACACATATGTTATTTAACTTTAAGTATATAAATATACATATATATATATATATATATATATACTAGATATACATTTTTGTAATACTTAATATACATATATGTATATGTATGTATCTCTTTAAATATATATATAGTACAATACTATATAAATAAGCAAATATTATTATATTATTTAAATTGTATAACATAAATATAAAGTAGATATATTGTTATATTATATCTATATAAATATTTATACTATGTATGAATTAATATATGTGTAGTATATCATATATAGTATATGTATAAAGTATAAAATATATTGTATAGTATATAGTAGGTGATAGACTAAAAAAGGGAAATAGAAATAACCCAAAAATAGAAACAAAACAAAAAAAAAAGAGAAAGGCAGGATCGGGAAGCAAACCCGATACCCCCCCCCCCCCCACGTGAGGCCGACGGTGGTGGAGCTGCCACCACCAGCGAGGGAAAAGGAAGGGGATGCGTCGCCGGCCAAAGAAGAAGGCATGGAAACCACCGGCGGCAGAAGGAAGAAGTAAAACAGAAGCGAAATCACGGCGAAAGCCGAGAAGAGGAGAAACCAGATCTGGCGGTTGCCGGCCAAACCAGCCGCTGCCATCACAGCCGAAGCATCGACGGAAGAAGAGGGAACCGATGGAGGCCACCGGAGGTGCAATGGACGGCGGAGGAAAGCCGGCGAAGAGGAAGAAGAAACCGAGGCAAAACCACCTCGATCCACCGCCGTGCCGCCGATCCAGGGCAAACGGAGGGCACCGGCAAGTTTGTCGTGCAGCCGGCCAGCTGAGGGACGCCTGAATCGTCGGAGAACCGACCGTCGGCGAGGAACCGGCGAGGAAGGGCTCTGAACCGGTCTGACCGGGAAAGGAAGAAAAAAAAAAGAAAAGAAAAAGAAAAGAAAAAGGAAAAAGAAAAAGAAAAAGAAAAAGAAAAGAAAGAAAGAAAAGAAAAAGAGGAAAAAGGAAGAAAAAGAGGAAAAAAGGAGAATTTCGGGAATTCGAAAAATTCTCGGAAATTCGACAACCCGGGATTTTACAAATTCGGTAAGAAATTTCCCGAGAATTTAATTTCAGAAAAAAAATTAAATAAATTATGAAAAATTCTAAAAAAATTAGAATTTTAATTCCAGAAATTATTTTCAGCAATCGGGATAAGGAATCGGGAGAAATGGAGTGCGGGCGCGATTGATAAGCGGAATTCGCCGACCCGGAAAAAGGTAAGGGATGCATGTGCAGCACTGTAAAGATACTCAGTCTGCATAATTTAATCGAAATATTTTATGCAATTATTTTTTGAAAATTATTATGATGCATGATTTGCTGAAAATAATTTGGGAAGAAGTACTGGCTGAAAGATTTTAAATTGTATTTTACGTGCAGGAGGTTAGTAAATCGGCAGCCGTTATGCTGCCAAAAATTTTAGAAAAACTTTATAAAATCATATTAAATGATTTATTTCCGAATTTCGATAGTAAATCACGAGACATGAGGAAATTTCTAAATTTCATAAAATATGAATATAATGAGATGGAACTTTAGAATATTCATGTATTCGAGAATGGTGATAATGAAATCACCGAAAATTCTCGGAATAGATAAATTACACGAATTACGAGACGAAAGATGAAGTGAAATATAGTGAATATTTTTATGAATATTTTTATCAGTATTCACTAAATGATTATAACCCTTATGGTTTTAAATCATGAAATTATATAATTATATAAATTCCATAAAGGTGTATTTTATGATGAAAAATACGGTTTTGAGACTGGTTGGTATTCTTATCATGCTGATGCATGATATGTGACATGTTTAGTCCCGGTCGACACCTGATCCGTGATCCACCGAGGACAATATAGATTATGGTCATAGATTTGACCAGTTTAGTCCTTTACCCTCCGGGGTTTATAGTACGACAAGATTAACGTCTATCTTAGAATCCATAAATGATAGGTGACATGTTAAAAAGGGAAATATTTTACATGACATGGAATATGTCAAACGGAAAAGGCCATACCGAGCAAAGACTCGATGATTGAACCGTGGGAGCCACCTCTAGAGTCCTTCGGGAACTAAGTGCTACACGTGTTCTAATGTTTCAGTACAGGCCATACCGAGCAAAGACTCGATGATTGAACCGTGGGAGCCACCTCTAGAGTCCTTCGGGAACTAAGTGCTACACGTGTTCTGATGTTTCAGTACAGGCCATACCGAGCAGAGACTCGATGATTGAACCGTGGGAGCCACCTCTAGAGTCCTTTGGGAACTAAGTGCTACACGTGTTCTGATGTTTCAGTACAGGCCATATCGAGCAGAGACTCGATGATTGAACCGTGGGAGCCACCTCTAGAGTCTTTCGGGAACTAAGTGCTACACGTGTTCCGATGTTTTAGTAAAGGCCAAACCGAGCAGAGACTCGACGACTGTACCGTGGGAGCCACCTCTAGAGTCCTTCAGGAACTAAGTGTTACACGAGTTCTGATGAGTTAGTAAGAAATTCTGTAGGATATTGTGATGATAAGTAAGTGATTGTGATTCGTGAATTCGACAAATGTCAAAGGATGAAATAGATCTGGTGCATATGACATATGATGTGTGTGATATATCGGATGAGTAAGGCACTGGGGTGGTAAATCCCTGGTTAACAGAGATCTAGGCACTCCCGGTCCTTACAATAAGTTCGTTTCTTTCACACTTAATCATACTAATAAAAAGAATGATGCCTTGTGAACTTAAGAATGAAATAGATTTTAATAGCTTATTTTGCTTTTTAAAGTACGGTACTAATTAAAAGAGTACATTAAAACATGAAATGAGTTTTAAAGAAATAAGACGATGTTTTAACTAATATTCTTTCCAAAGAATATACGAATATTAATTATTTCATTTAAATGCTTTGTTTCGTAGAAGCATTATTTTGAAAAGAATATAAAAAAATTTATGGAAGTTTTGAAAAAGGAAGAGGATTGATTAATTCAAAACGAAATGAAAATTTCTCTTTACAGTTGCTTCTAGGTTCCGTAACAAGTATGGTATTCTAAAATACCTACCTTACTCTATTCGGATCCCTAGCCGACTATAGCATCCTTCCTACATGCGAGCCTAGAGCCCATAGGAAAAATGAAAAAAAAAAAGATTTTCAGCATATAGGAAGCTGAGTATCAAGTGAGGCATATAATTCTCTTACTGAGCCGTGGTTTTGCTCACCCCTTAATATTAAACATCTCAGGTTCTGATGCTTGTGAATTCGGTGGATTGTGGATCCCAGCTGTACACGAAGAAAGATGTGACAGACCGACTGAGTTATTTGAGGTATGATCATTTATTCTCTGTATTTAGATATGTCAACAGTACTACTTATCTGATTAATTACGATAGGGGATGTGTATAATATAAACAATACATTGTAAAATTGTTTAACAGTCAGTACAAGTGAAGTATCACAGATAGCTCAACCGGTTAAGATGTGTATAAGAAGATGAAAAATGTGGTCACGGGTCGTGACAGATTTAATGGTATCAGAGCATTGGTTGGCCTGATATCTATGGATACTTTGGAAAGAAAAGAGTTAAACATCCCCGGTAGTACTGTGTCGTCTGAATACATAGAGAAAATAAATGATTGTAAATGGAGTAAAATGATTTAAAGGGAGTGAGAAAGAATAAACTGAGAATGTTAAAGAAGAAAATAGGCTCAGAAATTACAGAATTATTGGTGATTCTTCTAGTCTAAATGAAGGCTTGTTCGGTAAGGAACAGAAATGGACTCGGTGACGGCCCCACCAGTTTTTTCTGTCCGAACCGAACTGAGACCTGAAAGTGATGGTATGAAGTAGGGGAATGAAATATCATCATTAAATAGACTTTAAGATCACCGATTGAGGGTAATTTGAAGAGGGAGAAAATTTTTAGCCAAAAATGGCCAAAATACCCCTCCTGATAAAATTTTATCAGGAGTCAAAATAGATCACCAGAAGTTGAAATTGATCGATTTGACAGAGAAATCAAAGATATAAAGCTGAATTACAAGCAAAATAATCCCATTGTGGATTTTAGTGAACTTCTCTGTCGAAAAATCGAATGAGATCTAAATTGCTGTTATAAGTATCAGAAAGGATACTATCAACATATAGATGATTAGTTCATTGATTTAAATGGATATTGAGGAGATAGAAATAAATGTCGAAATGACGAAAATGCCCCTATATTGGGCGATGTTCGGAATAGTGTTAAAAACCGAGCTGAATTGGAATCCATTGATAGTAATGGAATTATTAATGGCATAGAAGATGTCATATGAATCTAACGATCCCTATTACTGATTCCACTAACACTTAAATTACGGACGCGAAAGAAAAACCCCGAGTGGACTGTGGGCCATAGGGGATAACAGTACGGTTGAGTGAGGCGGCCAAGGCCCCCCCACGAGTGGACTTTGGGCCATAGTGGTAAATCCTGGGCTTCACAATAAAACGAGTACGGATGAGTGAAGTGGCTCGGTAAATCCCTGAAAGAAACGGTAAATCCGGGGCTTCACAATAAAATGGTATGATGCGATCCAATGAGTGTAGTGGAATGTCATTAGATGTTTGACTCGGTTATTGACTGTAAGGGTCGAAAAATTAAGAGTGTATTGAATGGGATCGTTAAATACTATGAAAAGTGAAATGATTACAAGAATTGACTGATGAGGTGAAAAGTACAGATAATGAAATACATACTGGTGTGATTACTTATGGTTTTGTACGTTTTCATTTCTTTGAGGTATCAAACAGATAATCGTACATAGAACCGACGTATCTTGGAATATGTGCTACAGAATGAGGTACTGTTTGGAGTACTGTGAATTAGAGGATAATTATAAGAACAGTCAAGTGATAAAAAGAAGATGACCGCTAACCTAAGTTCTTCAGGACCCTTGAGATAGAACTGTGATGGGCGACCCAATGGTGGGCGACCCGTAGTGGATCATGTGTTGTGAGATATAGGCGAACTATCTCATCGTCGACTCACTAGTAAGGATAAACCTGAGGCGAAAGGATCGCCTAGGGGATGCTCGTCGATGGTCGTTATGAACGGGCGAGGCCCTTATAAGTATCTCAATGGTAACACGAGTGTAAGGAACTAGGTACGTAAGGGGTGCCAAGGTTCAAATCTCATGGAGAATATACTCAAGGGAACTAAGCCTGAATTCAGTAAATGGAAATGGTTTTTAAGTGAATAACGGAATTGAAACGGGTAGCTGTGAAGTGTGTTGAGAATCATTGTAATTGATACAGCTTACCAGAACGAGATTCGTAACGCTGTAAAGTATGACTAGGTAATGAAATCAAGGTAGAGTATGTATCAAAATGATTTGAATATGGAATGTCTCTGCCTTTAAACTACACTGTGAAATGATGGGAAACAATGATGAAGGTCCAAAATGATAAAAGAAGTGTGGTTAAAGAAACTGTCGGTTGAGAATCCCAATAAATTCCAAAGTAACATAGATTGAGAAATCAGGTTAATGTTGATTCGATCGTGGATATGAAATTTATTCTTAAGCTTGTATCGAAGAATATGGAAGAAATCCAACAAGCTTAAGAAAGAATTTTTGTAAAATATTGTGGATGATGAAATTCACATTTATCGATGTAGAGGATGGAAATACAAATGACACGATTTAAGGATGAATTAAATGATATATTAACATTTTTATTATACACTAAAGTTCGTATGAAGAACAAATAAATATCTATATGGAAGTGATGCCTTAAATATGATTTAATCGGAGATGTACAAGGAGCTTATAAGAGCAATCTTTGTAAAAGGCATCATCAGATGAAAAGTTAAAGAACGATGGTCACAAGATGATAAGAAAGGTACGATTAAAGAAAGTATCAGATTTGATTTCCGATAGGACTTCCAGGGTTATATAAATTAGAGGAATCGAGATAACATTGACTCGATTTTGAATATGAAGTTAAATTCTAAGTTTATATCGGAGGATGCAGAAAGAATCCGAAAAGCTTAAGAAAATAACTCTGAAAATTGTGTGAATAATGAAATTCACGTGTAAAGGTCTGGATGACGAAAATACAGATAATGAAAAATTGAGAATAATGAAATTGTCTGTATAAGTATAAATGAGAGAAATTCAAATGATATTGAGTTGTAGATGAATTAAAAAGGATGTATTAATTTCCTATCATTGATAAAGTTCTGGTGAGGAACAAGTATTCATTTACATGAAAACAGACGCTTTATGGAGCTGATTAAAGACATGTGAGGAGTTAATAAGACTAGCCTCGATATAAAGAGTCCTTAGACAAAAGATTGAAGATTGGTGTCTATAAGATGATGATTTGAACTCGGAGTAAATTTTACGAGTTCCTATTGAAGTTACAAGGGTAATGAGTTGCCTTGTGAAGTATATAAGCCTGAAGAATGAGGCATTCTTACATGAGTAAATAGTTGAAATATTGATAGAGTCTAAAGTATAAATGGAACATGAGCAGCATTGTGATATGATCCTTAAATTCTTAAAGGCTGTGGGATTGTGCTATGATTTGCAACTAAGAAATTTGGCTAGACAGCATCTCCTCTTGAGAGATAAGATCTCAAAACGACAGGATGACAGTGAACCTGTCTATGATATAAAATAATGATTGAGATACGAAAGTAATGAGTCTAGCTAAATACTATTGCCAGCTTATAAAAGAGTGATGAGATTGGCTGCTCTATAGACGAGATCTAATTAAAGAAATTAAAGTCGGCAGATGGATAAGTGTAAAGAATAGATGGTATGCGAGATTTTAAAAGATCTTAGCTGTATAGTACCATACCAATCGAGAAAACCGACAAAAAAGGAATGAGAGTAAAAATATGAAAACGAAAATGAAAGTGAAATAAGGAAATAAATGACATGATGAAAAGGGAACATCAATATGAAACAGTTCCCACAGTTAAGACTGAAAGTGAATGGTGTTGGTTATCACATAACTGTGGCAAGATGTAAAATCAAAGCCAGAACTGATAAGTTAAAGCAATGATACTCCAAGGAGTAAGATAATTGATATGTTTACTGCCAGTAAAATATTTGTACATATAACCACCTCGAAATGATAGAGATGGTGGAATTGTATAAATAATGTGGTGCTTAAATGGATAATTCGAGGATTCAATCACAGAATCTAAATTATGAAAAGAGTATATTCCTGGTTATATCCTAAAATTTAAATGATATTGAATATACCATAAGCGTAAGAGATGTAATGACCATACTACATGAAAAGAGACATGGAGAGAAAATGATTGTCTCATGATTTAATTACTGTAAGAGATGATTAATAGTAAAATCGGCAAATGAGATGCAACATTGATGGAATAAGTGTGAAAATGAACATTGTGGACAATAAAGAGTCCAAAAGAGAAATGATGATATATAAGTGATTAAAGACTGATGATCTAAATAGAATCACTTTCCATTATCAGACATCTAGATTCTCTAGTGCCTTAGTCGAAGTATAAGTGTTAAACAGTGTGAATGTGTATGTACAGTTCCAATGAGCCTTACATGTGATGGGAGTCTCTGTGTTGCCATATGCTAATGAGAGATAGCAAAAGGCTTTGAGATCCCAAGTGTATTGATAGCACCGTTCCATACTGATATATATTTATATATATGAGCGTGAGATGTAACCGCTCCATGATATTGAGAGAGCGTGTGCACGAGATGTGAAAGCTACTGGGACACTTACATATAATTGATTGACACGAGTACATGATAGTACCAAATTATGTCGACTCGGCACTAAGTGAGAAGAATGGATGATGAACAGCATAAATCAGCTGTAATATTAAAATTATTATGTATGGCTCTTATATGAAAAGAGTAAAAGTGAATAACTCCCAATTTGAGAAATGAACTTACGGGAGCATAGACATATCTGATGAAAGACAGCATGTAGTGGTCTAAAGCACTCTTGATGTTGAAAGTGTACTGGCAGTATTACTTGGAGGATGAACTAGAGGTCAGAAGTCGTAAGTATACGACATATACCACCTTTGGACTTAAGTTAAATTCGGAGGACCGAATTTCTTAAAGTGGGGAGGATGTGATAACCGTAAATTTTTCCATTTATTGGAAATTAGAAATATTGAAAATAAGTATTGGAGGAATTTAAATTGGATTAATGGAAATCCAAATTTTATAAAATAAAAATGTGTATATTATATATTTATATAATTAAATTATATAAATATATTTACACATGTTTTTATATAAATACATATGTATGTATATGAATATTAGTATATATTATAAAATGAAATATATACTATTTTGTCTTAAATAAAGACATGTGTATATTATAAAATGTATTTATATAATTATAAATATATATGTACAGATATATATTATAATTTTAAATAAAAGTGTATGAATATATAAGAAAAGTAAATGTGGTTTTATATAAAAGTTTATATGTATAAATATTTTATTATAGCATTTATATAATTTGTATACACATATGTTATTTAACTTTAAGTATATAAATATACATATATATATATATATATATATATATATATATATACTAGATATACATTTTTGTAATACTTAATATACATATATGTATATGTATGTATCTCTTTAAATATATATATAGAGTACAATACTATATAAATAAGCAAATATTATTATATTATTTAAATTGTATAACATAAATATAAAGTAGATATATTGTTATATTATATCTATATAAATATTTATACTATGTATGAATTAATATATGTGTAGTATATAATATATAGTATATGTATAAAGTATAAAATATATTGTACAGTATATAGTAGGTGATAGACTAAAAAAGGGAAATAGAAATAACCCAAAAATAGAAACAAAACAAAAACAAAGAGAAAGGCAGGATCGGGAAGCAAACCCGATACCCCCCCCCCCCCCACGTGAGGCCGACGGTGGCGGAGCTGCCACCGCCGGCGAGGGAAAAGGAAGGGGATGCGTCGCCGGCCAAAGAAGAAGGCATGGAAACCACCGGCGGCGGAAGGAAGAAGGAAAACAGAAGCGAAATCACGGCGGAAGCCGAGAAGAGGAGAAACCAGATCTGGCGGTTGCCGGCCAAACCGGCCGCCGCCATCACAGCCGAAGCATCGACAAAAGAAGAGGGAACCGATGGAGGCCACCGGAGGTGCAATGGACGGCGGAGGAACGCCGGCGAAGAGGAAGAAGAAACCGAGGCAAAACCGCCTCGATCCGTCGTCGTGCCGCCGATCCACGGCAAATGGAGGGCACCGGCAAGTTCGTCGTGCAGCCGGCCAGCTGAGGGACGCCTGAACCGCCGGAGAACCGGCCGCCGGTGAGGAACCGGCGAGGAAGGGCTCTGGACCGATCTGAACCGGTCTGACCGGGAAAGGAAGAAGAAAAAAAAGAAAAGAAAAAGAAAAGAAAAAGGAAAAAGAAAAAGAAAAAGAAAAAGAAAAGAAAGAAAGAAAAGAAAAAGAGGAAAAAGGAAGAAAAAGAGGAAAAAGAGGAAAAAAGGAGAATTTCGGGAATTCGGAAAATTCCCGGAAATTCGACAACCCGAGATTTTACAAATTCGGTAAGAAATTTCCCGAGAATTTAATTTCAGAAAAAAAAATTAAATAAATTATGAAAAATTCTAAAAAAATTAGAATTTTAATTCCAGAAATTATTTTCAGCAATCGGGATAAGGAATCGGGAGAAATGGAGTGCGGGCGCGATCGATAAGCGGAATTCGCCGACCCAGAAAAAGGTAAGGGATGCATGTGCAGCACTGTAAGGATACTCAGTCTGCATAATTTAATTGAAATATTTTATGCAATTATTTTATGAAAATTATTATGATGCATGATTTGCTGAAAATAATTTGGGAAGAAGTACTGGCTGAAAGATTTTAAACTGTATTTTCCGTGCAGGAGGTTAGTAAATCGGCAGCCGTTATGCTGCCGAAAATTTTAGAAAAACTTTATAAAATCATATTTAATGATTTATTTCCGAATTTCGATAGTAAATCACGAGACATGAGAAAATTTCTAAATTTCATAAAATATGAATATAATGAGATAGAACTTTAGAATATTCATGTATTCGAGAATGGTGATAATGAAATCACCGAAAATTCTCGGAATAGATAAATTACACGAATTACGAGACGAAAGATGAAGTGAAATATAGTGAATATTTTTATGAATATTTTTATCAGTATTCACTAAAGGATTATAACCCTTATGGTTTTAAATCATGAAATTATATAATTATATAAATTCCATAAAGGTGTATTTTATGATGAAAAATACGGTTTTGAGACTGGTTGGTATTCTTATTATGCTGATGCATGATATGTGACATGTTTAGTCCCGGTCGACACCTGATCCGTGATCCACCGAGGACAATATAGATTATGGTCATAGATTTGATCGGTTTAGTCCTTTACCCTCCGGGGTTTATAGTACGACAAGATTAACGTCTATCTTAGAATCCATAAATGATAGGTGACATGTTAAAAAGGGAAATATTTTACATGACATGGAATATGTCAAACGGAAAAGGCCATATCGAGCAGAGACTCGATGATTGAACCGTGGGAGCCACTTCTAGAGTCCTTCGGGAACTAAGTGCTACACGTGTTCTGATGTTTCAGTACAGGCCATACCGAGCAGAGACTCGATGATTGAACCGTGGGAGTCACCTCTAGAGTCCTTCGGGAACTAAGTGCTACACATGTTCTGATGTTTCAGTACAGGCCATACCGAGCAGAGACTCGATGATTGAACCGTGGGAGCCACCTCTAGAGTCCTTCGGGAACTAAGTGCTACACGTGTTCCGATGTTTTAGTAAAGGCCAAACCGAGCAGAGACTCGACGACTGTACCGTGGGAGCCACCTCTAGAGTCCTTCGGGAACTAAGTGCTACACGAGTTCTGATGAGTTAGTAAAAAATTCTGTAGGATATTGTGATGATAAGTAAGTGATTGTGATTCGTGAATTCGGCAAATGTCAAAGGTGAAATAGATCTGGTGCATATGACATATGATGTGTGTGATATATCAGATGAGTAAGGCACTGGGGTGGTAAATCCCTGGTTAACAGAGATCTAGGCACTCCCGGTCCTTACAATAAGTTCGTTTCTTTCACACTTAATCATACTAATAAAAAGAATGATGCCTTGTGAACTTAAGAATGAAATAGATTTTAATAGCTTATTTTGCTTTTTAAAGTACGGTACTAATTAAAAGAGTACATTAAAACATGAAATGAGTTTTAAAGAAATTAGACGATGATTTAACTAATATTCTTTCCAAGGAATATATGAATATTAATTATTTCATTTAAATGCTTTGTTTCGTAGAAGCATTATTTTGAAAAGAATATAAAAAAATTTATGGAAGTTTTGAAAAAGGAAGAGGATTGATTAATTCAAAACGAAATGAAAATTTCTCTCTACAGTTGCTTCTAGGTTCCGTAACAAGTATGGTATTCTAAAATACCTACCTTACTCTATTCGGATCCCTAGCCGACTGTAGCATCCTTCCTACATGCGAGCCTAGAGCCCATAGGAAAAATAAAAAAAAAAGATTTTCAGCATATAGGAAGCTGAGTATCAAGTAAGGCATATAATTCTCTTACTGAGCCGTGGTTTTGCTCACCCCTTAATATTAAACATCTCAGGTTTTGATGCTTGTGAGTTCGGTGGATTGTGGATCCCAGCTGTACACGAAGAAAGATGTGACAGACCAACTGAGTTATTTGAGGTATGATCATTTATTCTCTGTATTTAAACATGTCAACAGTACTACTTATCTGATTAATTACGATAAGGGATGTGTATACTATAAACAATACATTGTAAAATTGTTTAATAGTCAGTACAAGTGAAGTATCACAGATAGCCCAACCGGTTAAGATGTGTATAAGAAGATGAAAAATGTGGTCACGGGTCGTGACAATAAATCCTTTTCCTTTTCACCCCAAAAATCTTTTCGTATTCTTTTCAAAATGATGCTTTTACGAAATACAAGGGTTTAATTACAATAACTAATATTCATATATTCTTTAAAAAGAATATTAATTAAATCATTATCATTTTTCTTTAAAACTTATTTCATATACATACAGACGTCTCAAACTTGTTTATGCTTTCATTCTATTCTTAAATTCCTAAGGCACCATTCTTTTTATCAGTATGATTAAGTGTGAAAGAACGAACTCATTGCAAGGACCGGGAGTGCCTGGATCTCTGTTAACCAGGGATTTACCACCCCAGTGCCTTACTCATCCGATATATGACACACATCATATGTCATATGCACCAGATCTATTTCATCCTTTGACTTTTGTCGAATTCACGAATCACAATCACTTACTTATCGTCACAATATCCTACGATTTCTCATACTAACATCAGAACACGTGTAGCACTTAGTTCCCGAAGGACTCTAGAGGTGGCTCTCACGATTCAATCATCGAGTCTTTGCTCGGTCTAGCCTGTACTGAAACATTAGAACACATGTAGCACTTAGTTCCCGAAGGACTCTAGAGGTGGCTCCTATGGTTCAATCATCGAGTCTCTGCTCGGTATGGCCTGTACTGAGACATCAGAACACGTGTAGCACTTAGTTCCCAAAGGACTCTAGAGGTGGCTCCTACGGTTCAATCATCGAGTCTCTGCTCGGTATGGCCTATACTGAAACATCAGAACACGTGTAGCACTTAGTTCCCGAAGGACTCTAGTGGTGGCTCCCACGGTTCAATCATCGAGTCTCTGCTCGGTATGGCCTGTACTGAAACATCAGAACACGTGTAGCACTTAGTTCCTGAAGGACTCTAGAGGTGGCTCCCACGGTTCAATCATCGAGTCTCTGCTCGGATTGGCCTTTATGCCATATGTATTTTCCACTGTCTTATCAGATCTCATGTAGTACTTATGATCTAATATTTCATTTGAGACCATAGAAAGAATATTAGAATTATCATTTCTTCCTTTTGAAAACATATTACCTATCATTTATGGAGTATAAGATAGACATCAATCTTATCATACTATATACCTCGGAGGGTAAGCAAGTACACCGGTCAAATCTATGACCATAACCTATATTGTCCTCGGTGGATCACTGATTAGACGTCGACTGGGACTAAACATATCACATATCATGCATCAGCATGATAAGAATACCAACCAGTCTCAAAACCGTAATTCTCATCATAAAATACACCTTTATGGAATTTATATAAATATATAATTCCATGATTTAAAACCATAAGGGTTAAAATCCTTTAGTGAATATTTATAAGAATATTCATAAGAATACTCACTATATTTCACTCCAACTTTCGTCTCGTAATTCGTGTAATTTATCTATTTCAAGAATGTTCGGTTGTTTCATTATCACCATTCTCAAATACATGAACATTTTAGAATTTCATCTCATTATATTCATGTTTTATGAAATTTTAGTAATTTCCTCATGTTTCGTGATTTAATATCGAAATTCGGAAATAAAATCATTTAATATGATTTTATAAAGTTTTTCTAAAATTTTCGGCAGCATAACGGCTGCCGATTCACTAACCTCCTGCACGAAAAATACAGTTTAAAATCTTTCAGCCAGTACTTCTTCCCAAATTATTTTCAGCAAATCATGCATCATAATAATTTTCATAAAATAATTGCATAAAATATTTCAAATTAAATTATGCAGACTGAGTATCCTTACAGTGCTGCACATGCATCCCTTACCTTTTTCCGGGTCGGCGAATTCCGCTTATCGATCGCGCCCACACTCCATTTCTCCCGATTCCTTATCCCGATTGCTGAAAATAATTTCTGGAATTAAAATTCTAATTTTTTAGAATTTTTCATAATTTATTTAATTTTTTTCTAAAAATTAAATCTCCGAAAAATTTCTTACCGAGTTTTGTAAAATCCCGGGTTGTCGAATTTCCGGGAATTTTTCGAATTCCTGAAATTCTCCTTTTTTTTCCTCTTTTCCTCTTTTTCTTCCTTTTTCCTCTTTTTCTTTTCTTTCTTTCTTTTCTTTTCTTTTTCTTTTTCTTTTTCCTTTTTATTTTCTTTTTCTTTTCTTTTTTCTTCTTCCTTTCCCGGTCAGACCGGTTCAGACCGGTCCAGAGCCCTTCCTCGCCGGCGGCCGGTTCTCCAGTGGTTCAGGCGTCCCTCAGCTGGCCGACTGCACGACGAACTTGCCGGTGCCCTCCGTTTGCCCTGGATCGGCGGCACGGCGGCGGATCGAGGCGATTTTGCCTCGGTTCTTCTTCCTCTTCGCCGGCGTTCCTTCGCCGTCCATTGCGCCTCCGGTGGCCTCCATCAACTTCCTCTCCCTCCGGTGAAGCTTCGGTGGCAGTGGCGGCCACCGATTTGGCCGGCATCGCCGTCGACCATTTCCTCTTCTTTTCCGGCGTTTGCTTCTGTTTCTGTCGAATCTGTTTCTCTCTTCACGCCGCCGGCAGCGTCTTCCCTCTCTCTGGCCGGTGGCATCTCCTTCTCCTTCCTCCCTCGCCGGCGGTGGCGGCTCCGCCGCCGTTGGCCCTCTGTGGCTGGGGAGGTTCGGGTCCTTCCCGTTTTTCTCCTTTTTTATTTTTCTATTTTGTTTCCTTTTTGGTTTATTCCCCTTTCCATTTTTAGTCTATCACCTACTATATACTATACAATATATTTTATACTTTATACATATACTATATATTATATACTACACATATATTAATTCATACATAGTATAAATATTTATATAGATATAATATAACAATATATCTACTTTATATTTATGTTATACAATTTAAATAATATAATAATATTTGCTTATTTATATAGTATTGTACTATATATATATTTAAAGAGATACATACATATACATATATGTATATTAAGTATTACAAAAATGTATATCTAGTATATATATATGTATATTTATATACTTAAAGTTAAATAACATATGTGTATACAAATTATATAAATGCTATAATAAAATATTTATACATATAAACTTTTATATAAAACCACATTTACTTTTCTTATATATTCATATACTTTCATTTAAAATTATAATATATATATATTTCATATATATATATCTGTACATATATATTTATAATTATATAAATACATTTTATAATATACACATGTCTTTATTTAAGACAAAATAGTATATATTTCATTTTATAATATATACTAATATTCATATACATACATATGTATTTATATAAAAACATGTGTAAATATATTTATATAATTTAATTATATAAATATATAATATACGCATTTTTATTTTATAAATTTTGGATTTCCATTAATCCAATTTAAATTCCTCCAATACTTATTTTCAATATTTCTAATTTCCAATAAATTGAAAAATTTACGGTTATCACACCCTTTGATCTTCAAACTCGACTAATGGAGAAGGTTTTAGTGGAGTTGATATTAAATACAACTGATTATAGAAAATATGAATCCTTGAGTACTAGTGGAGACCTTTAAAGAATGTGAAGCAAGGTGATAACTTGATTCGAAAGCTAAGATTTTGTGAGATAAGATAATCAAGATCCCCTTAAAATGGCATGGATCTTAGCTCAAGTTGATGGTTTTAGATTTATAAAAGATGTATGTTTGTAATGTGTAAAGTAATGAGATACCTTTAAATTGTGGATTGATTGAATATTGAGATTGAGATCTAATGTAAAATGAATTTGATTCATGGATAAATGGTAATATGTGAAATGTATTTTGAATTAGCCAATTAATGAATCAAAAACTCGATTGTAAGTACTGTTATAGACAAGAGATTTTGTTAGTTCAAAGGCTACTCAATATACAATTGGTGTTTTGGGGTTATATTGAAATGAGATATTAGAGTATGCAGCAAAAGTATGAATTAAGTTACGAGTTTGGAGATTGAAAGTTGGAACGTTACCTTCTTGGACTATATGAAATTTGAAATAAAATTTTCATCGATTTTGTTATCAATTAAAGGACAGTTAGGAGTTTTAATTGAAGTTTATTAGATAAGGTTCATGGATTCGTAAGAAGAAAAGCATCCTCACAAGTTTGAGATAACCATAATCAAATTTGGAGGACCAAATTTTCCAAGGTGTGAAGAATGTAATAACCCTTAATTTTGATATCTATCGTAAGTATACTAGAGTAAATTTTGACTGACTTGAGGTTATTTTGGAATTTGGATAGATTATGGAAGTTGAGAATGTCCAAGCCATCTTGGTCAAGAAGCGATGGATATGTAAATGTGAGTATGTAGGTACTAAGATATGAAGTAGGAAATAAATTAAATAGGTTGAGATATACAAAAAGGGATTTAAATATATATATGTATAGGCATATGTATATAAGTTATGGAAATTAGAATTATTAAGACAATAGGAAAATGGAAGACATTATTATTTGCTTGAAACAATATTTATTCATCCACCAATCCATTAATGTTAAATTGGGTGATTAAAAGGTGATGAAATGAGGGCTGGAAATACAACATAAATAGGCTGGAAATACAAGAACAAAGGGGCTGGAAATACAAGAACAAATGGGCTGGAAATATAAGAGTAAAGAGGGGCTGGAAATAAAATTAAAAGCTGGAAAATATGAACCACGTTTTTTCCCTTCTATTTTCCTCCCCAAACTGAGACAAGAAGAGCCAAACTTCTCCAGCACTTGTCGACAGCCTTAGCAAGAAGAACTCCGCTTCCTCCTCCCTCATTCCGGCCATAGATTGAAGTTCTCTTCAAACCCTCATCCCTTTCACCTAAAGGCATCACTGATCTAGGGATTTCTAGGGTTAAAGAAGCAGAAAACGAAATAAAGGAAGCATTGCTGATGGGAGTATAAGCTGACCAAGAAATCGTGAGTCATAAGAGCAATGGGAGTCTTGGTTCAACAAGATTAGTGCAAGAGAAGTGAATGGAGAAGGAATGAGAGTGAGCTGCCATTGGTGATTGAAGAAGTAAGGAGTTGAAACCCAAACTACAGCAAATTTAGATTGGGATTTCAGGGCAAATAAGAAAGGTAGTAAATTGAGGTGAGCTGATGTGTTTATGCTGGAATTAATCTATGGAAATAGAATGCAAATGTGTTCATTGGATTGGCATTGATGTGTATAGGTTTGACAGCAAACAAGCTTGGAGAAATGGTCTGAAATGGCTCCAACAGATTCTGTTTATGCATCAAATTAAAGGGGGTAAGGTTCTAACCCTATAATGATTGATTATCATGCATGAAAATGATATTGTGATAAGCTAAATTTGAATGGCTATGGTTAGATAAAGATGAACTGAAATTCTGAGTTGGTGTGAATCTGGAATTTACTGTTCTGTCTGGCTGGAAAATTAAAAAGAGAAGTTTAATAGTTCTGTATGGAGAAAAATTTTGGAAAAATTATAAATTATGGCCCTTTAAGTTACAAGAAAGTCAGTTTTGAAATTTCTTGAATTGGACTTCTGTAGCTGGAGTTATGCACAAATGAGTGCAGGGTGTTCTGTCCAAAAACGTGAATCATAGTCCTGACTTTGAAAAATCATAGCAAATGGCTTAAATTGAATTAGGTTGCAAGCCTTACATGTCTAGAAAGAGTATTTAATTTAGGAGCATGATGGTACTGGGTTTGCATCATTCGGGTACTCCTATAACCAGATATGAGACAGTTTGTGCATATTGGTCAGTGTTTTACTATGTTAGGAAACTGCTGGACATACTAAAACTTTGGGAAATTTCTGGTAATGATATAGAAGAGTTAAATTATGAATCTTACATTTCTAGATAGGGAAATGAGTTAATTTTCATCTAGTTTTGGAATTTCCAGATTTGGAACTTCATGGCTTAAGATATGTATGAATGCATGCAGGATACTCACTGATGGGGACAGATTTTTAATGTAAACTTCAAATATTCATAGAAAATTGCCTAGATCAAATATGACTGCAAACTTTACATGTCCAGAAAGATAAATGAGTCATGATTGACATGGTATTGGGTTTGTACAGATCTCATATCCCTATAGTTGGCAGTAAGCATTTTACTGAACACAGGTCAGGAAATTTCCTGCCTACTGTGCCAGATTTGGACCAAGGTCTAAAAATTGATGGGAAATGGCACAAAATGAATTAGGAAATGAGCCTTATATGTTTAAATAGGGATTTGAGTTAGAAGTAATATAAAAATTACGGTTTGATAATTAAATTCTGGAAATAATACCTAAGTCTAGCACAATGCCATAAGGTCCAAAACCTTAAAGAACAGAAATGGACCAAATGGGTCGTAAGTAGTTCAAATGAATGAAAAGGCAATAAACGGTGCTAGTAACATTTGAATAACTCTGGAAACACAGCCAAGTATTGTTTCTTGTTGAATTATACAATGCTTAATGTTAGCTTATGATTGAAAATACTAAGATCGATGGATGTATGGAGATTGATTCAATCTACTGTGTGTTATGTAGAGGGTTGTCCTAAGGACTGAGATTGACCCGAAATCAATCAATACTCCAAGACTTGTTAGGCGAGGGAGAATTGATTCAAACGCTAAGGAAGTACTGTAAGTAACCCTAAGCGACTACTTGCATCCAAATTGTTTAATGCTATAAATTCTTGGAATTTGGCAATTGAAATAAAATGAATGCTGCATATTGGGCCTATCCTTGATCGATCGGTTTAGCTTTTTGAAAATGTTTTACAAACATGCTATAGGCTCGCCAAATCTTGATTTGGTTTTATGTATTATTGCTCTAATGTGATAACCTATTTTAGTTTCCAAATTGAGCTAAGCTTGTGGTTAATATGGTTTTCTGATTTTGTTTTAAAATTTAAAGTGCTTTAAAAGGCTTAGCGAGCTTACGATTGTTAGCTACATATTTATACACTGTGATTGTGATACGAAATCTTGGAAGGCCGATTTGATAAGAATGAATTTTATTGAAAGACTAACGGATTTCTGTTTTAGACCCGGGGTATTGAGACCTTTGGGCACCGTAGCTTGAGAACTTTATAGACACATTTGAATGACTTAGAGCATTGTTTCACGAGTAAAAGTCTCGGAAACGATTGGCTTGTCCCGTATATTACGTTGGGCAGGTCCTGGTATCATGTGCGCAATGATGCTGGGGGTCTATGCATAGGCACGTCCCTTATGGGATGATCGATACGGTTCGCTACCGTAGATCGTTAATTGTTAGCTCTAAGTAACATCGATTGATACTGTATGGACTCTCTTGGTACTATGATTGGTTTTTATTGATTGCACAGCATACTTTATGTATGATTTGATATTGAGACTTTAAAATCTACTGTGGGAACTCTATATTTGACTACAAATTGTTATTGAGTTTCCATATTGTATTTGAGTTTTAATGCAGCATAATTGATTTGATATGATTGAAAGTGATTTGAATGAGCTTTCAAAATCGAGGGATGCTTGGTATTATTTAGTTGCTTATTGTTGTTACTTACTGAGTTGCTACTCACTCCCCTCTTCTTTCCCCTCCCTTTCAGAGTGATCGATACAGCGATTGTTCATTTGGGCTTGGGAAGCTTCTTAAGAGTGGACTTCCCTGCATAGTCTAAGGTATATGGCTCCCAGCAGTTTGTATAGACATAGAGGGATGATGGCATAGTGTATTGGAATTCTTTTGATTGTATATATATATATATATATATATATATATACTTATGTGATGAGTCTGGGATGTAAGCTAGGTTATATTATTATTGGAATATTATGACCATTATGCTTTTGAGTTGGCATTGTGTATGTTGGTAGATATGCCTGAATACATTACAAAATATGATGTAGATGATCTTATTGATCCGAGGATCACATGAAATTGAAAAGTGGCCTACATATTCACCTATAAACGAATAGTGATATAAGGGATAAAATTTTTTTTTTCTAATTTCGCAATTTAGGCTTCCATAAGATATTAAGGAAGATCGGGCACGAAAGATAATCTATTTTCTTGCTACAAAAATTGCCAAATATGTCATATATGCAAAATGCCATGTCATGAGCTTTAATGAAGAATATGCATGTTAGAAATCATGGCATGATGTTCACAAGTGTAGGGATTTGATGATATGTGTTTAAAATCTATGTGAACAAGTTTGTTTTGACATATTTATGTAATTTAATGCATTGGTTTTGCCAAAACATGCTTAACTCTCAAAATCACCTCCTTTGTGGCCAAAAATGCACTTTATTGTGTAAATTCTTCCAAAATTGCAAAAACTATTGTTAATTGGTTTTTCATTCATACAAGTCCAAAATCATGTTTTACAAATGTTTAAACCTTTACTTGGACATAAAATACTCAAAAACGAAGTTTTGGCACCTCAAAGGTTGGATTTTCTGTCAAAAATCTACAGACACAGGATGAGGGATCGATCCCTCAACAAGCAGGATCGATCCCCCTTGAACAAAATGTAGAATTTGTGATTCTGGAACTAAGGGATTGATCCCCATCCTCTTGGGATCGATCCCCCCAAGCCAAAATGACTTTTCTGCACTTTTTCAACCGAATTCGAGAAGGATTTTTCACTTTTTTGATCTCTTCTTTCTTCTCAACTTGAAATCCAGTATTTTAACTTCTTTTTGATGATCTTTACAATTTGAAAATTCATTTTTCATTGATATCATGCCTCAACTCCATCAATTTGTATTATTTCGAACAATTGGTATCACTTTCAAAAATCAAAATCATTTTTCTTGAGCTCACAAGTGCAAAATCAGTTTTCTCATTGAAGACATTCATGAATTGCATAAATCTTGAAATAATCTTGGAATATATTTTCAATGAATGCTCAAATATAATTTTAGGAATTATTTCAATGATTTGTGTATATATTTTAGAATTTGATGAACTTGTGCATAATGACTATTGATCATATCTTTTGTTCATCTTAGTCAAGCATGCTTATAGGATTTTGTCTCTTAGCTTAACTTATCTATTCCACACTAGGTTTCATGATAATTATACATCTAGTGGATTGATTTCAAATGTAAATTCAACAATTGGTAATGGTCATTAATTTGTGATGGTAAATGAATCCTAAATGTTCAAATGCATGAAACTTTATCATCCATGTACTTAAATTTTTCTTATGGCCAAATTATTAAAGAACTTGGGCTTTAATGACAACACCAACATTCAAAGATAAATGCAAACTTGAACAAATGTACCTAGATTAATATCCATGCATTTATTATTTGAATTTTTCCTTGCTCATAATTGGTTAAAGAGTTGAATTGGAAAATGAGCATAGGATTTTTATGCTTGAAACCATGGAAGAAAATGTATTTGCTTGAATACCTTGATTTTTTAAATCTTCCATATGGTATAATTTTATGTGATTGTGTTCTTGCATATTTAGAATGATTATTTTCTTGACATGAACACACTACACATAAATATTGGATTCATGCAAAATGTCTAAGTCAACCATTAGTAGCAATTGGTATTTAGATTGAAATAACCATTGGTATCATTGGTAACCATATTTTCAATAATTGGTAAGCCAAAACTAAATTGACTATTGGTATGAGCTTTAAATTGACAATTCCTCTTATGCTCCTTAGATTGAAATGACAAATAAGGAAGAATTCATATAAGACACTTTTGCATGAAACACTTTTGTACTAGAATTTGTGATAAATTGATGTATGGTTTAATTCTATGCACAATCTTGCTTGAAAATGATTTATGAGCTCATGTATATGATATGTCATCTAATTTTTAGCTCATAATCATGATGTATTGACATGCACCTTAGTTGGACTTTAGAGAATAATTGATATACTTAGGTGCTTGATAGAATTGTGTCACAGCCCGTGACCTTATTTTTCACCTTATTCTATACATCTTATATGGTTGGGCTGTCTGCGATACTTTACTTGTCTTTTACATATTAACAATTTCATATTAAATTATAATATGAAATACATCCCCTATCTTACTTCATAAGAAAGTAGTACTGTGAATATGTCTAAATACAGAAAATAAATGATCATACCTCATGTCATAATTCGAGCTGTCGCACCATCCCCAAATGCATAGCCGAAATCCTTAGAATCTCAATCTTTGAAAACCTAAAATGTTAAAATTAAGGGGTGAGCAAACCACGGCTCAGTAAGGGAATTATATGCATACTTGATATTCAGCTTCCTATATGCTGAAAAACTTTTTCATTTTTCCTATGGGGTTCTAGGCTCGCATGTAGGAAGGATACTACAGTCGGCTAGGGATCCAGATGGAGTAAGGTAAGTATTTTGAAATACCTATCTTGTCCCGGAACCTAGAAGCAACTGTAGAGAGTAATTTTCATTCTTGATTTGAAATTCAAATCCTTTCCTTTTTTATTTCATAACATTTTCATATTCTTTTTCAAAATAATGCTTTTATGAAATAAAGCATTTAAATAAGATAACTAATACTCATATTTTCTTTGAAAAGAATATTAGTTAAATCATCATAATTTTCCTTTAAAACTCATTTCATGTTTTACTGTACAATCATATTAGTACAGTACTTTAAATAGCAAAATAAGCTATTAAACCCTTTTCGTATAACATATATATCATTTAAATCTAATATTCAATTTAAAATTTAAAATAAGAATATTAGATTTATTTTCCTCCTTTTTCCTTTTGAAAATATATTACATATTCGTGTCACATATCATATGCAAATCATTTCATAGTACTTAAAAACAGTACTGAAATTAGCATTTTATAAAAATGCTATAAATCATTTACATTTCACGTATCACATATCATGTAAAACATTTACATTTCACATATTACATATCATGTAAAATATTTTCATTTAAAACATATCTTATATGGAGACTTAGGAGACTTAGGCACGCACGCCCAGCCCGTCCACTGGGTCGCTACTCATATCATGCTATAGACCCCGAAGGGTATAAATAATAATGTCAGATCTATGGCCATAGTCTATAATTGTCCTCGGTGGATCACTGATCAGGTGTCGACCGGGACTACATATCACATATCACATATTACATATCACATATCACATATCAGCATGATAGGATGCCATCTAGTCTCAAAACTGTATTTTTCATCATCAGAAAACCTTTATGGAATTTATAAAAATATATAATTTCATCATTTAAAACCATAAAGGTTATAAAACCATTTAGTGAGTATTTAAGAAATATATATAAAAATATTCACTTTATTTCCTTTCATTTTCTATATCGTATTATGTGTAACTTACATATCAAGAGAATTTTCTGTGATTTCATTATCACCATTCTCGAAGAGATTTTTCGGTGATTTCATTATCATCATTCTTGAAAACATGAATATTTTAAAATCATTCTCATTTTATTCATGTTTTATGAAAAATACTCATTTTCGTGATTGAAAATCATTTCTCGTGAAATAAAATCATTTATTATGATTTTATGAAATTTTTTAAAAATATTGGATAATTTTCGATAATTTTTCGGCAGTATAACCGCTGCCGATTGGCAAGCCTCCTGCACGAAAAATAGAGTTTATAATTTCAACCAATACTTCACCACAATTTTCCAACCAATCATTTATCGCAATATTTTCATAAATATTTTCATAAAATATTTCATAATTAAAATCATGCAGACTGAATATCCTTACAGTGCTACACATGCATCCCTTACCTGTTTCGGGTCGGTGACCGCCTCGTCCGTCGCGCCCGTGTTCACCTCGCCCGATTTCATCGACTCGGTCATCGAGGGAATTTTCTGGAAATTAAAATTCTAAAATTTAGAATTTTTCCATAATTATTTAAATAAATAAATTATTTAAATAATTTATCACTTTTCGGGATTTCTTATCGATTCCCGTAATTCTCGGGTTTTCGAATTCTCGAGATTTCCCATAATTTTCGAAATTCTCCTTTTTTCCTCTCTTTTTCTTCTTTTCCTCTTTCCTTCCGTTTTCTCTTTTCTTTTCTTTCTCTTTCTTTTCTTTTTCTTTTTCTTTTTCTTTTTCTTTTTCCTTTTTCTTTTCTCGTCAGCCGGTTCAGCCTTCTTCCTCGCCGGTTCCTCGCCGGCGGCCGGTTCTCCGGTGGTTCAAGCTCCCTTCAGCTGGCCGACGTCAAGGCGAACTTGCCGGTGCCCTCCGTTTGCCTTGGATCGGCGGCACGGCGGCAGATCTGGCGGCGTGGGTCTCGGTTTCTCCTCCTCCATCGTTCTTCCTTCCTCTGTCGTCGTTGGCCTCGCTGGTGGCCTCCATCGTCTTCCTCTCCCTCCGGCGGTGCTTCGGTGGTAGTGGCGGTGCCTGGATCGGCCGGCACCGCCGTCTCCTATTTTCTTTTCTCTTCCGGCTTTTGCTTTCGTTTCACGCCGATTCATTCTCTGTTTCGCTTCGCCGGCATTGGCGTCAGCTTCCTCTTCCTTTGCCGGCGACGACGCTTCTCTTCCCTCTTCTCCTTTCCTTCTCCGGCAGCCGCTGATGGGGGCGGCAAAATCTGTGTTATTAACACAGAAACGAGAATCCAGTGTTTCCGTTTCTGTTATTTCCTTTTTTTTATATCTATAAACTATATTATATAGTATTTTACTATATAAAATTATATAGATATATATATATTATATTGCAACACATATATACCTATAATTTAAATTAACTACAATATACATTTTATATGTATATATATTTATATTTTAAATCATGTATATATATATACATATCTATACACAAAATATAAAATACTGATTTGTATTTCCTTTGTATACCTATTCATATATTATATTCTTTTCTCATTTTCTTATTTAATTTGGATTTTCATTTATCCAAATTAAATTCCTCAATTTCCTCACTTCCTTAATTTCGGGAATTTCAACGATATTTCCATCTCGTAAATAAATTTTATTCATTCACTTTAATTTATTTATTTCCTTTTTATATATTTTCTTTAACACTAATTTCCAAAAATAGAAAATTTGCGGTTATCACATTCTCCACACCTGAAGAAATTCGGTCCTCCGAATTTAACTTAAATTAAAAGGTAGTATTGTTCCATATATTTATCATTCTTGCCCTTTTGATCATTTTCCATATTATACTGCCAGTATACCTTTAATGTCATAATTACCTTTTTATACCACTATATATCATTTCTCATCATATATTTGTACTCTCTTAAATTTCTTATCAATTGGGAGTTATTCATTTCCACTCCTTTTCATATTACATATGATTCATATTATTCATCATCCATCTTTCTTATTTGGTGCCAAGTCGATACATTTCGATAATTATCATTTACATACTGTATTCAGTAGTATGTAATTGTCCCAGTAGCTTTCACATCTTGTGCATCCGCTCTCTCAACATATCATCGAGCGTTTCCATACTACGCTCACATATTTACATCATGTATGAAGCGGTGCTGTCTATAAGTTTGAAATGTCAAAGCCTTTTGGTATTTCCCATAACATATAGCTACTCAGAGATTCCCATCACATATAGAGCTCACTGGAACTTCACATACATTCTCATCATCTTAAAATCGTATTTCGACTATGGCACTAAAGAATCTAAGAGTTTGATAATAGAGAAGTGATTTCATTAGACTATCAGTTTATAATCACTTCCATATTATCATATCTCTTTTAGATTCTTCATTATTATCCTCAATACTCTTTTCATATTTATTTCATCAACTGCTGCAGTTCATTTGCAGACTTTACTATTTACCACCTTTTACCATTATTGAATCAGGAGAATCATTTTCTCCCCATATCTACTTCCATGTAATTTCATCATTACATCTCTTATTCTTATGGTATACTCTATATCACTTAGGTTTTAGAATATACCTGAGAATATACTCTTTTGATAATTTAGATTCCATTATGGCATAATCAAATTATAATTTAATCTTCTCATTATTTAACTTCATCATTGAATCTATAATTATCAATATAATCATCTCATTATCCATATAAATCCATTATTTCCATCATTTCGAGGTGGTATATATATATATATATCCTTTTTGTTCCATTTACATAACTGGCAGTAAAATGTAAATCACTTCCTTACTTCTTTGAGTATAATTACTTTTCCTCTATCAAGTTTGGCTCGATCTTACATTTAACCACAATCATGTGATAACCACAAAATCACTTTTAGTTTTAAATTCGGGAACTATTTTATATTCGTGTTCCCTTTTCATCATGTATTTTCCTCTTATGACATATTCATCTTTTCCTTCATCATTATTTCAGTCACTTTTCATCAGTGATAAAATATTCCACTATTAAATTCCTTTAACCTTTTACATATCATCTTTATATTTATTCATCCACTGACTTTAACCATTTACTTATTAGCCACGTCAGTAGAGCAGCTAACCCATAATTCTCCTATAGACTGGCAATAGTATTTAGCTAGGCCCAGTACCTTCCGTATCTCGATAACTATCTTTTCATCATAGACAGATCCGCATTGCTCTGTCATTCGAGATCATATATCTTAGAAAGAGATATTGTCTAGCCCATCTTCTATTTGCCAATCTTAACATATAGATTACTATCTTTGAGAGTCTGTAGGGTCATACCACTATGTTGCTCATTTTCCATTGATGTCTTAGACTATATGGTATATCATTACCTTATCCTTATATGGATGCCTCATTCATTAGGCTTATATACATCACAAGGAATTTCGTTAACCTTGTAAACCTCAATAGGAACTCGTAAAAATTAAATCGAGTTCTAATCATTATCATCTTATGACTACCAATTTCCAACTTTTCATCTAGTGATGCCTTGTACAGAGATTGGTCTTATAGGCTCCTTATACATCTCCGATTAAATCAAATAAGGCATCACTTCCATAGAATTGATTATTTGTTCTTCACAAGAACTTTATTGCATAATAGGTATTTAATACTCCATTTAATTCATCCTCAATCTCATCATCTCTATTTCGATCCTTTACATCAATACATGTGAATTTCATTATCCACAATATTTTCCAAAATTATTTTCTTAAGCTTTTCGGATTCTCTTTATATGTTTCCGATATCAGCTTAGAATTAGATTTCATATAATCAATCGAGTCAATGTTAGCTCGATGTCTACAATCCATATAGCTCTAAAATTTATCAGGAATGTCATCCGATACTTCCTTTAATCATACCTTTCTTATCAGTTTGGACATTTATCTATATGTCCCATCATTTCACTCAAGGCAAAGATATTTAATATTTAAATCATTTAAACATTTACTCCGCCTTGATTTGCTTATTTCTCATACTTCACAGCATATCGATCATTTTAATTTGTATGCTGAATTAAGTGTAATTATTTGATTAACACCTTTCATAGCTAACCGATTTATTATTGAAATTCATTTTAAATCATTTTCATTTAATAATCCAGGTTAGCTGTTATCTTCCTCATCTCTTATCATCACTTACTGTCCTTATGCATATTCTCCAATTCATTTACTCCATACAGTACATCATTTTATAAAACATATTTCAATATATTCTGGTTCTATAATTATCTGTTTGATACCTCAAAAATAGTAGGAATGTATAGAACCAGAATTAACAGTACTGTTATGGATTTCATCCTCTATACTGATTTCCTTGTCAGTCATCTCCAGTAATCATATTACTTTTCATTGTATCTAACAATCCTATAATCAACATCTCATTAATACACTTTTAAGTTAGACCCATAAAATTAATACTAAGTCGCTCATCCTGCGACTTCCCTATAACCATTTGGGTTGTATCAACACACTAAGTGTAGTGAAATTTATAATCAGGATCTTTATACAAATATTACGTCCTTTATACCCTCAATAACTCCATTACTATCAATATATTGAAAATCAACTTGGTTTATCATTATTCAAACCATAATCCCACATAAGGGAATTTTTGTCATTTCGACATTTATTTCTTTCTCCTCAATATACATTTAAATAAGTCATCTTAATATCTATGTGCTGATATTATCCTTTCTGATACTTATATCAGCAATTTAGATCTCACTCGATTTCGACAGAGAAGTTCATTAAAATCCACAATTGGATTATTTTGCTTGTAATTCAGCTTTACATCATCAATTTCTCTGTCAGATCAATCAATTCCAACTTCTAGTGATCTATTTTGACTCTCGGCAAAATTTTGAGGGTAGGGGTATTTTGGTCATTTTTGGCCAAAATTTTTCTCTCTCCTTAAAATACCTTTAATCGATGATCTTAATGTCTATTTAGTGGTGATACTTCATTCCCCTCCTTTATATCATCACTTTCATGTCTCAGTTCGATCCGGACAGAAAAGTACTGGTATGGCCCTCACCGAGTCCATTTTTGTTCCTTACCGAACTGACCTTCATTTAAATTATAAGATCACCATTTCAGGTAACATTCTTGAGCCGTTTTCCCTTTTTTTTGACATCCTTAGTTCATAATGCTCACTCCCTTCTAAACACTTACTTCAATTCGCAAACATTTATTTTTTTTATGTATTTAGACTACACAGTACTACAGGGGATGTTAATCTTTTTCGACACATTTCCTTTTCAAAGTATCAACAGACATCAGGCCAACCCTGCTCTGATACCATTAAATCTGTCACAGTCCGTGACCCTGTTTTTCACCTTATTCTATACATCTTATATGGTTGGGCTATCTGCGATACTTTAATTGTCTTTTACATATTAACAATTTCATATTAAATTATAATATGAAATACATCCCCTATCTTACTTCATAAGAAAGTAGTACTGTAAATATTTCTAAATACAGAAAATAAATGATCATACCTCATGTCATAAGTCGAGCTGTCGCATCGTTCCCAAATGCACAGCCGAAATCCTTTAAGTGTTAGAATCTCAATCTTTGAAAACCTGAAATGTTAAAATTAAGCGGTGAGCAAACCACGGCTCAGTAAGGGAATTATATGCATACTTGATATTCAGCTTCCTATATGCTGAAAAACTTTTTCATTTTTCCTACGAGGCTCTAGGCTCGCATGTAGGAAGAATACTACAGTCGGTTAGGGATCCGGATGGAGTAATTTTCATTCTTGTTTTGAAATTCAAATCCTTTCCTTTTTATTTCATAACATTTTCATATTCTTTTTCAAAATAATGCTTTTATGAAATAAAGCATTTAAATAAGATAACTAATACTCATATTTTCTTTGAAAAGAATATTAGTTAAATCATCATCATTTTCCTTTAAAACTCATTTCATGTTTTACTGTACAATCATATTTGTACAGTACTTTAAATAGCAAAATAAGCTATTAAACCCTTTTCGTATAACATATATATCATTTAAATCTAATATTCAATTTAAAATTTAAAATAAGAATATTAGATTTATTTTCCTCCTTTTTCCTTTTGAAAACATATTACATATTCGTGTCACATATCATATGCAAATCATTTCATAGTACTTAAAAACAGTACTAAAATTAGCATTTTATAAAAATGCTATAAATCATTTACATTTCAGGTATCACATATCATGTAAAAAATTTACATTTCACATATTACATATCATGTAAAATATTTTCATTTAAAACGTATCATATATGGAGACTTAGGCTTGCACGCCCAGCCCGTCCACTGGGTCGCTACTCATATCATGCTATAGACCCCGAAGGGTATAAATAATCATGTCAGATCTATGGCCATAGTCTATAATTGTCCTCGGCGGATCACTGATCAGGTGTCGACCGGGACTCTATATCACATATTACATATCACATATCACATATCAGCATGATAAGATGCCATCTAGTCTCAAAACTGTATTTTTCATCATCAGAAAACCTTTATGGAATTTATAAAAATATATAATTTCATCATATAAAACCATAAAGGTTATAAAATCATTTAGTGAATATTTAAGAAATATATATAAAAATATTCACTTTATTTCCTTTCATTTTCTATATCGTATTATGTATAACTTACATATATAGAGAATTTTCGGTGATTTCATTATCACCATTCTCGAAGAGATTTTTCGTTGATTTCATTATCACCATTCTTGAAAACATGAATATTTTAAAATCACTCTCATTTTATTCATGCTTTTATGGAAAATAC
Source organism: Heritiera fomes (assembly GCA_032173925.1). NCBI lineage: Eukaryota > Viridiplantae > Streptophyta > Magnoliopsida > Malvales > Malvaceae > Heritiera > Heritiera fomes. The sequence goes on from JAPDPM010000001.1 coordinate 31,137,258, forward strand.
TCATTTTTTAGATTTTCGTGATTGAGAATCATTTCTCGTGAAATAAAATCATTTGTTATGATTTTATGAAATTTTCTAAAAATATTGGATAATTTTCGATAATTTTTCAGCAGTATAACGGCTGCCGATTGGCTAGCCTCCTGCACGAAAAATAGAGTTTATAATTTCAACCAGTACTTCACCACAATTTTCCAACCAATCATTTATCGCAATATTTTCATAAATATTTCATAATTAAAATCATGCAGACTGAATATCCTTACAGTGCTGCACATGCATCCCTTACCTGTTTCGGGTCGGCGACCGCCTCGTCCGTCGCACTCGTGTTCAACTCGCCCGATTTCATCGACTCGATCATCGAGGGAATTTTCTAGAAATTAAAATTCTAAAATTTAGAATTTTTCCATAATTATTTAAATAAATTATTTAAATAATTTATCACTTTTCGGGATTTCTTACCGATTCCCGTAATTCTCGGGTTTCGAATTCTTGAGATTTCCCGTAATTTTCGAAATTCTCCTTTTTTCCTCTCTTTTTCTTCTTTTCCTCTTTTCTTCCCTTTTCTCTTTTCTTTTCTATCTCTTTCTTTTCTTTTTCTTTTTCTTTTTCTTTTTCTTTTTCCTTTTTCTTTTCCCGTCTGCCGGTTCAGCCTTCTTCCTCGCCGGTTCCTCGCCGACGCCCGGTTCTCCGGCGGTTCAAGCTCCCTTCAGCTGGCCGACGTCAAGGCGAACTCGTCGGTGCCCTTCGTTTGCCCTGGATCAGCGACATGGCGGCAGATCTGGCGGCGTGGGTCTCGGTTTCTCCTCCTCCATCGTTCTCCCTTCCTCCGTCGTCGTTGGCCTCGTCGGTGGCCTCCATCGTCTTCCTCTCCCTCCGACGGTGCTTCGATGGCAGTGGCGGTGCCTGGATCGGCCGGCACCGCCGTCTCCTATTTTCTTTTCTCTTCCGACTTTTGATTTCGTTTCATGCCGATTCCTTCTCCAGTTCGCTTCGCCGGCGTTGGCGTCAGCTTTCTCTTCCTTTGCCTGCGAGGACGCTTCTTTTCCCTCTTCTCCTTTCCTTCTCCGGCGGCCGCTGACGGGGGCGGCAAAATCTGTGTTATTAACACAGAAACGGGAATCCGATGTTTCCCGTTTCTGTTATTTCCTTTTTTTTATATCTATAAACTATATTATATAGTATTTTACTATATAAAATTATATATATTATTTTGCAACACATATATATACCTATAATTTAAATTAACTACAATATACATTTTATATGTATATATATTTATATTTTAAATCATGTATATATATATCTATACACAAAATATAAAATACTAATTTGTATTTCCTTTGTATACCTATTCATATATTATATTCTTTTCTCATTTTCTTATTTAATTTGGATTTTCATTTATTCAAATTAAATTCCTCAATTTCCTCACTTCCTTAATTTCGGGAATTTCAATGATATTTCCATCTCGTAAATAAATTTTACTTATTTACTTTAATTTATTTATTTCCTTTTTATATATTTTCTTTAATACTAATTTCTAAAAATAGAAAATTTGCGGTTATCACAAATTGATATAAGCAAGTTATAGAACATAGTAGAAAATTTATAAACAACTTGCTTCATTATTTGCCAATTGGGAACTTTTTGCAAAACTATTTATAAACAATTGGTATAGAATCATAAGTCATATTTTTTGCATGAATATTTCATACTCTTTGTGAATATTGACTTATTAATTTGTGCTATGAGTCCCATGTACTAACATATTTCTTGTTGGATAGAGCATATTTTATCTCTTCTCACATAGCCATAATTTTAGGGGGAGCATATTTTTTATTTTCTTTTTTTTTTTTTGCTATCACAAAAAGGGGAAGAGATAGATATTAAAAGGGAGAGATATTAAAGGGGGAGAAATAATGATTTGAAAACTTCCTTTGAGAACCATGCTTATATTAAGGGGGAGCTTTACAAAATCCTGCTTTATTTAAGGGGGAGTATTTTATCAAAGAATTTTTGAAGCAAATTTACGTTATGTTTTGTCAATCAAAAAGGGGGAGATTCTTAGCTTTAAATTGACATATATATTTTGAAATGACAAAAACTTAAGTAAGCTTTAATGTTTTAATTCATATTGCAAATTTGCCTTATCACACATGATTTTCTTAATCCATTTTCAGGTGATCACATCAAACATTAAGACCATGATTTAATTAAATATTCTTATTGGTCTTAATACTTTATAAAATGGTTTTCAATATTAAGTAATTTTTTCAAGAATTATTGAACATAAGTTTAGAAAATTACTTATAAGTTTTTGAACAATATTCTCATTTGAGAAAGCCAAGAAAAACTCCCTTAAAGTTTATAAACATTTTGGGTTAAATTAAATTCAAGTCTACATCATTTCTAACCCAAAAAGTGCAGGAAAATGGCTTTCTGGAAGCATGGGATCGATCCCCTAAGGGAAGGGATCGATCCCTTTATAGCAGAAAGGTCCCTCAGCCCAGAATAAACATTCTGGAATGAAGGGATCGATCCCCTATTGGAAGGGATCAATCCTTTTGCCGAAAATAGCCTGTAACGGCTAGTTTTTGTGAGACAACGGTCATATTCGAGTTTTGGCTCCAACCAACGGCTAGAATACATCCAAGGGACTATAAATAGAGGCTTAGAAGCTAAAAAAAGCAAGAGGAACTACTCAGCAACTCCAATACTCATTTTTCTTCAAATCCTCAAGCCTCAACAACAAATCAAGAGCTACAAAGTCTTCATCTTCCATCATTCACATATTTCTTGTATAGCTTAGCACAAATCTTGTATAGGCTTTTTCTTATGCTTAATCTTTGTAATCACTTGCCTATCTAGAGGTCTTCTTTGATTACACAATTTGTAAACCAATCCATTCCTTGTAAAAGGGGAGGTTTTTGTTTAGCCTAAGAAAAAGAGGGAGGTTTCTCTTTAGCCTAAGAAAAAGAGGGAAGTTTCTCTTGAGCCTAAAAAAAGAGAGGTTTCTCTTGAGCCTACAAAAAGAGGGAATGTAACACAAATTCAAGAATAGTGAATTTGGGGAAAATCCTTGGGAGCGTCTCAAGGTAGAGGACGCAGGCAAGGTTGCCAAACCTCTATAAATCGCTTGCGTACATTTCTCTTTCCCAACTCTCTTTATTTACTTGCAATTATATTGTGCTTATTGAATTGAATTTATATTGCATGCTTGAGTAGCCTAGAGAACTTAGAAAATATCAATCTAAACTAGAGAACTTAGAGGAACCGAAAAATGAACTTAAGGTTAGCGAAAAACCGATTCACCCCCCTCTCGGTATAGCCTATAGAGCCAACAATATATATTATATAAATATAATATATATTATATTATAGATAAAAATAGAAAGGAGATAAAAATGGAAAGAAAGAAGAGAAGGAATCGAGAGAAACTCGATCCTCACAGGTGAGGCCGACGGCGGCGGAGCTGCCATCGCCGGCGATGGAGAAAGAAAAAGGGAAAAATGCCACCAGACAGAGGAAGGAAAAGGTAGCCAAAGGCGGGAAACGAGAAGGAAGGAAGGAAAATCGGCAGGAATTGAAAGAGGAAAAAGGAAAAAGGGATCTGTCGAAAAAAGGAAAATCGGCAAGAACCGTGCCGTCGATCTCGGCTGAACGGAGGCCACCGGCAAGTTTGCCTTGACATCAGCTAGCTGAGGGGCCACTGAACCGCTCGAGAACTGGTCGCTGTAGGAGAACCGGCCAAAAGGGGAGGCTGACCGGTCTGAACCGATATAGCCAGAAAAGAAAGAAAAGAAAAGGAAAAAAGAAAAGAAAAAGAAAAGAAAAGAAAGAAAAAGAAAAGAAAAAGAGAAAAAGAAAGAAGGAGGAAAAAGAAGAAAGAGAAAAAGGAAAGGAAAAAAAGGAAAGGAATTCCGGGAATCCCGAATATTCAGTGAGAAATACGAAAATTAATTTCGATTAATTAATTGAATAAATTATGGAAAAATTCTAATTTTTAGAATTTTATTTCCAAAAATTCCTCGATAACCGAGACGACGGGATCGAGAGAGAGGTGAACACGGGCGCGACCTTTGAAAGGCAGTTACCGACCCGAGATAGGTAAGGAAGACATGTGCAGTCGGTAGGGATATTCGGCACACATGTTTTAAATATGCATTTAAATTTTTATAAATGCTATTGATGATGATTGGTTGAAAAATTGTGACGATTTGCTGGTTGAAAGTATAAACTGTAATTTCCTTGCAGGAGGCTAGCCAATTGGTAGTTGTTATACTGCTGAAAAATCTTAGAAAATTACCAAAAATCATAATAAATGATTTATATCACGAGGAACGATTTCTTACCACGAAAATCAAGAAATCGATTAGTTTTCATAAAACATGAATATTCTGATGTTTAATTTTAAAATATTCATGTTTTTGAGAATGGTGAAAATGAAATCACCGAAAATCCCTCGTTATGTGATATTTCACGTGAAACGAGCTGGAAAATGAAAAGGACTGAAGTGAATATTTTATAAATATTTCGTAAATATTCACTTGATTTCATAAATAACTTTTATGGTTTTAATTATGAAAATAATTATTTATAGAAATCTCATAAAGGGTAGTTAAAGATGAAAAATAATATTTTGATACTAGAAGGTCTCTACACATGCTTATAGAGGAAAACATGGTGACGGGATTATTGAATTTGGAAAATAAATATTTTATTTTTTCATAAATCATAAAAATAATTGATTTGAATTCTGATAACTTTGAAAACCCTATTTTGGATAGAAAACAGGGAAAACCGTGCGTACATGTTTTACAGTGAAAAAGAAACAGTCATGAGATTTATTTTACACTGTGATTATTTTATAAACTGTTTTTCACCGTATGGAAAATGTGATTTATACTGTTCTATACTATTCAGAACATTTTCGAGAGTGATTACCCCAGTATGAATATTTTATAAATTGTTAGTCATAAGATAAAAATATTTTCCTTATGAATATTTATGGACTGATTGAACTTATATTCAATGAAATTGATTTCATAAATGGGGTTTATATCACATGTTTACTGTTTTGAGACTATTAGGCCCCATATCATGCTCACGTGTCACATGTTAGTGCTGATAGATATTGATCCTATTATCAGCGTCCCAGTGGACACCTGATCAATGCACACTGTGTACCCCATAGACTATGGCTATAGATCTCATGTGTTTCCCCTATTTAGGATGATATTATAACATGATATATTTAGGGTGTTGCCTAGTCTCCATGATATTATACTGATGATTGTACTTATTACTGAACTTTTGCTGGTACTAAATTATCTACAGCTACTAAGCTTTTCATATATTACGTGTTGAAGTAAATATTATACAGTGTTTTACAAGTGTGGAAATGAGTATTTGTGAAAGGAACATTAATTCTTTATTTATTTACTTAAGTGTTTTATCTCATGAATATTTATTGTTTTACTGGGGTTTGAATATCAAAAGAAAGCGATTACTCTCTACAGTTGCTTCTAAGTTCCGGGACAAGACAGGTATTTTAAAATACCTGCCTTACTCCATCCGGATCCTCAGTCGACTGTAGTATCCTTCCTACATGTGAGCCTAGAGCCTCTTGGAAGATTTAAAGAAAGTGAAAAATTATTTTCAGCATATAGGTAGCTAAATATCAAGTGTTGCATATAACTCTCTTACTGAGCCGTGGTTTGGTCACTCCCCAATATTAACATTTCAGATTTTCGGTGACTGTGAGACCTGAGATCTGAGGATTTCGAGCTGTGCATTTAGAGACATTGCGATAGCTTGATTTATAATATGAGGTATGATCATTTATTTTCTGTAATTAGACTTACTTTCAGTACTATTTTCTTAAGAATTAAGATAGGGGATGTAATTGATATTACTAATTTTATAGTTAATAGTTAAATGAATATGAAAAGTAAAGTATCACAGACAGCCCAAACCGTATAAAATGTATAGAAAAATGTGAAAAATGTAAAAACTGTGGTCACAGCATGTGACAGATTTAATGGTATCAGAGCATGGTTGGCCTGATGTCTGTTGATACTTTTGGAAAGAAAATGTCAAAAAATGTTAACATCCCCTGTAGTACTGTACACTCTAAATGCATAGAGAAAATAAATGGTTGCAAATTGAATTAAGTGTTTAGAAGGGAGTGAACATTATGAACCAAGGATGTCAAAGAGGGAAAATAGGCTCAGAAATTACCAGAATATTGGTGATCTTATAATCTAAATGAAGGCTTGTTCAGTAAGAAACTGAAAGGACTTGGTGAAGGCCCTACCAGTACTTTTCGGTCCGGATCGAACTGAGACATGAAAGTGATGATATAAAGGGGGAGAATGAAATATCATCATTAAATAGACCTTAAGATCACCGATTGAAGGTATTTTGAAGAGAGAGAAAATTTTGGCCAAAAATGACCAAAATACCCTTACCTCCAAAATTTTACCTGGAGTCATAATAGACCATCGTGAGTTAGAATTGACTGATTTGACAGACTAAATGATGGTGTAAGGCTGTATTACAAGCAAAATGATCCAATTATAGATCCTATTGGATTTCTCTATAAATCGAACAAGATATTAAACTACTGATATTAGCATAGGAAAGGATACTATCAGCATATAGATGACAAGATACTTGGTTTAAATGTATACTGAGGAGAAAGAAATAAATGTCGAAATGATGAAAATGCCCATATGTTGGGCGAAGTTCTGAATAGTGATAAAACCAAGTTAACCTTGAATCCATTGATGGTGATGGAGTCATTAATGGCATAGAGGATGTAATATGAATAAAATGATCCCTATTACTAATTCCACTTACACTTAGATTATGGATGCGAATTGCGAGTGACTTAGTGAACGGGCTGGGCCTCACGATAGATCCTTGAGGGGGCTAGTGTGCTCGCCAAAGAGGACAGTACAAATGTGTAAAGGCGGACGGCAGACTGGCCGAGGCCTTACATGATGCGATCCTATAAGTGTATAGTGGAATGTTGTAAAATGATTAGCCCGGTTATTGACTGTAAGGGCCTAAATTAAGAGTGTAGTAAATTCGATGTTTATTACGGGATCGTTGAATATTATGAAAAGTGAAATGAATACAGAAAATGACTGAGAAAGTGAATAGTAAAAATAATGAAATCCATATCATTACGGTTAATTAAATGGTTACACTTGTTACAACATTTCTAATCACTTTGAGTAATATGCTGTGAAACATGAGTAAATAATGAAATCAAGGTGGATAATATTTCAAAATGATTTGAATATTAAATGTTTCTACCTTGAGGATATATAGTGAAAATGATAGGACATTAGATGAAATGTCCGAAATAATAAGAGATGTGTGACAAACGAAAGTATCAGATGTGATTCCTGATTTTCAGAGTTATATAGATTAAAGAAATTGAGCTAACATTGACTCGATTGGATATATGAAATCTAATTTCTAAGCTTATATCGAAAAATATAGAAAGAATCCGAAAAGCTTTACAACTACTTTGAAAAATGTGTGAATAATAAAATTCACTTGTATAGGTGCATTTGATGGAAATACAGATAGCGTGATTTGAGGTTAATGAAGTATCTGTATAAGTGCAAATGAGAGAAGCACAGATGACTGTGATATGTAGATGGATTAAAATGGTATATTAAATTCTAATTATTTAATAAAGTTCTTGTGAAGATCAAGTGATCATCTACATGAAAATGAACATTTTATTGATCTAATCAGAAATATATGAGGAGTTCCTAAGACTAGTCTCTGTATAAAGCGTCATTAGATAAAAGTTGGAGATTGAGGTCCATGAAATAATGATTAAAACTCGATAAAATATTTACGAGTTTCTATGGAGGTACATAAGTCTAATGAATAAGGCATTCATACTAGAATAAAGTGATAAGGTATCAAAATAGTTAAAGATACAAATGGAATATGAGCAGCATGGTGGTATGACCCTTTAAACTCTCAAAGATTGTGGACTTGTGTTAAGATTGACAAATAAGAGCTTTGGCTAGACAGTGTCTCTTTTAAGAGATAGGAAATCTCAAAATGACATAATGACAGTGGATCTGTCTATAATAAAGAGAATGATTGAGATATGAGATTAATGAGTCTAGCTAGATACTACTGCCAATCTATAGAAGAGTGATGGAACTAGCTGCTCTACTAGTGAGACATAACTAGAGAAATAAAAGTCGGTAAATGGATAAGTGAGAAGAAAAGATGGTATGCAAAATGCTAAGAGATTTTACTGTAGAATGCCATACCACTTAAGAAAACTGACTAAATTGATGAAAATATGAAAACGAAAATGAAATAAGAAAGTAAGTAACATGATGAGTAGGGAACCTAAAGTAGTTCCCAAAATTAAGACTAAAGGTGATTTCAAGTTGTTATCACGTGGTTGTGGCTAGATGTAAAATCAAGCCAAACTTGACAAGTGAAATTAATGATACTCAAAGGAGTAAGATGAATGACATGTATTAGTATACTGCCAGTTAGGCAAATGGAACAAAAATGATATACACATAACCACCTTGAAATGATAGAAATGGTGGAACTGTTCAGATAATATGGTGATTAAATGGATAATTGGAGGATTCAATGGTAGAATCCAAATTATGAAAAGAGATGTAATGACCATACTGCATGAAGAGAAGATGATGGTCTCATGAGTTATTTCTATAAGAGATGATCAATAGTAAAGTCTGTAAGTGAGATGCAGCCTTGATGAAATAAACGAGAAAATGAATATTGTGGACAATAAAGAGTCCAAAAAAATATTATAATATGGAAGTGATTAAAGACTGATTTTCCAAATGGAATCACTATTCCACTATCGGACTCCTAGATTCTCTAGTGCCTTAGTTGAAGAATAAGTGTGAAACGGTGTTAATGTATATGTACGGTTCCAGTGAGCATTACATGTGATGGGAGTCTCTGAGTTGCCAGATGCTAATAAAGAATAGCAAAAGGCATTGAGATCCCAAGTGTACTGATAGCATTGCTCCGTACTGATGTAAATATTTTAGCGTGGTATAGAAACGCTTAAAGATATATTGAGAGAGCAGATGCATGAGATGTGAAAGCTATTAGGACAAGTACATACAACTGATTTACATGTGTAATTGATAGTTTTTAAACTATATCGACTGCACTAAGTGAGAAAAATAGATGATGAACAACATAAAGCAGTTGTGATATGAAAAATAGTGTGAATGGACTTTTATGTGAAAAGAGCTGAAATGAATAACTCACGATTTGAGAAATGAACTGACAAGAGTATAAATATATGATGAAAGACCGTATGTAGTGGTCAAAAGAATTCCGATTATAAAAATATGCTAGTAGTATTATTTGAAGGAGGATCTAAAAGGTTAAGAACTATAAGCATACGGAATGTACCACCTTTTAAGTTAAGTTAAATTCGGAGGATCGAATTTCTTAAAGTGGGGAGAATGTGACAACCGTAAATTTTTCATTTATTGGAAATTATTAATACTGAAGATTTAAATTTAATGCAAAAGATAAATTAAAGTAAATAAAGGAATTATTTACAAGATTGGAATATCAGTGGAAATTCCGAGAATGGAGGAAGTGACGGATTAAGAAATTCGAGTGAAGGAAAATGTAAGTGGAAATAACAATATTTGAAAATTTGGAAAATAATGAAAAGAGGAAATTTAATTTGGATAAATGGAAATCCAAATTAAATAAGAAAATGAGAAAGGAAATGTGAAATATATTTACATAAGTATATATTATATAAATGTATTTTGATGCAAATACATATGTATTTAAATACCGTATGGTATATACTATATATTAAATATACATTGGTATATATAAGTATATATACTATTTTATAAATTTAAATAATACATATGTATTCAAGTATGGCATTTTATGTATATATAAATATATACATATATGAGAAAAATGCAAATATTAATTTACATCAAAGTTTGAAAGTGTATATATTGTAAATACAATATATATGGTATTATAGCATATATATAAATAAATATATATGTAAAGGTTAATTAATTTTAAAGTATATAAATATACATATATATACTAGATATATATTTTGTAATACATAATATATGTATCTTTATATATATATATATATATTATATATAAATCTAGTATAATACTATATATAAATTAATATAATCATATTTAAAATATATAGTATAAATGTATAAAATATCTCTATATTTATATATATTGATATATTATGTTTATATATATATATATTATGTAAATATAATATATATTACATTATAGATAAAAATAGAAAGGAGATAAAAATGGAAAGAAAGAAGAGAAGGAATCGGGAGAAACTCGATCCTTCAAGGTGAGGCCAACGGTGGCGGAGTTGCCATCGCCGGCGATGGAGAAAGAAGAACGGAGAAACGCCACTGGCCAGAGGAAAGAAAAAGGTAGCCGACGGCGGGAAAGGAGAAGGAAGGAAGGAAAATCGGTAGGAACCGAAAGAGGAAAAAGGAAAAAAAGGATCTGGCAAAAAAAGGAAAATCGACAGGAACCGTGTCGTCTATCCAGGCTTAACGGAGGCTACCGGCAAGTTCGCCTTGTTGCCAACCAACTGAGGGGCCACTGAACCGCCCGAGAACTGGCTGTTGGAGGAGAACCGGCCAAGAAAGGAGGCTGACCGGTCTGAACCGGACTGGCCAAAAAAGAAAGAAAAGAAAAGGAAAAAAGAAAAGAAAAAGAAAAGAAAAGAAAAGAAAGAAAGAAAAAGAAAGAAGGAAGAAAAAGAAGAAAGAGAAAGAGGAAAGGAATTTCGGGAATCCAGAAAATTCGGTGAAAAATACGGAAATTAATTTCGATTAATTAATTGAATAAATTATGGAAAAATTATAATTTTTAGAATTTTATTTCCAGAAATTGCTCGATGACCGAGACGACGGGATCGAGAGAGAGGTGAACACGACCGCGACCTTTGAGAGGCAGTCATCGACCCGAGACTGGTAAGGGAGACATGCGCAGCCTGTGAGGATATTTGGCACACATGTTTTAAATATGGATTTAAATTTTTATAAATGCTATTGATGATGATTGGTTGGAAAATTGTGACGATTTACCGGTTGAAAGTATAAACTGCATTTTTCGTGCAGGAGGCTAGCCAATTGGCAGTCGTTATACTGCCGAAAAATCTTAGAAAATTATCGAAAATCATAATAAATGATTTTATATCACGAGGAACGATTTCCAACCACGAAAATCGAGAAATCGATTAGTTTTCATCAAACATGAATATACTGATATTTAATTTTAAAATATTCATGTTTTCGAGAATGGTGAAAATGAAATCACCGAAAATCCCCCGATATGTGATATTTCACGTGAAACGAAATGAAAAATGAAAAGGACTGAAGTGAATATTTTATGAATATTTTTTAAATATTCACTTGATTTCATAAATAACCTTTATGGTTTTAATTATGAAAATAATTATTTATAGAAATCTCATAAAGGTTAATTAAAGATGAAAAATAGTATTTTGAGACTAGAAGGTCTCTACACATGTTTATAGAGGAAAACATGGTGATAGGATTATTGAATTTGAAAAATAAATATTTTATTTTTCCATAAATCATAAAAATAATTGAATTGAATTCTGATAACTTTGAAAATCATGTTCTGGATAGAAAGCACGGAAAAGCGTGCGTACATGTTTTACGGTGAAAAAGAAACAATCATGAGATTTATTTTACAGTGTGATTATTTTATAAACTGTTTTCACCGTATGGAAAATGTGATTTATACTGTTCTATAATATTTAGAACATCTTCGGGAGTGATTACCCCAGTATGAATATTTTATAAATTGTTATTCATAAGATGAATATATTTTCCTTATGAATATTTATGGATTGATTGAACTTATATTCAATGAAATTGATTTCATAAATGGGGTTTATATCACGTGTTTACTGTTTTGAGACTGTTAGGCCCCATATCCTGCTCATGTGTCACGTGTTAGTGCTGATAGATACTGATCCTATTATCAGCGTCCCAGTGGACACCTGATCAATGCACATTATGGACCCCATAGACTATGGCCATAAATCTCATGTGTTTCCCTTATTTGGGATGATATTATAGCATGATATATTTAGGGTGTTGCCTAGTCTCCATGATACTATACTGATGATTGTACTTATTACTGAACTTTTGCTGGTATTAAATTATCTACAGCTACTGAGCTTTTGATATATTACGTGTTGAACTAAATATTATACGGTGTTTTACAAGTGTGGAAATGAGTACTTGTGAAAGGAACATTAATTCCTTATTTATTTACTTAAATGTTTTATCACGTGAATATTTAATGTTTTATTGAGATTTGAATATCAAAAGAAAACGATTACTCTCTATAGTTGCTTCTAGGTTCTGGGACAAGACAGGTATTCTAAAATACCTGCCTTACTCCATCCGGATCCCTAGCCGACTGTAGTATCCTTCCTACATGTGAGCCTAGAGCCTCTAGGAAGATTTAAAGAAAGTGAAAAATTATTTTCAGCATATAGGTAGCTGAATATCAAGTGTTGCATATAACTCTCTTACTGAGCCGTGGTTTGCTTACTCCCCAATTTTAACATTTCAGATTTTCGGTGACTGTGAGATATGACATCTGAGGATATCGAGCTGCGCATTTGGAGACATTGCGACAGCTTGATTTATAATATGAGGTATGATCATTTATTTTCTGTATTTAGACTTACTTTCAATACTACTTTCTTAAGAATTAAGATAGGGGATGTAATTGATATTACTAATTTTCTAGTTAATAGTTAAATGGATATGAAAAGTAAAGTATCACAGATAGCCCAACCATATAAAATATATAGAAAAATGTGGAAAATGTGGTCATGGGATGTGACATGTGAAACTAATCAAAATTCATAGGTCTGGTCCAACCATGGAGATTTTTTAGAGGAAGAAAAAGAGAAAGATACTCATGGGTCAGTTTCTATTGCAAAACCCTATAATGCTTGTATAAACATTGAAAATAAAAGTACAATAGAAGTGGAGGATTGAGTAATTGTGAATGAGAAATCATGTCATGAGGTAAGAGTATTCTGCATGGAGGATAAGGTTGTAGTCATGGAAGAGTCTTCTAAAAAAGCACTGTAAGTGATAAAGTAGTGGCTATTGAATCCCTTAGGGTTAGTGGTAGTCACATTATCACTAGTAATAAGGCAGAGACATATAGGTCTAAGATGATTCGAGGTAAGATGAGTGATATTACTCCTATAGAAAGCCCGATGATGAGTTTGATGAAACATTCATATGACTTTGACTATGGCAAAGGCAAAAGGATAAAAGGCAAAAGGAAGTCAGGGGTAGTAAAAAAATCTAGAAAGGTCAAAACATTGGAGGAGGATGAAGACGCCATACAATGTAAGGTGGATAAAATGAGAAAGAAGTGCAAAAGAGAAAAACAAACTCAATGCAGAAGAAAATTCTAAGCCTAAATAGGGATTTTGTAAAAGAATCATTCTTAGATGAGGATTTTAGAAACATGTTTGATCTTATAACCAAAGAAGTTCAAGACATGTGGGAGGTGGGGCAAATGTAGGGATTCTTAGAAGACTGTGATGATGAATTGGTTGTGGAGACCTTAAAAGAATTGAAGAGTAAAATTTTAAAAGGGAAAGATGAGGATTTTGAGTTGGAATATTTAGGCTTTAATAGCACTTCTAATAGGAGAATTTTGGGTAGATTGGTATTATGTTATTGCGTAGAAATGGTATTTTTGTAGGACACTAAAATTGAAATTCTTAAAGATTATCAATTTCAAAATAGATGAAGAAATGATAATATAGATTGGCTGTTTACTTCTTTTAAAGGTCAAGCTATAACTTTATTGGTGATGTAAAAGAAAAGGGTGTTTTCAATTGGAGAAAAGTCTCATCTCAAAAAGGTTTGTGGCTATTAATTGTTATTGGAAGTGTTACTGTATTCCCTAGAGCCAACTCACTTGGCAAGAGGCATGTTGCCATGACTATATATGATCACTTATGGCAAGTGATGTAAACGTTTCCCTTCGCCATTTATGTTGACAAATACGACGATAATTAATCAATAATGAGGTAAAGCCCATGTAACAATCTTAGCCATGCAAAGGAATTGTAAAGGGTTACAATTATGATTATCCTTGCTCATCAAAGCTTTATTCCTAAATCTTGTTTCTGGTCATTGTACTATAAAGACCGTTGATAATGCTCAAAGATTGGCATATGCTAAGCCTCTTTACTTATGAAGTAAGCAATCAAACCCATAAGTTGAAAAATGTGGATATTTGAGGATAGCATACGGCTACTTATTGTAGAATAAGTTCATTGAACATGACTCAGTATGAAAGCTCTACCTGGTAATGCTACTCGAGTGTCTATGGAAATTCTTTCATGTGTCAATAATATAAATAATCATTTGACTTGAAATGTTAGGCCATCTTATATGTGAATTGTCACACATTGACTTCACCTTTATGAATTTCGATGCCAGATGCATAAAAATGGTGATTTTGGGTGTGCCATGAAACACATGGTGATGGAAGAGTAGTCAACATGAGGGTTCATATCCTCGAGTGAATTTAGGGGATAATATCTCAGTTAGCATCTTAGCTTATATTAACTCATAAGTTTTTAGCCAAAGCAATATACATTGTGGAGTTAATATTGGTAGCTTATGGAGAAAAATGGAAATGTACATAAAGTAGACATTTCACCATACTTTATGCATTTCTATGATATTTTTGATGGAAGGATCGAATTACATTAAACTACATCTTTGATTTTTCTAACATTTGGTGGTCATAATGTATTACCAAATTCCTATCTCAATCTATAACTTTAAATTAATATTTAAATTCATTGCCATCATGCTGAAAACCTAATGGGTCAAACGCATAAAAGTAGTGAATCGATTGAACTAAATTGGAAAACTTTTGAGAAATTTGGAACTTCTCATTTAGATTTTTATTGGTGGAATTATGACTAAGTATGAGGACTTAATTATAATGTTTAATGTGATTAACTTAATTAAAGGAGTTTAGTTAATTCACAAGGCCCAAAAATTATGTTATCATATGATGGGCTCAATTAGAAGAGTTTAATTAAGCCATAGGGACCACCAATTTAAAAGGATATTAAATAAATGTGTCTAGTTTAATGGACTTATTTAATAGAGTTTAATTAAGTTATTGTCTCACATTCTTGTTAAAAAACTAATTAGATTTAATTAAAAAAATAATAGTTAAATTTTGGTCCCTTATACTTCATTAAATGAGTTTAATGAAAAATTAGGCTAGAGTTATAATTCAGTTCAAAGTTAAAAGGTTAGTAGGATTGAGAAGTGTCCGAACCTATAGAAACTAATTATTGCCATCCACTCCTTATCATCCTACAGTGAATCCTTACTAAACATACGCGGCAAAACCTTGTAGTCCCTAGGAAAAATTGATGTGGTTTTTTACAACCCCAGTAAAGGAAAACTATTATTTGTCTTAAACCTAATAAAAGACAAAAGTTGTTTATAAAGCGTCTTTTACACTTAAGGCACTTAAGTTTTACTTTGCTGCTAACCTTGTGGAGTTGCATATTGCTACGGGGTGTAAATAGCATTAGGCAAATACAAAGACACCAGGATTTACGTGCTTTCGCGATGTGATTACGTTCATGGGGGTAGCTGAGAGTACACTGCTAAGTAGCTGGTGTGGATTAGAGTGTTCACTAAGTATAGAGCTCTTGATAGTGTGCTTAATTAATAAAAAACATACATCATATGTAAGTGCACTGGAATAAACAATTAAACATACAATGTCAAAACCATTCCTTTACTTAATAACTAGACAGAAATCAAGTTTGTCATTATTATAGCAATCATGAAGTTTAAAAATTTTATACCTTGATTCTTGAATCTAACAATCCAAGAATTTTGGTTCAAGATGATTCCACACGCTTTCTTGGTTTTGTCAAACCAAAGCTGTTCAGGTACCCGGCCTCTAACGGTGATCCACATGAGCAATGCATGAACCTTCAGTGAGGTTGAATTGAGTTCTAGTTGTAGCTATGTTGGTAGCCCAAGTTTCTTGAAACTCACCACAAGAAAATATCAAGAATGATTCTTAATTTGCACAAGGATAGAGAGGGGTGGCCATCATAGGGTTTTCTAAGGTTGTGTCAAACACTTTCCTTATGGCATTACAAAAACACAATTACTCTAATATCAATTATATTAGATGAACAATTAAAGCCTGCAAGGTATTACAAGTACTAAAAGACATTCCTCTTGCCTTGATGATTGAAAATCATAAGGATTCACAAATGTTCTTTGTTGCAATTCAAAGGGCTTCTCTCTCTTAGTGTGCCACACTTCACTAGGAAGCATAATCTCTTGGTGGTAGGTCATAATAAGAATTATATGTGTCAAGGGTTTTCTAATGCTAGTGCTTGCCCCTACTCCTCCTATGCAAATCAAGAATTGTTCTTGATTTCCCCTAGTGATGAGTTTTAAAAAATTTAGGCTACTAGCATAGCTGTGATCAAAACCCGATTCAACCTTATTGAAAGTTTGTGCATTGCTGATGTGGATCACCGTTAGACATTGGGCACTTGAACGGCTTTGGTTTGACAAAAACAAGAAAGTTTGTGGAATCAACTTGGAGAAAAATTCATGGATTGCTATATTCAATAATCATGGTCTAAAAATTTTTAAACTCTAGGATTGCTATAATAATGGCAAAACAATTTCTATTTGGCTATTAAGTAAATGAATGGCTTTGACATTGCATGTTTAATTGATATTCTCTAATGGTGAGTTTCAAGAAACATAAGCTACTAGCATAACTACGACCTTACTGAAGGTTCATGTATCACTCATGTGAATTACTGTTAGAGGCTAGGCAATTAAATAACTTTAGTTTGGAAAAAGCAAGAATATGTGTGGAATAATCTTGGAGCAATATTCTTGGCTTACGAGATTCAAGAATCAAGGTATGAAAAATTTTTAATTCCATGATTATTATGATTATGACATAAACAATTTCTATTTGGCTATTAAGTATGATACTAAGAATGGCTTCGATGTTGTATCATTAATTATTTATTCTGTTGTGCTTATATGTGTTGTATTTTCAAACCTATCTAAGATTCACAAGAAACCCCTTGTGGTTATTGAACGTAGAGGCTAGTGGCATGTGTTTGCTTCATCTTGTTAGCCTTACTTTGGCATTTGTAGCACTTGCCCTTATTGATGTTATACTCCTTCCATATTCTTTAGGTTATGTCTTAGATACTTAGAATTTATTGTATAAGATGGATACTTTGGCGGAACTTAACTTTTGCTTTCTTTCTGACGTGTCGCACTTTTTATCTTACTTCATCACTTTTGATAAATGTCTTGGTTGATTAAGGCTCTGTTCTTTCTTTATTTGCACATGCATCATGCCTTTAATGAATCTTTTGGTGGAGCCAGCCTCTTGTGCCTTATCACATTCTTTCTATTCTTTGCATAATTTCCATATGCTTTTGCTTCTTCTAACTCATGTCCATAACATGCCGTTCGGTAAGGAATCGGAAGGACTCGATGAGGGCCCCACTAGTACTTTCTGTCCGGATCGAACTGAGACCTGAAAATGATGATATAAAGGAGGGGAATGAAGTATCATCATTAAATAGACCTTAAGATCACCGATTTAAGGTATTTTGAAGAGAGAGAAAATTTTTGGCCAAAAAAATGACCAAAATACCCCTGCCTCTAAAATTTTACCGAGAGTCAGAATAGATCAACAGAAGTTGGAATTGATTGACTTAACAGAGAAATTAATGATGTAAAGCTTTATTACAAGCAAGATAATCCAATTGTGGATTTTAGTGAACTTCTCTGTCGAAATTGAATATGATCTAAATTGCTTATATAAGTATCAGAAAGGATAATATCAGTACATAGATAATGAGATCCTTGGTTTAAATGTATACTGAGGAGAAAGAAATAAATGTTGAAATGATGAAAATGCCCTTATGTTGGGTGAAGTTTCGAATAGTGATAAAACCAAGTCGATCTTGAATCCATTAAGAGTAATGGAGTTATTAATGGCATAGAGAATGTCATATGAATATAACGATCCCTATTACTGATTCCACTGACATTTAGATTACGGACGCGAACTGTGAGTGACCTAGTGAACATGCTAGGCCTCATGACATAACCTTGAGAGGTGACCCAGTGAACGGGCTGGGCATTCTCAAAGAGGATAGTACAGATGTTTACAGGCGGATGGCGGATGGGTCGGGGTCTTATATGGTGCGATCCAAAGAGTGTAGTGAAATGTCACAAGATAATTAGCCCGATTATTGACTGTAAGGGCCTGAATTATGAGTGTATCAACTCGGATAACTATTACGGGATCGTGGATATTATGAAAGTGAAATGAATATAGAAATTGATTGAGAAAGTAGATAGTACAGATAATGAAATCCATAACAGTACGATTGATCGAGGTTCTATACACTTATAATATTTTTGAGGTATTAAATGAATATTTATTTATAGAACCGGAGCATTTG
Source organism: Heritiera fomes (assembly GCA_032173925.1). Classification (NCBI taxonomy): domain Eukaryota; kingdom Viridiplantae; phylum Streptophyta; class Magnoliopsida; order Malvales; family Malvaceae; genus Heritiera; species Heritiera fomes. The sequence continues at coordinate 31,155,898 of JAPDPM010000001.1, forward strand.
GAAACATGCATTGCAAATTGATGTACTGTATGGAGTATTGTAAATTGGAGAATATGCACAAGAATAGTAAAGTGATAAACAGAAGAAGATAATAGCTAACCCAAGTTCTTCAGGACCCTTGGGACAGAACTGTGATGGGTGACTCAATGATGGGTGACCCGTAGTGGATCATGTGTTGTGAGATACGGGCGAACAATGTGATCCCTGACTCACTTGTAAGGGTAAACCTAGGGCGAAAGGATCGCTTATGGGATGCTCGCCGATGGCCGATATGAAACAGGCGGGACTCTTATAATTATTTCAATGGTAATACGAGTGTAAGGAACTAGGTATGTAAGGGTACCAGGGTTCAAACCTTGTGGATAACATACTTAAGGGAATTAAACCTGATTTTATTAAATGAACTTGATCTTAAAGTGAATAACTGAATTGAGTTGGTTAGTTGTAAAATGTATTGACAACTGTTGTACTCGATACAGCTTACTAGAATGAGATTCGTAATGCTGTAAAGTATGAGTAAACAATGACATCAAGGTAGAGTATGAATTAAAATGATTTGAATAGTAAATGTCTCTGCCTTGAGGATATAGAGTAAATATGACAGGACATGAGGATGAAATGTCTGAAATGATAAAAGAGATGTGTGATTAAAGAAAGTATCGAATGTAATTCTTGATAAGATTTTCAAAGTTATATAGATTGGAAAAATTGAGCTAACATTGACTCGATTGTAGATATGAAATTTAATTCTAAGCTTATATCGGAGAATATAGAAAGAATTCGAAAAGCTTAAGAAAATAACTTTGAAAAATGTGTGAATAATGAAATTCACTTGTAAAGGTGTGATTTATGGAAATACATATAACATAAATTGATGATAATGAAGTTATTTATATAAGTATAAATGAGAGAAGCATAGATGAACTTGATACGTAGATGAATTAAAGTGATATAGTAAATTCTTACTATTTAATAAAGTTCTTGTGAAGAACAAGTATTCATCTACATGAAAATGGATGCTTTATTGATTTGATCAAAGATACATGAGGAGTTAATAAGACTAGCCTCAGTATAAAGCGTCATTAGATAAAACATTGGAGATTGAGGTCCACGAAATAATGATTTGAACTCGACATGAACTGTACAAGTGCTTACTGAGGTTTACAAAGTTAATGAATTACCTTATGGAGGTATATAAGCCTAATGAATGAGGCATCCAGATAAGAATAAAGTGATGAGGTATCGAAATAGTTAAAGATACAAATGGAACACGAGCAGCATTGTGGTATAACTCTTCAAAGTCTCAAAGATTGTGGACTTGTGTTGAGTTTGGCAAATAAGAGATTTGGCTAGACAGTATCTTTTTATGAGATGTATAATCTCGGATTGACAGAATGATAGTGAATCTATCAATGATAGTGAGATAATGATCGAGATATAGAAATAATGAGTCTATCTAGATACTAATGCCAATACATAAAAGAGTTATGGGACTAGCTGCTCTACTAATCAGACATAATTAAAGAAGTTCAAGTCGGTAAATGAATAAGTGGAAAGAAAAGATGGTATGAAAAAGGTTAAAAAGATTTTAACAATAAAGTACCATACCACTCGAGGAAACCGACTAAATTGACAAAAATGAAATAAGAAGACAAGTTGCATGATGAGTAGGGAACATGAAATAGTTTCCGAAATTAAGATAAATAAAAGTAATCTCGTGATGGTTATCAGATAACAATGGCAAGATGTAAAACCAAGACAAATTTGACAAGTGAAAGTAATGATACTCAAAAGAGTAATATAAATGACATGTTTACTGCCAGTATATAAATGGAAAATGATTATACATATAACCACCTCGAAATGATAAAAATGGTGGAATTGTATAGATAATGTGATGAGTAAATGAATAATTTAAGAATTTAGTTGTAGAATCTAAGTTATGAAAAGAGATGTAAAGACCATACTAAATGAAGAGAACAAGATTGCCTCATGAATTATGACTGTAAGAGATGATAAATAGTAAAGTCTGCAAGTGAGATGCAGCCTTGATAAAATGAATATTGTGGACAATAAAGAGTCCAAAACAGATATAATGATATGGAAGTGATTAAAGACTAATGATCTAAATAGAATCACTTTCTATTATCAGACTCTTAGATTCTTTAGTGTCATAGTCCACATATAAGTGTGAAATGGTGTTAATGTATATGTACAGTTCCAGTGAGCATTTCATGTGATGGGAGTCTATGAGTTGCCATATGCTTGATGAGATATAGCAACAGGCATTGAGATCCCAAGTGTATTGATAGCATCACTCGATATTGATGTAAATATCTTAGCGTAATATTGAAACGCTTGAAGATACATTGAGAGAGCAGATGCATGAGACATGAAAGCTACTGGGACAATTACATATAACTGATGGACATGTGTATATGATAGTTTTTAAACTATATCGACTTGGCACAAAGTGAGAAAAATGGATGATGAACAGCGTAGATCAGTTGTGATATGAAAAATACTGTGCATGGACTCTTATGTGAAAAGAGTGGAAATGAATAACTACTGATTTGAGAAATGAACTTACAGGAGTGTAGACATATATGATTAAAGACAACATGTAGTGGTCTAAAGTACTCTTGATGTTGAAAGTGTACTGGCAGTATTACTTGGAGGATGACCTAGAGGTCAGAAGTCGTAAGTATATGGCATGTACCACCTTTAGACTTAAGTTAAATTCGGAGGACCGAATTTCTTAAGGTGGGGAAAATGTGATAACCGTAAATTTTCCATTTATTAGAAATAAATATTGGAGAAAATAAATCAGTGGAAATAAATAAAATTGTGAGAACGGGATATTGGTGAAAATCCCGAGAATTGAGAAAGGAATGGATGGTGGAAATCCGAGTGAAGGAAAATTAAATTGGAAAAAAAAAAGGTTGGAATTATGGAAAATAATGAAGAGAAGAAAAGTTTAATTTGGATAATGAAAATCCAAATTAAATGAGAAAATGAGGAAAAGAAAATGAAATATATTTATATAATTTTATATCATATAAATGTATTTTTATACAAATACATACGTATTTAAATACTGTATAGTATATAGTATATAGTAATATACAGTGGTATATATACGTGTATACTATTTTACAAATTTAAATAATACGTATGTATAGATACAACATTTTATGTATATATAAATATATATATAAGAGATGTAAATATTAATTTACATTAAAGTTTGAAAAATATATATAAAGCTTATTTAAATTTAAAATATATAAATATACATATATATATATATGTATATATATATACTAGATATATATATTTTGCAATACACAATATATATTTTATATATAATATATATTGTACTATATCATATATGATATAATATATGTATAATATATAGTATATATTATATGTATAAAATATAAAATATAGTATAGTTTCTAATAAAAATAGAAAGGAAAATAAAAATGGAAGAAAGGAAAGGATCGAGAAGCCCGACCCTTCCTAGCCAAAGACGACGGTGGCGGAGTTGCCACCGCCGGTGAGGGAGAAAGGAGAAGGGAGAGACGCCACTGGCCAGAGGAAGGAGGGAGGTCGTCGACGTCGAAAACAGAAACGGAGAATGGGGAAATTCCTGCGGAAGCCGAAAAGAAAAGAGGAAAATGGATATGGCGGTGCCGGTCGAATTAGCCACTGCCACTTCCACCGAAGCTTCGTCCGAGGAAGAGGAAATGGTAGGAGGCCACCGGAGAGGCGGAGAATGGCGGAGGAGGAACGACGAAGAGGTAGAAAGAGGCCGACCTAAACCGACTCGATTCGCCGCTGTGTCACCGATCCAGACCAAACGAAGGCCAGATCCAGCTTCGCCGTGGTGCCGACCAGCTGTAGAGCCACCGAACCGCCGGAGAACCGGCAATCGGAGAAGAACCGGAGGTGATAAGAGGTGACCAGTTCGGCTAGGAAAAGAAAAAGGAAAAAGAAAAAGAAAAAAAAGGAAAAAGAAAAAGAAAAAGAAAGAAGAAAGAAAAAGAAGAAAGAGAAAGAGAAAAGGAATTCCGGGATTTTGGAAAATTCTTGAGAATTTGAAAATTACAGGAAATCTCGGGAATTACGGGAATTGGTAAGAAATCCCGGAAAGTGTTAAATTATTTAAATAATTTATTTATTTAAATAAATTGAGAAAAAATTCTAAAATTTAGAATTTGGTTTCTAGAATTGTTCTCGGTGAATGAGACGATGGAACCAGGCGAGGTGAACACGGGCGCGACCTTCGAGAGGCAGTCGTCGACCCGAGACAGGTAAAGGAGACTTGTGTCGCCTGTAAGGATATTCGGCCACATGTTTTAAATTATGCATTTAATTTTATAAATGCTATCGATAATGATTGGTTGAAAATTGTGGTGATTTACCGGTTGAGACTTTAAAATGTATTTTTCTTACAGGAGGCTAGCCAAATTGGCAGCCATTATACTGTCGAAAAATTATCGAAAAATTACTGAAAATTGCCGAAAATCACCAAAAATCATAATAAATGATTTGATTTCACAAGAATCGATTTTCAGTCATGAAAATTGAGAAATCAAGTATTTTTCATAAAACATGAATATATGGAAGTTTGAATTTAAAATATTCATGTTTTCGAGAATGGTGAAAATGGATTCACCGAAAATTCACCTTGTAGGTGATATTTCATGTGAAACGAGATAGAAAATAAAAAGGATTGAAGTGAATATTTAAATAAAAAGGATAGAAAACAAAATATATATATATCTAGTGTATATATATATATATATATGTATATTTATATATTTTAAATTTAAATAACCTTTATATATATTTTTCAAACTTTAATGTAAATTAATATTTACATTTCTTATATATGTACATATATTTATATATACATAAAATGTTGTATCTATACATATGTATTATTTAAATTTGTAAAATAGTATGCACGTATATATATACCACTATATATTACTATATACTACATGCTATACAGTATTTAAATACGTATGTATTTGTATAAAAATACATTTATATGATATAAAATTATATAAATATATTTCATTTTCTTTTCCTCGTTTTCTCATTTAATTTGGATTTCCATTATCCAAAATTAAAGTTTTCTTCTCTTCATTATTTTCCATAATTCCAACCTTTTTTTTTCGATTTAATTTTCCTTCACTCGGATTTCCACCATCCGTTCCTTTCTCAATTCTCGGGTTTTTCACCAATATCCTATTCTCACAATTTTATTTATTTCCATTGATTTATTTTCTCCAATATTTATTCCCAATAAATGAAAAATTTATGGTTATCACAACGGCAGACTCCTTGTAATTCCTACAGTCTAAATCTATCCTCAATTCATCAAAATCAGCCATGATTCAAGGTCCCCTTCATCGTGGCCGAAAATGGATGGTGGTCAATTTGTTGGAATTCCAACAATTTGATGTTGTAGCATTATTCTGCTAAGCTTAACCTTCATTTTTGCATCCATTTTATGCACGCAACTACATGGATTCCCCATGTTCCCATGTTGGCGGAACACTCTTTGTCACAGCCCGTGACCCTATTTTTCACCTTTTTCTATACATCTTATTTGGTTAGACTATTTGCGATACTTTACTTTTCTTTTACATATTAACAATTTCATATTAAATTATAATATGAAATACATCCCCTATTTTACTTCATAAGAAAATAGTATTGTGAAAATATCTAAATACGAAAAATAAATGATCTATCTTATGTCATAAGTCGAGCTGTCACATCATCCCCAAATGCACAGCTGAAATTCTTTAAGTGTTAAAATCTCAGTCTTCGAAAACCTGAAATGTTAAAATTAAGGGGTGAGCAAACCACGGCTCAGTAAGGGAATTATATGCATACTTGATATTCAGCTTCCTATATGCTGAAAATCTTTTTCATTTTTCCTATGGGCTCTAGGCACACATGTAGGAAGGATACTACAGTCGGCTAAGGATTCGGATGGAGTAAGGTAGGTATTTTGAAATACCTAGCTTGTTCCAGGACCTAGAAGCAACTGTAGAGAGCAATATTCTTTCTTGTTTTGAAATTCAAATCCTTTCCTTTTTATTCCTAACATTTTCATATTCTTTTTCAAAATAATGCTTTTATGAAATAAAGCATTTAAATAAAATAACTAATATACATATTTTCTTTGAAAAGAATATTAGTTAAATTCTCATCATTCTCATTTAAAACTCATTTGATGTTTTACTGTACAACCATAATTAGTACAGTACTTTAAATAGAAAAATTAGCTATTAAATCCTTTTTGTATAACATATATATCATTTAAATCTAATATTCAATTTAAAAATTAAAATAAGAATATTAGATTTATTTTCCTCCTTTTTTCTTTTGAAAACATATCACATATTCATGTCACATATAGTCTAATATTCAATTTAAAATGATAGTAAGAATATTAGACTTATAAACTCTTTTTTTTTTTGAAAACATATCACATGTTCATATTACATATCATATGAAAATCATCTCGTAGTACTAAAATTAGTACTGAAATAAGCATTATGTAAAATGCTGTAAATCACTTTCATTTAACTTATCACATATCATGTAAAACATTTTCATATATGGAGACTTAGGCACACACGCCCAGCCCGTCCACTGGGTCGTTACTCATATCATGTTATAGACCCCAAAGGGTATAAATAATCATGTCAGATCTATGGCCATAGTCTATAATTGTCCTCGGCGGATCACTGATCAGGTGTCGGCCGGGACTACATATCACATATTACATGTCACATATCACATATCACATATCAGCATGATAGGATGCCAACTAGTCTCAAAACTGTATTTTTCATCATCAGAAAAACTTTATGGAATTTATGAAAATATATAATTTCATAATTAAAACCATAAAGGTTATATAATAAATCAAGTGAATATTTAAGAAAATATTTATAAAATATTCACTTTATCCCTTTTTCATCTTTCATTTCATATAATGTATAATTCATATATCGAGAGAATATTTAGAAAACTTTTATAAAATATTCTCTTTATCCCCTTTTCATTTACCATTTCATATCACATATAATTTATATATCCAGAGAATTTTCGGTGATCTTATTATCACCAATTTCGAAAACATGAATATTTTAAAATGAATTTCGTTATATTCATGTTTTATGAAGAATAATCATTTTCTCGATTTTCGTGGTTGGAAATTGTTTCTCATAAAATAAAATCATTTATTATGATTCATAAATTTTCTAGAAATTTTTTGGTAATTTTCGATAATTTTTCGGTAGTATAACGGCTGCCAATTGGCTAGCCTCCTGCACGAAAAATACAGTTTATAATTCCAGCTAGTACTTCACCACAATTTTCCAACCAATCATTCATCGCAATATTTTCATAAATATTTTCATAAAATATTTCATAATTAAAATCATGTAGACTAAGTATCCCTACAGTGCTGCACATGCATCCCTTACCTTTTTTTTGGGTCGGCGACTTCCTCTTACCGGTCGCGCCCATACTCCATCTCATCCGATTCCTCATCTCGATCGTTGAGAATAATTTCTGGAATTTAAATTCTAAATTTTAGAATTTTCTCAAATTATTTAAATAAATAAATTATTTAAATAATTATCATTAATAATTTCCCGGATTTCTTACCGATTCCCGAGTTCCCGAAATTTTTGAATTCTGAAAATTTCATTTTTCTTCTTCTTTTTCTCTTTTCCTTCTTTTTTCTCTTTTCTTTCCTTTCTCTTTATTTTCTTTTTCGTTTTCTTTTTCTTTTTCCTTTTTCTTTTTTTTTTCTTTTCCTTTTTTTTTCTTCCTTTCCCGTCAAACAGGTTTAGCTTCCTTCCTCGCCGGTTCCTCATCGGCCGTCGGTTCTCCGGCTGTTCAGCGGCTCCACAGCTGGCCGGCGTCAAGGCGAACTCACCGGTGGTCTCCGTTCGGCCTGGATCGACGGCACAGTGGCAGATCTACTCGGTTTGCCTCGGTTTCTTCTCCTCCTCCGTCGGCCTTCCTCCGCCATTCCCAGCTTCTTCGGTGGCCTCCCACGTCTTCCTCTTCCTCTGGCGAAGCTTCGGTGGCAGTGGCGGCGACTGATTTGGCCGGCACCACCACTTTCTCTTCTCTTCTCCTTCTCGGCTTTCGCCGGGTTTTTGCTTCTATTTCCGTTTCTGTTTCCTCCAATTTTCGTCTCCGGTCGCCTTCCTTCACGTCGCCGGTGGCTTCGCCTCCTTTTCTTCTTCCTCTCTTGGCCGGCCGACGGTGGCCGGCTTCCACGCATGAGGCAAAATCGGGAGTTCCTGATTCTGTTTCTTCCATTTTTTTTCCTTTTTTTTTTAATTATCCTATATTTTATTTATATATACCATATATAAATATAATATTTTAACATACATATATATTATACACAAAATACATATATATAAATTTTTATTTGAATTAATATATATATTTCATATATATATATATGTATTTATAGATATATATATTGTATTACAATATATATATATATATATAAGTTTTGATAGTAAATAATATTTACTTTTCTTATATATGTATATATTTATATATATACATAAAATATCATATTTATATACATATGTATTATTTAAATGTACTAAATAGTATATATACATATATATACTAATGTATATTAATATATACTATATAGTATTTCAATACATATGTATTTGTATAAAAATACATTTATATAATATATAATTATATAAATATATTTTATATTCTTTTCTCCTTTTCTTATTTAATTTGGATTTCCATTTATCCAAATTAAATTTCTTCCTTCATTTCTTATTTCCAATTTAAATGTCTTTCACTAAATTTCTAATCTTCATCACTTCCTTAATTTCGGGAATTTCAATGATATTCTCATCTCATAAATAAATTTTATTTATTACTTTAATTTATTTATTTCCTCTTATCTATTTTCTTTAATATTAATTTTCAAAAAAGAAAATTTGCGGTTATCACACTCCTCCCATGGCACATGTTTATTTTTCAACATTTAATTAAAATCAAGAATAAAAACATGTTTGTCATGCTTAAAAGAGTAAATCTATACCATTGGATTTAGAGAAAGCATAAGGAATGGCATGGTTACCTTGCTTGGCCGAATCTTGGAAGCTTCCTTTCTCCTTGTATAGTGGCTTATAAGATGAACTATAGGTATCGAAATGTAGAGGAGAGAGAATAGAATGTTTTTCCAGTTACAATCTTGGTGAGATTTTAGCTAATTAGTGAGATATGGAAATTTGAATTTCTTTTCTTCTTTTCTTCTCAACAATGGAGTGGCAAACAAATGAGGAAGAAAGTGAATAGTGTCAATGGGCTGCTGATGACTTTATGGAGAATATTCTGGAAATGGGCAAAATTACCAAAATGCCCTTGTTTGTGAAAATTTTGAATGATTTTGCCCTTACATTCTTGCAGTCGTAAAACTATGTAAAAGCACTCCAAATTTTTGGATTGCAGTAATAAATGGTCATATTAAATGTACTTTGATGATTGGAAGTGGTTTTGTTAGTGCGTGGCATGCGGATAGTGAGAAATTACAATTTAACCCCTGCTACCTGCCAGCGAAATTTTCTATTTTGGCGGTTGATTCAAGAAATCTATTGACTCTGTGTTAAAGTACTTTTCATTTAGAATCTCTGATATTTTTACTTCATCCCAATTCATTTTAGTTTAGGAGGAATTTACAAAAATACCCTTCGAACGTAATCGCCATTTTCTAATTTTTTTACCATACTTCACAAAATAATGTCAACAAGGTATTTTAATCTCCAAATTTCCATAATATCATTATTATATCTTCCATACATTATTTCATCAGTCATTTCCACATTTTGGGCATTAAAATCCAAGTGGGGCCCGCATCACTATACATTTGAAATTCACCAAAATACACAAAATAATTTATTTATTAATTAATAATTACATATCCGTACGTGCACAGTACAAATTAATGAGTTCTCACATTTCCTCCCCACCTTTAGGAAACTCGATCCTCCGAATTTCACTCGAACCACTCACTGAACAGCTCTGGATGCTTCTCCCGCATTAAGCTATCCAATTCCCAGGTCACATCCTCCTCAGAATGGTATTGCCAGAGCACTTTCACTAACGGTATCGTCCTAGATCGCAACACCTTATCCTTTCAATCCAGGATCCTGATAGGTCGCTCCATGTAACTCATATCTTCCTGTATCTCCAGTGGTTTATATCGAATTACATATGATGGATCTGGATGGTACTTCCTAATCATTGAGACATGGAATACATTATGCACACCTAATAGCTCCGATGGTAGTGCTAATCTGTATGCCACGCCTCATACGCATTCCAAGATCTTGAATGGTTCGATGTATCAGGGACTCAACTTTTCTTTCTTGCCAAATCTCATAATACCTTTAGATAGGAAAACTTTCAAAAATACAAAATCACCTGGTGAGAACTCAAGTTGTCAATGTTTCGTGTTTGCATAACTCTTCTACTGACTTTGTGCCGTCCGAAGTCTCTCACATATTAACTATACATCATGTGAAGCTCGCTCTACCAATTCGGGAGCTAATAGCTTTTGATCTCCCACTTCTTCCTATGCAATTGGTGATCTACATCGTCTGCCATATAATGCCTCATAAGGTGCCATGCTGATATTAGTCTGGTACCTGTTATTATATGCAAACTCGGCTAACGACAAGTGTGTCACACCCCGGAAACGTGGAAGTTTTGGGCTAAATCTTTTTTTACTTGGGTTTATTTCTTACTTGGGTTGCATTCCTGCCAGTATCTCATCATACTTTTTAACCACAGAAGCATCACAATATTTTTATAAAATATTTCATTCACATTATATTGATTTTTTTCTCCAGGTAACGCTTACATTCATACAATATCGATTACATCCCAAAAGTATTATTTATATACAAATATCTGTGCCATACCGGATGTCTGGTATTAAAATATGAGTATACCTTACGTAAGTACAAAAAAGTAGTCGGAGGAGAGACGTATCCCTCAGTCTACATCATATGCGCAACAAGCAAAGGGTTGATCACTGCAAATAATCTGGTAGAGTGGGGGGTGAGCTTTTTGGAAAGCCCCGTAAGAAATGCATTTAAAATGGTCATAGCATCTATATATGCAGAAAACAAATACCATAATAATGCATTTCATACTTTAAATCATTGTATGAATTCTTTAATGCATATATCTAAAATTCATACTTGTTTCAAACATGCATCATACTTTATAAACATCACATCATAATTAATAAAACTTATCATACAGTTCATAGAGACTAGGCAGAATCATATAGCCAGTATGCGGTCATGACACTTACTTCTTCCTCCGAAGAGGGAACAGAACATCATCCTCCGAAGAGGGAACATAATACCTATGGACATGGTATGGACTGTAGACCTGATCAGGGTCGTACAGCGAACATGCACCACGAAGGACCAACATACCCACAAAGGATGAAAACATACACAATGTGGGCGAGAACATGCACGACGTGGGCTAAACATATGCCACAAGGGACGGAAACATGCACAATGTGGCAAGCATGACAGGCAATAACATAAACTATAGGAAAGCCTTAGTCTCAAAACTTACTTACATACCATCGATATAAAATAGTAAGGACCGGACGTGCCAGGGTCTAAGTTAGCCTGGGGTTTGCCACTCCGATACCTTTTTCGGAAAAACATATTTATTTCATGTCATACTTAAAACATTATGAAAAATATGCATAGAATTTATAAAATTAATTTAACAATTTAAAAGATCATAAAAATTAACTTTGGAATAAAATTCATACTTCAGGCATTTCTTTAAAATTTGCAATGAAAGTAAGGGATACCATCACAACTTTAAATTACATCCCTTACCTCAATACACTGTAGATCAATGCCTTATGTTGCACCCATGTGCTTCACATCTCTCCGAATTATAAACTGCAAGATAACTGTTTTACTGTAATTAATTTTTTTAGTATAACTTATAAAAATTTCCTTTGCTTATCTAGCTACTATTTATCTCATCATTATTCATAATATTAACATTTTCTATGATTTTCTCATAGGTAAATATTTTATTTGCTTTTCTTTTCTTGTTTTGGCATCCTTAGCCTTTTTACTAAGTCAACATTTCCACCAAAGATTTCATGGCCGAATGTCCTTCTTAGATGACTAAGCTTATTTAGCTTATGTCTTATATTTTCTTCCATGATATATATATATATATATATATATATATATATATATATATATATATATATATATCACTTATTCTTCATGTAGGTCAACTTAACCCCTATTTGTTCTTTTCTTTTCCTCCATTTTTCTACTACATATATCCAAACCAAGAACTCCCTTTTGCTTTTCATTTTTCTACCATTTGTTGACCCCAAACCATGAACTTTCTTTCCCTTTTATTCACTTCACATTGGCTACATGTAGGTTAGGAAATTTTATTCCTTTATGATGTATGTTTAATTTAACTTCATAAGTAATTCATCACATCATTTAGTCAACCTAAAGCTAACTTTCTATTTCATTTTTTTTTCCAATTCACGTTGGCTGCATGCATGGCCTTCTTTCTTTTCTGTTTTTGTGCAGTTCACGTTGGCATCCATTTGGTTCCTACTTCATGGTCATATCTAGCATGTTTTAGGTTGCCAAAAGTCTAATATTGTCACACACAAAGTCAACCAAGCTAGCTTTTCTTCTCTCTTTTATTTTTTTCTACATTTTCGGCTGGACTTTTAGTCACCTATTCTCACTTCCTTCTTCGGCTATACTATAAGCCATTTTATTTCTTTTTCCAGCCATTTTCTTTGACTTTGATCACCTCTTTTCTTTTCTTATTCTCCCCCCTTAGCTCACGTAATTTCCTTCAACCAACATTAATTTATTTTTCTATTTCATTGCTGTCCAAACCGATAGCATACTCACCCTTTTCTATCTTGCATTTTCGTTGGCATTTCTTTCTTTCTTTGTGTCTCTATATTGTGGCCATAACTAGTACATCCTAGGTTGCCAAGATATTCTACCATTCACACACAAAAGTCAGCCAATCTTTTGCCATTTTCTACCAATTTCGGTTGCTTCTCTCAGCCATACTTTCTTTCTTTCATATACGGCATATTCAACAGTCCATTTTTCTTCCATTAACCAGCCACCTTTGTTGACTACATCTAAAACATTTCTTTTCTCCTTCATGGTTCACGTAAGTCTCACCTAATTTTCACTCAAAACCCTTCCTCAACCGATCATGCAACTCAGTTAAATTTTCATTTTTATTTCCCTTACCTTTCACGTCTGTTTCATGTTTATGTTCATCATCAATTCCACATCAGTTTCCTTCTTTAAACATCATCTTCTTCCTATAAATTCTTACAACTTAACACTATGATTTTTTCTTACATATATGTTTACTTCAATCAAAGGTTATAACCAACATATTCTTGATCATTACATGCAAAAATCAAAGGACAAGAATCTTAAAAACTGAGTTGGACATTACCTGTATAAAGGAACAAATCTGTCCACGTGAATCCCTTGCTGTGTTGAAGGTTTTTATGCTAGCTTCTTTGAGGTTTTGGAAGCTTAATATCCAAGGTTTATTTTTCTTCAAAGGCTTAGTTTATTTACTAAAGGTTAGGAATGATTCTAGTATGCATAAAAGGCTACATGATTGCAAGAGAACAAAGCAAGCTTTCGGTGATGATAATGGCTGGGGAGGAGTTCACGATGGGAAGAGGATTATATAGCACAAAAATATATATTTGTTGGACTTTTTGCCAACTTCATTAAAACCCTTCTTTAATGTTTATATCTTTTCTTTTGTTTAATGCTTCTTCTTCTCCAACCGGCTACACTCTCTTTTCTTTCATGCAGCCCACGTTTTCTGACTTTCCCATCTTTTCCTTGCTTTAGTTCTTTTCTTATCTTGTTATTGCTTACTCTTTGGTGCAGCAAAAATCAACACAAGTCAATGTTATGGTTTGGTCTTCGGTAAAGCAAGGAAATGAACCAAAGTCATTGTTATAGCTTCTGCCAACCTAGGACAAAAACGTTTGGTTACTTCATATTTTATTCTCTTGTTTTCCTATTATTCACTTGTCCAAACCAAAGTCATGCTTCCTTTTCTATTATATCTTAGGTTGTCAAAAGTCTAGTGTTCCCATGTATGAAGTCAAGAAAATTAACCTTTACTTCTATTAGCCATTTAGATCAACCGAAACTTCCTTTTCTTTCTTCTTATTCTTTCATTTCTTCATGCCGCCAACACTCTTCCATTTTGTCCAAATTAAAATTTGCAATATCCATTTAATTATTTATTCCATCCTTTATGTAATAATTTCCATACTTATATTTATTTTATCTAGAATTAAAATTCTCTATGTAAAAGACACTATTCTTATATATTTAATTCCTTAAAATATTATCAATAATTTCTTTATTGATAATTTGTTCATATACATGTACAATTATAGTATAGGAAAATGAGATCTCACAAAGTGATCGTCCCAGGAGCCTTTAAAATCCAACGCACATACCCTTAACATATCCTCGAGTGTCTGTATCACTCGCTCGAACTGCTTGTCAATCTACGGATGAAAGACGGTGTGAAAATTCAATCAGGATCCCATGGCCTCGTGAAATCTATCCCAGAAGTGGGATGTAAACCGAGAATCCCTATCCGATGTGATGCTAACCGGAACTCCGTGTAGCCTCACTATCTCTCGTACAAATAGATTGGCAAGGGCACTGAGAGGATCTATAGATCTGATAGCCAAGAAGTGGGTAGACTTCGTCAGTCTATCCACTATCACCCATATAGCATTATGGTTCCTTCGGGTCCTCGTTAAACCCATAATGAAGTCCATCGTGATGTGCTCCCATTTCCAACTAGGAATCAGTAGAGGCTGTAATAAACCCGCAGGCTTCTGATGCTCAATCTTAACTTGCTGGCAAGTGAGACTTCTAGCCACAAACTCTGTGACGTCTCTCTTCATCTTCGGCCACCAATATACCTTGTGTAGATTTTGGTACATCTTAGTATTACCTGGGTGCAGAGTGTACCTGAAGGTATGGGCCTCTGTCAAAATCATATCTTTGAGTTGTCGATCCTTGGGAACATAGTTTCTACCTTTGAGCCTCAGAATTCTGTCAGTGCCAATCTCAAAATCAAACTGTACTCCTACCTATATCTGACTGGCAATCTCTATACAGTAAGCATATGTCTACTGAGCATCCTTGATCTATCCCACCGAGTCAGGCCTTCCGCAGCTGGCTGAGGTGGTGGCGAAGCTAGATCTAGCCTCCTCTTCCCCAGACTGATGGCGACGTCTGCAAATCTGGAGGTAGTGGGTCTCAATCCTTTCTCTTCTCTTTTCTCTCTCTTTTCTCTTCCTCCTTCACCGCCGGCAGTCCCTTTTCCTTCCCCTTACCTCTGCTGACGTCGAGGGTGGAGTGGCGGTGCCCAAATCGACTAGCACCACCATTTTCCTATTTTCTTTTTTTTTCCTCGATTGTCTTCTCGTTTTCTTCCTTTCTTTCAGTCGCAGGCTTCTTTCCTTCCTCTTGTTGGCGGTGTCTTCCCCTTCCCTTCTCTTTCTCGCTGATGGTGGCAGCTGTTGCTACTGTCGGCTTCTCCTCTGTTAGAGGAGAAGGAAACGGGGATCGGGTGTTCCCGATTCCTGTTTCTGTTTTTTTAATTTATTTTTTAAATATAATTATATATTATTATATTAATAAATTATATTTATAAATATAATATAACTAAAGTATGTATGTATTTATAAATATAATATTACTAATATATGTATATAAATACATATTTTCAGTACTATATATAGATATATATTATGAATTTACAATATATATATCCATACACTTTATTTTAAAATTACATTTATATTTCATGTGTGTGTGTATATATATATATATATATATATATTCATATATAAATATATACATAAATATGTATATTAAAAATATATATACTTAATAATATATAACAATATATATAGAAACATATAATAATATACATTTATTTCATAAATGTATATATATATATATACTATATGAAATATATTTATATATAAATATATAATTTTACACATTTTTGTTTCTTATTAGATTTGGAATCCAAATTAAATTTCCTCCATATAAATTCTCAATTCCGTCATTTCACTCAATACCATACTTCCAACAATATTCCAATCTATCACTTCATCCATTTCTAAAATTCCTCAAAAGTCTTCCATCTTGTAAATAATTTTGTTATTTATTTACTTTAATTTATCTACTTGCATTTAAATTTAAATTTTCAAATAATTAATATCAAAATTCGAAAAATTCACAGTTATCACATTCTCCCCAACTTAAGAAATTCAGTCCTTCGAATTTAACTTAAATTAAAACGTGGTACTGTTCCGTATACTTATGATTCCTATCCTCTATATCATCTTTTAAATAATACTACCAACATATTTTTAACATCAAAATCACTTTTGATACCACTATATATCATCTTTCATATATTTATACTCCTCCCAAATTCTTATCAATTTAGGAGTTATCAATTTCCACCTCTTTTCACATAATAGCTAATTCATACTATTCATCATCCATTTGTCTCATTTGGTGCCAAGTCGATATAATTTGATATTTATTATTTACTCTAATTAATCAATAGTATGTAATTGTCCCAGTAGTTTTTAAATGTCGTGCATCTGCTCTCTCAACATATCTTCGAGCGTTTCCATACTACGCTCAGATATTTACATCAGTACGGAGAGATGATGTCAGTAAAATTGGAATCTCAAAGCCTTTTGCTATTTCCCATAAGCATATGGCAACTCAAAGATTCCCATCACATGTAACGCTCACTAGAACTTCACATACATTCTCACCATTTCAAAATCATATTTCGACTATATCATTAAAGAAATCTAAGAATTCTGATAATGGAAAAGTGATTTAAGTTGAATAATCGTTCTATAATCACTTCCATATCATCTTATCTCCTTTGGACTCTTAATTATTCCTCAATACTCATTTTCACATCTATTTTATCGAAGCTGCATCTCATTGCAGACTTTACTGTTAATTATCTCTTATAGTAAATGAAGCACTTGGCATTCATTTTCTCTCAATATCTCTTTTCATGTTGTATCGTCATCACATTTCTTATTCTTATGGTATACTCAATATCACTTAAATTTTAGAATATACCTAAGAATATATTCTTTTCATAATTTAGATTCCATAGTGGAATACTCAAATCATCAATCTCATTACCACATTATCCATACAATTTCACAATTTCAAGGTATGGATATATGTATATATCATTTTTCCATTTACATTACTGGCAGTAAAAATGTAAATCATCTATTTACTCCTTTGAGTATCATTTAAATTTCAACTATTGAGTTTGGCTCGATCTTACAACTAGCCATAATCATGTGATAATCAAGGTGAAATCACTTTTAGTCTTAAATTCGGGAACTACTTCATATTCCGATTCCCTCATCATCATCTAACTTACCTTCTTATTACATTTTCATCTTTTTACTCTTATCACTTTGGTCGGCGTTTCCTTAGTGGTATAGTAGTTTTCTGTTAAAATTTGTTAACATTTTGAATACCATTTTTTTACACTTATTCATCCACTGACTTTAACTTCTTTAATTCTTAGTCATATCTGTAGAGCAGCTAACCCCATGACTCTTCTATAGACTGGCAGTAGTATCTAACTAGACCCATCAGTTTCGTATCTCAATCATTATTTTTCAGTCATAGACAGATCCACTGTCATTTTGTCATTCTTGATCCTTTATCTCAAAAAGAGATACTGTCTAGTCAAATCCCCTATTTACCAATTTTAATATATAGTTCATAGTCTATGAGAGTTTGCTGGGTCATATAACTATACTGCTCATATTCCATTAGTGCCTTAGACTATATCGTTACCTCACCACTTTATCCTTATATGGATGCCTCATTCATTAGGCTTATATATATATATATATATATATATATATATATCACAAGGTATTTCATTAAGCTTGTAAACCTCAATATGAACTCGTAAAAATTTTATCGAGTTCTAATCATTGTCTTATGGACATCAATCTCCAGCTTTTCATCTAGTGATGCCTTATACAGAGATTGGTCTTATAAACTTCTTATACCTCTCTGATTAAATCAAATAAGGTACCAATTCCATACAGATGAATATTTGTTATTCATAAGAACTTTATTAATAATAAGAATTTAATACACCATTTTAATTCATTCTCAAATCATCTATTTTCCATCAATTACCTTTGTACATATAAATTCATTATCTACTGATTTTTCAGAGTTATTTCTCAAGCTTTTTGGACTTTTTTATGTTCTCCGATATAAGCTTAGAAATAAATTCTATATCGACAACTGAGTCAATGATAACCCAATCTCTCAAGTCTGTATTACTCTGAAAATTTATCGGGAATAATATCCGATACTTTTTTTTATTACAAATCTTTTACTGTTTTGGACATTTCTTCATTATGTCCTATCCTTTTCACTATATATCCTCAAAACACAAACATTTACTATTCAATTTATTTTAACATATATTCCTCATTGATCCATTTATTTACTTTTACTTCACAGCATATCCATCATCATAATTAGTATGCAGTATTAAGTGTCACAGTTTAACTAAAACATTTCACCGCTAACCGATTCATCATTGTGCTTTAGTTTGAGATCATTTTCATCTAATAATCTCAAGTTAGCTATCATCTTCCTTGTTTCTTATGGTTAGATTACAATTCTTATACATTTTCTCCAGTTTCATAATACTCCATATAGTACACCATTTCTGTAAAACATATTTCAAAATATTTCGGTTCTATAAATATTTGTTTGATTCTTCAGAAACAGTATGAATGTATAGAACCAGAATTAACAGTACTACTATGGATTTCATCATATATACTGATCTCTTTCTCAGTCATCTCCAGTAATCCTCTCACTTTTCATCATATCCAATGATCCCGTAATAAACATCCCGTTAATACACTTTTAGCTCAGACCCTTAAGAATCAATAACAGAGTCGTTCATCCTGCGACTGTCTACTATAAACGTTTCAGGTCGCATCAGTACTTTAAGTGTAAGTGGAATTAATAATCGGGACCGTTATACACATATTAAATTCCTTATATTATCATTAGCTTCATCAGTATCATGGAATTCAAGATCAAATTAGTTTTATCACTATTTAGAAATTAGTCCAACAGAGGGACATATTCGTCATTTCAAATTTATCTCTTTCTCTCCAATATAACTTTAAACCAATAATCTTAACATCTATATGCTAATAATATCCCTTCTCATACCTATATCAACATTTTTCTTTTGAGATCTT
This sequence comes from Heritiera fomes, assembly GCA_032173925.1. Lineage (NCBI taxonomy): Eukaryota > Viridiplantae > Streptophyta > Magnoliopsida > Malvales > Malvaceae > Heritiera > Heritiera fomes. The sequence continues at coordinate 31,175,396 of JAPDPM010000001.1, forward strand.
GTTCGATTTGGATAGAGAAATCTTGATGGTGTTAATAAATAGATCATTTTGCATGTAATGCATCCTTACACCGTCAATTACTCTGTCAAATCAATCGATTCTAACTTATGTTGGTCTTCTATAGCTAAGAAGAAAAATTTCAAGGTAGGGGTATTTTCCTCATTTTTCCAAAAATTTCTGTCTTCAAAATATATCCAATAGGTGGGTGATCTTAAAATCTATTTACTGACGATATCTCATTCCTTTCCTTTATATCATCATGGTAAGGTCTCAATTCGATCCGGACAGAAAAGTACTGGTGGGCCCTCACCGAGTCCATTTTTGTTCTTTACCGAACTGATCTTCATTAAAATTATAAGATCACCAATTTCAACTAACATTCCAGAGCCGTTTTTTTTTCCTCTTTAGCAATCATTAGTTCATAATTTCGCACTCTTTTCAAAACATTTAACTAAATTTACAATCATTTATTTCTTTATGTATTTAGACTATATAGTACTTTTGGTGATGTTAACCTTTTTCGACACGTTTTCTTTCCAAAAGTATCAACAGACATTAAGGCAACCTTGCTCTGATACCATTTAATCTGACACAACCCGTAACCACATTTTTCTCATTTTTCTATACATCTTATTTGGTTGGGCTATCTGTGATACTTTAGTTTTCTTTTACATATAAACAATTTCATATGAAATGATAATATCATTTACATCCCCTATCTTAATTCACAAGAAAGTAGTACTGTAGATAAGTCTAAATACAGAAAATAAATGATTGTACCTTATGCAGGCGATTAAGCTGCCACCGTATATCCAAATGCGCAACCGAGATCCCCAGATGTCCGACTCTTAGTCCTTGAAAGTCTGAAATGTTAAAAATATGGAGTGAGCAATCCACGGCTTAGTAAAGGAGTTATATGCAACTCTTGATACTCAGTTATCTATATGCTGTAAAATCCTTTTCTTTAAATTTCCTAAAAGTGTACTAGGCTCACATGTAGGAAGGATACTACAGTCGGCTAGGGATCTGGATGGAGTAAGATAAGTATTTTGAAATACCTGTCTTGTCTCAGAACCTAGGAGCAACTGTAGAGAGTAATAAATTTCGTTTGAAATTTAATTTTTTTTCCTTTGATTTCATGTCATTTTCATTTTATGCTTTTATGATATAAAGAATTTGATAAAATAACTAATATTATCTATTCTTTTAGAAAAATTTTAGTTTAAATCGTCATCATTTTCATTTGAACTCTTTTCATGTTTTATTGTACAAATCATAATTAGTACAGTACTTTAAATAGCAAAATAAGCTATTAAAATCATTTCCGTATAACATATACATCATTTAAATCTAATATTCAATTTAAAAATTATAATAAGATTATTAGACTTATAATGTCCTCTTTTTGGAAACATATCACATATTCATATCATATATCTTTTGAAATCATCATGTAGTACTGTAATCAGTACCGTAATAAGCATTATGCAAAAATGCTATAAACCATTTTTATTTTTCCTCATATCATATAAAACATTTCCTTATAACATATTTCATATCATATAAAACATTTTTTTTTACATGTCACACATCATGTATGGAGACTGAGGCAATCACCCAATCATATCATGCTATAGATCCAGGAGGGTAAAAAAGTAAACATATCAAACCTATGGTCGTAGTCTATAATCGTCCTCGGTGGATCACTGATCAGGTGTTGAGTGGGACGAAACATATCACATGTTACATGTCACATATCACATATCGGCATGATAGAGGGGCCAATTAGTCTCAAAACCATGTTTTTCATCATAAAATAACCTTTATGGAATTTATAAAAGTACTTGATTTCATAATTAAAACCATAAAGGTTATATAAATCATTTAGTGAATATTTAAGAAAATATTTATAAAATACTCACTGTATACCTTTTCATTTTTCATCTCGTATCACGTATAATTTACATATTAAGAGAATTTTCGGTGATTTCATTATCACCAATCTCGAAAACATGAATATTTCAAAATTAAAATTTGATATATTCATGTTTTATGAAAAATAAAAACTTTCTTAATTCTCGTGGTCGGAAATCATTTTTCGTGTCATAAAATCATTTATTATGATTTTACGTAATTTTCTAAAATTTTTCAGCAGCATAATGGCTGCCGATTGACTAGCCTCCCTGCACAAAAAGGACAATTTAATATCCACAGCCAGCCAATATAACCACAATTTTCCAATTGATGAATCACCACAACATTTTCATAAAATAGTTCATAAATAAAATCATGCAGACTGAATATCCTTACAGGCAGCACATGCCTCCCTTACCTGTTCTAGGTCGGCGACTTCCTCGCTGCCGCCGCACTCGTAATTCATCTCTCCCGATTCCATCATCTCATTCATCGAGAATAATTTTCTACAACAAATTTTACATTTTAGAATTTTACGCAATTTATTTATCAAAACAATAATAATAAATTATTGGAAATTTATTCTAAATTTCCTATCGCATTTTTCTTTTTCTTCCTTTTTCTTCTTCTTCTTCTTCTTCTTTCTTCCTTTCTTTTTCTTTTTCTCTTTTTCTTTTTCTTTTTCTTTTCTTTTCTTTTCCTTATCTGAACTCCACCGGTGGCCGGTTCTCCTCCGGTTCAGGCCTCCCACAGCTGGCCGAGGTGGTGGCAAAGCTGGATCTGGTCGAGGTGGTGATGAAATCTGAATTTTTGGAGTGCAATTACATAATTATAAAAATTTCGAAAGCTTAAGAGTAAAATTATCTGAAAATTTCATAACAAGGGCATTTTTGTAATTTATTCCCAGTTAGAATTTTATATAAAACTCCCCTAAAAGTTGCTGACCACTATTCATCATCTACTTCCTCTCATCCCATGCCACCATTAAAAGAAAAATAAAGAAAAGAAAAGAAAACCTTTCTAAACTACATCAAAACAACATTTTCTCACAAAAAATTATATATACAAACTTGTTCATCTTTTCATGCTCTACCAACCTATAGCAATGGCTTCATGAAAGAGTGAAAAATTCAAGAGAAAAGTGGGCTGGAAGCAATCGGCCAAGGTACCCATTTTTCATGTATTTTAGTTCATTGAACTTTAAAGGTAGATTTCGATGTTTTGAACCTTGCTAAGCATGAATCTAGTGATAGTTTTGCCTAAATCTCATTCAATCATGCTATATGGATGCTTAAGGGTTTCGGTTAGATGAAGGACACAATGAAACCATGTTGAAACTTGCATGAAAATGGTGCCAAATTGCTTAGTGAGCATGGATAAACAAGTATGTGAGCTTAGATTGTTGAATTTCCATGGAAATGACAAGAAGGAGGTTTCGGCCTAAGTAAAGGGAGAGGGTTTCATGGCTGCATTTGATGATTTTAACATGCCATTAGACTGTAGAAATTTTGAGGAGTCCACCGGTGCAATCGGATTTAAATTTCGACATAAAACGAAGCAGTTAGGTTTTACTACCTGTAGAAATTATACTAGTTTAATACTTCTAGTATCCAATGCGGCTGCAATTAAACATGAAAAGTAGCTTAAAAATAAGTGTTAAGTGACCAAATATTTTTGGTGAATTTATCTACAAATCGGGAGAATTGGATATTGAGTTGTACTATCGAGAAGTCCGATATCACGAGACAGGTAAGGGATGAGTGTATAGGCTGTAAAGATATTACGAATGCATGGATTCGTTGCAAATAATTTTATGAGAATATTTTGGAAATGGAATTCCTTGAAAATTGTGCAAATTGTGGTTTTTGGTTGGAATTGAACTGTGTTTAAGTGCAGGAAGGTTAGGATTTAACTAGCCGATATTCTGCCAAAATTTCTAGAAATCATCTAAATATTCTCAAATAATTTTTAAGCATGAAAAATGTGAGATTCAATATTTAATTGGCAATTTATTAATTAAATTGCATTATTTTATTATTTATTGAAAAATAATATTTAAATATTCGTGTTATCAAATTTTACTGATAAAAGAGTACCAGCATGTTCTTCTAGTTTAATTATAGTGAAATAGAACGTTTTTAGTAATGAAAACTGAAATGTGAATATTTTTTGAAGTTTCAATTATAAACTATTTATGTGATTTTATTTATGATTTTATTATGGAAATTAAATATGATTTTATTTATGGAAATTATATGTTTTCCTTTTATGAAGTTTAAAATGTGATTAAACTATTTTGAGATTGTTAAGCCCCGTATCATGCTCATGTGTTTACCGTTATTATACTGTTACTGTGGCTGATAAACTCGCCAAGTCATCAGCAGTACTAGGGACACCTAGCAAGTGTACTCTAAGGACACATAGACTATGACCATATGTCTCACGTGTTTACTGTTACTGTTACTCCTTGCGGGGACTACTGTTATAGCATGACAAACTTTGGGTGATGCTAGCTGTCCACTTACTATTACTGTTATTGAAGTGAAACTATTTATGGTTACTGAAGTGTTTATCGTTACTAAACTGTTCACTATTATTGAATGTGTTTACTGCCACTCAAACTGCTTACTGTTATTAAAAACAGTTTTATTGTGACCAAAGTATTTACAATCATGTAGACTGTGGGGGCCACCTCTTGAGTCCTACGGGAACAAAGTGCCACATAGTTGTTACATTTTTAATATCAATATAAAAAAAATGTTTTTCTATTGATATTATCGAAGTGATAGTGTTTACCACAACTGAAATGTTCATTGTATTGTTTTACTAAATTGTTACTATTACCTTACTATTTTACTGAAACTGTTGCTGGTACTCAAGGTGTTTACTATTACTGAACTATTTACCGTTACCGAGTTGTTACTAAAATTGAACTGTTAATGTTTTGAAGTGAACATTTTTACTGTCACTAAACCCAATACTATTTACTGAAACTGTTCACTTCATTGTGATGTTTATTGAACTGTGATTGAATTGTTACAACGAAAGGTGTTTTACAAAATAATTGTTAAAGTGAAACTGTTCACTGAACGGTTTACTCACAGTTTTACTGAAGTGTTTACTATGTTAAGACTGTTTCCATTGATTTTCGTACTATCACAGTACTGTTACTATTGTTCCAGAACTATTTACCATACTGTTATTGTTGTTGTTTACTGTCATGTGTTTTAAGTAATAATGAAGTGTTTATTAAATGGTTTTCTTACCATTTATTTATTTATAATATATTAAATTGTTTTTATATCAACAATTTAACAATTACTCCTTATAGTCACTTATGGGTTTTCGAGACACGAGAAGTATTTCAAAATACCTTCCATAATTCATCTAGTTGCCCGACCGACTATAGTATCCATCCTTTTAGTGTCCTTAGTGTACTGTTAGGAAAATTAAACGCTTTTTATGCATATAGATTTCATACTATCAAGACTTACATACGATTCTCTTATTGAGCACGTTTCGCTCACCGCTTATTTTTCCACTCCACATATTCTATTAAATGGTTAAATTGGTATACCGTTCCACGAATTGGCTATGCTTTGGTAATCCCAAAGCAGTTTATAGTGTATCTTGGAGGTTTACATTTGTATGTTCAGACATTTATTGTATAGTACTACTTGTTGTGAATTTAATCTCAGGGGATGTAAACTGATTTATACAGTTGTAAATATTAATTATTTATGTGAATAAAATACTGTAAAAAGTGTTTTACTGTTTTAAGTGAATAGTGTTAAAGACATCACAAACAGCCCAACCAATCACTGTATATGTGTGATATGTGATAAAGGTGAAAATTATTGTATATAACAGACTGTGACATTTATCACATTCAAGGGATGTTTTCCAAACCTGAAGTTTGCGAATAGCTTTATCACGTCTAAAAGATAGATTCCATACATAAAGTTTGAGAATAGTTTTATCATGTCATGGGAATGGCTTCCAAACTTAGAGATTAGGAATAGTTTTATCACGTAGAAGGCACGGCTTCAAAACTTAATGTTTTGCGAATAGCTTGGGATATCCCTTCTTATCCATTCTTCTCAATTGAGCATGTGCTTTCTCATAGAAAATTGTTAGGGATGGATTCAGTCTAGAAGACCACAAGACTAGCTTGCCCAAATACACCTTGTCAAAATCTTGCGCAACCTCTTGGCCTCTTTATCTCATGGATTAAAGCATATTGACTCTATTCAAATAGCCAAACTCCACCACATGCTGACACATTGCATGATCCTGTGCCCCCCACTTACCTATAAATAGGTCCACCTTTCCAAGGGAAAGGGATCTTTTAGTTCTAATTCTTGCCTAGGCTCTACTGTTGTTACTTTACACATTATTACCCTTCTTAGATACTTGTACCCTCGTTGTGCTTGGAAATTCGACCAATCACTTTAAGAGTGTTGTACTTGGTGAACTATCCGATTCAGACCATATACTTAACAACAAATTCACAACTACCCATATGGATATAGGCACATTACCGAACCTTGTAAACCTTAGTGTCCATCTTTTTACTTATGCAGTTCATTAATCCATAACAAAACTCATATTTTCATCTTTCTTTTGGGTGAGCGACACTGTATACTCAATAATATGGGCAACCATTCATTCAATCTTTTATGCTTCATAAGGTAAGTGTCTTTTTTATAAAAAGGTTGCCTTTGCTATGGTCCTTTTGTAGGAACTTTTTCCTTGTAACATATCCCTATTTCAGATATGAGTGTATATTCAATTCGTCACCCTCTATGTGATGAGAGATTCTTCATTTGGGAAACCATAGTCCTTTTACTCTTGGCATGCTATCTTATTTCTTTTGGCAGGTTTAGTTTTTTGGTCGCAACTTTTATCATATTTTGCTAGTGATGGCCAAACTCATTCTATCTTTTCTTTAATAGTCGAGGCATTGCATGTCATTATAATGCCTTTCATCTAAACCTGTCATTTTTGCACAAAGGTAGAAGCCCATAGGAATTTGGTAGAGTGTGCCTAGCTTTGTTACTGCTAGTTTTACAATTCTTGATGTTGTGGGCACTTAATGGTCTTAGCGTGAAGTAAAGACATTAATTGATTTGCCTTTTATGTCACACCTTTCAAGACTTCATTAGAATTTTCTCTTTTTTATGCAACATGCTTTGAACAGATTTTCTGACGAGGCTAGCCTTTCATTTTTCTTTACATACCTTTCAACCATTACTTAACTTTCTGATGCTTCCTGGTTGTTCTAGGTGTGCTCATGACGTCCAAGTCTTATTCGAAAGACTTCACACAACTAAGATACTTTTTAGTCAAGCATTTTGCTTTACGACTTGTCATGTCCCATTTTTTTTGGTTTTCGTATATAGGCCTAAGAAGAACTCTTGAATTTTCTTTATAAGCATGTAACATGCCTCCTTGCCTGCCCCTTTTTAGGCAATGCTTTGGCATTGTCATTCATTTCTTTGATAGCAATTTTCAAACTTAGAAAAGTTTTTAGAGGCTTTGCCTTTTTGATAACTTGTCATACTCGTAAAATATGTTTCTTTATTTATGAGGCCTAAGAACAAGTCCCTCCTTTTCAAGTAGCGATTTTCACACTTAGACTATGTAGGAATAATTTTTATCTTGTATAAGGGATGGCATTCACACTTAAAATGTGTAGGAACGACTTTTATCTCATCCAAGAGACAATATCCACACTTAGAATGTGTAGGGATTTACTTTACCATGCCTATAGGATGGCTTTCATGCTTAAAGACATGCGATAATGAACTTTCTCGTGTCCTACGAATGGCTCCCATACTTAGAATGTATAAAATGAGTCTTTTCATGTCTTGCGGATGACTTCCGTAATTAGAATGTATAGGAATGAGTTAGCTCACTGCCAAGGGACAGCTTCATACTTAGAATGCATGGGAATCGATTTGAGCTTGAATGTTGATAAATTTATTTTGAGAATAGATTTCCTCATATTCAAGAATTACTTGCATTCAGTGATAACCAGGTTGTGAAATATAATAGTTTTTCCAAGTCCTATAGACGACATCAAGCGTGTTAAGCTTGGATTCGGGTTCTTCAAAAAGGTCAATTTTAGTGTTGACCTTAAATTAAGCAAGTGCAATACATAAGAAACTTGGTAAAGAGTTACAATGCACAAGAAACTTGGCAAGGAGTTCTATCTCATATTTAGGACGACATCTAGCATAGGGGCAAGCATACTAAGCACTTGTTTTGTCACATCCCATAGACAGTTTCCAAACTTGGCCAAAGTTTGGGTCATAGTTCACTCCCCCTTCATATTAGAATGTATGGGAAACCTTTACCTTAGGTGATGACTTCTCTTATGGTGGCCCAAACTTCTGCCAAGTTTTATCATGTCTCATAATGTTCTCGCTGAGCATTTTAACCACATGTAAGGCACAACAAGTAAGTAAGGACCCATACCTGCTAGACTCGCTAAGCATTCTTCAAGCTCAAAGAAGTCGCCGAATTCAAGGCTTGGGAATCATTTTCCTTACATCTTATAGACAACATTCGAGCCTTTAAGAAGGCTCATCCCTTAGACTCAGATACCTTTCTCACTCAGAGGATCAACTTGGGCAGCATCCAAGTTTCAATGTTCTTGGTAAGTAAAAAATATGACAGTAAAGAAGTCTTTTGTCCCACTCACAACTTTTTTGTTGCAATGATCCTACCAGTAAGGATTGGTAGAACAGCATCCAATTTGTTTAAGCTTGGGAATCAATTTGTCACGTCTCATGGATAGCTTTCAAGCCCTTAGGCATCCATACCTCTTTATCCCGAGAACTCACTTCTTACCGTTAGGGTTTTTCAGGCTGGCGAAGTAGAATTTGAGTGTTATATTTTTAGTTTGATATTCGACTCTTTTTGTAAGACCTCTTGCACTTCTCGAGGAGTCCCCTTTAAGCGATTGTCATTCCTATAATATTGTTACCTCCATAGCATCGTTATAGTAGCAGCCTAAATGGATGGTTGATCAGGCCTTCCTTTCGAGTCATTACCTCAGTGTGCTAGGTGCCTTCGAGCATTAGCGTATATTCTTGTTCTTTAAGCATTGTAATTTTTCATCTCATTTTTTTTTGTTGTACTAAGTTAGGCTTTGCTTTGCCTTAGATGTGTTCCAAAGGATAATTGCCATTTATCTCAGATTTGTCATTTGCAATATGCACCAAGATAAAGTCCATTTCTTGCTCTTACTTTCAAGGATTATAATCATGAGATTTTGGCCATAGTATCAAATTGAGAAGGTCTAGCTACTGCAATGTCAATTTTGTAATGTTTAACCATCATGTTATCAAAATTATAAAGTTTGGTCATTGTTTTAGCCTCATGTTGCTGTGGTTTTGTTATTGTCATATTCAAACTTGTAGGAACGTTTTAACTTGTAATTCAATGGTGAAGAGTTTAACCATGGTAGACTTGCTTTTCAAACTTCAATCTTGCAAAGTTTAGCCATAATGATGGATAACTTATGAAGAATACTGTATCATTCTAAATCTTTACTGCTTCCTTCATTCCACTGTACTAAGATGGATGCCATTTGATTTGGATGTCAATTATTAACAATGTCATTAGTGAAGAGTCTACCTCCAAATTCACTTCTAAAAATGTCAATGTATGACAAACTTAGAGAACTGGATGTCTCATTATTGACCATGCCTTCTATGGAGAGTCTACCTCTAAATCCACTCTTAGGAATGCCAATATGTGGTGAGCTTTAGAGAATTGAAGCATTGCTTGCTTGATTACACCATTAACAAAGAGTTTACCTCTATATCCATTTCTAAAGATACCCAAATATAGTGAACTTTAGAAAGTTAAAATGTATTTCATTGATCATACCTTCCATGGAAAATCTACCTCCAAATCCATTACCACTAGTTTCAATATATTTTAGATTTTGAACAATTGGTCATTTGCTTAAGGTTATTGATTTTTCCATTAGTTGAGAGTCTACCTCAAAATCCACCACTAAGAGTATCAAAGCAATCCATCGCTTAGTAGAATTGTGTAAATTTTCTTGTGCAAATCTACTTGAGTTGTTTCTTTGCATTGCTTCTAGAGAAAGTTGCATGACTTAGTCATAGACTCACCTGTATAATATTGTTAATATCTTATGCGGATGAGACAATATTAATGTCTGATGAGAGTGGTATAAGAATTACGGCTTTTAGGACACTCTCTTTTGCTTATTGTCATGTGAAGCACATCAATAGTAAAACCTCTTTGTAGCCTCGAGACCATTCAATGCAACTTTTGGTAATGAGATAGCGTTCTCAATAGTTAAGAGAGAGCAATCATCACAAGTAGTCAAGTTGTTTTGTTGTTGATGAAGACGGAGATTTCTTTGACAAAAACATCTCTATAATAGAGATCTTCTGGATAACTCAATTAGTTAGAGTACGCAGATTAGCATAATAAAGAGATAATTAGTTCAGTAAAGGCTCTTGATTGTACTTGAGTCGTGATTCGAAACAAAACCTCTTATACATCAAAATGATTCCCCAAGAAGTGTCTCTTCAAGAGTGATTCCTTAGGATATGTTTCTTCAAAAAATTGTCATTGTGTTCTAGGCAAAATTGGAATCCTCTTGGCATGCCATACCTGTAATAAGAAAAAAATCTTGAAACAAGCTCCATTTAGAAACACTTACTTTTTGTCAAATATTTTCATGGCAAAGGCGATGTCTGTCAATGATGTAGTTGTGGTTATTGCACTAAGTTTCTTCTATCTTTTCCTTTTAGCACCTTAGGTTGTCATACATAAGATTTCTTGACTTTGATGACTTAGTTTGTAATGTGCAAGACTTCTTACTATTAGGCTATTCAAGCAAAGTAGATAGCTTTTTAGAAGATAAACTTTCTATCATGCTTAAGGCCTAGATTCCTTTTGCAAACTTGGGAACAAATTATCCTGTAATTGTTCAGTGTTCGAGAAGATTCTTTGAGTACACATTTTACTTATAGGTTTCGTAATCTTAGACAATATTAGGCATGATGATTGCCTTGAAGGAGCCTTTGTTGGTGTAGAACTATGGCCCAAAATTAGCCAAATCATGGCTTTAGTTGCTCATATGTGGATTGTAGATAACCATATGACAAAGTTTCAGCAATAATATTGAGGTTCACACTTGTAGAATCTATGGCCTTAGAGGGAGATTTGGCATCATGCATGCCATGAGATAGGCACCTTTAGCATGGTCTTGAAGTTATCTTTGGATCTAAAATTAGATAAAAATTTAGCTATTTGTACTTTAATTAAATGCTTGGACACAGACATGAAGTCTTATCCACCAAGTTGGTGATTTTTGTTCTAGCTTCTTCATATTGAAGATGTGAAATACCACTCATGAGCTTGCTTGTCCCTTGTTATATGGCATTATGTTTGAACTTGGTTGGTGGCTTGCAAATGTGTCATTAGCATAAAGTTGAGCTTTAATTATAAATTTGAATGGTTAATAATTTCAAATGACTACCTTTATCTTTGCAGTTAATTGAAATGAAGTGTTGTATACAAGCTTGGATGTCTATCACATGGTACATGGATGGCTAGAAAAACACTATTCATACATAATCAAGCGATATTCACATAACACATAATTAATAAAGATGGAATTTTCTTCATAGAATTGAATAACTTTTTCTAGCCACTTAAATAGAGGTTCTCTTGTGTTGGTTGCTCACATGATGGCTTCCATAAAGTGCATAATAAATAATGTTGTGACTCTCCTCGTGAAGGCATATATTTTCCACCAAAGTATGATAAATAAAGTTTTCACTTCTCAAAATTGGACAACTATGGCAGAATATAAAAATACTGCTTCGTTTGTCGGCTGACACATTTTTTCAGAAATACTTAAGTGATAGTGATGAGATCTCATCCTCGAGCTTAAGTGGTTATCATAAAGTACGAAGATAGTGTTGCTTCCTTGTCACACTCAATTTGATTGAAAGTGTAGGCCATACTCCCTTCATTATTGCAAATGATTGCATGATATAGATAGATAATGTGAATGGAAGGCTTTCCTTTTAAGACTCGAAAGATAGTCATTTAGCATAAGATTGAGGCGAAGCTTTTTTGGTAGACTTGTATGATCACCATAGAAAATATAATAGAGGTGGAGCCTTTATCATGGCTCAAATAACAAACAGAGAAGATAGCCAATTAGCATAAGATTGAGGGGAAGCTTTTCTGGTGGACTTGCATGATCGCCATAGAAAATATAATAGAGATGGAGCCTTTATCATGGCTCAAATAAAAAACATGGAAAATGCAGACAGCTAAGGTGAAACTTCTCCCATAAATTCAAGTAATCATGATAAGTAAATCTTTACTTGTAGATAATGAGTGATGGCCGCAAATAGTAGAGATAAAATCTTCACTAGTTGCCATGGATAACAAATATAAAGCTCTTATTCACGAATTCGTATTATCGTTAGCAGTACATGGCCACTTTCATTCTTAACTTAGATAGTCTTTGTGGATAGAGATGAAGTTTAGCTCATGATCTTTATCATAGATTTAGATAGCAGTCGCAAATTGGATGAAGTTCAATGCACAAACTTAGATGGCCATGGATAATATGGTAGAAGAGATACTCAAATTCATAAATTGTCGTAGACTATGTAGTTATGGCTGGAAATTATGCTCAAGCAGTCCTTAGGAAGTCTATGACATGAGTAAGGCTTGAGCTTTTCTAGCAAAGTGGTTGACAAACTATTGACCCAACTCTTTGAAAGTACTTGTGGATCCCAATTTAAGCACCGAGTACCCTGCTTTTGCAGCTTTCCTAAGAGTCGTTGGGAAGCTTTGTATATAATTGCATTGTTTTCATCTTAGATTGGCATGCTCATACGAAACATTTCTAGATGGTAAGTTAGGTCTATGGATTCGTCATAAAAGTTCAAAGCTAGGAGTTTGAATCTTCTAGGTGGCTTTGCCATATCTATCTCTTTTATGAACATTGAGCTTCCTAAAATCTCCAATTTTAAGTTTGCAAACTTTTTCGCCACCCTTTGTTCCATGTTCACCATTTTCACTTTCATCTCCTTCCATTCCTTCCACTTTCTATCGAAGTTTACAAGTTTCTTTTGTTTCTCGAGCATTTACCTTAAGTTGACTTTAATCCTTTCCTCTTCCTTATCCAATATTTCACTCAGCTTTCTCAGGTTTCTCATTTTTTCAATCTACTTCTGTGATAACTGCAAAATTTTCACTGTTTAATAGTGGAAATTAATATGAAAGCAGAAATAAATAAATATAATTATGAGATCGGAATATTACTGAAAATTCCGAGAATTGAGGAAGTGACAAATTGGGAAATAAGAATAAGGTTGGAATTATGGAAAAAATGAATAGAGGAAATTTAATTTGGATAAATTGAAATCCAAATTAAATAAGAAAATAAGAAAGGAATATGATAAATATTTATATAATTATCATCATCATCATCATCATCAGAGCCTTTATCCCAATAGATTGGGGTAGGCTATATGAACCGATATCTAAAATCACATTAGATCGTCCATATGTATTCTCTACCTCCATAGATTCCTATTCAAGGCCATTTGCTCATCTAATTCTGAAACCTCCATGTCTTTCCAAACTACTTCCTTCCAAGTCTTTTTCGGTCTTCCTCTAGCCTTAACCCTTCACTCAACATGCATAGCCTCTATTCTCCTAACTGGAGCATCTACAGGTCTACGTCTTACATGTCCAAACCAACGTAAATGATTTTCACACATTTTGTCTTCGATAGGTACCACTTCAATCATCTTACGAATATCATCATTTCTCATTCTATCTTTTCTTGTATATCCACATATCCACCGTAACATTCTCATTTCTGTTACACTCATCTTTTGTGCATGTAGCCTCTTAGTCGCCCAACATTCACTACCATTTAACAATGTTGGTCTAACAACTGTCCTATAAAACTTGCCTTTCAACCATGTAGGAATTCCTTTATCACACAACACACTTGTAGCACTTCTCCACTTACTCCATCCAGCCTGGATCCTATAGGTCACATCACTATCAATCTCTCCATCCATCTGTATTATTGATCCCAAGTATCGAAAATGATCCCGCTTAGGTATCACCACCCCATCTAACTTCACTACATCATGCTCTTCCAGTCAGTTAGAACTGAATTTACACTCTATGTATTCAGTCTTCACTCTGCTTAGTTTAAATCCTTTTGATTCCAACATGTCTCCATAATTCCAACTTTGTATTGATCTCCGCTCTAGTTTCCGCACATAGGACAATATCAATTGCAAACATCATACACCAAGGCACCTTATCCTGGATGGATTTTGTCAGTTCGTCCATAACTACCGCAAACAAGAATTGACTCAACGCTAACCCTTGGTGTAATCCCACCGTGATAGGAAACTCACTTGTTTGCCCCCCACCTGTCCTCACATGTGTCCTTGCGCGTCTATACATATCCTTAATTAGTTTAAAATATTTCAAAGGAACTCTTTTCTTCATTAAGGACCACCAGAGTACCTCCCTAGGCACTTTATCATATGCTTTATCCAAATCTATAAAGACCATATGGAGATCTTTACCCATTACTCGAAAGCGCTCCATAAGTTGTCTAAGCAAATATATTGCCTCCATAGTTGATCGACCCGACATAAAACCAAATTGATTCTCCGATATCTCTACATTCTTTCTTAATCTCCGTTCTATCACTCTCTCCCATAGTTTCATCGTGTGACTCATCAATTTTATGCCTCGGTAGTTGGCGCAACTTTGAATATCTCCCTTGTTCTTATATAAAGGTACTAAGACACTCTTCCTCCATTCCTTTGGCATTTTGTTAGTGTGCTAAATATTATTAAATAGATTTGTCAACCACCTAACTCCTACATCTCCAAGGCATTTCCAAATTTTAATTGGGATGTCATCAGGTCCAACAGCTTTTCCATTCTTCATCATCTCTAGTGCCTCTTTTACCTCTGTCTCTTGGATTCTACGCATAAAGCACCGATTTAAATCCTTAAGAGGCACCGAAATGTTATCCAAAACTTTATTTTGTCCGTCATTAAATAATATGTTAAAATAATCTCGCCACCTGTCCTTAATGTCATTATCTTTAACGAGAGTTCTTTGATGCTCATCCTTAATACATTTCACGACTCCTAGGTCGCGACTCCTCCTTTCTCTTGCTCGTGCCAATCTGTATATCCTTTTCTCTCCCTCCTTTGTGTTCAACTTGCCGTAAATCTCTTTCATAACCTTCGTCTTAGCTTCTGCCACAGCCTTCTTTGCCTCCTTTCTTGCTACCTTATATTCCGAAAAACTCTCTTCTGTATTGTTCTTCTTTAAAGCCTTGTAACGCTCTCACTTCGTCTTTATAGCATCTTTTTACTACTGTAGTCCACCATGTTGCATCCTTTCCAGTCAGCACTCTTCCGTTTGATACTCCTAATGTCTCTTTGCCTACCTCCCGAATGCATTTTGCCATCTTATTCCACATTACATTTGGGTTCTCTTCTGTTGTCCAAGCCTCTTTTTGAATCCAACTATCTCTATATGTTGTATGACAATCTTCTTTTAGCTTCCACCATCGAATCCATTCAATTCCTTTTTGTTGGTTTCTTCGATGTCTTCTATCTATCTTCATATCTAGAACTAAGAGTCTATGTTGCGCGGTAACACTCTCACCTAGGATAACCTTACAATCCAAACATCTATGTCTATCCTTACTTCTAGTTAAAAAGAAATCTATCTGACTTGTTCTTGGTCCACTTCTAAAGGTTATAAGATGAGAATCTCTCTTCTTAAACAATGTATTTGCTAGGATTAGGTCATAAGATAAAGCAAAATTTAAGATAGCGTCTCCTCCCTCGTTTCTTACACCATAACTAAAACCCCCATGTACTCCCTCAAAACCCTCTTTACTTGTACCTACATGTCCATTAAGATCATCGCCAATAAAAAGGTTTTCTCCTATGGGTACTTCTTTTACTACCTTATCTAAATCCTACCAAAACTATCGTTTACTAACCTCATCAAATCCTATCTGGGGTGCATACATGGTAATGACATTCAACATCTCTTCTTCTAATACTAGTTTAACCAAAATAATCCTATCCCATTGTCTCTTAATCTGTGCAACATCCTTATGGTACTCTTTATCTATAATGATACCTACTCCATTTCGGTCTCTATCTTTCTCTGTGTACCAAAGCTTATATTGCCAATGTGCCATCTCTCTAGCCTTTTCCCCAACCCATTTGGTCTCTTGGAGATACAAGATGTTAACCCTCCTTCTACTCATAACCTCACAAATCTCACCTAACTTACCACTAAGCGTACCTATATTCCAAGATCCTAACCTAAGCTTATGGTTATGGACTAACTTCTTTACCCATCCCCGTCCATTGTGGTGTGGGAACCTTTGCCTATTTAACACCGCATCCAGGCGTCGATGTGGTGCATCACTTCTAGGCGACGACCTAGCAACCCTTGCCCACTTTTCACTACACCCGGGCTCCGATGCAGTGCATCACTGTGTAGGGGACGCCGCAACGATGTTTTGATATTGGTTCATTTCATGAGATTGGACTAGTTTTTAAGGCTGGTTGTCCAAACCTACCGCTACCCTCCTTCTTCACCCCAGCTTGGGACCGGCTGCGTTAACTCACACAGGCGAAGTTAAATATTTATATAATTATATATTATATAAATGTATTTTATACAAATACATATGTATTCAAATGCCAAATAGTATATATTATTATACAGTGGTGTATATATATGTATATATATACTATTTTATAAATTTAAATAATACATATGTATTCAAGTATAACATCTTATGTACATATAAATATATACATATATAAGAAATGTAAATATTATGCTACATTAAAGTTTGTATATATATTTTTTATGATTACATTTATATAAATATATATAAATGTTATTTAACTTAAATTATATAAATATATATTAGATATTATTTTGTTAATACACAATATAAATATATCTTGATATAATATATATAGTACAATACTATATATATAAAATAATAATATTATATGTATAATATATGGTATATATTATATGTATAATATATCATATATAGTATATAATATATTATATGTATAATTGATATAATAAAAAAAAAAAGAGAAGAAACATGAAGGAATCGGGAGAACCTGATCCCTTCCTAACCAGAGGCCGTCGACAGCAGAGCTGCCACCATCGGTGAAGGAGAGAGGAGAAGGGAGAGACGCCTTCGGCCAGAGGAAGGAAAGAGGTTGTCGGCGCCGGAAAAGAGAAAGAAAAAAAAACGAAGAGGACATCGGCGAAGCCGGGAAGAAAAAAAAAGGAAAATGGGAAAGTGGCGGTGCCAGCTGATTCGGCCACCGCCACTGCCACCACACCTTCGGTGGAGGAAGAGGAACGGGTAGGAAGCCATTGGTGAGGATGATGACAGCCAAGGAAAGAGGAAAGAGGAAGAGAAAAGCTGAACCTTTCGCCACCAGATCTGCCGTCGAGCTGCCGATTTGGGATGAATGGAGGCCACCAGAAAGTTCGCCGTAACGTCAGCCAGCTGTGGAGCCACTGAACCACCGGAGAACCGGCCACCGGAGGAGAATTGGCTATGAAGGGGCTGAGTTGGTCTGACCGGTCTAAACCTGTCTGACCAGAAAAGGAAAAGGAAAAAGGAAAAAGAAAAAAGAAAAGAAAAAGGAAAAGAAAAGAAAAAAAAGAAAAAGGAAGAAAGAAAAGAGAAGAAAGAGAAAGAAAAGGAAATTTCCAGGATTTCAAAAATTCTCGAGAATTCGAAATTTCGAAAATTTAAAAAATTCGGTAAGAAATTTCGGAAATTAATTTCGAATGAATTTTAATAAATTATGAAAAAATTCTAAAATTTAGAATTTTATTTTTAGAAAATTTCCCTCGATGATGGAATCGGGAGAGGTGAACACGAGCGCAACGGTCGTGAGGAAGTCTTGACCCGGGACAGGTAAGGGAGACATGTGCATCCTGTAAGGATATTCGGCACACATGTTTTAAATAAGCATTTAATTTTATAAATGCTATTGATAATGATTGGTTGGAAATTTATGGTGATTTACCGGTTGAAATTATAAACTATATTCTCCGTGCAGGAGGCTAGCCAATCGGCAACCGTTATACTGCTGAAAATTTATCGAAAATAGTAATAAGTGATTTGATTTCACAAGAAACAATTTCCAAACACGAAAATTGTGAAATCGATTAATTTTCATAAAACATGAATATACGGATGATTAATTGTAAAATATTCATGTTTTCGAGAAGTGTGAAAATAAATTCACCAAAAATTCTCTCGAAGTGTAAAATTACACTAATACGAGATGGAAGGTGAAAAGACACAAAGTGAATATTGTATTAATAATTCTTTAAATATTCACTTGATTTCTTATATAATCCTTATGGTTTTAATTATCGAAATAACTATTGTTATAATTTCCATAAAGGATTATTTAAAGATGGAAAACCGTATTTTGCGACTAGAGGTCTCCACACATGTTTATAGAGGAAAACATGGTGACAAGTTTTTAAATTGGAAAATAAATATTTTATTTTTCATAAATCATAAAAATAATTTATTTGAATTCCGATAACTTTGAAAACCATGTTTTCGATAGAAAGCATGGAAAAGCGTGCGTACATGTTTTACGGTGAAAAAGAAACAGTCATGAAACTTTCTTTTTCAGTGTGATTAATTAATTAACTGTTTTCATCGTATGAAAAATATGATTTATGCCTTTATGAAATATTTTGAAAAATGTTATTTATTTTATTTATTTCATAAAGGTGAGTATAATTACATGTGAGCCTTATAAAAAAAATTGTGAAATATTCAAATTACTGTGTTTAAAATCCATAAAGGCTATGGTACAGTTTTATACTGTTTTGAGACTTAGGCCTGGAGTTTCATGCATCGTACTATTACTATTACTATCACATGGCTGATTGACCAGCTAGTCATCAGCATCTCGGATTGTCACCTAGCAAGTGTACACTGAGGACATATTATAGATCATGGCAATAGATCTCAGTTACTGATACAGTGTCTCTAGTGGACGATGATAGCATGATTTAATTGTAAGGTGATGCCTTGTCACAACCTGTGACCCTATTTTTCACCTTTTTCTATATATCTTATTTGGTTGGGCTGTCTGGGATACTTTACTTTTTCTTTTACATATAAACAATTTCATATTAAATTATAATATGAATTACATCCCCTATTTTACTTCATACGAAAGTAGTACTGTGAATATGTTTAAATACAGAAAATAAATGATCGTACCTTTTGTAATAACTCAAGCTATCGCATTGTCCCCAAATGCACAGCCGAAATCCTTTAGATGTCAAACTCTTAGTCTTCGAAAAGCTGAAATGTTAAAATTAAGAGGTGAGCAAACCATGGCTCAGTAAGGGAATTATATGCCTCACTTGATACTCAGCTATCTATATGCTGAAAAACTTTTTCATTTTTCCTATGGGCTCTAGGCTCGCATGTAGGAAGATACTACAGTCAGCTAGGGATTTGAATGGAGTAAGGTAGGTATTTTGAAATACCTATCTTGTCCCGAAACCTAGAAGCAACTGTAGAGAGTAATAAATTTCTTTTCGTTTGACATTTAAATCCTTTTACCTTTTCATTTCATATCATTTCCACATCCTTTTCAAAATAATGCTTATATGAAATAAAGCATTTAAATAAAGTAACTAATATTCATATATCCTTTGAAAAGAATATTAGTTAAATTATCATCATTCTCATTTAAACTCATTTCATATTTTTCTGTACAATCATAATTAGTATAGTACTTTAAATAGCAAAATAAGCTATTAAACCTTTTCGTATAACATATATATCATTTAAATCTAATATTCAATTTAAAAATTAAAATAAGAATATTAGATTTATTTTTCTCCTATTTTCTTTTTGGAAAACATATCACATATTCATGTCACATATAGTCTAATATTCAATTTAAAATCATAGTAAGAATATTAGACTTATAAACTCTTTTTTCCTTTTTGAAAGCACATTACATGTTCATATCACATGGCATATGAAAATCATCTCGTAGTACTAAAATCAGTACCGAAATAAACATTATGTAAAATGCTGTAAATCACTTTCATCTAACTTATCACATATCATGTAAAACGTTTACATTTAACATATAACATATCATATAAAACATTTTTCATATACGAAGACTTAGGCATGCACGCCCAGCCCATCCACTGGGTCGTTACTCATATAATGCTATAGACCCGATATAAATAATCATGTCAGATCTATGGTCATAGTCTATAATTGTCCTCGACGGATCACTGATCAGGTGTCGGCCGGGACTACATATCACAAATCACATATTACATGTCACATATCACATATCAGCATGATAAGGTTGCCAACTAGTCTCAAAACAATATTTTTCATCATAAAATAACCTTTATGGAATTTATAAAAATATATAATTTCATAATTTCAACCCATAAAGGTTATAAAATCCTTTAGTGAATATTTAAGAAATATATATAAAAATATTCACTTTATTTCTTTTCATTTTTCATCTTATATTATGTGTAATTTACATAGCATGAGAATTTTCGATGATTTCATTATCACCATTCTCGAAAGCATGAATATTCTAAATAACTTTCATTTTATTCATGTTTTTATGAAAATATTTATTTTCTCGATTTTCGTGGTTGAAAATCATTTTTCGTGTAATAAAATCATTTATTATGATTTTTTTGTAGTTTTCTAGAAATTTTTGATAATTTTCGATAATTTTTAGGTAGTATAACGGCTGCCGATTGGCTAGCCTCCTGCATGGAAAATACAGTTTATAATTCCAGTCAGTACATCATCACAAATTTAGAACCAAAGAATCATCACAATATTTTCATAAAATATTTCATAATTAAAAACATGCAGACTGAATATCCTTACAATGCTGCACATGCATCCCTTACCTATCCCGAGTTGGCGACTTCTGCGTTATCGGTCGTGCCCGTACTCCATCTCTTCTGATTCCATCATCTCGTTCATCGAGAATAATTTTCTGGAATTCAAATTCTAAAAATTTGAATTTTTCCATAATTTTTTAAAATTAATTATTCGGAATTAATTTTCGAATTCCGTACTGAATGTCCGGGATTTTTCGATTTTCGAATTCCCGAGAATTCCTGAATTCTAGTAAATTCTCCCTTTTTCTCTCTTTCTTTTTTCCTCTTTTCTTCCTTTTTCTTTTTCTTTTTCTTTTCCCTTTTTCTTTTTTTTCTTTTTCTTTTCCCTCTTTCTGGTCTAAACCAGTTCAGACTGGTTCAGACCGGTTCGGCCTTCCTCCACCGGTTCGACCATCGTCAGTCCTCTTTCCCGCCGGTTCGTGCCTCCCACAGCTTGCCGGAGTTGCGAGGATGTCGGATCTGGTCTCCGTTTCGC
This sequence comes from Heritiera fomes, assembly GCA_032173925.1. Classification (NCBI taxonomy): domain Eukaryota; kingdom Viridiplantae; phylum Streptophyta; class Magnoliopsida; order Malvales; family Malvaceae; genus Heritiera; species Heritiera fomes. The sequence continues at coordinate 31,196,850 of JAPDPM010000001.1, forward strand.
CCCATCACCGGATACGGCGCCGGATCTGGAGGCTTGGGGTTCGGCCTCTTTTCCTCCTTTTTCTTCCTTCCTGCACCAGTTTCCTCTTTGCTGGTGGCCTCCTTCTCCTTCCCCTTACCTCCGCCGAGCTCGTGGTAGGGGTGGAGATGCCTGGACCGACTGGCACCGCCGATTCCTCTTCTCTTTTCTCCTCCGATTTTTCTTCTCTATTTCGTTCATTTTTGCTTCTGTTTCCAACGCTTTCTCTTCCCTTTTTCCGTCGCCGGTCGCCTTCTCTTCCTCTCCTCGGCTCGCTAGCCACTGTCACCCTTCTTTGGTCCAGTCGACGAGTTGGCTTCAGCTTCCTCCTCTTTGTTTTCTACAGAAACGGGATCCAATTTCCCGTTTCTGTTTTAGTTTTTTTTAATAGATATAATATACTTATATAATTATATATAATATTAAATACTACCTATATGTATATATATATATATTATATTTTTAAATCATTTATATATATATCTATACAATTTAATGAAAAATACTATATATATTTCCTATATATATTTATTTATACACATAATTGTGTATAAAAATATACACATGTATTTGTATAAAAATACATTTATATAATATATAATTATATAAATATATTTCATATTCTTTTCTCATTTTCTTATTTAATTTGGATTTTCATTTATCCAAATTAAATTTCCTCAATTTCATTTTTTCATCAATTTCGGGAATTTTAATGATATTCCCTTTTTCATAATTAAATTCATTTATTACTTTAATTTATCTCTTGCATTAAATTAAATTTTCAAATAATTATTATCAAAATTCGAAAATTCGCGGTTATCACATGCTTAGTCTCACTTATTGATTACTATTTACTGAAAGGATTTACTGAACCCTGTTTATTGTACTGTTTACTGTTTGCTGAACTACTGTATTATTTACTGAGCAAAGTCGTACCAAAACACTGTTTACTAAAATGGTAACACTGATTACTGTTTTACTGAACTGAAAGCTACCATTTACTGTTTACTGAACTGAAAGCTACCGTATACTGTTTATTGAATTAGTAGGTACTGTTTACTGTTTTCTGGCTGAACCGTATCAAGATACTGTTTTACTGAACAGTAAGATACGGTTACTGAACTAAAGAGAAATTAATGGTTATTCAAAAAGAATAACATCGAAAATTATTTCTAAGATAGAAATAATTACATAATGGTTTATCCAATGATTTGGATATTTACAAACCATTGTACTGTCACGTGTTTTTAACTGTACTGAAGAGAACAGAAGTAAACCACTGTTTTACTACTGAACTGTCATCTATTTTAAACCATACTGAAGTGAAGAGAAATAAATGGGTTACGCTATGGAAAACGAATATTAAATCATTTTGAGAACAAATTATATAATACTCTCTACAATTGCTTCTAGGTTTCGGGACAAGACAGGTATTTCAAAATACCTGCCTTACTCCATCCGGATCCCTAATCGACTGTAGTATCCTTCCTACATGTGAGTCTAGAGCCCTTCTAGGAAAATTTAAAGAAAATGAAAAAGTTTTTCAGCATATAGGTAGCTGAATATCAAGTGTTTCATATAACTCTCTTACTGAGCTGTGGTTTGCTCACCCCTTAATCTTAACATTTCGAGTTTTCGAGGATTGAGAGTCTGGTATCTAAGGATTTCGACTGTGCATTTGGGGACGATGCGATAGCTTGATTTATTACATGATGTACGATCATTTATTTTTTGTATTTAGACTTATCTACGGTATTACTTTCTTGTGAATGAAGATAAGGGATGTAATTCATATTATAAATTCATATGAAATTGTTTAAATGTAACTGAAAAGTAAAGTATCGCAGACAGCCCAATCATAAAAATTGTCTAATAATGTATGTATTACTGTGTAACTGGACTGTTACAATTTAATAGTATCAGAGCAAGGTTGGCCTGATGTCTGTTGATACTTTTGGAGAGCAAATGTGTTGGCAAATGTTAACATCCCCTGTAGTACTGTGTAGTCTGAATACATAAAGAAAATAAATGATTGTAAATTGAGTTAAATGTTTTGAAGGGGGGGAGAATCATGAATTAAAGATGGCTAAAGAGAAATAATAGGCTCATAATTTTACCAGAAAATGGTGATCTTATAATCTAAATGAAGGTTTGTTCGATAAGGGACCGAAAGGACTCAGTGAGGGCCCCACCATTACTTTTCTGTCCGGATCGAATTGAGACCTGAAAGTGATGATATAGAGGAGGGGAATGAAATATCATCATTAAATAGACCTTAAGATCACCGATTGAATGTATTTTGAAGAGAGAGAAAATTTTGGCCAAAAATGACCAAAATACCCCTACCTTCAAAATTTTATCTGAGTCATAATAGACCAACAGAAGTTGGAATTGATTGATTTGATAGAGAAATTGATGATGTAAAGCTGCATTTCATGCAAAATAATCCAATTATGGATCCTAGTGGACTTCTTTGTCGAAATCTAATAAGATCTCAAACTGTTGATATTAGTATGGGAAAGGATACTATCAGCACATAGATAATAAGATCCTTGGTTTAAATGTATGCTGAGGAGAAAGAAATAAATGTTGAAATGACAAAAATGCCCCTGTGTTGGACTATGTTTTGAACAGTGATAAAACGAAGTTGATCTTGAATCCATTTGTGGTAATGGAGTTATTAATGACATAAAGGGTGTAATATAAATATGGCGATCCCTATTACTGATTCCACTTACACTTAGATTACGGACGTGAATTGTGAGTGACCTAGTGAACGGGCTAGGCCTCATGACAAAAACCTTGAGGGGGCCAGTGTGCTCGCCAAACAGGACAGTACAGATGTGTGAAGGCGGACAGCGGACGGGCCAGGGCCTTACATGATGCGATCCCATAAGTGTATAGTGGAATGTCATAAGATGATTGGCCCAGTTGTTGACTGTAAAGGCCTGAATTAAGAGTGTATTGAATTGGATGTTTATTACGGGATCGTTGGAAATTATAAAAAGTGTGATGACTACAGAAAATGACTGAGAAAGTGAATATTACAAATTAATGAAATCCATAGCAGCACGTTTAATTATGGTTCTATACATTTATACTGTTTCTGGGGTATTAAACAAATATTTATTTATAGAACCAGAGCATTTTAAGGTATGCTTTGCAAATTGATGTACTGCATAGAGTACTGTAAATTGGAGAATATGCATAAGAATAGTAAAGGGATAAAAAGAAGAAGATGATAGCTAATCTGAGTTCTTCAGGACCCTTGAGACAAAAACTGTGATGAGCGACCCAATGATGGGCGACCAGCACTGGACAATATGTTGTGAGGTGTGGGCGAACTATGTGGTCGCCGACTCACTTGTAAAGGTAAACCTGGGGTGAAAGGATCGCCTAGGGGATACTCGCCGACAGCCGATTCGAACGGGCGGGGCTCTTACAATTATCTCAATGGTAACACGAGTGTAAGGAACTATGTACGTAAGGGTGCAAGGGTTCGAACCTCGTGGTTAACATGCTCAAGGGAATTAAAACTGAATTCATTAAAGGAGATTGATTTTAAAGTAAATCCAGCAATAATAAATTGGTTAGCTATAAAATGTATTGATGACGGTTGTACTTGATACAGCTTACTAGATTGAGATTTGTAATGCTGTGAAGTATGAGTAGATAATGAAATCAAGGTAGAGTATATATTAAAATGAATTGAATAGTAAATGTCTTTGCCTTAAGGATGTACAGTGAAATGATAAGACATAGAGACGAAATGTCCAAAATGATACAAGAATTGTGATTTAAAAAGTATCGGAGGTGATTCCGAAAAATTTTTCAGAGTAATATAGCTTTGAGAGATCGAGTTGATATTGACTTGATCGTTAATACAGAAACTTATTCTAAGCTTATATCGGAAAACATAAAAGAATTTGAAAGCTTAAGAATCAACTTTGGAAAATGTGTGAATAATGGAATTCAATTGTAAAGGTGTGATTGATGAAAATACAGATAGTGTAATTTGAAGTTAATGAAGTTATCTGTATAAGAGTGAATGAGAAAAGCATAGATGACCTTGATATGTAGATGAATTAGAATGATATAATAAATTCTTACTAATTAATGAAGTTCTTATGAAGAACAAGTATTCATCTACATGAAAATGGACACTTTATTGATCTAATCAAAGATACATGAGGAGTTTATAAGACTAGCCTCGGTATAAAGCGTCACTAAAGAAGAGTCGAAAATTGATGTTCATAAGATAATGATTAGAACTCGATAAAATATTTACGAGTTCCTATGGAGGTACATAATCCTAATGAATGAGGCATCCATATAAGATAAAGTGATGACGTATCGAAATAGTTAAAGATACAAATGAAACATGAGCAGCATTATGGTATGATCCCCCAAACTCTCAATGAGTGTGAACTTATGTTAAGCCTGACAAATAAGAGATTTGACTAGACAGTGTCTCTTTCTGACAAATAGATAATCTCAAAATGACAGAATGACGGTGAATCTGTCTATGATAGAGAGATAATGATTGAGACACGGAATTACTGGGTCGAGCTAGATACTACTGCCAGTCTATAATAGAGTTATGAGACTAGCTGCTCTATAGATGGGATATAATTAAAGAAATTAAAGTCGATAAATGGATACATGTGAAGAAAAGATGGTATGTGAAATATTAAATGATTTTAACAGTAGAGTACCATACCATTTGAGAAAACCGATTGAAATGATGAGTCGGGAACACAAATATAAAATAGTTTCCAAAATTAAGACTGAAAGTGATTTCACGTTGGTTATCACATGATTATGGATAGATGAAAAAGATCGAGCCAAACTGACAAGTGAAATTAATGATACTCAAGGGAGTAAGATGAATGACATGTATTATTTTATTACCAGTATATAAATGGAAAATGGTTATACATATAACCACCTCGAAATAATAGAAATGGTGGAATTGTGTAGATAATATGACGATATGGAAATGATCAGTGACTGATTATCAAATGAGATCACTTTTCTATTATCAGAATCCTAGATTCTCTAGTGTCATAGTCGGAATATAAGTGTGAAATGATGACAATGTGTATATACAGCTTCAGTGAGCAGTACATGTGATAGAAGTCTTTGAGTTGCCATATGCTAATAGAAATTAGCAAAAGGCTTTGAGATCCCAAATGTATCGACAGCACCGCTCCGTACTAATGCAAATACTCGAGCGTAATATGAGGACGCTTGAAGATATATTGAGAGAGCGTGTGCACGAGATTTGAAAGCTATGAGGACAATTACATACTACTGATTAAATTGGTAAATGATAGTATCAAACTATATTGACTTGGCACCAAATTAGAAAATGGATGATGAACAGTAAAATCAGCTGTGATATGAAACATAGTATGAATTGACCTTGATGTGAAAAGAGAAATGAAATTAATAACTCCCAATTGGTAAGAAATCTTAGGGAGTATAGATATATGATGAAAGGAATATGTAGTGGTCAAAAGAATTTTGATTATAAAAAAAAATCATGCTAGCAGTATTATCTGAAAGAGGATCTAAAGGGGTAAGAACTATAAGCATACGGAATGTACCACCTTTTAAGTTAAGTTAAATTCGGAGGACCGAATTTCTTAAGGTTTGGAAAATGTGATAACCGTAAAATTTTCACTATTTAATAGTGCAAATTAATATGAAAGAAAATAGATAAGCGAAAATAAATAAATATAATTATGAGATTGGAATATTATTGAAAATTTCGAGAATTGAGGAAATGACAAATTGGGAAATTCGAGTGAAGGAAATTTAAATTTGGAAATAAGAATAAGGTTGGAATTATGAAAAGTAATGAATAGAGGAAATTTAATTTGGATAAATTGAAATCCAAATTAAATAAGAAAATAAGAAAGGAATATGATATATATTTATATAATTATATATTATATAAATGTATTTTATACAAATACATATTTATTCAAATGCCAAATAGTATATATTATTATACAGTGGTATATATATGTATATATACTATTTTATAAATTTAAATAATACATATGTATTCAAGTATAACATCTTATGTATATATAGATATATACATACATAACAAATGTAAATATTATTTTACATTAAAGTTTGTATATATATATTTTATGATTACATTTATATAAATATTATTTAACTTAAAGTATATAAATATATATATTAGATATTATTATGTTAATACACAATATAAATATATCTTGATATAATATATATAGTACAATACTATATATATATAATAATAATGTTATATGTATAATATATGGTATATATTATATGTATAATATATGATATATAGTATATAATATATTATATGTATAATTGATATAATAAAAAAAAGAGAAGAAACAGGAAAGAATCGGGACAATCCGATCCCTTCCCAACCAGAGGCCGCCGGTAGCAAAGCTGCCACCGTCGGCAAAGAAGAAAGGAGAAGGAAGAGATGCCATCGGCCAGAGGAAGGAAAAAGGTTGCCGACGTCGGAAAAGAGAAAGAAACGAAGAGGAGAGCGGCGAAGCCAGAAGAAAAAAAAGAAAATGGGAAAGTGGCGGTGCCGGCTGATTCAGCCACCGCCACTGTTTTGAGACTTAGGCCCCGAGTTTCATGCATCGTACTATTACTGTTACTGTCACGTGGCTGATTGATCAGCTAGTCATCAGCGTCCCGGATTGTCACCTAGCAAGTGTACACTGAGTACATATTATAGATCATGGCCATAGATCTCAGTTACTGATACTGTGTCCCTAGTGGATGATGATAGCATGATTTAATTGTAGGGTGATGCCTAATCTCACTTATTGATTACTGTTTACTAAAAGGATTTATTGAATCCTGTTTACTGTACTGTTTACTGTTTGCTGAACTACTGTACTGTTTACTGAGCAAAGCCGTACCAAAACATTGTTTACAGAATTATACTGTTTACTGAAATGGTAGCCACTGATTACTGTTTTACTGAACTGAAAGCTACCATTTACTGTTTACTAAATTGAAAGCTAGCGTATACTGTTTACTGAATTGGTAGCTACTGTTTACTGTTTTTTAACTAAACCGTATCAAGATACTGTTTTACTGAATATACTGTTTTACTGAACTGTAAGATACGATTACTAAACTAAAGAGAAATTAATGGTTATTCAAAAAGAATAAAATCAAAAATTATTTCTAAGATAGAAATAATTACAGAATGGTTTATCCAATGATTTGGATATTTACAAACCACTGTACTATCACATGTTTTTAACTGTACTGAAGAGAACATAAGTAAACCACTGTTTTCCTACTGAACTGTCACATGTTTTAAACCATACTGAAGTGACGAGAAATAAATGGTTTACACTATGGAAAACGAATATTAAATCATTTTGAGAACAAATTATATAGTACTCTCTACAGTTGCTTCTAGGTTTCGGGACAAGACAGGTATTTCAAAATACCTGCCTTATTCCATCCGGATCCCTAACCGACTGTAGTATCCTTCCTACATGCGAGCCTAGAGCCCTTTTAGGAAAATTTAAAGAAAATGAAAAAGTTTTTCAGCATATAGTAGCAGAATATCAAGTGTTGCATATAACTCTCTTATTGAGTCGTGGTTTGCTCACCCCTTAATTTTACATTTCAGGTTTTCAAGGACTGAGAGTCTGGTATCTAAGGATTTCGACTGTGCATTTGGGGACGATGCGACAGCTTGATTTATTACATGAGGTACGATCATTTATTTTTAGTATTTAGACTTATCTACAGTACTACTTCTTATGAATAAAGATAGGGGATGTAATTCATATTGTAATTTCCTATGAAATTGTTTAAATGTAATTGAAAAGTAAAGTATCGCAGACAGCGCAACCGTAAAAATTGTGTAATAATGTATGTATTACTGTGTAACTGGACTGTTACAACTCCCTCAAATCTGCTACAGTTATTGAGCTTTTTCTCATATCATCGATCTTACTTACTATTCTACGGTTGGTTCCTTATTTTGATAAGATTTTAGTAGGGATCAATGGTATTGTGAGTAAGTTATTTCCTTGGATGTGTCATTAGGGTCCCAAGATGAATCATTTGTTCCCTATCCATCGTCGTCCTCTTCTTCCAAACAGTGAAGTAGTAATGGCAAGCTTGCATATATATATGACATTGCTTTCTTGATCTGTTGGTTACTGCTTGAGCAATTACATGCTCCTTTACAATCATAGTTAAATTATGGATTTCTCTCTTAAGGAGGCCAATCTCATCTTCCTTTTCATATTTTGCTGCTTAACTAGATAAGCAACGGGCGTGTTAGAGTAAGAACCTTCACTTGGTCCTTCATATGGCCTAGATCTTTGCCATCTAAAGAGTGGAGTCACATTCACTCTTCTTATTGTGCATGGATGGCTTCTCAACATGTGGTCAAAACCAGCTCGCTCTATGACTTTCCTTTTGGGTGATAGTATGAGCTCAAATAAAGAATCACAAGTTGTAATGCCTTAACCATTCATTGGACTAGTTTATAAACAAGAGCATTGAGAAGAAACCAATTTGAATTCGACTCTCAACAAAAGAACCAATTGTTATTGGGTGTGAACAGTGTTAGAAAATAAAGGGACATTAGGTTTTACGTGGTTCGGCAATGAGCCTACATCCTTGGGGGTAGCTGATAGTATGTTACTAAGTAACTGGCATGAATTAGACTTTTCACTAAGAACAAAGCTCTTGATAGAGCTAGTTGGGTGTAACAGTCCGTTACCACATTTTTCTTCTTATTTTACACAATTTATCCGGTTGGGCTGTCTGTGATACTTCACTTTTACTACTCATGTTAAATAATTTCATAAAATATTGTTTATATTACATACATCCCCTATCTTACTTAATAAGCAAGTAGTACTGCATACATGTCTAAATACAGAAAATAAATGATCGTACCTCATATAAATCAGTCGGTCTGTCACATTGTCCATTATGTGCAGCCGTAATCCACAAATATTGGATCTCACCACCATCAAAACCTGAAATGTTAAAATTAAGGGGTGAGCAAACCACGGCTCAGTAAGAGAGTTATATGTCACACTTGATATTCAACTATCTATATGCTGAAAATAAATTTTTCCATTTTCTTTAAAATCTTCCTAACTGGCTCTAGGCTCACATGTAGGAAGGATACTACAGTCGGCTAGGGATCCAGATAGAATAAGATAGGTATTTTAGAATACCATACTTGTTCCGGAACCTAGAAGCAACTGTAGAGAATATCAATTCCGTTGTTTTCAAAACGATATAATTTTCGCTTTTCCACAAAGTAAACCACTTATTTCTTTTCACTTCAATATACTTTAAAACACATAACAGTTCAGTAGTAAAAATAGTGGTTTACTTCTCTTCTCTTCGGTACAGTAAAAACAGTATAATACAGTGATTTGTAAATATCCAATCATTGGATAATTACTTCTTCGATTATTTCTATCTTAGAAATAATTCTTATATTATTCTTTTAGAATAAACATTTATTTCTCATTTCAAATCAGTAACCGTATCGTACAGCTCAGTAAAACAGTATATTCAGTAAAACAGTAACTCGATACGGTTCAATCAGTAGACAGTAAATAGTAGCTACCAATTCAGAAATCAGTATAAGGTAGCTTTCAGTTCAGTAAACAGTAAATGGTAGCTTTCAGTTCAGTAAAATAGTAATCAATGGCTACCATTTCAATAAATAGTACAGTTCAGTAACACAATGTTTTGGTACGGTCTTTCATCAATAAACAGTAAACAGTATAGTACAGTAAATAGGATATCGTAAATCCTTTCAGAAATCAGTAAACAGTAAACAGTAAGCAGTAAGTGAGACTAGGCAACACCCTACAAGTAAATCATGCTATCATCGTCCACTAAGGGACATAGTAACAGTAATGAGATCTATGGCCATGATCTATAATGTCCTCGGTGTACGCTTGCTAGGCGACAATCCGGGACGCTGATGACTAGCTGGTCAATCAGCCACGTGACAGTAACAGTATATGTGATGCATGAAGCTCGGGGCCTAAGTCTCAAAATAGTGTAACCGTACCATAGCCTTTATGGATTTTAAATACAGTAAATTAAAACATTTCACAAATATCCATAAGGCTCACATGTAATAAATCATCACCTTTATGAAATAATTAAATTAAAATAACATTTCTCAAAATACTTCATAAAGGTATAAATCATATTTTCCATACGGTGAAAACAGTTTATAACTCATTACTGAAAATATAAAAGGGCAAAACTGTCCTTTTTCCACCGTAAAACACATATGCACACTTTTCCGTGCATTCAATCGAAAACATGGTTTTATAATTATCGGAATTTCAAACAAATCATTTTTATAATTTATGAAAATAAATTATTTATTTTCTAACTTTAAATTCCCATCACCATGTTTTCTTTTTAAAAACACGTGTAGAGACCTCTAGTCTCGAAATCATAGTTTTTCTTCATTTCTTAACCTTTATGGAATTTTCATAATTAATTATTTCCATAATTAAAACCATAAAGGTTTTATATGAAATCAAGTGAATATTTAAGAATATTTATAAAAATATTCACTTCAGTCTCTTTTTCATTTCCATCTCGTTTCACGTGAAATATCACCTACAGGGTAAATTTTCGGTGATTTCCTTTTTACCATTCTCGAAAACATGAATATTTTAAAAATCAAATATCGTTATATTCATGTTTTATGAAATTTACTTAATTTCTCGATTTTCGTACTTGAAAATCATTTCACGTGAAATCAAATCATTTATTATGATTTTCGGTGATTTTCGGTAAATTTCAGTAATTATTTGATAATTTTTCGGCAGTATAACGACTGCCGATTTGGCTAGCCTCCTGCACGAAAATACATTTTATATTTTTCAACCAGTATTTCACCACAATTTGAAACCGATAAATCACCACAAATTTCAAAACTAATCAATATAAATTGCATTTATAATTTAAATGCATAATTTAAAACATGTGGCCGAATATCCTTACAGGCGGCACATGTCTCCCTTACCTGTTTCGGGTCGGCGACTACCTCTCGAAGGTCGCGCCCGTGTTCACCTCGCCCGATTCCATCGGCTCGGTTGTCGAGGATATTTTCTGGAAATTAAATTCTAAAATTTAGAATTTTTCCATAATTATTTAAATAAATAAATTATTTAAATAATTTAATACTTTTCGGGATTTCTTACCGATTCCCGTAATTCTCGGGATCTCCCGGAATTCCTTTTCCCTTTTTCTTCCTTCTTTTTCTTCCTTCTTTCTTTTTCTCTTTTCTTTTCTTTTCTTTTTCTTTTTCCTTTTTCTTTCCTTTTTCTTTTTCTTTCTTTTCTCGCCGGACCGGTTTGCCTCCTTCACTGCCGGTTCTCCTCCGGTGGCCGGTTCTCCGGCGGCTCAGGGGCTCAGCAGCTGGCCGGCACCACGGTGAAGCCGGATCTGGCCTCCGTTCGTCACGAATCGATGGCACGGCGGCGGATCTACTCGGTTTTGGTTCGGTTCCTTCTCCTCCTCCGTCGGCCTTCCTCCGCCGTTCTCCGCCTGAACCGTGGCCTCCATCGTCTTCCTCTCCCTTCGGCGAAGCTTCGGTGGTAGTGGCAGCAACCGGTTTGGCCGGCACCGCCACTTTTCTTCTCTTCTCCTTCTCGCTTCCGCCGGGTTTTTGCCTCTGTTTCCGTTTCGATTTTCCTTCGCCGGTCGTCCTCTTTCCTTCCTTTCTTCGCCGGCGACATCGTCTCTCCCTTCCTCTCTCTTTTCCCTCGCCGGCGGTGGCAGCTCCGCCACCGACGGGTCTGGCTGGGAGGGTCGGGATCCTTCCCCGATTCCTCCTCATATTTTCCTTTCTGTTTCCTTTTTTTTTTATTTATTTAATTTTATTTCATTTAATTATATACACACACATATATATATTATATATATACAAAATACATATAATAATATTATTATATGTATTATAGCACTATAGATATTATATATATATATATATAAATGTGTATATATATTTCATGTATTAACAAAATACATATTTAGTATATATATATATGTTGAATTTAAATTACATAACATATATATATTTATATAAATGAAATAATACAATATATATTGTATGTACAATATATATATTTTCTTCTCATTTTCTTATTTAATTTGGATTTCCATTATCCAAATTAAATTTCCTTCTTTCATTATTTTCAATAATTCCAACCTTATTTTTCCGATTTAAATTTCCTTCACTTAAATTTCCAATTTCATCACTTCCTCAATCCTCGGAATTTCCACCATCCATTCCTTTCTCGATTCTCGGGATTTTCACCAATATCCCGTTCTCATAATTTTATTTATTTCCAATATTTATAATTTTCAATAATTGGAAAATTTACGGTTATCACATTGGGTGTCCAAGTGTGACCAGGGTAGAATTAAGAAAGGAATAAGGTGTAATGTACTATAGACAGAGCCTAGGCAGTGTAGAGAGCGAAAAAGATCTTGAAGCCTTAAGATGAAGGCCTATATATAGGCAAGTAAGGGGCTCTAAGATTGTGCCACGTGTTACTATCTAGTGGAGTTTAAATGTCTAAGTAGAATTAGTCTTTGTTTATGCCATCAGATTTGAAAAACTAGCCAGGAGACTGAGCAAGATTTGGATTGGGCCTACTAGGTAGGGCTTGGTATGTAGTCTATGGGTTGAGTCCATCCCTAGCACATACTTAGAAATCAGCAAGCACAAAGGTTGTGTTGGTCTATTGATTTCTCTTAAGTGCTCTGTGATTTGTTTTATTTCTAACATCACATGACTTTGCATAAATGTATTTATGAAATAAGAATAACCTGGGTTTAATTTTGCGAATTTGGATAGATTTTGGAGTCTTACAATCCCAAGACCATAGTGGTGAAGTTTGGCAGGATTTTGACACAAAATGCAAGGGGTAATTTTATTGCCAATAAGATAAATGAGAAAACTAATATCTTATTTAGCTACTGGGGAAGTATGTAATAAAGTAAACAGCCAATAATATTAAAGAGGTTAATAAAAGGATTAGAGTAAATAGAGCGACTTGACATGCAAGTTAGTAAGGAACACTTAAAAGGTAAAGAAATGATTATGTTTCAAGAGACTTAAGGAAAATTAAGAATAATCATTGTGCATGTAATAGTGAAAAAGCACTAACCATCTTTCTTTAGGTTTAGTAAGCTGAATTTAACCTTAAGAAAATAAAAAATGACATCCATGTCCCCATTATATAAGCTAAATCATAAACCATTTGAGTTAATTCCATTGTTAACAAACATAATCCTTTCTCTTACTAACTTTTAACATTAAAGGAAAATGATAGAAGAGCTATTATTTTGGTGAATCCAAAAGAGAATTGTGATTGTTCTTGCAAGTTCATGAAGTAACCTTGTTGGAGGGAGTTAGAGAAATGTTGGATTAGCATTACATGTTGAATTAAGGCCACGACTTTGGATAGAAGCTGAGAGAGAAGGGAACTAGGCTTCGGTTTCACGATTTAGGTAAGAAAGGACTTTGCTTTTATTTAAACCTTGAGGTTTAGACTTCCTTAAATAATGATCTAATGGAATTCACGTATTTTTGTTAAAGAGAATATTGAAAAATTGAAAGAAGGAAGGAGGGTTTGGTTTTCGGTTTCAAAGAAGCAAGGCAAAAGGAGTGTCAAGCTCGCTTTTGGTAAGGCCAAGGTCAGTGGGCTGATTGATTTCATGTTCCTTTGAGTTAATTTTGTCAATAGAAGCCTAAACTCTTGTTCATGTAAGATGTAGTTCTAAGAAAAGAGAAGACCGCGAGAAAAGAGACTTTGATTTTCATGTGTTGTGGTAAGAGAGGTGAAATTTATTTAATCTTTGAGGTTACCATTTCATAAACCAGCCATTGATGGCTTTGCATGTGGATGCAAAGTGTTCACTCAAAAGAGGACTTCACACCATAAGGAGTGGCATGAGGAAAACAAGGCAAGTTTTTCATGTGAAGCTCTTGGCCTTGGAAAAGAAACCGAGAGCAAGAAGGCTACGACAGGTCATGGTGATGATGAGTTTAGTCAATTCACCCTTTATCGTGTTTGGACTTCATGAATTTAAATTGCTAAGTGTAAAGAATGTTGGTTTTGGGCAAAAGAATTGGAAACTAAGAGCGAGGCATGACAATTAAGCTTGAAGTTTTCGGCTTTGAAATGGTGAAGCTTTGAAGAGAATTGAGAAATTTAGGCTAAGTTTGGAACATTTGACTACAAAGTGTAAGGTAAAGGAATTAATAATTTCTTCTTTTAATGTGAACTTGCATGTTTGAAATTAATGAAGATTGATGGTGTGATGTTTTGGTTGGAGTAGTGATGAAATCGAAAAGAGTAGCATTGAGGCTTTCGACCTAGAAAGAGATTGGTAAGGAAAAATGTGAGTTTATTGATTTAATGCTTGATGCTATATGAACAAAAAAGTAATAACATGACTTGTGGATTGTTATAGCTATGATGTAAGTTGGAACCAAGAGGAAATTATGAGTTGAGCCCTCTGTTTGGCATGCTTAGGTAAGGAGTTTTTTAAGAATTTGTGCTTTTAAAGTTAAGTGAATTGCCAATATTATTGCATAACTCTTAAATTGTTACTGGAATGTTAAGTAAATGCTACATGCGTGATAAGAGCCTAGATAGCCCTAGGTCAGTACCATTATGGTAAGACTTATGCTATTTGGTTGTCATTATTGCATATACCCTAACAAACAGAGGAATTGACTTAATTCAATGAAACTTGGTTGAATTGGCTAAGAGAAGCATACGGCCAAGGGGTTTTTGAGAGTGTAAGTGGATAAATGTAGTAGCACTTTTACGTACCTAAATGCCTTTAAATGTATCTTTGCCCATGTCTATTTGAAGTAAATTTTGTAATATCCCATTGTGCAATGTAATGTCGCATCATATTTGACCATGTTCACTTTTTTTATTTTCAATGTTTTTGTTGGTTTAGATCCACTTATTCTAAGATGAATCATATGTTTTAAAATAACATAACAAGTATGATAACATCAAATTTAAAAATGAACTTGTGTTAGAAAGGCATGTTTTTACTTAAGGCACATTATACTTTTGTAGTTTGGTTTGAACTCTAAACACGTACGTTAGCACTTTGAAAATTGTGATAGATAATTTGAGACTTATCCTATATGATTTTTATTAATGTTGTGAGATATTGAGGCTATTACGTAATCACTAGAGCTTTTACGTTCTATTTGTATTGAAGGGGCATTCTGGCTTATCTCGAAATGGGAGGATAAGTATTGGTTCCATTTGATCACTAGGATCGGTTCCATTGCTTTAAGATTATAGATGGTACCCTTTTTGGGAATCTGACACTGATCGCTCTAGTATGCATGTAATTGCTCTCTATGATGTGATAGCGTGATTGCCCCCTCACTTTAATATGATGTTTTATATTTAAGTATATGAGTTTGAAATATTGACTTGTTTACTCTATATTGATGGTTACAAGCCAAGATTTTAAAAGATTATTACTTTGATGAGCTTAGCGTGCAACAAGCTATGTCTAAACTAAATTTTAAATTCAGCATTAAGGGTTTGAAGTAGATTTAAATTATGAAAGAAGATTGCTACTTATTTTCTCTTATTGAGCTTTCATTCGCCTTTTTATTTTTCCCCCTTATAGATTCAACCTTAGTTAAGCCTCAAGGATCTGTAAAAGGATACAAATCCTAGTTGTTATGAGGTTATTGAGATATTCAATTATGGTACAAAAAAGGATGTTATGGTTCTAGATTCATATTTACAAGGCCAAGGGTTTGCACATGTTCTTATGTATGTATGCTGGGATGGTATGGTCCAAGGTGTCATGAGAATGTTTTACTTAGATTTGTATTTATACTCGCTACCTTGCATGTGAGATGCCGTACTTTTATGTTTGAATCTGTATGTACTATTGTATATATATTTATGTATATATAGTATGCATGATACCTAAACTACTAAGAGAACTAAGTGGTAGCTTATAAATTAATCTGCTTTTGATATAAAAGGAAATATAAGTGCTACCATGATTCGATATTGAGAAATCAGATTAATGTGTTAGTAGGGTACTAGATTGGTAGACTCTTGACTTATACTCTATCAAAATCATTTCAAAGGATATAATCACATGAATCTATTATTACCATGCATCGTAATACATTTAATCAGGTTTGCTATTGTATAAGTAAAAATTGAGGGGACTTTAAAAGGGTAAGTCCATATAGAGGTCTATGTTAACACACACAAACGGAATGCAAAAAAAAAAATATGCCATCAAGATTAGGCTTCCATATCTATAATGAAAGGTCAGGCTATGACTGTTTGGTATCAGAGTAGTATTTGTGTTAAGTAGGCAGTTAGAGTCGGATATACATCTCAGTTTATGTGCAATGTCTGTATATATAAACTCTAATTATCATCTGATTACACTAAATTGTTTTGTTACGTATAGGACTTTGGGTTATAAGATGAGTAGGTGTACTAAGCAAGCTACGTAGGGCAAGGAGTCTCATTCTCCTACACCTCCACTTTCATAACCTCCTAGCCTTAATACCTATCTGGGCCAGATGGAGCATGATTTGGGAACTTTACGACAATTTGTCATGGATCTGACAGCTTTGTTTACCCAACAACTTGGAGGTGCCCAAGCTCAACATTAAACCCTAGCTCCTAATCCTCCTGCACCAATGCCACCATCGCCACAGGCTAATTAGCAACAACAAGCTATACCACCACCATAGCTAACTGTAGCACTACAGGTTGCCTTACTGTAGCAAGCCTATCCATAGCATCAAGCAAGATACATAGTAGACAGAAATATGGTTACATGGGGTAATTTCAGAAGATGAATCCATTTGTTTTCAAAGGCGAAAAGGATTTGAATGAGGTTGAAGCATGGGTTATGATCAGAGAAATTATTCAAGTACATAGGTTACAGCTCTATGGACAGGGTTACACTTATAATCTTCATGTTCAGAGAAAAGTTGAAATTTGGTAAGTATCAACTAAGAAACTTCTTAATGATAAGAATCTCGAGATCACATGGGAGACATTCATGGAGTGTTTCTTTAAATAGTATATACCAGAACCTACATGGAGGAAGCGGTAAGCAAAATTCCTCACGTTGACTCATAGTTCGATGACGGTTGATGAGTATGAGTCTCTATTTGCTGTATTGTGTTGGTATGGTCCTCTTACCTCTAAAGATGAGCAGATGAAAACAATGGAGTTTATTTATGGTTTGAGGCTGAGTATTCGAAAGAAGCAAGCCATTTTTGATATTGATAACTATGCTGAAGCTTAGGGTAAAGAGAAGAGGTTTAGTGAAAAGAAGCTCGAGAGGGGCATACAAGTGAGTAAGAAACAGAAAACTTCTGCGTATAGACCACAGGCAGAGGAATTAAGTCTTATTTAATATGTTAGAAATATGGTAAGCACCATGGTTCCAATCCTTGCTACAAAGATATTGGAGCATGTTTTCATTACAGCAAGCGAGGACACATGATTAGATATTATCCAAACCACAAGTCTTCAAAAAAGTCCTCTAGGCAACTAACCAGTAATAAGGGAAAGGCAAATAATAAGGGCAAACGACCTATGGTTTAAGGTTGAGTATTTGCTCTAGATGAAGCATCAACCCAAGATATAGCATCAGTCCTATGGGTTATGCTTACTATTACCGATTTAGAGGCTTATGTGTTGTTTGATCCTAATTCTACTAATTCCTTTATGGCTCCATATTTTGTTGCTAAGATCAATATAGAACCCATTTCCCTAAGATAATTATTGCATATTAGTACCCCCTTAGAGAGAGTCAAGTGATTGATATTGTATATAAAGCAAGTAGTGTGAAGATAGGAGATAGAGAACTCATAACTAATTTTTTCCTACTAAACGTGTTTCATTTTGATGTAATACTAGGTATGGACTGGTTTCCTAAGAATCATGCAATTGTAGATTGTCATAAGAAAAACTTGACCTTTTCCATACTTGAACAAGTTGTAATATCTTTTGATTATTGGAAATAAAGTACTGTGTATATAACTTCTCTTGTGATGTGACGGTTTGACATGTGTTACTCGTGAAGGGTATTTGGCATTTGTAGAGGATATCAGAAAAAGTAACTCAAGATAGAGGATATTCCCATTGTTCGAGAATTTTCAAATGTTTTCCCTAAAGAGATACGAGATTACCTCCTAAAAAAGAGGTTAAGTTTATTGTTGATTGAGTCCTGAGCACTCAACCCATCTCAAAGCCTCTTTATAGAATGGCACTGGTAGAATTAGAGGAGGTGAAGAACCAGTTACAAGACTTGATTGACAAGTGGTTCATACAACCAACTGTGTCTTCATGGGATGCTCTAGTCTTGTTTGTCAGAAAGAAAGACCATAGTCTAAGGTTATGCATTATCTATAGGTTACTGAATAAGAGATAATGAAAAATAAGTACCCTTTATCCAGCATTAATGATCTCTTTGATCAGCTTAAGGGTGTGCAAGTCTTCTCCAAAATATATGTGAGATCTAGCTACATTAGTTGTGTAATAATATGTGTATTACTGTGTTACTGAACTGTAAGATACGGTTACTGAACTAAAGAGAAATAAATGGTTTAATCTATGAAAAACGAAAATGGAATAAGAAAGTAAGTTGCATGATGAGAAGGGAACACCGATATGAAATAGTTCCCGAACTTGCGACTGAAAGTGAATTCAGGTTGGTTACCACATGACTGTGGCTAGATGTCAAAATGATTTGAATAATTAAATATTTCTGCCTTGAGAATATACAGTGAAAATGATAGGACATGAGGATGAAATGTCCAAAATGATAAGAGATGTGTGATTTAAGAAAATATCGGAAGTAATTCCCGATATGTGTAATTGATAGTTTTTAAACTATATCGACTTGGCACTAAATGAGAAAAATGGATGATGAACAACATAGATCAGTTGTGATATGAAAAATACTATACATGGACTCTTATGTGAAAATAGTGGAAATAAATAACTCCCGAATTGATAAATGAACTTAGGGAGTACAAATATATGATGAAAGACAGCATGTAGTGGTCTAAAGTAATCTTGATGTTTAAAGTGTACTGGCAGTATTACTTGAAAGATGACCTAAAGGTCAAAAATCGTAAGTGGACGGAATGTACCACCTTTGGACTTATGTTAAATTCGGAGGACCGAATTTCTTAAGGTGGGGAGAATGTGATAACCGTAAATTTTCCATATATTGGAAATTATTAATATTGAAAATTTGGTGAAATAAATAAATATAATATGATATCGGAATATTAGTGAATATTCCGAGAATTGAGGAAGTGACGGATCGGGAAATTCGAGTGAAGGAAATTAAATTGGAAATAAGTATAAGATGAGAAATTATGGAAAATAATGAAAGGAGAAAATTTAATTTGGATAAATGGAAAAACCAAATTAAATAAGAAAATGAGAAAAGAAAATGAAATATATTTATATAATTATCTATTATATAAATGTATTTTTATACAAATACATATGTACTGAAATGCTATATAGTATATATTAATATACATTGGTATATTTATGTATATATACTATTTTATCAATTTAAATAGTACATATGTATAGAAGTATAATATTTTATGTATATATAAATATATATACATACATATATGGAAAATATAAGTATTAAATTACATTAAAGTTTGAAAATATATATAAAGGTTATTTAATTTTAGAGTATGTAAATATACATATATATATATATACACTAGATATATTTTGTAATATACAATATATATATTTTATATATAATATATATTGTACTAAAATATATATGAAATAATATGTGTATAATATATGGTATGTATTATATGCATAAAATATAGTTTATAGTATATAATATATAGTATATTACATACGAAAAAGGGAAATAGAAAATAAAACAAAAAGGAAAACAGAGAAAGGAATCGGGAAGGAGGGATCTCGACCCCCTTCCACGAGCCGACTGACCACCGTCGACGGTGAGGGAGAGAAAAGGAGAGGGGATGATGTCGGCGACGTGAGGAAAGGAGACCGGCGACGGAAAGGAGAAAAAATCGAGAAGAAACAGAAGTGAAACCAGCGGAAGCCGAGAAGAAAAAAGAAAAGGGAAAGTGGCGGTGCTGGACGATTCGGCCACCGCCACTGTGATCGAAGCACCGGCAAAGGAAGAGGAAAGGGTAGGAGGCCACCGGTGAGGCGGAGAACAGCAGAGAAGGAAGGGCGAAGAGGGAGAAGAGACCGAACATAAATCGAGTCGATTCGTCGTCGTGCCGCCAATTCAAGATGAATGGAGGCCAGATTCAGGTTTACCGTAGTGTCGGCCAGCTGAGGGGCCACTGAACGGCCAGAGAACCGATCGCCGGAGAAGAATCGGTGGTGAGGGGAGGTGATCGGTTTGGCTGGGAAAGGAAAAAGAAAAAGAAAAAGAAAAAAAGAAAAAGGAAAAAAAGAAAAGAAAAAGGAAAAAGAAAAAGAAAATGAAAAAGAAAAGAAAAAGAAAGAGAAAGAAAAGAAGAAAAGAGAGAGAAAAGGAATTTTTGGGAATTCAGGAAATCTCGAGAAATTCGGAAGCTCGAAAATCACAGAAATTCGGTAAGAATTTCAGAAATTAATTTCAAGTGATTTATTTTAATAAATTATGGAAAAATTCTAAATTTTAGAATTTAATTTCCAAAAAAATTTCTCGATAACCGAGACGATGGAATCGAGGGAGGTGAACACGGGCGCGACCTTTGAGAGGCAGTCGCCGACCCGAGACAGGTAAGGGAGACATGTGCTGCCTGTAAGGATATTTGACGACATGTTTTAAATTATTCATTTAAATTTTATAAATGCAATTGACAATGATTGGTTGAAAACTGTGGTGATTTATCGGTTTGGAAATTATGGTGAATTTGTTGGATTATGCCCTTAGAACCATTCATTAGATGATTGACTTTGGCATTTTTATGTATCATGACATTTTATTTATTATAGTTCATTATTATATTTGTCTTATAACTGCGTAATGTAATCTTATATGATAATGTCCTTAGAATAGTAATAACACACTATTCTTAAAATATCCCTAGTCAAGTATTATTGTGAACAAGGATAACAATGATACGATATGACTAGTATGTGGTTGATTGATTACCATTGTCATGGATATAAGATATCAAGTCATCACATAGGTACATGTTAGAGAACTATGTACTGGATCGACCCTCCATGAGAACGCTACGTGGATTGTTATATGAGTGTCATAAGCGATTCTCATAGTGATGATGGTGTATGTGATCCTTTGACTTGAGATCATCAAATATCCCAATATAGAGAATTGCATACTTTAATGCTGCTAGATGTCATTCGTAACAGGATGGACTATAAAGGTAGTAATTGGGTATGCCTTGATCTATGTAGAAGGATGTTGAGTGATCAAGATAGGATTTATCCCTCTTATATAACAAGAGTGATGTCTTGGGCCCTTTGATAGAGTGAGACTAAGAAATGCATGGCCATGCTCGAATAAGTCAATATGAGATATTGATTTTATTTGTTTAATTAGTCTACTCAGGAATCAAGAAACGCTGATTAGACTATACAAGTGTTACACATTCCATGACTTGTGTCTAATCAAGACATCAAAGGATAAAGGGATTAGACTACACGGTAACATCTATCACGAGTAAGGTTATGTCGAGTCATTGACATTCTCGTTACATGGGTAGCAATGATGTGTTGCTAGATACCGCTCATTGCCTGTGACAATTTTGTCATTGCCATTGTTTTGAGAACCTATTGGGTCGCACACTTAGAACGAATCAATGAGGAGCTTAATTAATCCTATTCTGAATTGGATTAAGGATATAACTAATCCTATTCTGAATTGGATTAAGGATATAACTAATCCTATTCTAAGTAGGATTAGAGTTCTATTTGACAGTAAATTTTAGGGTAAAATTTACTGCCTACAAAAAGGATGTTTTGTGTTTTCTAAAACTGAACCGCACAATTAAACAGAAAAGAGAAACTTGTTCTCTGTGGTTTTAGAGCTTCTTTCAAACAAAAACAAAATATTCGTTTAATCGAAGCTAGCAATTCGGTTAAATAAAAAAAAAGGCTCTTTAAGGCTTCTCATCGTGAGACGTTCAAAAGTCGTGAGATCCGTTCGTGTGGATACCGTAGAGGCAGGAACGAAAAGTTGTTGCTTGTGACTCGACCAACGACAGAAAATCAAAGAAAACGTTAGGTAAAATCTCGAAACCCTAATCAGGCAACTCTCCGAATCGATCCTGGTGGAGGCCAAATGATTTAAATTCCGCTGCGTGTTTGTTTCGGTTTCCTTCACTGGTATCCGAGCCAGATTCGGAGTCCCTGATTTGTTTTGATAAGAGCATGATCTCTGGTTACTTTCTGTTTATGATTACATGCAAACGTTTTAATGAGATTAATACGGATTAGAATGTATATGATATATTCAGAGGCTAGAAATCGAATTGTTGAAATTATATATATGATATATATCAATTTTGATTCAACTTATATGTGAGATATAATCTGTGATGCGAATTATTAATAGCGGTTTCTGTTCTGCATAAACGTTATGGAAAAAACAGAATAATGTCGAAAGTGTATAAAGATCCTGATAAGATTGAAACACTTTTAGATAAGAGTTCTGATGCGACTAAAATTATAATTAGTATGAGATACTGGCTGGAACATCCTGATAAGATTAGGACACTTCCAGAATAATGTCAATACTGTTGATTTTTTTTCTCGGAGGCGCTGCCCCTGGGAACCCCGCAGTCAGGGTCATAATTCTTTTCAAATGTGCCTCATTAATAAAACTAAAAGTTGAAATTGCATTACACTTGTTTGTATAACACGGTGGTTGTTGTTTGAGCATGGTGTATAGTTATTGCCCTAGCCCAATATGATTGTATTTTGGTAGTTGTAAATTTTAATAAATATGACCTGCGTGTCGTGCCTTGTTCTTGAAATTCTAGTTGTACATTCTTTTCTCATCTTACTCCTCTCGAATGTAACTCGAGGTTTCTCTTAAACTATGTAATTGTAACGTAGTATAGGGTTAGAATTTAGCTAAGTATGAGTTGATGGTGATCAACACTAATAGAGATGACAACCATGCAAAGGATGACCAAAGAGGCACTTGGAGAAGATGCTATTACCCTTAGGTTAACCCTTAGGGTCTCTCATTGGCTTGGGAAATCCATTTAGTTTGGGCTGTAACTATTTCACGTTTATTTTATTGCTTAATTGCATGAGATGCATGGTTTATTTTGTATATTTATGATATGAAAATCATATGATAATTTTAGAAAAGTAAAATTGGTGAGATCTTATTCAATAAACTAAGAAAATCCCTCAAATTAAATTAAGTCAATAATAGATGCCTACCAATGAATAGCACTCGTCAAGGCTAGAATCGATTTTGTTATGTTTGCCAAAGCAGAATATCATATCTATCTTAGTAAGACGCGATGGGATAATAGTGATATCCAAAGGCTATAAATTAGGTTGACTTAACTAGATTTCCTCAATAGGATTGGGAATTTAGAGGCATAAAGTTGGGCTTCCATTCATGAGATGAATTAGAACAAATGTTGTTCACCCAACTATCCAAGAGTTACATAAGATGTAATTGGTATGTGTTGCCTACCTAAATAGCCAAATCTTGGGCGATTAGCCAAAGCTAACTTTAGATAAGGTGAAATATGGATCTTGGCCCACTAGAGAAATTATATGTGATAATTTTTCCAAATTAATAGTGAGGGTTGTTGATTCGATAAAAATAGTGGGAGCATCATTTAATAAATATTTAATTAAATGAATGCATTCATGATACTTATATTTTGCATATTTCTGTTGTAGATTACCATGGCATCAAACACAAATAACACACTTTCACTGCGATCTGTCCTTGAGAAGGACAAGTTGAATGGGACAAACTTCCTGGATTGGTACAGGAACCTGAGGATAGTCCTCAAGCAAGAAAAGAAGTTGTATATCCTTGAGATTCCCTTACCTGAGGAACCACCTGTTAATGCTCCAAAAGCAGAAAGAGATGCTTATAAGAAGCATCAAGATGATGCATTGGATGTTAGTTGCCTTATGCTTGCCTCCATGAATCCTGAACTTCAAAAGCAACATGAGGAAATGGATGTGTTCGATATGATCGAGCATCTTAAGCAACTCTATCAAGAGGAAGCTAGGCAAGAAAGGTACAATGTCCCTAAGGCATTGTTTCAGCGTAGGATTGCAGAGGGGACTCCCTTTGGTACTCATGTGCTCAAGATGATTGGGTACATTGAAAACCTTGAAAAATTGGGATTTCCTTTGGGCCAAGAGTTGGCCACTGATGTGATTCTGCAATCGTTGCCAAACAGCTACAGTCAGTTTGTTGTTAATTACAACATGAATGAAATTGACAAGACTTTGCCACAGTTACTTAGCATGTTGAAAACAGCTAAATCCAACATGAAAAAGGCCAAGCCCAAAGATGTCTTAATAGTTAAGAAAGCTAAGGGCAGGGCTAATGCAAAGGGCAAGAAAAAAGGTAATAAAGCCAATGGCAAGTTCAAGCCTAATGATACTGCACTGAAGCCTAAAAGTGGGGTTGCCAAAGAAGGGAAATGCTTCCATTACGGTGAGACCGGACATTGGAAGAGGAACTGCAACAAATACCTAGAAGAGCTAAAGAAGAAAAGAGGAAGTGAGACTTCCACTTCAGGTATTTATGTTATAGAAGTTAATATATCTACTTCTTCATCATGGGTATTAGATACTGGATGTGGTTCTCACATTTGTGTAATTGTGCAGGAACTCAAAAGGAGTAGATCGTTGACTAAGGGCGACGTCGACCTACGAGTGGAAATGGAGCAAGAGTTGCTGCATTAGCTGTAGGAACTTATATTTTGACATTGCCCACAGGGCTTGTTTTAGAATTAGATGATTGTTATTATGTGCCTTCCATCACTAAAAACATTATTTCTATTTCTTGTTTGGACAAGAAGGGTTTTTCATTTATAATAAAGGACAACTGTTGCTCCATTTATTTAAATGATATCTTTTATGGTAGTGCACAACTAATTAATGGTCTTTACATTCTAAATCTTGATATGCCTATGTGAGACCCGGTATTTTGTATATATTGTACATCTTCTTGTACATGATTGATAATTTGAATAAATTAAAGTATGGAATTAAATAAAGATTGAAGATGAGACTTTATTTTACATTATGGAAATTGAAATTTTAATTGCAATATGGTGCAGGTGAAGTAGAATGAAAATCTAAAATTTTAAGATGGAAATTTGATTGTTGGAATCATTGGCTTAATAGCAATCAAAGATATAAAGAAAAGATGAATTAAATGTGTACTCATGTAAAGCTATTTTATTGGATGGAATGTAAAAGAGAAGAGGAGAAACTAAGTTGCCATTCACGCCAACAACAAAATCTGCACTTGGATTGCATTCGGTTGGAAGAAAATTATAAGTAGAAATGGTGTCTAAGAAATAAAGAAATCAAGAATACTTGATATTGGAATTTTATTGGTCAAAACAAAGTAAAGAAAGAGGGAAGAAGAAGGACAAACCGAATGTGCAAGATGATCCACGCCAACTTTTTTGCTGGATACGTTTTATCCTGCTTTTAAAGACTGTTAGTAGAAGGCTTTTATGAGCAAAAAACTAAAGGAAACATGAGTTAACAAGATAGTATAAAAGAGGTACTAGATAAGGGAGATTATTGGCTGGAATTAACCAAGGAAAATAAGAGAAAGAAATCAATTAAGGCTGATCGGTCAACACGCCAGCTTGTTGTTTTAATTGCAAACTTTGTAGCTTTTGTAAAGGCTGCCGAGATCATCAATTCATGGTAAAAGAATTATGAAAAGAAACATGAAAAATAATATATAAAGTGGCTGGAAATTTTGGCTGAAGTAGAAAGACAAAAACAAAAGAAAAAAAAAGTGATAAAAATCGTGTCAAAGGAGACTTCTCTACGCCACTTTATGCTGCATTCTCTTCATGCATTAAATGGATTTTAATGCAATGAATGATGAAGAAATACTGTAAAATGATAGGTGGATTTGTAATATTAGTTAAAAAGGATAAAGAGAAGAATAAGAAGTAAGAAAGCCTCGGTAAAACCTTCTTCACCACCGAAAATATATTAACTACGAGAACCATTTTCTTCTCTGTTCTGCTTCTTTACTTCGGTTCACTTAAGAAAAGAATTCAACAATCTCATAAATTAGAAACCTAAACACTTAAGCTCCACCCTTAAACCTTAGTTAAAGCTTGGAATTCATCAAGGAGAAATCAAAAGGGGCTGGCGTAGAAGAGAAACAAAACAGAATACAAATTCTGTTTTAGAAATACAAATTAACCAAGGTGAGATTTGATGATTTCTTAAGATTTATTGATATTAATCTATGATTTCAAGTATGAGAAGCATGATTATAGTCTTGCTTTTGATTTATTCTTGTTGAATCATAGAAATAGAATGAATTCATGTTTTGAGATAGATGAAGAATAAGATGGAAATTGAGCTGGAATTTTAGTTTAATGATGTAAATTAACTATAGGAAAATTAGATAGATAGAGGAAGAATTTAGAAATTTGGAGTATGATGAAAAGAAGATTTTGGTTAAGGAGGAGATTTCGGTTGAATAAAGAAAGAAAGAAGCATTTAAAAGCTTCATACAAGAGAATAAGAAAATGATGTTCACGTAGAGAAGCAATAAATTGCAAAATGAGGAAATAGATACCATGTTGAAAAGTCAACAATAATGGCCATGAGAGGTTCGGCCATGACCATTTGAGACTCCATGATAGGCTGAAAATTGAGTATCTTAGTAGAGAATAATTGTAGAAATTAAAAGGAAATTTTCGGTGAAATCAAAACCGAGAAAGAAACTAGAATAAATAAATTAGTTATAACACCGGTATAATTATACTGGTTGTAATTATTTTATGGCATTAGAGGCTGCATTAAATGAATGTTAGTAGTTTAAAAATAAGAAGAAAATTATTAATAATTTTCGATAAAATTATTTTGCAGACCGAGTAGACGGATTTCGGTTAGCATTACCGGGACGATCGTCTGCATAAGACTGGTAAGGGGGAAGTGTGTGAGTTGTAGGGATATGATGATATGCATGTTTTAACAAGTTAAATCTTGTGAAATTAATGGAAGTATGAATTATTTTAAAACATGCATAAATTGGAGATAAGTCGACTGGTTTATAACTGTAATTATATGCATGAGGTTAAGAATCCATAGCTATTATGCTGTCGGAATCTTTCTAATAACTATTCTAAAATATTATAAATATTTTAGAAATATGTAATTGATTTAAATGAGAATTTTAAAGATAAATTCCATAACTTTTCCATAAGATGGGATTTATGAGAAAATATGAAGTATTTAAATATTCATGTTTTATATATTTATTTAAGTGAGAATTTGAATTATGTTATATTATATTAAATATTCATAATTGAATATTTATGTGTTTTCTCACTTTAGCATGAATATTTATTGATTGAATTACAGTGTACGAAAATGAGAATAATACCTTTTTGGAAGTATTATTTATTTAAATGATTTAATTTCATAAATGCGTTTCCCTTAAAGGTATTTTGAGATATAAATTTGATTTTGAGACTTTAGGCCCCGAGATTCATGCTTTACTATTATACTGTACTGTTCACGTGGCTGATAGACCCGCCAAGTCATCAGCAGTCCCGGTGTCTCCTGGCAAGTGTACACTGAGGACGCCCATAGACTATGGCCATAGATCTAAACTGTTTACTGTTACTGTGTTCCTTCGGGAATGATTATAGCATGACATGATTTAGGGTGATGCCTAGTCTCAACCTACTGTTACTGAATATTGTTTACTGAATACTGTTTACTATACACTGTTTACTAAATACTGTTTACTGAAATACTGTTAACTGCATCTACTGATTTACTACTGTACTGGCATGTGTTTTTATATGGTACTGATGTTAAAGGAAATAAAAGGTTTCTTTCATTTATTTTCAAGAAAAAAAATAAATATTAAATTTATGCTATAAGAGATTTTATCGTTTTATAGCATATAGATTCATTATATCGAGCAGCATACAACTCCTTTACTGAGCACGTGGTTCGCTCACCCCTTCAATTTCACTCCACAGGTATTGATCTGGATTAAGAGACGTACCATCCGAGGTATTGGCTGCTAGTTCGGTTACCCGAGACAGCAGACTTTAGACATCGGAGGTATATTATTTCCTTTTATATATTCAGAAAATTTGTACAGTACTACTTTAAGAAAAATAAAAATACAGGGAATGTACTCTGATATACAATAAATGAAATATTCATGTTTCGAAAATTACACTGTGAATAGAAGTACTATTTAGTACGGTAATTATTATTTCACTGTAAACATCACGGACAGCCCAACCGGTAAAATAGTAGAAATTATGAGTAAATAAAGTGTGAAAATGTACACTCAGACCGTTACAATTTTAATGGTATCAGAGCAGGGTTGGTCTGATGTCTGATGATGTTTAAAATAAAAACATGAATAGTAAACATTCCCAGTAGTACTGTATAATCTGAATGTATAATAGAAATACTAACGGAAAGTGAAATACATGATTTCTGGTACAGATATGAGTGGAAGAAGGGTGACCCGCTCAGGTAGAGGTAGAGGCAGAGGCAGAGGTAGGGTGGCACAGACTCCGGAGCCGCAGATACCTGAGCCAGCTCCGGAGCCCGCCCCAGGATCTACTTCTCCTCAGCAGCCCGAGAGTTCAGGTGATCGGATGAATAGGATGGAGAGGATGTTGATGGATTTTATGGCTATGTATCAGGCTGACAGAGCTGCAGATAGGGCAGAGAGAGAGAGAGCAGCAGCTCCTGTAGCCCCTGTAGTAGCACCAGCTTCACCACAGCAGGTACCGGTTATACCCGAGCCTCGGCCTATTCCACCACCGGCACCTCAGCCATTAGCTCAACCACCTCGAGATGTAGAGTCATACTATGATGTTACTCTAGTACGATCTTTTAAGAAGTTAGATCCACCGAAGTTTAAGGGTGCTAGAGATCCGTTGGCGGCATTATTTGTACGGGGAGAAGTTTCAGGTGTATACAGACCATAAGAGTCTGAAGTACATATTCTCGCAGCGAGAGTTGAACATGAGGCAGCGACGATGGATGGAGCTGCTAAAAGACTACGATTGCGAGATTTTGTATCACCCGGGTAAGGCGAATGTAGTGGCTGATGCACTGAGCCGTAAACAGGCTGGCATGGTTTCTTACATGATGATCAGGGAGCATGATTTGATAGAGCAGTTTTCTAGCCTCAGCATGACAGTTATTTCCTCTGACCGATGTGGATTTACGGCTAGTTTCCGTATAGAGCCGGATTTG
Source organism: Heritiera fomes (assembly GCA_032173925.1). Taxonomy (NCBI): domain Eukaryota; kingdom Viridiplantae; phylum Streptophyta; class Magnoliopsida; order Malvales; family Malvaceae; genus Heritiera; species Heritiera fomes. Next base: position 31,226,426 of record JAPDPM010000001.1, read on the forward strand.
ATAGATCGGATCAGGGAAGCTCAGAGGGGTGATGATTATTGCATCAAGGTTGCCAGTCAAATTCAGATGGGAGTTGAGTCGGATTTTGAAATTGGCACCGATGGGATACTGAGGTTTAGAGGTCAGATATGTGTTCCCGGTGATCAGCAGATTAGAGATCTGATTTTATCAGAGGCCCATACCTCTAGATATACGTTACATCCGGGTAGTACTAAAATGTACCAGAATCTCCGGAGAGTATATTGGTGGCCTAAGATGAAGAAAGACATCGCTGATTTTGTTGCTAGATGTCTGACATGCCAGCAGATTAAGATTGAGCATCAGAAGCCGGCAGGTATGCTTCGACCATTATCGATTCCTACGTGGAAATGGGAGCATGTTACCATGGATTTTATTATGGGATTACCACGGACCCGGAAGGGACATGATGCTATTTGGGTGATAGTAGACAGGTTGACGAAGTCTGCTCATTTCTTGGCCATGAGATCCACTGATTCAGTGAGTGCCTTAGCCGATTTATATGTCAAGGAGATTGTGAGGTTACATGGTGTTCCAGTGAGCATCACATCTGATAGGGACTCCCGCTTCACGTCTCATTTCTGGGAGAGATTTCAGGAAGCTATGGGATCCCAGCTGAATTTTAGCACCGCTTTCCACCCTCAGACTGATGGACAGTCCGAGCGTACGATACAGACGCTCGAGGATATGTTGAGAGCGTGTGTACTGGATTTTAGAGGCTCCTGGGATGATCATTTACCCTTGGCAGAATTTGCATATAATAATAGCTACCATGCGAGTATCGGTATGGCACCTTATGAGGCTCTATATGGCAGACGATGTAGATCCCCGATAGCATGGGAAGAAGTAGGGGACCGTAAGCTATTAGCTCCCGATTTGGTCGAACAGGCTTCTCGTGATGTACAGGTGATTTGTGAGAGGTTGAGAATGGCTCAGAGTCGGCAGAAGAGTTACGCAGATACTAGACGCCGACCACTAGAGTTTTCATCGGGTGATTATGTATTCTTGAAGGTCTCACCCTCCAAGGGTATTATGAGATTCGGGAAGAGAGGAAAGTTGAGTCCTCGATATATCGGGCCTTTTGAGATCTTAGATCGAGTGGGAGATGTGGCATATCGGTTAGCACTACCACCAGAGTTGTCAGGAGTGCATAACGTATTCCATGTCTCGATGTTGAGGAAGTATTATCCGGATCCTTCTCACGTAATTCGACATGAACCACTGGAGATTAGAGAGGATATGAGTTATGTTGAGAGACCCATACGGATCTTGGATAGGAAGGATAAGGTATTACGATCTAAGACCATTCCTTTAGTTAAGGTGCTCTGGCAGTATCACACCGAGGAGGAGGCTACATGGGAGTTAGAGAGCCTAATGCGTGAGAAGTACCCAGAGCTCTTTCAGTGATAGGTCCGGGTTAAATTTGGAGGACCAAATTTCTTAAGGAGGGGAGAAATGTGAGACCCGGTATTTTGTATATATTGTACATCTTCTTGTACATGATTGATAATTTGAATAAATTAAAGTATGGAATTAAATAAAGATTGAAGATGAGACTTTATTTTACATTATGGAAATTGAAATTTTAATTGCAATATGGTGCAGGTGAAGTAGAATGAAAATCTAAAATTTTAAGATGGAAATTTGATTGTTGGAATCATTGGCTTAATAGCAATCAAAGATATAAAGAAAAGATGAATTAAATGTGTACTCATGTAAAGCTATTTTATTGGATGGAATGTAAAAGAGAAGAGGAGAAACTAAGTTGCCATTCACGCCAACAACAAAATCTGCACTTGGATTGCATTCGGTTGGAAGAAAATTATAAGTAGAAATGGTGTCTAAGAAATAAAGAAATCAAGAATACTTGATATTGGAATTTTATTGGTCAAAACAAAGTAAAGAAAGAGGGAAGAAGAAGGACAAACCGAATGTGCAAGATGATCCACGCCAACTTTTTTGCTGGATACGTTTTATCCTGCTTTTAAAGACTGTTAGTAGAAGGCTTTTATGAGCAAAAAACTAAAGGAAACATGAGTTAACAAGATAGTATAAAAGAGGTACTAGATAAGGGAGATTATTGGCTGGAATTAACCAAGGAAAAGAAGAGAAAGAAATCAATTAAGGCTGATCGGTCAACACGCCAGCTTGTTGTTTTAATTGCAAACTTTGTAGCTTTTGTAAAGGCTGCCGAGATCATCAATTCATGGTAAAAGAATTATGAAAAGAAACATGAAAAATAATATATAAAGTGGCTGGAAATTTTGGCTGAAGTAGAAAGACAAAAACAAAAGAAAAAAAAAGTGATAAAAATCGTGTCAAAGGAGACTTCTCTACGCCACTTTATGCTGCATTCTCTTCATGCATTAAATGGATTTTAATGCAATGAATGATGAAGAAATACTGTAAAATGATAGGTGGATTTGTAATATTAGTTAAAAAGGATAAAGAGAAGAATAAGAAGTAAGAAAGCCTCGGTAAAACCTTCTTCACCACCGAAAATATATTAACTACGAGAACCATTTTCTTCTCTGTTCTGCTTCTTTACTTCGGTTCACTTAAGAAAAGAATTCAACAATCTCATAAATTAGAAACCTAAACACTTAAGCTCCACCCTTAAACCTTAGTTAAAGCTTGGAATTCATCAAGGAGAAATCAAAAGGGGCTGGCGTAGAAGAGAAACAAAACAGAATACAAATTCTGTTTTAGAAATACAAATTAACCAAGGTGAGATTTGATGATTTCTTAAGATTTATTGATATTAATCTATGATTTCAAGTATGAGAAGCATGATTATAGTCTTGCTTTTGATTTATTCTTGTTGAATCATAGAAATAGAATGAATTCATGTTTTGAGATAGATGAAGAATAAGATGGAAATTGAGCTGGAATTTTAGTTTAATGATGTAAATTAACTATAGGAAAATTAGATAGATAGAGGAAGAATTTAGAAATTTGGAGTATGATGAAAAGAAGATTTTGGTTAAGGAGGAGATTTCGGTTGAATAAAGAAAGAAAGAAGCATTTAAAAGCTTCATACAAGAGAATAAGAAAATGATGTTCACGTAGAGAAGCAATAAATTGCAAAATGAGGAAATAGATACCATGTTGAAAAGTCAACAATAATGGCCATGAGAGGTTCGGCCATGACCATTTGAGACTCCATGATAGGCTGAAAATTGAGTATCTTAGTAGAGAATAATTGTAGAAATTAAAAGGAAATTTTCGGTGAAATCAAAACCGAGAAAGAAACTAGAATAAATAAATTAGTTATAACACCGGTATAATTATACTGGTTGTAATTATTTTATGGCATTAGAGGCTGCATTAAATGAATGTTAGTAGTTTAAAAATAAGAAGAAAATTATTAATAATTTTCGATAAAATTATTTTGCAGACCGAGTAGACGGATTTCGGTTAGCATTACCGGGACGATCGTCTGCATAAGACTGGTAAGGGGGAAGTGTGTGAGTTGTAGGGATATGATGATATGCATGTTTTAACAAGTTAAATCTTGTGAAATTAATGGAAGTATGAATTATTTTAAAACATGCATAAATTGGAGATAAGTCGACTGGTTTATAACTGTAATTATATGCATGAGGTTAAGAATCCATAGCTATTATGCTGTCGGAATCTTTCTAATAACTATTCTAAAATATTATAAATATTTTAGAAATATGTAATTGATTTAAATGAGAATTTTAAAGATAAATTCCATAACTTTTCCATAAGATGGGATTTATGAGAAAATATGAAGTATTTAAATATTCATGTTTTATATATTTATTTAAGTGAGAATTTGAATTATATTATATTATATTAAATATTCATAATTGAATATTTATGTGTTTTCTCACTTTAGCATGAATATTTATTGATTGAATTACAGTGTACGAAAATGAGAATAATACCTTTTTGGAAGTATTATTTATTTAAATGATTTAATTTCATAAATGCGTTTCCCTTAAAGGTATTTTGAGATATAAATTTGATTTTGAGACTTTAGGCCCCGAGATTCATGCTTTACTATTATACTGTACTGTTCACGTGGCTGATAGACCCGCCAAGTCATCAGCAGTCCCGGTGTCTCCTGGCAAGTGTACACTGAGGACGCCCATAGACTATGGCCATAGATCTAAACTGTTTACTGTTACTGTGTTCCTTCGGGAATGATTATAGCATGACATGATTTAGGGTGATGCCTAGTCTCAACCTACTGTTACTGAATATTGTTTACTGAATACTGTTTACTGTACACTGTTTACTAAATACTGTTTACTGAAATACTGTTAACTGCATCTACTGATTTACTACTGTACTGGCATGTGTTTTTATATGGTACTGATGTGAAAGGAAATAAAAGGTTTCTTTCATTTATTTTCAAGAAAAAAAATAAATATTAAATTTATGCTATAAGAGATTTTATCGTTTTATAGCATATAGATTCATTATATCGAGCAGCATACAACTCCTTTACTGAGCACGTGGTTCGCTCACCCCTTCAATTTCACTCCACAGGTATTGATCTGGATTAAGAGACGTACCATCAGAGGTATTGGCTGCTAGTTCGGTTACCCGAGACAGCAGACTTTAGACATCGGAGGTATATTATTTCCTTTTATATATTCAGAAAATTTGTACAGTACTACTTTAAGAAAAATAAAAATACAGGGAATGTACTCTGATATACAATAAATGAAATATTCATGTTTCGAAAATTACACTGTGAATAGAAGTACTATTTAGTACGGTAATTATTATTTCACTGTAAACATCACGGACAGCCCAACCGGTAAAATAGTAGAAATTATGAGTAAATAAAGTGTAAAAATGTACACTCAGACCGTTACAGCCTATTTATAACATAAATGCTAAAAGGATTAAATCTAATGATCAAAATCCAACATATCTCTGGCATTGTCGCCTGGGACACATAAATGAGAATCGCATTTCCAAACTCCATAAAGATGGAATTTTGGACTCATTTGATTTTGAATCGTATGAGACATGTGAATCTTGTCTGATGGGTAAGATGACTAAAGCCCCTTTCAAAGGACATAGTGAAAGGGCAAGTGATTTATTGGGCTTAGTACATACAGATGTATGTGGTCCTTTAAACACACAGGCCAGAGGTGGGTTTATGTACTTTATTACATTTACTGATGATTTCAGTAGATATGGCTATGTGTATCTTATGAGACACAAGTTAGAATCTTTTGAAAAGTTCAAAGAATTCAAGAATGAAGTACAAAACCAACTTGGCAAGAGCATTAAGGCACTTCGATCAGATCGAGGTGGTGAATACTTAAGCCAAGAATTTTATGACTATCTTAAAGAGTGTGGGATTGTCTCACAACTCACTCCTCCGGATACACCACAATGGAATGGTGTATCTGAAAGGAGAAACCGAACTTTATTAGATATGGTTCGATCAATGATGAGTCATACAGATCTTCCAGAATCCTTTTGGGGACATGCATTAGAAACAGCTGCTTTTACACTGAACCGTGTTCCATCTAAATCGGTTCCAAAGATACCATATGAGATATGGACTGGTAAACGTCCCATTATGTCTTTTATGAAGATTTGGGGTTGTGAGGCTTATGTGAGACGTCAAGTCTCTAACAAACTTGCACCTAAATCTAATAAGTGCTATTTTGTGGGATATCCTAAACTAACTAAAGGATATTATTTTTACAATCCCACTGAACGCAAAGTGTTTGTAGCTCGAACAGGTGTCTTTCTAGAAAGAGAATTCATTTTTAGAAGAACTAGTGGGAGAAAAGTAGAACGTGAAGAAATTCAAGAGCTACAAGATAGCGCACCCGATGTTGAGATGGAGCCTCAGCAAGCACCACAAGTTGTTGTGGAACCAGAACCACAAGCTGTTATGGAGCAACCGCTTGCTCAAGAGACACAAGCCTTGCGTAGATCAGTTAGAACACATCGTGAGCCACAGAGATATGGATTTCTAATGACTCAGAACGGTGATGTATTGCTCATGGACCAAGATGAGCCTACTACCTATCAAGAGGCTATTACAGGGCCAGACTCTGAGAAATGGCTTGAAGCCATGAGATCTGAGATGGAATCCATGTATGCCAACCAAGTTTGGACCTTGGTTGACTTACTCGAAACGGTAAAACCTATAGGGTGTAAATAGGTTTTTAAGAAGAAAACCGACATGGAAGGAAATGTTCATACCTATAAAGGTGATTGGTTGCTAAACGTTTTAAACAAATTCATGGTATTGACTATGATGAAACTTTTTCACCAGTCGCGATGATCAAATCCATTAGGATCTTGCTTGCGATAGCTGCATACCATGATTATGAAATCTGGCAAATGGATGTCAAGACTGCTTTTCTTAATGGAAAGCTACTCAAGGATGTGCACATGACACAACCTGAGGGTTTTGTTGACCCAAAAAATGCTGGAAAGGTTTGTAAGCTGCAACGTTCTATTTATGGACTAAAGCAAGCTTCTCGAAGTTGGAATCTTCGTTTTGATGATGCAATCAAAGAGTTTGGTTTCATCAAGAACGAAGATGAACCTTGTGTCTACAAGAAGGTCAATGGGAGCACTATTGTCTTCCTGGTGTTGTATGTAGATGACATACTACTCACTAGGAATGACATCCCTACCCTTCAGTCTGTAAAGACTTGGTTAGGGAATTGCTTTTCAATGAAGGACATGGGCAAAGCTACCTATGTACTGGGTATAAAGATCTATAGAGAGAGATCAAGGAAATTAATTGGCCTAAGTCAAAGTACATACATAGATAAAGTGCTAAAGAGGTTTAGCATGCAGGATTCCAAGAAAGGATTCTGGCCTATGACACATGGCATTACTCTCTCAAAAGAACAGTGTCCTACAACACAAGAAGAGAGAGAACGCATGAGTAAAGTTCTATATGCATCTGCTATTAGATCCATTATGTATGCCATGTTATGCACACGTCCCAATGTCTCGTATGCCTTGAGCATGACGAGTAGATATCAAGTTGATCCTGGTGAACGTCACTGGATCACTGTCAAGAATATTCTTAAGTACTTGAGAAAGACTAAGGATACATTCTTGATATATGGAGGTGAGGAAGAGCTCATTGTAACATGTTACACTGATGCTAGCTTCCAAACTGATAAAGATGACTATAGATCGCAGTTTGGTTATGTGTTTTGCCTTAATAGTGGTGCTGTGAGCTGGAAGAGTTCAAAGCAGGCAATAGTGGCCGATTCTGCCTCTGAATCTGCTAAGGAGGCTGAGTATATAGCTGCCTCTGAAGCTGCTAAGGAGGCTGTTTGGATCAGGAAGTTCATTACTGAGCTTGAAGTTGTTCCTAGCATTATAGATCCGATTGAGCTCTATTGTGAAAACAATGGAGCCATCGCACAAGCTAAGGAACCTAGATCTCACCAACGATTCAAACATATACTACGGTGCTTCCATCTCATTCGAGATATCATCGAGAGAGGAGATGTGAGGATATGCAAAGTACCAACTGAGGATAACATCGCTGACCCACTAACAAAGCCTTTATCGCAGCAGAGACATGATCGTCACACTAGGTCACTAGGTATTAGATACATGAGTGAATGGTTTTAATGCAAGTGGGAGATTGTTGGATTATGCCCTTAGAACCATTCATTAGATGATTGACTTTGGCATTTTTTATGTATCATGACATTTTATTTATTATAGTTCATTATTATATTTGTCTTATAACTGCGTAATGTAATCTTATATGATAATGTCCTTAGAATAGTAATAACACACTATTCTTAAAATATCCCTAGTCAAGTATTATTGTGAACAAGGATAACAATGATACAATAAAACTAGTATGTGGTTGATTGATGACCATTGTCATGGATATAGGATATCAAGCCATCACATAGGTACATGTTAGAGAACTATGTACTGGATCGACCCTTCATGAGAACGCTACATGGATTGTTATATGAGTGTCATAAGCGATTCTCATAGTGATGATGGTGTATGTGATCCTTTGACTTGAGATCATCAGAGATCCCAACATAGAGAATTGCATACTTTAATTCTGCTAGATGTCATTCGTAACAGGATGGACTATAAAGGTAGTAATTGGGTATGCCTTGATCTATGTAGAGAGATGTTGAGTGATCAAGATGGGATTTATCCCTCTTATATAACAAGAGTCATGTCTTAGGCCCTTTGATAGAGTGAGACTAAGAAATGCATGGCTGTGCTCGAATAAGTCAATATGAGATATTGATTTTATTTGTTTAATTAGTCTACTCAGGAATCAAGAAACGCTGATTAGACTATACAAGTGTGACACATTCCATGACTTGTGTCTAATCAAGACATCAAAGGATAAAGGGATTAGACTACACGGTAACATCTATCACGAGTAAGGTTATGTCGAGTCATTGACATTCTCGTTACATGGGTAGCAATGATGTGTTGCTAGATACCACTCATTGCTTGTGACAATTTTGACATTGCCATTGTTTTGAGAACCTATTGGGTGGCACACTTAAAACAGATCAATGAGGAGCTTAATTAATCCTATTCTGAATTGGATTAAGGATATAACTAATCCTATTCTGAATTGGATTAAGGATATAACTAATCCTATTCTAAGCAGGATTAGAGTTCTGTTTGACAGTAAATTTTAGGGTAAAATTTACTGCCTATAAAAGGATGTTTTGTGTTTTCTAAAACTGAGCCGCACAATTAAACAGAAAAGAGAAACCTATTCTCTATGGTTTTAGAGCTTCTTTCCAACAAAAACAAAATATTCTTTTAATCGAAGCTAGCAATTCGGTTAAATAAAAAAAACGCTCTTTAAGGCTTCTGATCGTGAGACGTTCAAAAGTCGTGAGATCCGTTCATGTGGATACCATAGAGGCAGGAACGAAAAATTGTTGCTTGTGACTCGACCAATGACAGAAAATCAGAAAAAACGTTAGGTAAAATCTCGAAACCCTAATCAGGCAACTCTCCGAATCGATCCTGGTGGAGGCCGAATGATTTAAATTCCGCTGCATGTTTGTTTCGGTTTCCTTCAGAATTAACAATTGAAAATTATAAAAATGTATTTTTCGTGCAGGAGGCTAGCCAATCGGCAGTCAATATACTACCGAAAATTTATCGAAAATTACCGAAAAACATAATAAATTATTTGATTTCACGAGAAACGATTTTTAGTCATGAAAATCTAGAAATCAAGTATTTTTCATAAAACATGAATATATGGAAGTTTAAATTTAAAATATTCATGTTCTCGAGAATGCTGAAAATGAAATTACCGAAAATTCACTCGGTATGTGATATTCCACGTGAAACGAGATGAAAAAAGAAGAGGACCGAAGTGAATATTTTATAAATAATTCTTAAATATTCACTTGATTTTATATAAAACCTTTATGGTCTTAATTATGAAAAATAATTAATTATATAAATTCCATAAATGTTAAGTAATGATGAAAACTATGATTTCGAGACTAGAGGTCTCTACACGTGTTTTTAAAAGAAAACATGGTGACGGAATTATTGAAATTGGAAAATAAATATTTTATTTTTCCATAAATTTACAAAATATTTGAATTGAATTCCGATGATTTTAAAAACCATGTTTTCGAGTGAAAGCACTGAAAAACGTGTGTATATGTTTTATGGTGAAAAAGACAATTATGACCTTTTATATTTTACAGTGATGATTTATAAACTGTTTTCACCGTATGGAAAATATGATTTATATCTTTATGAAATATTTTGAGAAATGATATTTAATTTAATTATTTCATAAAGGTGATTATATTACATGTGAGCCTTATGGATACTTGTGAAATATTTTGATTTACTGTGTTTAAAATCCATAAAGGCTATGGTATGGTTTACACTGTTTTGAGACTTTTACTGTCACGTGGCTGATTAACCAGCTAGTCATCAGCGTCCCGGATTGTCACCTAGCAAGTGTACACAGAGGACATAGTATAGATCATGACCATAGATCTCATTACTGTTACTGGGACGATGATAGCATGATTTACTTGTAGGGTGTTGCCTAGTCTCACTTACTGCTTACTGTTTACTGAATGGATTTACGGAATCCTATTTACTGTACTGTACTGTTTACTGATGAAAAACCGTACCAAAATACTATTTATGGAACTGTATTGTTTAGTGAAATGGTAGCCACTGTTTACTATTTACTGGATTGAAAGCTACCATTTACTGTTTACTAAACTGAAAGCTACCGTATACTATTTTCTGAATTGGTAGCTACTGTTTACTATTTTTTGACTAAACCGTATCGAAATATTGTTTTACTGAATATTACTGTTTTACTGAGCTATAAGATACAGTTTTACTGAGTTTTAAGGTACTGAATTAATAAATAGTACCGAAAACTACTGTTTACTGATCCAATGGTTTTGGATATTTATAAACCACTGTACTGTCACGTGTTTTAACTGTACTGACGAGAACAGAAGTAAACCATTATTTTACTATTGAAATGTCACATGTTTTAAAATATACTAAAGTGAAAAGAAATAAATGGTTTACTTTATGGAAACGAATATTATATCATTTTGAGAACAATTGATATAGTACTCTCTACAGTTGCTTCTAGATTCCGGGACAAGATAGGTATTTCAAAATACCTGCCTTACTCCATCCGGATCCCTATCTGACTGTACTATCCTTCCTACATGTGAGCCTAAAGCCCATTTAGGAACTTTTAAAGGAAATGAAAAAGTTTTTCAGCATATAGTTAGCCGAATATCAAGTGTGACATACAACTTTCTTACTGAGCCGTGGTTTGCTCACTCCCCAATTTTAACATTTCAGGTTTTTTTATGATTGTGAGATCCAAGGATTGTGGATCACGGCTGTACATAAAGGACAATGTGACAGACCGACTGAGATATATGAGGTACGATCATTTATTTTCTGTATTTAGACATGTATACAGTACTACATTTTTATAAGTAAGGGAGGAGCTGTGTATAATGTTAACATTGTTATACAAAAATTGTTTAACATTAAGTGTAAAGTGAAGTATCACAGACAGCCCAACCGAATAAGTTGTGTAGAATAATGTGAAAAATGTGGTAACGAATCGTTACAAGTTGAGGAACAAAAGGAAAGATGTACCCAAGATAACATTTTGAACTAGATATAGGCATCATGAGTTTCTCATAATGCCGTTGGGTTGACTAACGCACTAGCAACCTTCATGAGTTTAATGAATGAAGTATTCAGGCCATTTCTAGATTTTCATCATTGTATTTATTAATGATATTTTGGTGTACACTTTATCTCCTGTGGAACATAAGCAACACTTATATATAGTACTCTAAACCTTCAGAGAGAGAAAGTAATATGCAAAACTCAATAAATGTGATTTATGGCTCAATCAAATTACCTTCCTTGGACATGTGGTGTCTAAAGATGGGGTGTTAGTTATTCGTCTAAGATAGAAGCCATCTTAAGTGGGAGAGAATGCAAACTGCATCAGAAATACGCAACTTTTGGGATTAGCTTGTTAGTATCAAAGATTTATGGAAGGACTCTCCAAATTAGTTGCACCTATCTCCCATTTTACCTGTAAAAAGGTGAAATTTGAGTGGAACGAGGCATGTGAATGGCGTTTTCAAGAATTGAAATAGCGATTAACCTTGGCACCTATACTTACTATTTGTAATAGTTATAGAGGTTTCGCTATATATAATGCTGCTTCACACCAAGGATTGGGAAGTGCTCTTATGCAACATGGCATGATAGTAGCCTATGCATCTTGGCAATTGAAGAAACATGAGAGAAGCTATTCAACTCATGATCTTGAGTTAGCTATAGTGGTAATTTCTCTAAAGATCTGGTGACACTATTTGTATTGAGAGACGTTTTAGATTTATACTGACCATAAAAGTCTAAAATATCTCTTCTACCAAAAGGAACTGAGCATGCGATAGCATAGGTGGATAAAATTACTTAAAGATTATGATTGAGAGATACTTTATCACCCGAGAAAAGCAAATAGAGTAGTAGATGTCACAGTCCGTATATTCAATATTCACCACATTTTTACATGCACCGTTATGGTTAGGTTGTCTGCGATGCCTTTATTACACATTTTGTTAAATAGTAAACAGTTTACAAAAGTATAATTTATTCAATTTACAAAATAAAAATGTATACAAAATAGTAATTCTTCAATATTTACATCCCCTGATATAGTTTACAATAAAGTAGTATTGTACAAATATGCCTGAATATATAAAAGGAAATGAATGTACCTCCAGGATCTACGAGTCACTGCCTCAGGAAAATAATAGGATAAACAGTTGAATGACAGGAACAGTCAATAAATGGTACGACAAATAGTTCTAGTAAATAGTGTGCACTTTAATAACAATAACTGTTCAATAATGGCAATTAGTATTGTAATAGAAAACCGTAAATAGTGATTTGTTCTTTCAATAGCAGTGAACATTTCGATAATGATAACCACTTCAGTATCAATAGCACTTCGGTAGTATTAAATAGCCTGGCACCAATAATAGTATAATAAAACGATAATCATAAAATCATATATAAAATTTTATTTAAGTAATTAGATCATTTATAAATCTCTTTCCACCACTAATAATTAAAATCATTAAACACAGTACAGTAATTCGTTTAGTAAACAGTACGGAAATCAACTCAATAAATAGTACCATAAACTGAAAACACTTCAGTGACGGTAACAATTCAGTGAAAACCGTAATAGTAAACAGTAACACGTGAATGGAGACCATGCAACACCCTGAATATATCATGCTATAATCCCCGTAGGGAACAGTAACAGTAACACATGAGACATATGGCCATAGTTTATAGGTGTCCTCAGAGTACACTTGCTAAGTGACCTTGGGATTGCTGATGACTTGGCGGGTCAATCAGCCACAGTAACAGTAACAGTAGCACATGAGCATGATACGTGACCTAACAGTCTCAAAACAATATATAACAGTATCATCACCTTTATGAAAATTTATAAAAATAGATAAAATCTTCAGTCAGTCCATAAAGGTTATTATAAAACACAGTGAACAATATAGTGAAAACAGTTTATAAAATATTCATACTTCAAAAATACTTTTCATAAATATTCTATTTCATTGTAAAACACTTATATAAACATCTTGATGCTTTCATTTCGATGAAAATCAATTACACGAATATTTAAATATTGTTCTTTTTTAAATTCATATTTTATGAAAAATATTAAATATTTAATTTCCAAGGCTAGGAAATCATTCAATAACGCACTTAAAATATTTTATGATATTTTAAGAAAGTTTTTAAGAAATTTCAGTAGCATAACGGCTGCTATTGACCTAGCCTCCCTACACGTAAAACATAGTTCCAATCTAGCCAAAAACCACAATTCCGCACAATTCCAAGGGAATTGAGTATCAAAATATTCTCATAAAATTATTCTCATAAAAACTATGCATTCATGATATCCCTACGGTTTACACACTCATCCCTTACCTGTCTGACGTTATCAACTTTCTTAATAGCACCACATGTGATTCACTTCTCCCGGGCTGCAAAACATTTCACCAACAATATTTATTAACCTCAATTAAATTTTTAAACTATTTTCCTTCAATAACTGCAGCCACATTTTACACTGGAAGTATTAAATCAGTATAAATTCTATCGGTGTTAATACACAACTTCACCGTTTTAAGTCCAATTTAAAATTTGATTGCACCGGTGGATTCCTCATAATTTCTACATTCACTTGGCATCCTAAATTGTAATGACTTGTTACCACATTTTTCACCTTAATTTACACAATTTATCCGATTGGGCTGTCTGTGATACTTCACTTGATTTCTTATGTTAAACAATTTCATAAAATATTATTTATATTACATACATCCCCTATCTTACTTAATAAGCAAGTAGTATTGCATACATGTCTAAATACAGAAAATAAATGATCATACCTCATAAATCTCAATCGGTCTGTCACATTGTCCATTATGTGCATCTGTAATCCACAAATATTGGATCTCACCATCATCAAAACCTGAAATGTTAAAATTAGGGAGTGAGCAAACCACGGCTCAGTAAGAGAGTTATATGTCACACTTGATATTTAGTTAACTATATGCTGAAAAATTTTTCACTTTCTTTTAAATTTTCCTAGCTGGCTCGAGGCTCACATGTAGGCAAGATACTACAGTCGGCTAGGGATCCGGATAAAGTAAGGCAGGTATTTTAAAATACCTGACTTGTTCCAGAACCTAGAAGCAACTGTAGAAAGTACTAAGTCCGTTGTTTTCAAAACGATATAATTTTCATTTTTCCACAGAGTAAACCACTTATTTCTTTTACTTCAGTATACTTTAAAACACGTGGCAGTTCAGTAGTAAAAACAGTATTTTACTTCTCTTCTCTTCAGTACAGTAAAAACACGTAACAGTACAGTGATTTGTAAATATCCAATCATTGGATAATTCTTCGATTATTTCTTTCTTAGAAATAATTCTTATGTTATTCTTTTAGAATAAACATTTATTTCTCTTTTCAAATCAGTAATCGTATCGTACATTTCAGTAAAATAGTATATTCAGTATTCAGTAAAACAATATATCGATATGATTCAGTCAGTAACAATAAACAGTAGCTACCAATTCAATAAATAGCATGCAGTAGCTTTCAGTTCAGTAAATAGTAAATGGTAGCTTTCAGTTCAGTAAAATAGTAATCAGTGGCTACCATTTCAATGTACAGTACAGTTCTGTAACACAGTGTTTTGGTACGATTTTTCATCAGTAAACAGTAAACAGTACAGTAAACATTACAATACAGTAAATAAGATTCCGTAAATCCTTTCAGTAAACAGTAACCAGTAAGTGAGACTAGGCATCACCCTACAATTAAATCATGCTACCTCGTCCACTAGGGACACAGTAACAGTAATGGGATCTATGGCCATGATCTATAATATGTCCTCAGTGTACACTTGCTAGGTGACAATTCGGGACGCTGATGACTAACTGGTCAATTAGCCACGTGACAGCAACAGTATGTGTGATGCATGAAGCTCGGGGCCTAAGTCTCAAAATAGTATAAAACCATACCATAGCCTTTATGGATTTTAAACACAAAAGTGTAAAACATTTCACAATTATCTATAAGGCTCACATGTATAAATCATCACCTTTATGAAATTTATAAAATAAATAAACATTTTCAAAGTATTTCATAAAGGTATAAATCATGTTTTCCATATGGTGAAAACAGTTATAAAATAATCCCACTGAAAACACATCTCTTGACTGTGTCTTTTTCCATCGTAAAAACATGTACGCACGCTTTTTCGTGCTTTGTATCCAAAACATGGTTTTGAAAATTATCGAAATTTAATTCACATAATCTCATAATTTATGGAAAAATAAAATATTTATTTTCCAAATTATAAATCTGGTAACCATGTTGTCTTCTAAAAACACGTGTAGAGACCTCTAGTCTCGAAATCATAGTTTTTCCATCATCCTTAACCTTTATGGAATTTATGTAATTAATTATTTTCATAATGAAAACCATAAAGGTTTGATATGAAATCAAGTGAATATTTAAGAAATATTTCTAAAATATTCACTTCAGTCTTTTTCATTTTCTATCTCGTTTCACGTGAATTATCACCTACATGGTGAATTTCTGGTGATTCCATTTTCACCATTCTCAAAAACATGAATACTTTAAATTTAAACTTCCGCATATTCATGTTTTATGAAAAATAATTGATTTCTCGATTTTCGTGACTGAAAATTGACTCTCGTGAAATCAAATCATTTATGATGATTTTCGGTGATTTTTGGTAATTTTCGATAAATTTTCGGCAGTATATCGACTGCCGATTGGCTAGCCTCTTGCACGAAAAATACAGTTTATATTTCTCAATCGATATTTCACCACAATTTCAAACCGATAAATTACCACGAATTTAAACCAATAAATCACCAATAGCATTTATAAAATTAAATGCAATTTAAAAACATGTGGTCGAATATCCTTACAGGCGGCACATGTCTCCCTTACCTGTTTCGGGTCGGCAACTGCCTCTCGAAGGTCGGGCCCGTGTTCAACTCTCCCAGTTCCATCATCTCATTCACTGAGAACGATTTTGGAAACCAAATTCTAAATTTTAGAATTTTTCTCAATTTATTTTAATAAATAAATTATTTAAATAATTTAACACTTTCCGAGATTTCTTACCGATTCCTATAATTCCGGGGACTTCCTGTAATTTTTGAATTCTCCGAAATTTTTCAAATTCTCGAAATTTTTCAAATTCCCGAAATTCCTTTTCTCTTTCTCTTTCTTCTTTTTCTTCCTTCTTTTTTTTCTTTTCTTTTTCTTTTTCTTTTTCCTTTTTATTTTCTTTTTCTTTTTCTTTTTCCTGGCCAAACTGACCATTTCCCCTCCTCGCCGGTTCTCCTCCGCCGGCCAGTTCTCCGACGGTTCGATAGCTCTTCAGTTGATCGACGGCACGGTGGTGGATCTACTCGGTTTTGTCTTGGTTTCTCTCTTCCTCCGTTTGGTCTTCCTCCGCAGTCGGTGGCCTCCTTTTCCTTCCTCTCACCTCCGTCGAGGTTCGAGTGGCGGTGGCGGTGCCAAGACTGGCCGGCACTGTCGTTTCCTCTTCTCTTTTCCTTTCTCGGCTTCCGCCTGTTTCGTTTCTGTTTCTTCCTAATTTTCTTTCCTTTTCCGTCGCCGATCGCCTTCTCTTCCTCTCCTCGGCTCACCTGCGACGTCGCTCTCCCTCATCTCTTTTCTTTCTCGCCAGCGACGGTGGTGTCACAGCCCGTGACCCTATTTTTCATCTTATTCTATACATCTTATTTGGTTGGGCTGTCTGCGATACTTTACTTTTCTTTTACATATAAACAATTTCATATTTAATTTATAATATGAATTACATCCCCTATCTTACTTCATAAGAAAATAGTACTGTGAAAATGTCTAAATACGGAAAATAAATGATCGTACCTCATGTCATAAGTCGAGCTGTTGCATCGTCCCCAAATGCACAGCCGAAGTACTTTAGATGTCAAGCTTTTAGTCCTCGTAAACCTGAAATGTTAATATTAAGGGGTGAGCAAACCACGGCTCAGTAAGGGAATTATATGCCTCACTTGATACTCAGCTATCTATATGCTGAAAAACTTTTTCATTTTTCCTATGGGCTCTAGGCACACATGTAAGAAGGATACTACAGTCGGCTAGGGATCCAGATGGACTAAGATAGGTATTTTGAAATACCTAGCTTGTCCTGGAACCTAGAAGCAACTGTAGAGAGTAATTTCCATTTCATTTTGAATTAATAAATCCTTTTCTTTTTTATTCCATAACCTTTTCATATTCTTTTCAAAATAATGCTTTTATGAAATAAAGCATTTAATTAAAATAACTAATATTCATATTTTCTTTGAAAAGAATATTAGTTAAATCATCGTCATTTTCCTTTAAAACTCATTTCATGTTTTACTGTACAATCATAATTAGTACAGTACTTTAAAATAGCAAAATAAGCTATTAAACATTTTTCGTATAACATATACATCATTTAAATCTAATATTCAATTTCAATTTCAAAATAAGAATATTAGATTTATTTTTCCTCCTCTTTCCTTTTTGGAAAACATATCACATGTTCATATCACATATCATATGAAAATCATTTCGTAGTACTACAATCAGTACTTAAATAAGCATTTTGTAAAATGCTGTAAATCACTTTCATTTAACTTGTCACATATCATGTAAAACATTTACATTTCACATATCACATATCATGTAAAACATTTTCATATATGGAGACTTAGGCACGCACGCCCAGCCCGTCCACTGGGTCGTCACTCATATCATGCTATAGACCCCGCAGGGTATAAATAATCATGTCAGATCTATGGCCATAGTCTATAATTGTCCTCGGCGGATCACTGATCAGGTGTCGGCCGGGACTACATATCACATATCACATATTACATATCATATGTTACATATCAGCATGATAGGATGCCATCTAGTCTCAAAACCATATTTTTCATCATCAGAAAACCTTTATGGAATTTATAAAAATATATAATTTCATCATTTTAAAACCATAAAGGTTATAAAACCATTTAGTGAATATTTAAGAAATATATATAAAAATATTCACTTTATTTCCTTTCATTTTCCATCTCGTATTACGTATAACTTACATATCAAGAGAATTTTCGGTGATTTCATTATCACCATTCTCGAAAACATGAATATTTTAAAATTACTCTCATTTTATTCATGTTTTTATGGAAAATACTCATTTTCTCGATTTTCGTGGTTGAAAATCATTTCTCGTGAAATAAAATCATTTATTATGATTTTATGACATTTTCTAGAATTTTTCGATAATTTTCGATAATTTTTCGGCAGTATAACGGCTGCCGATTGGCTAGCCTCCTGCACAGAAAATACAGTTTAAAATCCAGCCAGTGCATCACCACAAATTTCCAACCAATCGTTCATCACAATATTTTCATAAAATATTTCATAATTAAAATCATGCAGACTGAATATCCTTACAGTGCTGCACATGCATCCCTTACCTGTGTGTCGAAATCCCGTTATTTCGTGCACCACATGAATATCGAGCTTTTGACTGCAATGCAATTCACCCGATTATTAGCTAAGTTTCGTTGAAATGTTAAACTATGACATATATATATATATATAAAAATAATTTTTACTGATATAAATAAAATCCCATGACTAGAAATGGCTACTTGTTATGCCATTTGTCTCTTCCTTTTTGTTCCCCATGGCCGAATGGCCTTGTATAGTCAAATTTATTGTTTTATTTTTCTTAGTCAATATACCAATGCATGAGCTGCCCACTCACTTATATAAATTTTTGTCAATTAAGAAATAAAATACTATATTTCTATTTCTTTCATTTCTTTTCCATCCGGCAGCCACCTATATTGACTGTATATGCTCTTTTGTGAGTTCTGTTTTCTGCATTAACAGCCCTCATCATTGACCATTTTCTTCTGGTCATTTATCATCAATTTTTAGCCTCTTTGAACCTTCATGACTAACCAGTCATTAAAATCATTTCACACTAGGTAAATTCCTATTTCTGTTTCGATTCAGCTAGCTTGTGCTTATTTTTCTGTTTCGGTTTTCATTATCTATTTTCTGCTTCCACGTCTTTTAACATCATACTTGCTATTAAATTTTCAACATCAACCGACAGCATGTCCCCTGTTATATGTATATAATTTTTATTGCATGTTTCTTCTTGGTTTTACAAGTCAACCACGCCACAACCATTTACACAGCAGAAATTTTATTTTAGACATTCACACCATACACGCATGTAACAGCAGCAAGATTTCTTCAGCCATTAACGCCACAGCTTATCAAATAATTCAGCCCTACTTCATTACTACATGTTTTCATTCCAAATAACATCCTTACATATCATCTACTTAACCAACATCATCAAAAACTAGAGGTTGAAGTGCATGAAACGTGAGCTGAAGGATTTTCTCACCTGAATCGTGCCACTGTCCAGCAGTAGGGGAACCTCTTTTGGGCCATTTTTGGCTGAGGTTTTTAAAGAATAATGAAGTTATGGTGGTGAGGACGAAGTTTTGTGAAGAAGCCTGACTGTTTTGGTGATGGGAGAATGGTGATTTTCAGAGCTGAAGCTTGAAACTCGGTGAAGGAGAAGAAGAACAGAAACGGGCTACAAACAGAAATGGCTGAGGCGGTGCACTTCCAGCTAAAGAAATAAATGCAATTGGCTTTGTTGTCTCAATTCAATTTGCCATCAATTAATTTTTATTTATAAAATTCTAATTCCATTTATTAAAAATCCAAATTGTCCTCTCAAGTCATTTTATTTACTTCCTTTGCCACTGCACAGGATCTTTTCTGTCCAGCCATATATTTAATTAAATTTTCATTTATTTTATTTATTTCTCAAGCCAAATTAATCATACATTTGATCAACTTTGATCAACCTTTGAGGGAAGCCTACTTTGCTCTTGTACAATTTCGAAATTTTCGATTCTATCCCACCTTAATTTCGATATTTAAAAATATCAAAATTTTATTTATTTATTTAAAGATTATTATTCCGTACATGTACAGTACAAAATAATGAGTTCTCACAGGTGGCCGGCTGTATCAGGGGAGAAGAATCGAGATTCTTCTCGATTTTGTTTTGTTTTCTTCTTTTTTTTATTTATTTTCTATTTTAATTAGATATATATATAATACTTATACTATAATAATATTATACATATAATATTATTTATATATAGTATAGTACTAGATATACAATATATATAAAGATATTTATATGTTGTGTATTAAAATATATATATATATATAGTATATATATCTATATACTTTAAATTAAATAATATTTATATATATTTATATAAATGTTATAACACAATATATATTGTATTTACAATATATATACATATAAACTTTAATGTAAAATAACTTTTATTTTTCCTATATATGTATATATTTATATATACATAAAATATGCATATGTACTATTTAAATTTATGAAATAGTATATATTCATATATATACCAATGTATAATAATATATACTATATATCATTTAAGAACATATGTATTTGTATAAAAATATATTTATATAATGTATAATTATATAAATATATATTATAATCATTTCTTAGTTTCTTATTTAATTTGGATTTCCATTTATCCAAATTAAATTTCTTCCTTTCCTTATTTCGAAATTTAATCTTCATTCAAATTTTCATAATCCGTCACTTTCTCAATTCATGGAATATTCACTAATATTTCGATCTCACAATTATATTTATTTATTTCGACTTCTCTATTTGCTTTAATATTAATTTCCAATAAATGAAAAATTTATGGTTATCACATAAATTAATCAAAATACAGCACAAAATCCCCTCCCCTTGCCATGACCAAAACTACCTATAAGCCAAATTTATAGCTTTTCAGCACTTTAACTATTAATTCAAGCTTATCCATCATTCTTCTTCTACCTAGCCACATTTTCATGAATCAAAACACAAGCTTTCATGGTCTTCCATTAATGGCCGAATGCTTTAGGGAGTGCTTGAGCAAGATTTAATTCAAACTAATTTAATCTAACACCAAAATCATGCTTAACACATGTAAATTCATCATTAAGTACCATTAAAATTAAAAGAAAGCTCATACATGGATGCTTTAAGAATTCTGGAAATTAATTTCGAGTGATTTATTTTAATAAATTATGGAAAAGTTCTAAATTTTAGAATTTAATTTCCAAAAAATTCCCTCGATGACCGAGACGATGGAATCGGGCGAGGTGAACACGAGCGCGACCTTTGAGAGGCAGTCGGCGACTCGAGACAGGTAAGGGAGACATGTGTCGCCTGTAAGGATATTCGACCACATGTTTTAATTTGCATTTAATTTTATAAATGCTATTGAAATTGTGGTGATTTATTAGTTTGAAAATTGTGATGATTTATCGATTGAGGAAATATAAACTGTATTTTTCGTGCAGGAGGCTAGCCAATTGGCAGCCGTTATACTGCCAAAAAATTATTGAAAAATTACTAAAATTACCGAAAATCACCGAAAATCACCGAAAATCATAATAAATGATTTGATTTCACGAGAATCGATTTTCAATCACAAAAATCGAGAAATCAAGTATTTTTCATAAAACACGAATATATGGAAGTTGAATTTAAAATATTCATGTTTTCGAGAATGGTGAAAATAAAATCACCAAAAATTCGTCCGGTGGGTGATAGTTCACATGAAACGAGATGGAAAATGAAAAAGGACCGAGGTGAATATTTTATAAATAATTCTTAAATACTCACTTGATTTTATATAAAACCTTTATGGTTTTAATTATGAAAATAATTAATTATATAAATTCCATAAAGGATAAGAAATGATGGAAAACTATGATTTCGATACTAGAGGTCTCTACACGTGTTTTAGTAGAAAACATGGAGAAAGAATTATGGAAATTGGAAAATAAATATTTTTATTTTTCCATAAATTATGAAAATATTTGAATTGAATTACGATGATTTTGAAAACCATGTTTTCGATAGAAAGCACGAAAAAGCGTACGTATATATTTTACGGTGAAAAACATAGTTATGATCTTTTATATTTTACAGTGATGATTTATAAACTGTTTTCACCGTATGAAAAATATGATTTATACCTTTATGAAATATTTTGAGAAATGATATTTGATTTAATTATTTCATAAAGGTGATGATTTATACATGTGAGCCTTATGGATAATTGTGAAATATTTTATACTACTGTGTTTAAAATTCATAAAGGCTAAGGTACGGTTTTACACTGTTTTGAGACTTAAGCCCCGAGCTTCATGCATCATACCATATTGTTACTGTCACGTGTCTGATTGACCAGCTAGTCATCAGCGTCCCGGATTGTCACCTAGCAAGTGTACACCGAGGACATATTATAGATCATGGCCATAGATCTCATTACTGTTACTGTATCCCTAGTGGACGATGATAGCATGATTTACTTGTAGCCTAGTCTCACTTACTGCTTACTGTTTACTGAAAGGATTTACAAAATCCTATTTACTGTACTGTACTATTTACTGTACTAAATTACTGTATTGTTTATTGTTTACTGATGAAAAATCATACCAAAATACTGTTTATGGAACTGTACTGTTTACTGAAATGGTAGCCACTGATTATTGTTTATTGGATTGAAAGCTACCCTTTACTGAAAGCTACCGCATACTATTTTCTGAATTGGTAGCTACTGTTTACTGTTTTCTGACTAAACCGTATGGAAATACTGTTTTACTGAATATTACTGTTTTCCTGAGCTATAAGATACAGTTTTATTGAGTTATGTTGACTCTTATATGCTATACCGAGAGGGGGGTGAATCGGTTTTTAACTACCCTTAAGCTCGTTTTTCGGTTTCTCTAAATTCTCTAGCCTATATTGATATTTTCTAAGTTCTCTAGGCTATTCAATCATGCAATCCAAATTCAATACAATAAGCACAAATATAATTGCAAGTAATTAAAGAGAGTAGGGAAAGAGAAATGTACGCAAGCGATTTATAGAGGTTCGGCAACCTTGCCTACGTCCTCTACCTTGAGACGTTCCCAAGGATTTTCTCCAAATCCACTATCTTGAATTTGTACACTCCCTCTTTTTCTAGGCTAAAAAGAAACCTCTCTCTTTTTCTAGGCTCAAGAGAAACCTCCCTCTTTTTCTTAGGCTAAAGAGTAACCTCCCTCTTTTTCTAAGGCTTAAGAGAAACCTCCCCTTTACAAGGAATGATGGGATACAAATAATGTAATCAAAGAAAAGGCCTCTAGGTAGGCAATTGATTACAAAAATTAAGCTCAATGAGAAGCATATACAATATTTGTGCTAAGCACTACAAGGAATAAGAGAATGATAGATGATGGAAACTTTGTAGCTCTTGATTTGTTGTTTGAGGCTTGTAGATTTGAGGAATATGAGGATTTGAGTTGCTGAGTGGTTCCTCTTACTTTCTTTAGCTTCTAAGCCTCTATTTATAGTCCCTTGGATGTTTTCTAGCCGTTGGGTGGAGCCAAAACTTGAATATGACCGTTGTCTCACAAAAACTAGCCGTTATAGCACTTTTTCGTCGCGACGGATCGATCCCATGCCCAAAGGGATCGATCCTTTTAGTCCAGAGTCTTAATTCTTGGCTTGAGGGACCTTGGAAGCCATTCTGCCAAAAAGGGATCGATCCCTTTTGAAAAGGGATCCATCCCTTTGATCAGGGGATCCATCCCTTCAGAAAAGGGATCCATCCCTTTGATCAGGGGATCCATCCCTTACAATATTCATTTGTGTTTTCTAGGTCTTTAGGCATTAAAAACATTGTAAAACCAATTTTGAGTATTTTTAAATATGACATGATTTTCAAAACATGAATTTGAGTCCAAAAAATTTATCAAGTAATTTTCTCAAAATATATTCAATAATTTCATAAGAAAATTACTTAAACCAATAATTAATAAATGTTTTCTAAATTGATTAAAGCTAATAAAGATATTCAATTAAATCATGGTTTTATATTTGATAAAAGCACTTAATATGGTTTATGAAAATCATAATTGATGAAGCAAATTTACAATATGAATCAAACATTTAAGATTACTTAAGTTTTTGTCATTTCAAAATATATATGTCAATTTAAAGCTAACAAGTTATAAGGTACTGAATTAATAAATAGTACCAAAAACTATTGTTTACTGATCCAATGGTTTTGGATGTTTATAAACCATTGTACTGTCACGTGTTTTAATTGAACTGACGACAACAAAAGTAAACCATTATTTTATTACTGAACTGTCACGTATTTTAAAATATACTGAAGTGAAGAGAAATAAATGGTTTACTTTACGAAAACGAATATTATATCGTTTTGAGAACAATTGATATAGTACTTTCTACAATTGCTTCTAGGTTCCGGAACAAGTCATGTATTTTAAAATACCTACCTTACTCTATCTAGATTCCTAGCCGATTGTAGTATCCTTCCTACATATGAGCCTAGAGCCTACTAGGAAGATTTTAAAGGAAAGTGAAAAAAAATATTTTTAGCATATAGGTAACTGAATATCAAATGTGACATATAACTCTCTTACTGAGCCGTGGTTTGCTCACTCCCCAATTTTTAACATTTCAGGTTTTGATGATGGTGAGATCCAATATTTGTGGATTATGGTTGCACATAAAGGACAATGTGACAGACCGACTAAGATATACGAGGTACGATCATTTATTTTCTGTATTTAGATATGTATACAATACTACTTGCTTATTAAGTAAGATAGGGGATGTATATAATAGTAACAATGTTACATAAGATGGTTGAACATAAGAAATCAAGTGAAGTATCACAGACAGCCCAACCGAATAAATTGTATAGAATTACGTGAAAAATGTGGTAACGGGTCGTTGCAATTCACCTTGACCGAATTCTTCATGCCTTATTTCCTCTTGATTTTGTCACTTTTACACTAAGATTTTGGTATGGATAGATAGAGCTTGATGACACTTTAGTAAAATAAGGTTGTTTTAGTTAGGTTTAAAAAGCTTTTTCTTTTTCTTTCTTTCTTGGCTATGGAAGACGTGAGGCATGAGGGAGAAGATGATGAATAATTGCTGGCAGGTGTGGGTGGAATTTTAAAGAGTCTTTTAGATGGAGGAAAAATTACGAAAAAAACCCTTAGTTTTGAAATTTTAGGACAAAAGTGCCCTTAAGCTTCTGTAATTTTTATAACTTTGTAATTACACTCAAAAAATTTAGATTTCATCACCAAAAGTTATTATTAAATATATTTTAATAAATAAAGGTGGTTTGGTTTGGGTTTGACCTACCGTGAAGGTGAAATTATGAAAATACCCTTATTGGGCCAATCACGTAAATTTCTTATTTAACCACCGATTCGATCTATCTATTGATGTAGCCTAGGACTTATTTTTATTTAGAATATCATGCTATATTCACTTGGTCTAAATTCATTTTAGTTTGACCACAACAGTTTGTATATACGGTATTCACCACATTTTCACATACACAATGCTGGTTGGGCTGTTTGTGATGCCTTTATTTCATAATTTTGTTACACAGTAAACAATTTATAAAAATATAATTTATTCAATTTACACAGTAGCAATGATTATAGAACAATAATTCTTCAAAATTTACATCCTTGAATATAGTTTACAATAAAGTAGTACTGTACAAATATGTCTGAATATATAAAAAGAAATGAATGTACCTCCAGGATTAACTAGTCACTGCCTTGGGATAATAAAAGCAGCCAAAATCTTTGAAAAGTATCTCAAACAATTTTCCCAGCTAATCTGAGGCGTGGGAAAAATAAGCAATAAGCTAACGTGCTCAGTAAGAGAATCATATGTAAAGACTGATACTGTGAAATCTATATGCCAAAATATTTAATTTCTTATTAGTTCACTAAGGTATCAAATCAGGGAGGATACTACAGTCGGCTAGGAAACCGGATGGAGTATAGGAGGTATTTTGAAATACCTTTAGTGTCTCGGTTCCTAAAAGCGACTATAAAGAGTAATAAATTGAATTTGATATTAAAACAGTTAATATGCTATCAAAATCATTATAGCAAAATAATTTAATGGATCAATGAATATTTCTTTCAACAAAATATTCAGTTTAATAATAGTAAACACAATATAGTAAAGAATTAAGTAAACGATAAATAACCAGTTTATAAACAATATTTGAAAACACTGTAGTAAACAATTTTGCAATATGAGACAGTTCACTATCAATAAGCAGTTCGTTTATAAACAATACGGTAAATAGTCAAGTTATCAAAAAACAGTTTAGTAACATCAAACAGTTCAATACCAGCAACAGTTCAGTAAAAAAGTACAGTCAACAGTAATAGTAAGTGGAGACTAGGCAACACCCAAATATATCATGCTATAATAAGATCCCGAAGAGGGAATAGCAGTAAACACGTGAAACATATGGCCATAATCTATAGGGTCCACAGTATACACTTGCTAGGTGCCACTAATAGAGGCTGAAGACTTGGTGGGTCTGTCAACACAATAACAGTAATAACAGTAATAGTACAAGTGACACGTGAGCATGATACGGGGCTTAATAGTCTCAAAACAGTAAGTGTATAGTACAAACAACATTTATAAAATCACTTTTACTAAAATCATTTTTAGTCAGTCCATAAATAAATGTATTGAAAATATATTCAGTTTAGGAATAAAAATTCCTAAAATATTCATGCTTCAGTATTATTTACTGAAAATACTTTATTCATTTATAGAACAATAAATAACATTCCTATTACTTTCACGTGATTAAAATTCATTAACATGAGTATTTAAATAATGTTTTGGATAATTAATAAAATAATGCAATTTAATTGAATTCCATGGAAATCATTTGGAATTCTATTCAATTCTATCATTTGAAATATTAAAATTTATTTATTGAAATTTTCTATAAATTTCGGTAGAATAACGGCTATCTCTAACCTAACCTTCCTGCACGGAAAAGACAGTTTATAAACCAGCCAGTATCCATAATTTCACCAATTCCAATGCAAATAATTTCCAAAACACTTCATAAAATTTATTTAAGGGAAACCATGCATTCATAGCATCCCTACGCATCACACAATCGTCCCTTACCTGTCTAACTCCAGTGAATTCATGGAAAGCGCCACACTTGATTCACTTCCCTCGGGCTACAAAGAAATTTACCAACAATATTTATTAACCTCTATTAAATTTTTGAACTAATTTCTTTCAATAATTGCAGCCATATTTTACACTAAAAATATTAAACCGATATAAATTCTACTGGTGTTAAAACATAACTTCTCCATTTTAAGTCCAATTTTAAATTCGATTGCACCAGTGGACTCTTCATAATTTCTACAGTATTATGGTCTCCTAAATTTATCAAAATGCAGCACAATTCCACCTCCCCTTAGCTTAGCTGAAACTCCCCTTAAGCTAAATTCATGGTTTTCTAACATTTTAACTATTAATTCAAGCTTATTCATCATTCTTCTTCTACCTAGCCACACTTTCATGGATCAAAACACTAGCTTTCATACTCTTCCATTAATGGCTGAATACTCAAGGAAGTTGAGCAAGATTTAGCCAAATTCAATTGAATCTAACACCATAATCATGCTTAACACATGTGATTCTATCATTGAAATTAAAAGAAACTAAAACCATGAAATTACCTCCTCTTGGCTGAATGATGTAGTGCCCTTATCTCTTGATTTTGTCACTTATTCAATGAAATATTAGTATGGGTGGATAGAGAATTAAATTTGGGATAACTTTGTAGAAATAAGCTTTTTGTTTTAAAAAAGTTTCAATGGTGATTTTTGGAGGTTTTTTTTGGTCAAGTTATGGCTATGGAGGTTAGAATGCAAGAGGAATAAGAAGAGGAGTGATGGCCGGCTGGTGTGTGTGGTCTTTTAAAGAGCCTTCTAGATAGGGAAAAAATACAAAAATAACCCTTATTATGAAATTTTTGGATAAAAATGCCTTTAAACTTTCGTAATTTTTTATAACTATGTAATTATACTCCAAAAATTCAGATTTCATCACCAAAAATTATTATTAAACATATTTTGATGATTAAAGGTGGTTTGGTTCAAGTTCGACCTACCAAGAAGGTGAAATTATGAAAATACCGTTATGGGGTAAATCATGTGAATTTCTGATTTAACCGCCTTTCGAATTATCTATTGACATAGCCTAGGACTTATTTGGTCCAATTCATTTTAGTTTGGGCACAATTTACAAAAATGTCACCAGGTTATGTCCTTAATTGTCATTTTTTAAATTGTTGTCACACTTCCCAAAAAATCCAAATAAAGGATTTTAGACTCAAAATTCTTACCTTAGGCTTAGCGTACCCTTCGGAAACTGTTTGGACAGTTTCATGTCCATCTAGGCATTATAGGGCCAGTAGGGGCCACTACATTATTTTAGTTATAACTTGTGAAGTAAACAGAGATTAAACAGTGATGAGACAACTGACACATGTAACAATAATATATACATGGCTCTCATATTTTAATAAATAAAGGTGGTTTGGTTGGGGTTTGATTTACCGTGAAGGTGAAATTATGAAAATACTCTTATCAAGCCAATTGCGTAAATTTCTTATTTAACCACTGATTCAATCTATATATTGACATAGCCTAGGACTTGTTTTTATGTAGAATATCATGCTATATTCACTTGGTCCAAATTCATTTTAGTTTGACCACAATTTACGAAAATGCCACTAAGCTATGTCCTCAATCGTCATTTTCTAAATTGTTTGCTCGCATCTCAAAATAATCAAAATAAGGGATTTTTGGTCCGAGATTCTTACCTTAGGCTTATTGTACCCTTCGAACACTGTTTGGACAGTCTCACGTCCATCCGGGCACTGTTGATCAAGTGAGGCCCAGAACACTGTTTCACTTATAACTTGTGAAGTACACAGGGATTAAACAGTGATAAGGCATCTAATACATGTAACAATAATATATACACGACTCTCACAGTAGATGCTTTGAGCAAAAAAAGTTCATCCATGGTTTCTGTTATTATGGTCAATGAGTGGGATCTGTTGGAACAATTTGTCAAATTGAATTTGTCTACGAATACATTAGAGGAAGGTTGTATGATTACTAGTGTGAAATGGAGCCATAGTTGATTAAGCAGATCAGCAGGGCATAAAACATAAACCTTAGATTGTTTGAGATTGTATGTGAAAATGAAAAGAATAAGGAAGCCCACCTTAATATCGAGATTAGTAGTGATGGTTTGTTGAAGTATAAAGGTTGAATTTGTGTTTCGGATACTAATAGGTTGAAAAGGTTGATCCTAGAAGAAGCTCATAGCTCTAAGCACACTATGAATCCAAGCAGTACAAGGATGTATCATAATCTTCATGGGTTGTACTACTGGATCAGTATGAAAAAGCACATACCTGAATTTATTACAAAATGTCTTATGTACCAGCAAGTGAAGGAAGAGCATCAGAAGCTTGTAAGATTACTTCAACCTTTAGCTATACCGAATTGGAAGCAGAAACATGTTACTATAGATTTTGTCATAGGACTTTCAAGAACTAAGCGAAAATATAACACTATATGGATAATTGTCGAAAGACTTACTAAGTTTGCTCACTACTTATCCACTAGGCTAGGATTCTCTTAACTCACTGGCAAATTTGTGTGTACGAGAAATAGTCAAACTTCATGAGGTTTTAGTGAGTATAATCTTTGATAGAGATTCCTGTTTAACTTCCTATTTCTAGGAACATTTCCAGGAAGCTTTGGCAACTCATTTGAACTTTAGCACAGCATTTCATCCTCAGACCAATAGAAAGTTCAAGACAACTATCCACACTCTTGAAGACATGTTGAAGGATGTGTACTTGACTTTGTAGGCTCTTGAGATGACCACGTACCATTAGGTGCATTTGCTTATAACAATAGCTACTATACCAACATCGACATAACACCATATGAAGCCTTCAATAAGAGGAAGTGTAGATCGCCTGTTGCTTGGGAGGAAATCAGTGATAAGAAAATATATGCTCTTAAACTTGTCGAGAAAGCTT
This sequence comes from Heritiera fomes, assembly GCA_032173925.1. Classification (NCBI taxonomy): domain Eukaryota; kingdom Viridiplantae; phylum Streptophyta; class Magnoliopsida; order Malvales; family Malvaceae; genus Heritiera; species Heritiera fomes. Next base: position 31,256,713 of record JAPDPM010000001.1, read on the forward strand.
TCAAGAATGTTAGACTTATCTATAATTGACTGAAAATAGCTTAAGACTGACAGAAATCAAATGAAAATAATTAGAGAAGACATTTGGAGTTTGAGGTTGGGGATTTTGTATTTTGGAAGTTTCTCCTTCAAAGGGAAAAATGAGACTTGAAAGAAGGGGCAAGCTGAGTCCAAGATTTACTAGACCTTTTGAGATACTCAAAAGGGTTAGTGAAGTTGCATATTAGTTAGCTTTACATCCATGGTAAGTTGGTGTGCATGACATGTTTCATATATTTATGTTAAGAAAGTATCACCAGACCCTTCTCATGTGATCGAGTGTGGATCCTTGGATATCAGATATGACTTATTTTCTGTGGAAAGCCTTGTTAGAATTTTAGATAGAAACGAAAAGGTTCTAAGGTCCAAAATAATTGCTTTAATTAAAGTGCAGTGATAGCAGCACTTGGAGGATGAAAGTATATGGAATTAAAGAATGTGATGTGAGAGAAGCATCGTCACCTCTTTTGACTTAGCTATACTCATATTTGGGAACGAAATCACAAGGTGGGGAGAATGGAACATCACGTGACTTTGCATAAATGTATTTGATGAAATATCAACTAATCTAGGTTTAATTTTGTGGATTTGGATAGATTTTGGAGTCTTACAATCCCAATACCATAAAGGTGAAGTTTCAGGAGATTTTGAGACAAAGGGCAAAAAGGTAATTTTATTGCCAATAAGATAAATGAGAAATCTATTATCTTATTTAGTTACTAGGGAAGTATGTAATAAGGTTAATAGCTAAAAATATTAATAAGGTTGATAAAACGATTAGAGTAAATAAAGCGACTTGACATACGAGTTAATGTGGAACACCTAAAGAGTAATGCAATTATTATATTACAAGAGACTTAAGGAAAATTAAGCACAATCATTGTTCACGTAATTGTGAAAAAGCATTAACCATCTCTCCTTGGGTTAAATAAGCCAAATTTAACCTTTAGAAAAGAAAAAATTATGTCTATGTCCCCATTATATAAGCTAAATCCTAATCCATTTGAGTTATTTCCAATGTTAACGAACATAATCCTTTATGCTAATAACTCTTGGCATTGAAGGAAAACCATAGAGGAGCTATGGTGTTAGTGAATTCAAAAGAGAATTATGATTGTTCTTGCAAGTTCATGAAGTAACCTTGTTGGAAGAAAGTAGAGAAAGCTTAGATTGGTGTTGCATGTTGAATTAAGGCCATAGCTTGGGATGGAAACCGAGAAAAGAGGGAATTAAGCTTTGATTTCACGGTTTAGGTAAGAAAGAACTTTGCTATTCTTTGAGCCTTGAGGTTTAGACTTCCTTAAATAATGATTTAACGAAATTCATGTATGTTTGTTGAAAAGAAGATTGAAAAACGGGAAAGAGGAAGGAAGGTTTAGCTTTTGATTTTAAAGAAGCAAGGCAAACAGAGTGATAAGCTCGGATTTGGCAAAAGCAAGGTGAGTAGACTGACTGATTTCACGTTCCTTTGAATTAATTTTGTAAATTGAAGCCTAACTTGTTGCATGTAAAATGCAGTTACAAAAAAGAGAAGACTGAGAGAAGAGAGGATTTTGTTTTCATGTTTTAAGGTAAGAAAGGAGAAATTTATTTAATAGGAAAAGAGAAATTTATTTAATCTTTGAGGTTGCCATTTCATAAACCAGCCATTGATGGCTTTGTATATGGATGTCGAGTGTTCATGCAAAAGAAGACTTCAAAATTGAAAGGAAGTGGCGTGAGGAAAATAGGGCAAGTTTTGCATGCGAAGCTCTCGGCCTTGGAAATGAAACCAAGAGTAAGAAGGCCATGATAGCTCATAGTGATGTTAAGGAGATGATGAGTTTAGTCAACTATCCCCTTGTCACGTTTGAACTTCATAAATTTAAATTGCTAAATGTAAAGCATGTTCACTCAGAGGAAGAGAAATGGAAACCAAGAGAGAGACATGAAAATTAAGCTTAAAGGTTTTTGGTTTTGAAAAAGTGAGGCTTTGAAGAAAATCGAGAACTTGAGGCTAAGTTTGGAACATTCAGTTGCAAAGTGTAAGGTAAAGGAATTCATAATTTCTTCTTTTAATGTAAACTTCCATGTTAGATATTAATGAAGATTGATGGTGTGATGTTTACGCTGGAGTAGTTGTGAAACCGAGAAAAGTAGCATTGAGGTTCTCGACCTAGTAAAAGATTGGTAAGGAAAAATGTGAATTTCTTGATTTAATGCTTGATGCTATATGAACAAAATGACAGAAATATGACTTGTGGATTGTGATAGCTACGATGTAAGTTGGAACTGAGAGGAAATTGTAAGTTGAGCCCTCGGTTTGGCTTGCTTTGGTAAGGAATTTCTTTAAGAATTTGTACTTTAAAGTTAAGTGAATTGCCAATATTGTTGTGTAATTCTTAAATTTTTACTATAACATTAGGTAGACGCTACTGTAATGCCCCGATTACTGAAAATCTGAACTAATGTTTTCCATTTTCACTCAATCGGTTGGACTGTACTTAGTGTCCTCACTCCGACAATAAGCTAAAATCTACTTAGCTAAATCAATATCTAATTATTCTGATTGGTCCCAGTGTAGTCAATCACAATATGTATTAATTTTATTTACAGTGCCATCTCAACTGCATAAGAATATAGTATCAAAGACTACTTTTTTTTACATTCAGATTTTTTGTGCTTACATCTCTTTACACACTAAAGTACCGTATAATGAATGTCTGAATACAATAAAGTAATTGTGCAATTATACCTACAAGGCACATTATCAAAATCTCATAGGAATCCGATCAGAACCTTCCCTTACAATCAATTATTACTGCACATAAATCAGTAAGGAGGAAAGGGGTGAGCTTACGCCCAGTAAGAAATATATATAGAAGAACTGAGACTATACATAGCTATAAACATGTATTGAAAACATGTTCATAACTTACAATCATTATCAAAAGAGTGTTTGGGCACTTTATTGAAAATGATACTATAATTGATTAGGAGTACTAGGCTGAGTACAAAAAGATGCTTTAGAGCACCTCACTTGTCCTAGTCCCTAAATCCGAGTATAGGGAATTTATTGAAAACTATATAGAGAAGGAATTCATGCATATCAAATCAATATCAAAACCTTACGATCTTTTAATGGCAATACTACACGATAAACAATCATTATCAAATCATTTATAATTTAAATCGGTAGAAAATGATGATGTATGCGTGTATACATTTAGTAAGCACTCAATAGACAATTCATTATGCAGTTTTTGCAATTAGTTTAGTAACACTCTTAGCAAATCACTCAGGAAACTGTTCAATAAAACATTTGGTAAATTACTCATTAGATAGTTCAATAAAACATTCGGTAAATCACTTGGTAAATAATTTAGTAAGCAATACAATAGCCAGTTTAGTAAATTTTTCAGTAAACAGCCCAGTAAACAGTACGGTAATCAATTTAGTAAAACGATCAGAAAATAGTTCAGTAAATAGTTCAGTAGACAATCGGTAAACAGTTCAATAAAATGATTAGTAAATTATTCAGTAAACCGTTTAGTAAACCACTCAGTGGAATGTTTAGTTAATCATTCAGTACATAGTTCAGTAAAACACTTAGTAAATCACTCAGTAGACGATTCAAAAAATGATCAGTGAACAGTTCTGTAAACAAATCGGTGAACAATCAGTAAAAGATTCAGAAATCAATTTAGACAATCAGTAAACTGTGTAGTAACAATTCAGTAATCGATCAATGAACACTCAAAAAACAGTTTAGTGAATGATTAGTGAACAGTCAGAAAATGATCAGTAAATAGTTCAGTAAAAACTCAGTAAACAGTTCAGTAGACACTTAGTAAATAATCAATAAACAGTTTAATAAACAATATGATGACAATTTTCAATGGGCAATTTAGTAAATCAGTACAGTCAATCAGATTTGGTAAACATCCTAATTCAGCAAACACTCAATAAAATAGTTCAATCAATTAGATTTCAGAAAACACTCTGAAAAACAGTTCAATCGATCAGATTTAGAAACTATACAATGGAGACCATGAAACACCCAATAGTATCATGTAGTATAAATATCCCAAAATGGTAATAATAGTAAGACATATGGCCATAGTCAAAAAGGGTCCAAAAAGTACATAGGTCGGGTGACAGCTATAGCTGCTGAAGATGTGACTAAGGTCAATCAACAATAATAAACATGATCACTCACTTAGAATAGCATGATAAGCCCGAAGGTTACTATGGGGCCAATAGTCTCAAAACATTTACTCGATCCCCATGAAAGCATTTAAAACATCTTTTTTATTTTCAAAGCAACATACAGTAGTACAAACACGCGTTTTAATTATGAGGGCTAGAAGTGCTTGGATTGACCAGGAATTTACCACCCCAAAAATTAAAATATAAACTTTTGGGAACTAAGTTTCATATTAAAATCATATAGTTTAAACTCAAAAATTTTGTTTAACACATTCTATTCAATTTAAGACATTCAAGTCATTAACTTCAGTTGGAAAACAAACACTTTCATTAAAACAGTGTTAGTTAATTCAGGGTATTCAAAGCATTTACTTCAATTAGACACTCAAAACGTTTACTTTAGTCAATCTATCAGGATTTTTAATAAAACAAAGTTAGTCGATCTAAAACAATCACTTCAGTCAATCGTTTAAAACTTTCAATAGAACATTTCTTAAACCCGTTGGAACACATTTCACTTCTAACAATGTTTAGTCAAAACATAACTTCAGTCAGTTCATAAATTTATAAAATTAATAACAAAGTTCTTAGTTGTAGTTTAGGGTTTTCAAGTCGTTTTACGAAATTTTGACAGTATAATGGTACTATTCATCCTAACCTTCCTGCACTAAGAACATAGTGTAAAAACCACAATTCCAGTTTCTCAATGTCAATCAATCACAACATCAATTACTGAGTTCAATAAATAACTTCAAATCACTCTGTTTAGTCAATTGATCTCAAAACACTTTCATTTTTCAGTTATGTAGACTTTCAATCAATTAATCATATTAATGCAGTCATAGTATCCCTACAACTTATATATATCCCTTACCTATTTTAATCGCAATATAGTCTACCACTTCAACTCTAGTAAGCAACTGTAAACAAGCGAGCATATATTCGTTTATTGTTTTCCTTAACGTCACTTACTTCGGAGCTACAAAATGATATCAAAACATAGTCAAATTTCAATATTCCTTTTACAAAAGATATTTTAGACTCTCAGGACTTCCATAATTCCTAATACAATAGCAAATCCAATTTACTACATATCGAATGCCAAACTGTAAGCATAGTCAAAATACCTCCTTTTTCACAGTCTTATATTAATTTATTCAGTATTCTAAGACCTAGTTTACATTAAATTGAGCATGAATTCATCATGCCCTTCACTTGGCTGAATTTGCCATCAAAGGCCACTCACTTCGTTTCGATGATTTAAGGTTGTATACGTGTTCTACTCACTCTCTAGACTGATTCTACATCATTTTTACATTGAACAATATCTCATTGATGCATAAGTAAGCTTGGTCGAAATTCATTAAGCATGATTCAAGTGTTTTTGTTTCAATTTAACACCATACACATGCTTAAACACTAAAAATAGTCGTTTGAAATCAATAGAATTGAAAATAGAAATTCTTTCTTACCTTTAAGCTTGGCCAAAATTTTGAGAGCCTTTTTCACCCTTCAAATGGCCATTTCCTTGGCTGATTTGGAGGTATGAGATAGAGCTCATCAAGTAGAACAACTTTCCTTTAGTGTGATTTTTGGTTTGGGGCTTGTACACTAGGGTTTCTATGACTTGCTCTCTCTAAAACCAAGCTTTGTATCTCTTCCTCCCATGGTGGCTGACCAAAAAGAAGAAGATGATGGTTTTTATAGCTTAAAAAAATATCTTAGGTGGCAAATTACAAAAATACCCTAAGTTTTTCAAAATTTTCTATTTTTGCTCTTAGCACTTCAATTTCCGTTTAAATAGTTAGTTTAACTTTCAAAATATTTCATTCAATCATAAAACATATCTATTTAACCTTTTCTAATCATTGGATGGCTTTTGATAGGGTTTGAGTGGTCAAAAGGGCGAAATTACCAGAAAAGCCATAACCATCAAATCGTGTATTTTTCATTTTTTCATGTTATTCAGTCTACAATTTAAAGTGACATGAGACTTCTTCACACGAAGATTCACCTGTGACTGTTAATTGGTCTCAAATCAATTTAGATTTATCATTACTTACGATTATTTTCCAGGCCTATGGACACAACCATCATTTTTGAAATTGTTGCATGCTTCTGAAAACATACACAAATGAAGGAATTTTGAGATGCAGATTCTTGCTATCTCAGTATTTCATTTCAAATATCATTACTCTAGGGTCTCATTTCGATATGGACAGTAAAAGTCCTATTAGGGCCCCCGTTGGGCTTTTCCCCTATCTTTACCTTACAGACTCTTTATTTAGAAATCTTAGCATTCAACTCTTGCTTTTCGATTTCTATACTCTTTAACTTATATTTGGTATTGGGAAAATGGGGTTGTCACACTCTCCCTGTAACGCCATTTCTTTTACCAAAAATTCGAACAAAATTTTTCTTTTTAATCAGTTGGTTGGGCTGTATTCAATGTTACAGATACATTATAAAATTAAATTTACATTCGCTAAATCAATATCTATTTATTTTGCTGGTCTCAGTTTCACATATTTCTAAATATATTTTCATCTCATATAAACTAAATTAATTAGCAAGATTGACATATATAGAATTAACTTATACTTTCATGCATGCCTCCATACAAACTATAAATATGTTGTCAACTTCTTTCAGTCACATCCCCTTTATCTACATAAGTATTATACTAATATGTTTGAATACAAAAGGAGTAATTGTACATCATATACCTTCAAGGGCGATACCAAAAGCCTCGAAGGAATAGAATCAGGCCCCTTACACAACGATATCTACTGCAAGTAATATAGAAGGGAGAGTAAAAGGGTGAGCCTATGCCCAGTAAAGAATACATATAAAGATACAAATACCATAAACTATATGCGAATTTCTAAATCATATATTAAGTACTAAAATTTAAGGAATAATTTTGAAACAAAATTTCGGAAGGAGATTTCTATATAGTTGTTAGGGTTTTAGGGCTAAGTCATAAAGGATGCTTTATAGCACCTCACTTGTCCTTTTTTCCTAACACTTAAGCTATAGAGGAGTGAAGGACATTTATCAGAGAAGGAATTCATGAATTCAAAAGTCAATTTCGAATCAATTTAATGCACCAGAAATTCACTTTGTAAGAATAAACCATGCAATTCTCATAAATCATTTTAAATCATACATATATTGTAATTTAAATCAAAATCATAAATATTCATATAGAATCATTTCATATTTCAAAGTTCATATATCGAAAATTTAGAAAATTATACAAATTATAGATAAGTAATGGTCAGTGGAGACATGACACCAATTCAGTGAAAATCATGCAGTCCAGACATCCTTTAAGGGATAATTATAAACGAACAGACATATGGCCATAGTTCAAAGTGGTCCACAGTGATCACGGATCAGGTGTTAGCTAGAACCACTGTAGATTGGATCAAGGTCACGCAACATTTCAGATTTCAGAATTTAGATGTCAAAAGTAAATACTGTAGAATCACAGTTAGCTTGTGTCTCAAAATATAAAGTTTCATAATTCGAAATTCAAAACAATATTTTCAAATCTCACAGATGTTCGACAATTAAAATGTAAAGTCTTCAAAATCATGTAATTTTTATAATTGTTCATAAACATCTGTAAAATACTATATTTTGGCATTTTCCATAAAACAAATTTTAGAATACAAATTCATAAATTCTACAAAATCATATAATTTTGTGAGAGCTCGAATTTCTCTATTCTCCCTATATCTATTGGATGTGTTGAATTAGAATATTAAGTAAAGTTATGTAAATTAATTTTCATGTACGGTGCAGTTATTGAGAAAATTGTCAAGTGGGCCCCACAGGGTAATAAGTAATTCGGATGCTCTCCGAAGTGGCAAAATATTAAAATTGGGCTCGAAATATCTAAAGCTCAAGAAGACTATTTTCCAGAAGTCCCTAAGATGAGTATACCTCAGTTTACATACAATAAATCCAAAAATGACGGTCGTGTCCATACCCCAAAAGAATTTTTTTTGAATAACGGTCAACCCAAATTGACTTCAGACCTACAGACTATCATAGATAATCTTCGTGTAAAAAAAGTCTCACATGGATCCAGCTCGTGAACTGAATTAAGCGAAAGTTCTAAGAACAACGTGAACAAAACTAAAAGCATTCGTATAGGGGTAGTTTGGTAATTTCACTATCCATAATAGGTCAAACCACCTTAGGAGTCAATATTTGACCATGTTTGACCTAGATAAATAGAAAATAATAAAAATGAAATATTAAATCTAATTTAAAAATATTAAAAAATTAAATGGGACATATTTGGAAATAAAGCAAGAATACAAAGGGTATTATGGTCAATTAACCTAGGGGTTGGTCAAAATGGTCAAAGATTGACTATAGTTAACTTAAATAAATTAAGTTTAATTAAAATGAAATTAAAAATATGAAATTAGAAAATAATAAAATAATCCAATGGCATAGGTGTAAATTATGGAATTTTAAAGGGGCAAGTTAGTACATTTGATATATCAGATTTTTATGCATAAAATAATAATTAAAATGACAAAATAAAACAGAAAAAGGGGTTGTCTTCTTGTGAGACCTGATTTTATAATATTGTACACCATATTTGTAAATGATTGAAAGTGAAAATAATTATTTAGTGAAATTAAATAAATATGGTTTATGAATTTCCAGTTTGAATTTTTGAATTTTGAGGTTATGGTTTATAATATGGTGTATAAGAGGTGAAATAATTATTAAAGGATGAATTGAAGGTGTAGAATAATAAAGTAAGTAAATTTGAAATTTAAATATAGAAGTGATAATTCCATATTATAATATGCAAATAAATGATGTATAAGAGAGGGGAATTTTATTATTTGGATGTATGGTATTTTGGCATTGAATGGAATACATATAAGAAGTTGAATCAAGGCCAAAATCTGCAGAAAATTTAGAGTGCACGTCAGTTCTTGCTGCTGTATGCCGCACGTTTCATCCATTTATAAGGCAACTGAAATGTAAATTTTTATGGTGTTTTCTATTATATTGCTGATTGGCTAGATTGCAACTTTTAAGGTATAAAAATTGCCTACAAATGATGTTTAATGGAGGGAAAACTTGTATTTGGAAAAGTGGTTAAATGCTATTGGTTGGAGCCTTCAAAAAGAAAGAAAACAAGTCAAAACTATGCAGCCAAATTGGACTAAACGCCACTTTCCTACTGCTGTAAGCTACTTGACGTGATTCATTTAAGGAAAACTTGGCTGAAAATTTTTATAGTATAAAATGCCATATAATTGATATTTAAAAGAAAAGAAGTTCAATATTTAACATAGGATAAATCTTATTGGCCGAAAAACTATAAAAAGATGAGAAAATCAAGTCAAAGAAACGTGCAGCAAAATCTATCACTGCCATAATTTTTTTGCTGCCTTTTGCTGCCCATTTTAAAGCAATATGAGATATGAAATGATGAGAAAAGTGATAAGTAGTGAAGTGGCAACATATTATTGGAGAACATGAATGAATAGAAAATTAAATGGAACTAAAACTCCAGCAATTTTCATCCTCCTTTGCCGACTTCCCTTGCTGCTCCATGGTTTTCTGTTTACTGCTCAATTTCATTCGGTTTGCTTACGTTTCTTGCATACTATTTATCAAAAATCTCATCCCTTATTAACTAATTACTTAACTCTTCTTCATAAACCTACCTTCACCTTAAAACCTTCTAAGAAAATAAGGAAGAAGAAGGGCTGATGTGAAAGAAGGAACAGAAAATGGAGCCACAACCATTCAGTCAAAGGTAAGAGCATGTTGAAAATTGATGTTTTCCTTTGATTTCGAACTTGATTTCTAGCATTTTCAAGGTGTAGAAAAATATTATGAAGTTATTTTTCCATAATATTAGCTCAATAAAAATCTGTCATTTTGGAGAATTTAGGTGGAATTGTGATCTCATAGAAGACATGCAGTTCTTGCATGAAAATAGTAGGAAATAATAGCTTGAGATGGAATAAGTTGAATAGAGAACAAAAATTCATGAAATGGGGGAAAATCAAAATTGGCCATTTAAGAAGAAATTTCCGTCAACTTGAGAACCTAGAGAAGGCTTTTTATTTCTTACATGGAAATGATAAGGAATAATAATTTAAGATGAAAGAAGAATGATAAAAAGGTTAGAATGAAAAATAGAAGAAAAATCATGAAGATGTGCAATAAAGGGATTTCGGCCATAGCTTAATTGGCCATGATATTATATTGAATTTTAAGGTTTAATGATAGAAAATGAAAGAAAAAGATCGGTGAAATTGGAACCGAAAAAGGAGCTAAAACGAGAAAGCTCAGTTTTAGCACTAGTATAAATAATACTGGTTGTGCATGTACTATGCCATTAGTGGCTGCATTTTATGAAAGCAAGTGGCTTAAAATTAAGAGGAAAAATATTGATAAATTTGATAAAATTATTTTGCACCTAGGAATTACGAAATTCGGTAGGCACAACCAGGAAGCTCGTTTTCGTAAGACAGGTAAGAGGAGAGTGTGTGAGTTGTAGTGATATAATGAATTGCATGTTTTCTCGAGTTAAATTTTATGAGAATATTGGATGCATGATTTGGTTTGAAAACATGCAAAATTGTGGTCGATAAGCTGGTTTATATACTGCAATTTGCGTGCAGGAGGTTAGGAATCCGCAGCTATTATGCTGATGGAAAATTTCCTAAAACATTCTAAAATATTATAAAAAATTTTAGAAGCATGAAATGATTTAAATGGAAAATTTTGAATATAATTCCCACCAATTTTCCATAAATTGAAAATTATGAGAAAGTTATAAAAAATTAAATATTCATGTTTTATATTTTATTAAAGTGAGAATTTGATTTATTTTATATGATATTAAATATTCAAATTGAATATTTATTTACTTTCTCACTTGATACATAAATATTTACTGATGGATTTATTGTATGTGAAAATGGGGAATAAAATACCTTTTTGGAAAATAATTCTTTAAATAAATGATGAAATTTACAAAATATTCCTTAAAGGTATTTTTGAGAAATAAATTGATTTTGAGACTTTAGGCCCCAAGATTCATGCTTTACTATTATACTGTTACTGTCACGTGGCTGATTGACTCGCCAGTCATCAGCGGTCCGAGAGGCACCTGGCAAGTGTACACCGAGGACCACTTATAGATTATGACCATAGATCTAACTATATACTGTTACTGTGTTCCTTCGGGAACGATTACTGTGTCCCTAGTGGACGATTATAGCATGATACCATGTAAGAGGATGCCTAGTCTCAACTTACTGATTACTGTTTACTGAATTGGTAGCTACTGATTACTGTTTACTGAACTAATAGCTATTGATTACTGTTTACTGAAATGAAATCTACTGATTACTGTTTACTGAACTGGTAGCTACTGATTACTGTTTACTGAACTGGTAGCTACTGATTACTGTTTACTGAACTGGTAGCTATTGATTATTGTTTACTGAACTGAAATCTACTAATTACTGTTTACTAAACTGAAAGCTACTGTTTACTATTTACTGAACTAAAACCTACTGATTATTGTTTATTGAACTAAATTGTACGAAATACTATTTACTGAACTGAAAGGAAATTTACTGTTATCGAGAAAGAATACTTTGAAAATTATTTCTAAAATAGATATAATTACTGAACTGTTATCTAGTGAATTGGATATTTATAAGCTATTGTACTGAAAAGACTGTTTACTGTAACTACTGTTTTACCATTGGACTGTCATATGTTTTGAACTGTGCTGAAAGGAAGGAAAACAAATGGTTTATCCTATTTATAATTATGAAAAAAAGGGTATTAAATTGTTTTATCAAGACAAGTTATAAATTACTCTGGGTTTCCGAGACAAGACAGGTATTCCAAAATACCTTCCATGCTCAATCTGGATTTCTTGACCGACTATAGCATCCTTCCTTTACTGTGCTTAGTACACCATTAAGAAATAAATGTTTTACGGCATATAGTTTTCATTATATCAAGCAGCATACGACTCCTTTACTGAGCATGTGGTTCGCTCACACCTTACTTTCAAATTTTCCATATTAATTACTAGGATTATCTGATGGCTTCCTCAGATAAATATAGCTGCGAGTAGCCCACTGGGACAAAGGGCATTGAAATTTAAAGGTACAATCACTTCTCTTATATATTCAGACACTTGTATACGGTATTACATTATTGAAAAATAGAAACAGGGGATGCAAAGTGTAAGGAATATTTTAAAAAATTTTATATTCCAAATTTATAGAATAAATGTTTACCATTTATTACTGTTAAAGATCAAGTGTTAAAGGCACCACAGACAGCCTAACCAATAAAAATGTGTAAAATACTAGTAAATATTATGTAAAAATGTACACTCAGACTATTACACTTCTTCCACCACTCACCGCCTCTCCCCTGCTGCTCGTTCTTTTTTATTTTCTCCATGAATTTCTCACGTAAGCCTTTTGAAACTTCATCCTCCCTTCATTAAATCATCCAACCTCCTTTACCAAACCTATTCATTGCATCAAGATCATCTTAAACTTAAGATTTGAGAAGCTAATGTGAAGAAATCAGATCTGGTTTTGGGCTATAATGCTTGGCTGAAAAAGGTAAAATGGTTTGGGGGATGTTTTGCTTAATCCTAGCTATAGTATTTACTTGTTTTAAACTTGGATGATGTGATTAGAACATTGGATTGAATTAAATAAGAGTGTAGAAGAAGAAGACATATTCTGTTAGTAAATAAAGGTGGGGAAATTTTGGTAACTTTAATACAAGATAGGTAGAAATTAGTAGTTCATGATGAGTGAAACTTGATGGGAACATGGCTGTAGAGATAACTTGTAAGAAAATTTGAAATGGCGTGAATATGGGAATCAGCCTATCTTAGAGGGGCTGAACGATGGTCATGATGTTTTGATGAACTGAAGTTGTTTGAGGAAAATCCTAAGGGAAGTAATATTCATAAGTTGGGTGAAGAAAGAATTAATGAAAAACCATAAAGACATAGAAATGGGAAGCTTACGGCAATGGCTATTAGAAATGAGATTATGCATTTTTAAATATAGAAAGAAATGTATGGTGAATATATTAAGTGAGTAGAGAATATTTCTCAAGTTGGAGTGAGAAGAAATAAATGAAAATAAAGAGAATGAAAAACAATATATATATATATATATATATATATATATATATATATATATATAAGGTATTCGGCTAAGGCAAAAATGGGTGAAATTTTGGTGTAATTTTAGTAAGTGAATGCTGTGGGATAAATATATATCACTAATGAAGAATATGTATGAAGTTAAATTTGAGAAAAGAATGGGTTTTGAACAAATGAAAGAATTTGGCTAAGATATAATGCATGAGTCTCTCATGTAAAATTTTATAGTTTAACAATTAATAAATAATATATATAGGTTAACTATATTATCATTGAAATTGAATCTAAATAAAGAATGAATTTTTGATAAATAGAAAATTGGTTAACTATATTTCATAACATTAAATATTGAATTTTGATAGTTATTAAGTAAGAAACAATATAACAATATTAATAAAATTATTAGTGAAATTAGAATTGGAAAATTATAGGTGAAATTCAAGAATGGTAATTTGGCCATAATAAACATTTCATGAATATTGATGGAGCGAATGTGAGGACCCCAATTTTCTTATATTCAATATAAGCTATAAAGTGTAGGAATTTAAAAGAGAAAATTTATTGTTAAAAATATTTAATGAAGGGTCAATTCAATAAGATTAAGGGAGATACTCAGTGAGGGTCCTACCAGGATTTTCTTTGTCCATATCGAAGTGAGATCCTAGAATGTTGATATTCGAGATGAAATATGAACATGGAAAGAATCTGTATCTCAAAATTACCTCGTTTGAGTGTATTTTGAAAAGTGAGAAACAAATTCAAAAATGATGATCATATGCATACCTCGGATGAACTTTTCTGAATAACGGTCAAACCAAATTAACTCAGACCTACAAACTATTGTAGGATAATCCTCGCTTAAAGAAGTTTTACTTGGATCTAGCCCGTGAACTGAATTATGTGAAAGTGCTAAAAATAACGTGAACGAAACTGAAAGCTTTCATATAGGGGTAGTTTGGTAATTTCACTACTTATGACAGGTCAAACCTCCTTAAAAGTCAATAATTGACCATGTTTGACTCAAATATATAGATAATAAAGAAAATAAAATATTAAATCTGAATTTAAAAATATTAAATAAATAATAGGACATAAATGAAAATAATAAAATTGTACAAGGGTATTATGGTCATTTGACATGGGGGATGGTCAAGTTGGTCAACATTAACCATAATTGACTAAAATAAATATAATTTAATTAAATAGGAATTAAAATTTTGAAACTATAAATAATGGAATATTTTAAGTGGCATAAGTGTAAATAATTGACTTTTGAAGGAGAATTTTGTTTAGTTGATCATGTAGCAAATTTTGATTGGATGAAAAGTAAATAAGAGAAGCCAATCTCAGCCATTTTAGCTGACTTATATTTATATTTTTATTTATAGTTACTCCACTTATATTTATATTTTTATTTAATTTATATGATATTTAATTTCTTTATTATTTTATTCATCGTTTCTATCATATATTATATAAATATGAGTTAAAGTTTGACCTTTTACAAAGATGTGGCTGGCCATGCTTAGGAATTTACCAAAATGTCCTTTATAATTTCATTAACTCCATTTATGTCTTAGCCTTTACAATATTATTCAAACTAATTAATTAAATTGCCATATATTTTTATTTTCCTGCAAAATATATTTATTCAATATAATATAACTCAAACTTTGACTTTTAAGGGGGTTTGACTTGTCAAATAGTGAAATTACTAAAATAACCTTAAATTATGCCTTAGACATTTTCATGTGATTCTGTCTACAAACTGAAATTGAGTAAGACATATTCACACAAGGGTTCAAGTATCATTTTCTGTGGGTCTAAACTCAAATTATGTTGATATATATTTAAAATTTACATTTTCCGACCTAAGGGCATAATCATCCTATCAAATTTGTTAGCACATTTCCCAAGACATGTGCAAACGAAGAAATTTCGAGATGCAGGTTCTTACCATCTTAGTATTTCACTCCAAATATTGATATTATGAAGTTCGGTGTCTATTCAAATATTAGAATTCTTGGTGGGGCCCACAATCACACTTTCCTCTTGTAAGACAAATCATAAGAAATTTATTCACTATTTTTAAATTCAATAATTCTAACTTCATAATCAACTTATATAAAAGGAAAGAAATTAAGAATCTCACATCCTTTTCACCTTAGGAAATTTGATCCTCTAAATCTGCTTCAGGGTAACTTTGATCAAACAATTCTGGATACTTTTCCCATATAAATATCTCCAACTCCCACGTTGCTTCATCAATAGTATAGTACTGTCAAAGAACTTTTACCAATGGAATAGTTTTAGACCGCAGAACTTTCTATTTCCTATCCAAGATGGCATTGGCTTCTCAACGTAGTTCATATCCTCTCTGATCTCTAGAGGCTAATATTGAATCACATGTGATAGATCGGGATGGTCTTTGCATAGCATCAACACATGAAATACATTGTGTACTCTGCCTAACTTTAGAGGTAAAGCTAACCGAAATGCTACATCACCAACATGGTTCAATATCTCAAAAGGCCCGATGAACCGAGGATGCAGCTTCCCTTTCTTGCCAAATTTCATAATATCTTTAGAAGGGGAAACTTTTAGAAATACCGAATCTCCCACAAAGAACTCAAGATGTCTACGTTGACTGTTAGCATAACTCTTTTGTTGACTCTGAGTTACCTAAGTCTCTCACAAATCATACGGACATCCTCAGAAGCCTTTTCCACTAGATCGGAAGCAAGTATCTTACTGTCACCCACTTCTTCCTAGGCAATCAGAGAACGACACCTTCTACCGTAAAAAGGCTTCATATGGTGCCATCTCAATGCTCTAATGATAGATATTAATATAAGCAAATTTGACTAGAGGAAGATGACCGTCCCATGAGCCTTAAAAATCGAAAGCGCATGCTCTCAACATATCCTCAAGAGTCCAAATAGTATTCTAAGACGTCCATATGTCAGTGGATGGAAAGCAATGCTGAAATTCAATCAAGATCCCATAACATCTTGAAAATGTTTCCAAAAGTAAGAAGTAAACTAGGAGTCTTCGTCATGAGTGATGCTCACTGGAACTCTATGAAGCCATACAATCTCCTTAACATACAAATTTGCCATAGCATTGAAAGTATCAATAGACTTAATAGCCAGGAAGTGAGTTGACTTAGTTAATCTATCAATAATAACCTAGATTACATCACGGTTCTTTCTAGTTCTTGGTAATCCCATGATGCAGTCCATAGTAATATGCTCCCATTTCCATGTAGGTATAGATAGAGGCTATAGCAAACATGCTGGTTTCTGGTGCTCTAGTTTAACCTGCTGATAGGTGAGATACTTAGTAACAAATTTGGCAATGTCTCTTTTCATTCTAGACCACTAATACAGTTTACGCAAATTATGATACATCTTAGTATTGCTAAGATGTAAAGTGTACTTCGTAAAATGAGCCTCTAATAGAACAAGATCCGTAAGATCTCTGTCGTCTGGGTTACAAATTCATCCTCTAAATCTCAAAATACATCAGATCTAACTCCAAAATCAATTTGTTCACCAATCTATACTAGACTAGCCATGTCCACACAATACATATCCTCCCTGATGAGCATGTCTAATACATTCCATCAGATCTGGTTCAATTAGCATACTAGCCATCATACCATATCTCTCGAAGGAGTAATATTCAGATTCAGACTTGCAAACTAGTCTAACAATTTATATTCATGGACCATCATATATGAAACTAATCCCAAGTGCTTCCTACTAAAAGCATCAACAACAATATTAGCTTTACCCCGATGGTAAAGTATCTCACAGTCATAATCTTTCAAAAGTTCTACCCATCTTTTTTACCTCATATTTAATTCCTCCTATAAGAATAGATAATTCAAACTTTTATGGTCTGCAAATACCTGAAATCTCTCCCCATAAAGATAGTGCCCCCAAATCTTCAAAGCAAACACCACTACGGCTAACTCCAAATCATGAGTGGGGTAGTTCTTCTCATGGTCTTCAAGTTGTTGGGAACTAAAGCCACTACCTTTTCCATTCTGCATGAGCACAAACCCAAAACTTGAATGGATGCATCATTGTATACTAAGAAACCTCTTAAACCAGTAAGAAGAATCAAGATCGGTGTTGTAGTCAATCTACGCTTCAACTCTTGGAAACTACACTCACAGGCATCATTCCACTTAAACTTTACATCCTTGTGCATAAGGCGTGTCAAAGGAGTAGCTAGTCTCGAAAATCCCTCAACAAATCTCTGATAATATCTAGCTAAACCAAGGAAAGTCGAGATCTCAATGATTGATTTTGGCCTTCCCATTGCACAATAGCTTCTATCTTGGACGGATCAACAGACACCCCATCCTTAGTCACTATGTGATCCAGAAAGGAAATCTGATCTAACCAGAAGTCACACTTACTCAGCTTGGCATATAACTTACGGTCTCTGAGGGTCTAGATTATAATCCTCAAATATTGCTCATGTTCTTCTTGGGATTTAGAATAGACAAGGATGTCATATATGAAAACAATGACGAACATGTCCAGATAAGGCTTGAATACTTCATTCATCAAATTCATAAAAGTTACGGGTGCATTCTTAATCCCGAATGGCATGACCAAGAACTCATAATGTCCATACTGGGCCTTGAAAGCTGTCTTAGGAATATTGTTGCTTGTAATTTTCAACTGATGATACCCCAATCTAACGCCAATCTTGGAAAAGACCTGAGCACCCCTAAGCTAATCAAAAAAATCATCGATCTTGAGAAGTGGGTACCTATTCTTGATAGTAGCCTTATTCAACCACTAATAGTTAATACATAACCAAAGGATACCATCCTTTTTCTTAACAAATAACATAGCCGTACCCAATGAGAGACGCTGGATTGAATAAAACCCTTATCCAAAAGTTCCTGGAGCTGCTTCTTCAATTCTTCTAGCTCAACTAAAGCCATTCTATATGATGGCTTGGAAATAGGTCTTATACAAGGAACAAAGTCTATGGCAAACTCCAACTTCCTATCAAGAAGAAGTCATAGTAGCTCATCTAGAAACACATCAGTAAAATCACTCACCACAGGGATCTCACGTAACTCTAGACGTCTATTTCCTAAGTCCTCGACACAGGCAAGAAATCCTTCAAAATTAAACATACATTATAAGTTCTCATATAAAATCAACTTGATAGAACAGTACGCTTTCATTACTTAGAAACAAAAGTTACAACATATCATTCAAGAAGTGAAAAGGTTATATTCTTAGAGTAGCAGTCTAAATTAACTTGATTGGCAGTTAGCCAATCCATACCCAAAATCACATCAAAGTCATACATATTCAATAAGACTATATCTGCTACTGTTTCCTTTTTTCCTACCCTTAGCTTACAATTTCTATACACTATATTTGTTATGTGGGATTCTCCTAACGGAGTACTAATCTGTAATAGATATCCCAAGGGTTCATCCTTTACAGGCATTTTCATAGCAAAAGAAGGAGATACAAATGAATGTGTAGAACCTGGATCAAATAATGCAAGTGCCACAGTATCAAATATAAAAATCTTGCCCTTAACAACATTTGAGGAGGTATCAGCAGACTCCTGTTGCAATGCGAAAACTCTACCCTGAACCATTTCCTTCTTGCCTTTCTTCGTAGTGGTGGCTCGTCTCTGAGGCTAGGCAGGACGCTCGGGTTCATTCTGTGTAGTCAGACCCTTCGAACAGTATTTGTAACATCTGGATTTTGTTTAAATACTAATTAACATTTTTCATTTTCTTATAAATGGTTAGGTTGTTTGTTAATGTCATTTTCGTTCTTACTTGTCGTAAGCATATCATTTCATTAATTCCAATCCCTTAAAAGACAAAATAATTATCAATAAAATTATTAATATCAGCTAATAATTAAACATACTCTTTTATCCATATATCTGTACATATACAAGTCCTAGTTCTACTTATCAATTCAGTAAGATTCCTAATAATTTACATCTCAATAATTGTCTACAACTTGCTAAGTACTGCACAAGACATGTCTGAGATATATAATAAGTTACAATATAACTTCAATGGACTGGAAGCGTGTCTTGAAGGAATACTGTATAGCCAAAAGTATGAGCTCCTCTACAACAAGTGAAAAGTCACTGCAGATAGTCTGGGAGGAAAGAGGGGGTGAGTTTATGCTCAGTAAGGATACATATATAAAAGTGTGGTACTCCACCACTATATGCAAGTAAAATCATATATTTTAAAACAACTATAACAAAATAAATGCACTTGTGTTATGTGAACATATACTAAAAACACATTCATTTCATTCGTAATATTTCAATTTGATCATGTACTTCTTTCATAATTCAAATCATTTAAATCAGTAATCCAATAAGCTTTAACAAATCAAAGGAGAAGGTCAATGTGATAATTGTAAATTTTCCATTTGTTGGAAATTATTAATATTGGAAATTAATATTAGTGGAAGTATATAAGTTGAAATAAATGAATAAAATTATGAGATCGGAATATTAGAAAAGAATTCCGAGAATCGAAGAAGGGACAGATTGAGAAATTCGTGTGAAGAAAAGTTAAATTGGAAATTCGAAAAATAATGAAAAGAGGAAATTGAATTTGGATAAATGGAAATCCAAATTACATAAGAAAATGAGAAATGAAAGAGAAATATATTTATACAATTATAAATTATATAAATGTATTTTTATATAAATACATATGTATTGAAATACTATATAGTATATATTAATATACAGATGTATATATAGATATATATACTATTGTATAAATTTAAATAGTACATATGTATACAAAAATACAAAATCTTATGTATATATAAATATATACATATATAAGAAAAGTAAATATTATTTTTTTCATCAAAATTTGTATATATGTATTGTAATATAATATATATCTATAAATACATATATAATATATATTAATTCAAATTAAAATTTATATATAGATATATATGTATTTTGTGTATAAAATATATATGTTATTATATTATATTTATATATATTATATAAATATAATATAGTATATTATATACAAAAAAGGAAAACAGAAAAACAAAAATGGAAAGGAATCGGGAACCCCGACCCATTCCCAGCCAGAGGCCGACGGCGGCGGAGCTGTCATCGCCGGCGAGGGAGAAAGGAAAAGAGTGAAATGCCACTGGCCAGAGGAAGGAAAAAGGTAGCCAGTGGCGGGAAAGGAGAAGGAAGGAAGGAAAATCGACGGGAAACTGAAAGAGAAGAAGGAAAATAGGAACTGGTGGTGCCGGCCGATTCGGCCACCGCCACTGTAACTAAAGCTTCGACGGAGGAAGAGGAAAGGGTAGGAAGCCACCGGTGAGGCTGACGGCAGCCAAGGAAGGAGGAAAAAGAGGGGGAAGAAACCGAACCTAAACCGAATAGATTTGTTGCTGTGCCGCCGAACTAGGCTAAACGGAGGCCACAGGTAGATTCGCCTTAATACCGACCAGCTGAGGGGCCATCGATCCGCGAGAGAACCGACCGTCGGAGAAGAACCGGCCATGAGGGAGGCTGACCGGTTTGAACCGGTCTGGCCAGAAAAGAAAGAAAAGAAAAGAAAAGAAAGAAAGAAAAAAGAAATGAAAAAGAGAAAAAGAAAGAAAAGAGGAAAAGAAGAAAAAGAAGAGAGAAAAGGAAATTTTCAGGATTCGAAAATTTTGAAAATTACAGAAAATCCCAGGAATTCAAAAATTCTAGGGAATTCGAAAGTTACGGAAATCCCAAAAATTCAGTAAGAAATTTCCAAAAATTAATTACCAGTAAATTTTATTAAATTATGGAAAAATTCTAAATTTTAGAATTTTATTTCTAGAAAATTCCCTCGACGATCGAGCCGATGGAATTGGGAAAGGAGAACACGGGTGCGACCTTTGAGAGGCAGTCACCGACCCGAGACATGTAAGGGAGACATGTGCTGCCTGTAAGGATATTTGGCCACATGTTT
Source organism: Heritiera fomes (assembly GCA_032173925.1). NCBI lineage: Eukaryota > Viridiplantae > Streptophyta > Magnoliopsida > Malvales > Malvaceae > Heritiera > Heritiera fomes. The sequence continues at coordinate 31,278,149 of JAPDPM010000001.1, forward strand.
TAAATTATGCATTTAATTTTTATAAATGCTATTGATAATGATTGGTTGGAAAATTGTGGTGATTTACCGGTTGAGATTAAAATTGTATTTTCTGTGCAGGAGGCTAGCCAATCGGCAGCCATTATACTGCCGAAAAATTATCGAAAAATCACCGAAAATCATAATAAATGATTTGATTTCACGAGAAACGGTTTTCAACCACGAAAATCGAGAAATCGATTAATTATCATAAAACATGAATATACGGATGATTAATTGTAAAATATTCATGTGTTCGAGAATTGTGAAAATAAAACCTTCGAAAATTCTCTCGAAGTGTAAAATTTCACGTAATACGAAATGGAAGATGAAAAGACACAAAGTGAATATTTTAAAAATATTTTTTTAAATATTCACTTGATTTCATAAATAATCTTTATGGTTTCAATTGCGAAAATAAGTATATATAGGAAATTCCATAAAGGTTAATTAAAGGTGGAAAATGGTATTTTGAGACTAGAAGGTCTCCGCATGTGTTTATAGAGAAAACATGGTGACGGGAGTGTTGATTTGGAAAATAAATATTTTAATTTTCCATAAATCATAAAAATAATTGATTTGAATCCCGATAACTTTGAAAACCATGTTTTCGATAGAAAGCACGGAAAAACGTGCGTATATGTTTTACGGTGAAAAAGGATAGTTATGACCTTTTATATTTTACAGTGATGATTTTATAAACTGTTTTCACCGTATGGAAAATATGATTTATGCCTTTATGAAATATTTTGAAAAATGTTATTTGTTTTATTTATTTCATAAAGGTAAGGATTTATACATGTGACCCTATGGATGATGGTGAAATGTTTTACACTACTGTACGGTTTTATAATATTTTGAGACTTAGGCCCCGAGTTTCATGCATCGTACTATTGTTGTTACTGTCACCTGGCTGATTGACCAGCTAGTCATCAGCTTCCCGGATTGTCACCTAGCAAGTGTACATCGAGGACATATTATAGATCATGGCCATAGATCTCATTACTGTTACTGTGTCCCTTAGTGGACGATGATAGCATGATTTAATTGTAGGGTGTTGCCTAGTCTCACTTACTGTTTACTATTTACTGTTTACTGAAAGAATTTACTGAATCCTGTTTACTGTACTGCACTATTTGCTGTACTGAATTACTGTACTGTTTATTGTTTTATTATGAAAAACCGTATCAAAACACTGCTTACAGAACTATACTGTTTACTGAAATGGTAGCCACTGATTACTGTTTGACTGGACTGAAAGCTACCATTTACTGTTTACTGAACTAAAAGCTATCGTATGCTGTTTACTGAATTGGTAGCTACTATTTATTGTTTTCTGACTGAACCGTATCAAGATACTGTTTTACTAAAAGTACTGTTTTACTGGACTGTAAGATACGATTTCTAAACTAAATAGAAATTAATGTTTATTCAAAAAGAATAACATGAAAATTATTTGTAAGATAGAAATAATTACAAAATTGTTTATCCAATAATTTGGATATTTACAAACCATTGTACTGTCACGTGTTTTTTACTGTACTGAAGGAAATAGAAGTAAACCACTGTTTTACTACTGAACTGTCATTTGTTTTAAAACATACTGAAGTGAAGAGAAATAAATGGTTTACTCTACGGAAAACAAATATTAAATTGTTTTGAGAACAATTGATATAGTACTCTCTACAGTTGCTTCTAGATTCCGGGACAAGATAGTTATATCAAAATACGTACCTTACTCCATCTGGATCCCTAGTCGACTGTAGTATCCTTCCTACATGTGAGCCTAGAGCCTAGAGCCCTCTAGGAAGATTTAAAGAAAGTGAAAAATTATTTTCAGCATATAGGTAGCTGAATATCAAGTGTTGCATATAACATTTCAAATTTTGGCTGATTGTGAGATCCGATAAATATGGATCACAGCTGTATATAACGGACAATGTGACAGACCGACTGAAACATGAGGTACGATCGTTTATTTTCAGTATTTAGACTTATCTACAGTACTACTTTCTTGTGAACGAAGATAGGGGATGTAATTCATATTATAATTTCATATGAAATTATTTAAATGTAACTAAAAAGTAAAGTATCGCAGACAGCTCAACCAGATAAGTTTATAATAATATATGCATTATTGGGTAATTGGACTGTTATAGTCAACATCCAAAAGACTCATGCACGATCTATATCCCTTCAAAGATCTAATATAGGAATTAGGTGTACCCACACATGGGCTAGGTATCCATCCCTAAGCCGTTCCTATCTAATACAATGGCCCTTGCGGAAAGTTCCACAGTGTACGCTCGTCAAGTGACAGCTATGGTATTGGGGACTTGACTAAGGTTTCCCAGCCATATATCATATCAATCTGGTATGCTTGATCATCATGGAGCTAACAATCTCACAACACTTTCATATATTCATAAAATCAAGGATAGAAATCATTTCAATGCAAATTATCTTCAATCAATCCATAATCATATAAAAGAATAAACATTATATTTGAGAGTAGAAAATTTAATAAATATTCTTAGTGCAAAAATTAAATGTCTAAATAATTTTATTACGTATAAATACAAATTATACCATATACTAATATTCAAAATAAGTGAAAACAAATTCTTATGCAAGTCAAAACTATATCTTGAATTCATGTAGGTTTTAAATATGTTTTCTATTTCTCATTAAGGAAACTTGAATTATTTGAGTTGGTACACTGCTCTAGTTTGTTTTTAAATATTGGTATGCTAATGATTAAGGTTGGTTTTTGAAATTTCAGTAGCATAATGGTTGTAACTATCTTAACCCCTACATAAAAACCACAGTTTATAGTTCTCAAAACAACCAAGTTCCAACATGCAACCACAATATTTCCTACATGTCTTCCATATACATTCCTTATCTTAGGCTACAATACAATGTAGCGAACTAATAGCACCACTTTTGCCACTTACTTTTTCGGACTCCAAGCTACAAAATAATATTAAAGTGATTAAAACCCATTACTCCAATTTATAAAAATTATTTTACTCCTTATCTTTCACTTTAGCCTCATATAATAACAAACCCAGTCTAATTTCTACTGGTTACCAAAACGTATCTACATCTAAATGGCATCCTTACTCAAGACCAGTTTCACCATTAACCTTCTTAACGTTTATACATCCTTCTTTAACCAACAAACCTAAGGAAATCAATATGGAACCTTGAAAAGCCCCTCTTGGCCGAATACTCCTTCTTACTTAATCCCATTCTTTTCTCAATTCTAACTTCACAATTAATCTTTATTCATTCCCTACATCAATCCTACACCCACCATTCATTAAGATTCATCATCACCATTAAACCTTCACCATGGCCGAATGCCTATCCTTGTGCCAAACTTATGGTTTAGCCAATTTATAATCATGGCTATGTTTAGCTCATTATAAGCTTTCTTTTTCTACCAACTATGGATTGAAATCACTATGATTCCTCCATAAACCCATCATGGCTGAAACCCTCACCTCTTCCTACAAATAATTTGGTTTCAACCTAAGGCCATAAACATGTTCTACTAACTTAATACAATCACAATTACTAGGTGGAATTAAAAGGAACTATTTCTTTTCTTACCTTTATATGCTGACTGAATAATGCAGCAGGTAATTACCCCACAAGTGCTCAGTTCCAACTCACCAAATTCCACATTTGGATAGCCCTTGAGATGAGGAACAAGTTTTGTTAAGAAAGTGTTTTGATTTTGTAGCTTGAAAGAGTGGTTTTACAAGGTAAAATGGAATAGAAGTTAGAGAAAATAGTGGTTATAGTGGCCATCCATAGAAAGTTGAAGAAGACCTAACAAATATCTCAAATTTTCTATTATTTTATGTTTAAAATATCAGCCCATGTGAAAAGTCTAAAATACCCCTTTAAAAACTCATTTTTTACAATTCTATCTAAGTATTATTTTAATATTTAAATTTTAGATTTTAATTTTAATTTTTTATTATTTTCACTTATTTCAGGTTAAACATGGTCAAAGGTTGACTTCCAAGGTTGTTTGACCAGCCATGGGTAGTGAAATTACCAAACTACCCCTAAATGAAGGCTTTTGTGTTCTTTCGCGTTATTTTTAACATTTTCACGTAATTCAGCTCATGGACTGGATCCACGTAAAGCTTCTTTACGTGAAGATTTTCCTATGACAATCTACCAGTCCAAAGTCAAACTAGGTTGACCGTTATTCAGAAAAGTTCTTCTAGCTTATGGACAAATCGTCATTTTTGAATTTGTTGCACATAAACCTAGGCATGCATAAATAAAAGAATTTCGAGAAGTGGTCTTCTAACTAGTTATGTATTTTGAGCCCAAGATTCACATTTTGCCACTTTGAAGACCATCAAGATCACGGATTATGCTGTGAGGCCCACTTGGCACTTTCCCTGACACCTACGACATACATGAGAATTAGTTATTGTACTTTGGTTTACAATTCTAACTCAGCATATTCAATAGGTGTAGAAAGAATAGAGAAATTTGGGATCTCACATCCTTCCCACCTTTAGAAATTTGTTCCTCGAAATTTGAATTAGGCTACTGCTCAAATATTTCTGGATACTTCTCCTTCATCAAGTTCTCTAGCTCCCACATAGCTTCTTTAATAGTGATATATTGCCAAAGAACTTTGACTAGTGGAATTGTCTTATACCGTAGCACCTTTCTTTCCTATCCAAAATCATAATTGACTTCTTCACATAACTCATGTCTTTACGAATCTCCTAAGGCTCATACTCGATGACATGAGATGGATCTAGATAGTACCTTTGAAGCATGGACACATGGAAGACGCTATGTACTCCAGAAAGTTCTAAAGGCAATGCTAATTTGTAAGAAACATCTCCCACATGGTCTAAGATCTCAAATGGCCCGATGTAGCAAAGACTTAGCTTACACTTCTTGTCAAATATCATAATCACTTTACATAGAGAAACTTTCAAGAATATTGGGTCCCCAACCGAAAATTCAAATGGCTTGTGTAGAGTATCAGCATAGCTCTTTTGTCGGCTCTGAGCTGTTTTAAGTCTATGACAAATTAGCTTGACCTTTTTAGAAGCTTGCTTAACCAAGTCCGGAGCTAAGAGCTTGCGCTTGCCAACTTCTTCCCAACCTATCAGTGATTGGCACCTTCTACCATAAAGAGCTTCATACTGTACCATTTCGATGCTTGAGTGATAGCAGTTATTGTATGCATATTCAACTAATGGTAGATGATCTGTCATAGTTCGTATGTACAGTAAATCACACATTTCCACATATATAGTAATGTTGGGCTATCTGCAATTCCTTTATTTCCCATTTCATTTAATTATAAACACTTTAAAATTGTAATTTATTTTGAATTTACATAAACAAGATTATTTACATATTAATATTTGTTTATTGATTACATCCCGTGTTCAAAATTATAACATAGTAGTACTGTAAAATAAGTCTTAACATATAAAGAAAATGATTATACCTCCAGGATCACACTAAGCTACCTTGGGTAACCAAAAGCGCAGCCGAAAATCTTTGGATAGGTAAATCACGCAGTCACTGAAAATATTCTATGGAGGTGGAAAATAAAGGGGTGAGGTAGTCGTGCTCAGTAAAAGAATTGTATGCAGAGATGATATTATGAAATTTATATGCAGTAAAATAATTTATATTCCAATAGCACACTAGTGACAGTAAATGAAGGATACTATAGTCGGCTAGGGATCCAGATGGAGTGTGTAAGGTATTTTAGAATACTTGTCGTGTCCTGGAATCTAGAAGCGACTATAAGGAGTAAAAGTTAAATTTGATATAAATATCATTTGATAAATTTTCATATATAATAAATCACATAAAATGGTATATAAAACCATTAAATAAATTATTTAAGAAATAATTTCACTTTCATTTTAAGATATCACATTCACAATTTGATAAACACAGTTAACAGTTTAGTACGGTAAATAGTTCAATACTGTAAACAGTTTAGTATGGTAAACAGTTAAGTACAATAAACAATTTAATAAAAAATAGCACAATAAACAGTAACGGCAGTGGAGACCAAGCAATACCTAGAATATATTATTCTATAATCCACATAGGGAACAATAATAGTAAACACGTGAGACGTATGGCCATGTCTATAGGTGTCCTCAATATACATTGATCAGGTGACACTGGAACGCTAAATATAGGATCAGTATTAACAGCACAGTAACAATAACAGTAAAGTAAACACATGAGCATGATATGGGGCCTAACAGTCTCAAAACAGTATTTAAACAGTAGTATCACCTTTATGCAAATCAATAAAATAAGTAGAAATCTTCAGTCAATCCATAAAGGTTAATTTATAATAGAATGAGTATTTCAGTGACAACAATTTATAAAATATTCACATTGCAGTAATATATCTTATAAACCACCTATTACACTGTAAAACACTTATAGCAAATTATCAGTAGCTTTACTTTAATTAAATTTGATAACACGAATATTTAAATATTGTTTTTGGTAAATCACCATTTTATGGAAAATATTAAATAATTAATTTCTAAGGCTAGAATTTCACTCCATAATGCTCTAAAATATTTTCATGATATTTTTAGGAAAATTTCTAAGAAATTTTAACAGCATAACTGCTGCTAGCCTCGTTACACTTTAAACACAGTTCAATTCCAACCAAAAACCACAATTCGTACAGTTTTCAACGCATTTCATTTCCAAAATATTCTCATAAAATTATTTACATTGAAACCATGCATTCATAATATCCCTATAGTCTTCTTTAGGGATAAGGTATGTGTGAGAAGATATGGAAGCTTTTATTTTATTTTCTTCTTTCTTCTTCTATGGTGGACATGAGATGGCTTGGGAGGGATGATGAATAGTGGTCGGCAATCAATGAGAAAAATTACCAAAATGCCCTTGGTTATGAATTTTTCGAACAATTTTACCCTTAAGCTACCATAATTTTTATAACTATGTAATTGCACTCAAAAAATTCAGATTTCTGCACTAAAAATTACTATTGGATGTATTTTAATGAATCATGGTGGTTTCATTGACGCACGGTTCACCGATAATGTGAAATTATGAAATTACCCCTATCGGGTTAATCGTGTAAATTTTTTATTTAACCGTTGATTCTTTAAATCTATTGACGCTATCTTAAACTTCTTTTCATATAGAATATCATGGGATTTTTACTTTGTCCAAATACATTTTAGTTTGGGCACAATTTACGAAAATACCATTGAAATGTAATTGTCATTTTCTAATTTGTTGCTATACTTCTCAAAATTAAGGTAAATAAATTTCCACATTATGATTATTAAACCTTCCATATACATTTGGGCACTATAAATCAAGTAGGCCCACATTATTATTTACTTATAATTTACAAAATATACAAAAATTAGTTAATAAATAAATGTCTACACATGCACAGCAATAGTATAAACAGTTTTCACATTTCCTCCCCAGCTTTAGGAAATTTGGTCCTCCAAATTTCGTTCGGACCACTTACTGGAATAGCTCTGGGTACTTCTCTCGCATCAAACTCTCCAATTCCCATGTGGCTTTCTTTTCGGAATGGTACTACTAGAACACTTTCACTAACGGAATCGTCTTAGATCGCAATACTTTATCTTTCCGATCTAGAATCCGGATAGGTCTCTCCACCAAAACTCATATCTTCCTCGATCTCCAATGGTTCTATTGAATTACGTGAGACAGATCTAGATAATACTTCCTGAGCATCGAGACAAGGAATACATTATGCACTCCTGATAACTCCGGTGGTAGTGCCAATCTATACGCCACGTCTGTCACGTGATTTAAGATCTCAATTGGTCCGATGTATCGAAGACTCAACTTTTCCTTCTTATCGAATCTCATAATGCCTTTAGATGGGGAAACTTTCAAAAATACTGAATCACCAAAAGACAAATCTAGTGGTCGGCGCCTCGTGTCTGCATAACTCTTCTACCGACTCTGAGTGGTTCTCAATCTTTCACAAATAAGTTGTACATCTTGCAAAGCTTGCTCTACCAGATTGAGAGCTAACAATTTTCGATCTCCCACTTCTTCCCATGTAATCGAGGATCTACACCTTCTACCATATAAAGCCTCGTACGGTGCCATGCTGATTATAGTTTGGTAGTTGTTATTATATGCAAACTCAGTTAGTGGCAAGTGGTCATCCCAAGAGCATTTAAAATCCAAAGCACACACTCTTAACATATCTTTGAGCTTCTAAATCACTCGTTCGGACTGTCCATCAGTCTGCAGATGAAAAATGATGCTGAGATTTAGTCGAGACCCCATAGCCTCCCGAAATCTCTCCCAAAAGTGAGACGTAAATCGGGAATCCTTACCAGAAGTGATGCTCATTGGAACACCATGCAACCTCATTATCTCCTGCACAAACAGATTAGCTAGGGCACTAAGGGAATCTGTAGATTTAATGGCTAAGAAGTGGGCGGACTTTGTCAATCTATATACAATCACCCATATAGCATCATGATTCCTTCGAGTCCTTGGCAAACCCATGATGAAGTCCATCGTAATATGCTCCCATTTTCATATAGGAATTGATAGAGACTGTAATAAACCTGCAGGCTTTTGATGTTCGATCTTAACCTACTGGCATGTGAGACAACTAACAACAAACTCTGCAATGTCTCTATTCATCTTCAGCCACCAAAACACTCTTCGTAAGTTTTGATACATTTTAGTACTACTTGGGTGCAGAGTGTACTGGAGGTGTGAGCATCAATCAAAATCATATCTTTGAACTGTCAATTGTCGGGAAGACAAATTCGGCACCTGAACCTTATAATACCATCGATGCCAATCCCAAAATCCGATTCTACTCCCATGTGTACTTGACTGACAACCAATATACAATAGGCATCAGTCCTTTGAGCATTTCTGATTCGATTCATCAAGTCCAGCTTGACTCTAAAACTAGCCATAAACCTATATCTCCCAAAGGAAACTACATTCAGATTGAGGTTTGAGAGCTATTCCAACAACTTCTCCCTGACCATCATGTACAACACCATGCCCATGTGCTTCCAACTCAGAGCATCTACCACCACATTAGCTTTCCCTGGGTGGTACAGTATCTCGCAGTCATAATCCTTTAATAGCTCCATCCATCTTCACTGTATCATATTTAATTCTTACTACGAGAATAACTACTTCAAACTCTTATGGTTTGTATAAATCTGGAATGTCTCTCCATAGAGATAATGTTGCCATATCTTCAATGCAAACACCATAGCGGCTAACTCCGGATCATGAGTTGGATAATTCTTCTCATGCTCCTTTAGCTGTGAAGAACCATAGGCAATCACTCTGCTATTCTGCATAAGGACACACCCTAGACCCTGTGCAAAAGCATCTGTATTTACTGAAAATCCACCAGATCCATTGGGAAGGGCAAGCACAAGAGCTGTAGTAAGTCTCCACTTCAACTCTTGGAAGCTGAGCTCACCCGCGTCTGACCGCTCGAACTTAACATCCTTGAGTGTGAGTCACATCAATGGAGCAGCTAGTCTGGAGAACCCCTCGACAAACCGACATTAGTATCTAGATAGACCCAAGAAACTCAATATCTCGATCACTGTTGTTAGCTTTAAATTGCCATATATATTTTGAAATGATAAAAACTTAAGTATGATTTAATGTTATAATTCATATTGTAAATTTGCCTTATCACACATGATTTTCTCAATCCATTTTCAAGTGATCATATCAAACATTAAGACCATGATTTAATTACATATTCTTATTGGTCTGAATACTTCATAAAATGTTTTGAATATTTTAGAAAATCACTTGATGAATTTTTGGATCATGTTTTCATCAGATAAAGTCAAGAAAAACTCCCACAAAAATGCCAAAATGTTTTGGGTTGAATTAGGATCAAAGACCACATCATTTCTAACCCAAAAAGTGTAGGAAATAGCTCACTGGAGGCATGGGATCGATCCCCTAAGGGAAGGGATTGATCCCTTTTTGGCAGTAGGCATTTTGGCAGAAGGAAAGGTCCCTCAGCCTAGAATAAAGCATTCTGGAATGAAGGGATCGATCCCCTATGGAAAGGGATCGATCCCTTTGCCCGAAAATAGCCTGTGACGGCTAGTTTTTGTGAGACAACGGTAATATTCGAGTTTTGGCTCCACCCAACGACTAGAATACATCCAAGGGACTATAAATAGAGGCTTAAAAGCTAAAGGAAGTAAGAGGAACTACTCAGCAACTCCAAAACACATATTCCTCAAATCCTCAAGCCTCAACAACAAATCAAGAGCTACAAATTCCTCATTTTCTATCATTCACATATCTCTTGTATTGTTTAGCACAAACATTATATAGGCTTTTCTTTGTTCCCAATTTCTGTAATCACTTGCCTATCTAGCGGCCCTTCTTTGATTACATTATTTGTAACTCATCATTCCTTGTAAAGGGGAGGTTTCTCTTAAGCCTTAGAAAAAAGGGGAGGTTTCTCTTAAGCCTTAGAAAAAAAAGGAGGTTTCTCTTAAGCCTTAGAAAAAGAGGGAGGTTTCTCTTAAGCCTTAGAAAAAGAGGGAGGTTTCTCTTGAGCCTAGAAAAAGAGGGAGGTTTCTCTTGAGCCTAGAAAAAGAGGGAGGTTACTCTTGAGCCTAAGAAAAAGAGGGATTGTAATCACAAATTCAAGATAGTGGATTTGGAGAAAATCCTTGGGAGCGTCTCAAGGTAGAGGACGTAGGCAAGGTTGCCGAACATCTATAAATCATTTGCGTACATTTCTCTATCCTTACTCTCTTTACTTATTTACAATTATATTGTGCTCATTGAATTAAATTTATATTGCATGATTGAATAGCCTAGAGAACATAGAAAATATTCATATAGGCTAGAAAATTTAGAAGAATCGAAAAATGGGCTTAAGGCTAGCTAAGAACCGATTCACCCCCCTCTCGGTATTGCCTATAAGAGCCAACAATTGGTATCAGAGCTTGGGCTCGAGATTGATTTAGACTAACCTCTATCGAGCAAAACGATCTTAAATGGCTCACTTGAATGTAGGCACATCCTTAGGAGAAGAGGGACAATCATTAGTTAGACTTCCACTCTTCAATGGTGAGAATTATTCATATTTGAAAACTACAATGATGTTATTTGTACAATCAAATGATTATGAAGTATGGAGAATTATAGTGAATGGTGCTAGAATTCCCATGAAGAAAGTAGATGGAAAAGATGTCCCTAAGAGTGAGGATGAATGGGACACAAATGACATGAGAGTGGCACTGTCACGACCCGTGACCACATTTTTCATCTTCTTATACACAACTTAACCGGTTGGGCTGTCTGTGATACTTCACTTGTACTGACTGTTAAACAATTTTACATAATATTGTTTATATTATACACATCTCCTATCATAATAAATCAGATAAGTAGTACTGTTGACATGTCTAAATACAGAGAATAAATGATCATACCTCAAATAATCAATCGGTCTGACACATTGTCTTTCGTGTACAGCCAGAATCCACAATCCACTGAACTCACATTCAGCAAAACCTGAAATGTTGAAAATTAAGGGGTGAGCAAAACCACGGCTCAGTAAGAGAATTATATGCCTCACTTGATACTCAGCTTCCTATACGTTGAAAATCTTTTTCATTTTTCCTATGGGCTCTAGGCTCGCATGTAGGAAAGATACTACAGTCAGCTAGGAATCCGAATGGAGTAAGGTAGGTATTTTAGAATACCATACTTGTTACGGAACCTAGAAGCAACTGTAGAGAGAATTTTTTTCTTTTTTTTTTGAATTAATAAATCCTTTTTGATTTTTTAAACTTTCATAACCTTTTTCATATTCTTTTCAAAATAATGCTTCTACGAAATAAAGCATTTAAATAGAATAATTAATATTCGTATATTCCTTGAAAAGAATATTAGTTAAATCATCATCTTATTTCTTTAAAACTCATTTCATGTTTTAATGTACTCTCTTAATTACTACCGTCCTTTAAAAAGCAAAATAAGCTATTAAAATCTATTCCATTCTTAAGTTCACAAGGCATCATTTTTTTTATCAGTATGATTAAGTGTGAAAGAGACGAACATTCAAGTAGCACATGTCTGAGTGGCATATATAAACATAATCAGATATATCACACACATCATATGTCATGTGCACAAGATCTATTTCATCCTTCGACATTTGTCGCATCCCCATCAGAACTTAGACTGATTACTAACACATCAGAACTCGTGTAGCACTTAGTTCCCGAAGGATTCTAAAGGTGGCTCACACGGTAAAATCATCGAGTCTCTGCTCGGTTTGGCCTTTACTAACACATCAGAACACGCGCAGCACTTAGTTCCCGAAGGATTCTAGAGGTGGCTCACACGGTACAATCATCGAGTCTCTGCTCGGTTTGGCCTTTACTAACATATCAGAACACGTGCAGCACTTAGTTCCCGAAGGGTTCTAGAGGTGGCTCACACGGTAAAATCATCGAGTCTCTGCTCGGTTTGGCCTTTACTAACACATCAGAACACGTGCAGCACTTAGTTCCCGAAGGATTCTAGAGGTGGCTCACACGGTAAAATCATCGAGTCTCTGCTCGGTTTGGCCTTTACTAACACATCAGAACACGTGCAGCACTTAGTTCCCGAAGGATTCTAGAGGTGGCTCACACGGTAAAATCATCGAGTCTCTGCTCGGTTTGGCCTTTACTAACACATCAGGACACGTGCAGCACTTAGTTCCCGAAGGATTCTAGAGGTGGCTCACACGGTAAAATCATCGAGTCTCTGCTCGGTTTGGCCTTTACTAACACATCAGAACACGTGCAGCACTTAGTTCTCGAAGGATTCTAGAGGTGACTCACACGGTAAAATCATCGAGTCTCTGCTCGGTTTGGCCTTTACTAACACATCAGAACACGTGCAGCACTTAGTTCCCGAAGGATTCTAGAGGTGGCTCACACGGTAAAATCATCGAGTCTCTGCTCGGTTTGGCCTTTATGCCATATGTACTTTCCACTGTCTTATCAGATCTGATGTAGTACTTATGATCTAATATTCCATTTAAGACCATAGAAAGAATATTAGAATTATCATTTCTTCCTTTTTGAAAACATATTACATGTTTGTATCTCATGTCTTATGAGAATCATCTCACGGTACTATAATCAATACCTAAATGAGCATTTTGTAAAAATGCTATAATTCAATTGATTCTCTTATCATATTATATAAAACATGTTCTTTTCACATGTCACCCATCATGTATCACATTTTCCGTTTGACATATTCCATGTCATGTAAAACACTTTCCTTTTTACATGTCACCTATCATTTATGGAATCTAAGATAGGCATTAATCTCATCATACTATAAACCTCGGAGAGTAAGGAAATACACCAGTCAAATCTATGACCATAACCTATATTGTCCTCGGTGGATCACTGATTAGGCGTCGACCGAGACTAAACATGTCACATATCATGCATCAGCATGATAGGAATGCCAACCAGTCTCAAAACCGTATTTTCATCATAAAATAAACATTTATGGAATTTATACAAATATAAAATTCCATAATTTAAAACCATAAGGGTTAAAATCCTTTAGCGAATATTTATAAAAATATTCATAAGAATATTCACTATATTTCACTTCATCTTTTGTCTCGTAATTCGTGTAATTTATCTATTCCGAGAATTTTCGGTGATTTCATTATCATCATTCTCGAATACATGAATATTCTAAAGTTCCATCTCATTCTATTCACGTTTTATGAAATTTAGAAATTTCCTCATGTTTCGTGATTTACTATCGAAATTCAGAAATAAAATCATTTAATATGATTTTATAAAGTTTTTCTAAAATTTTCGACAGCATAACGACTACCGATTTACTAACCTCCTGCACGGAAAATACAGTTTAAAATCTTTCAGCCAGTACTTCTTCCCAAATTATTTTCAGCAAATCATGCATAATAATAATTCTCATAAAATAATTGCATAAAATATTTCAATTTAAAATATGCAGACTGAGTATCCTTACAGTGCTGCACATGCATCCCTTACCTTTTTCCGGGTCGGCAACTTTCGCTTATCGATCGTGCCCACACTCCATTTCTCTCGATTCCTTATCCCGATTGCTAAAAATAATTTCTGGAATTAAAATTCTAATTTTTAGAATTTTTTTCATAATTTATTTAATTTTTCTGAAAATTAATTCTCCGAAAAATTTCTTACCGAATTTTCATAAATCCCGGGTTGTCGAATTTCCGGGAATTTTCCAAATTCCCGAAATTCTCCTTTTCCTCTTTTTCTTCCTTTTTCCTCTTTTTCTTTTCTTTCTTTCTTTTCTTTTTTTTTCTTTTTCTTTTTCCTTTTTCTTTTCTTTTTCTTTTCTTTTTTCTCCTTCCTTTCCCGGTCAGACCGATCCAGCTCCTTTCCTCGCCGGTTCCTCGCCAGCGGCCGGTTCTCCGGCGGTTCAGGCGTCCCTCAGCTGGCCGGCTGCACGACGAACTTGCTGGTGCCCTCCGTTTGCCTTGGATCGGCGGCACGTCGGCGAATCGAGGCGGTTTTGCCTCGGTTTCTTCTTCCCCTTCGCCGGCATTCCTCCGCCGTCCATTGCACCTCCGGTGGCCTCCATCGGTTCCCTCTTCTTCCGTCGATGCTTCGGCTGTGATGGCGGCGGCCGGTTTGGCCGGCAACCACCAGATCTGGTTTCTCCTCTTCTCGGCTTCCGCCGTGATTTCGCTTCTGTTTTCCTTCTTCCTTCCGCCGCCGGTGGTTTCCATGCCTTCTTCTTTGGCCGGCGACGCATCCCCTTCCTTTTCCCTCGCCGGCGGTGGCAGCTCCGCCACCGTCGGCCTCACATGGGGGGGGGTATCGGGTTTGCTTCCCGATCCTACCTTTCTCTTTTTTTTTTGTTTTGTTTCTATTTTTGGGTTATTTCTATTTCCCTTTTTAGTATATATCATACTATATACTTTATATTATATAACATATTTTATACATATAAACTTTAATATAAAACCATACTTACTTTTCTTCTATATGTATTTACATAATTATATATACACATAAAACATTATATTTATATACATATGTATTATTTGAATTTATGAAATAGTATATATATATATATTTCTATATATATAACAACGTATTTTAAAATATACTATATAATATTTTGAATACATATGTATTGGTATAAAAAAATACATTTATATAATATATAATTATATAAATATATTTCATTTATTTTCTTATTCTCTTATTAAATTTTGAATTTTCATTCTCTAAATTAAATTTTTCTCTTCATTATTTCCCATAATTTTATCCTTCCCTTATTTCCAATTTATCCAATTTTAAATTCCTCACTTTCCTTAATTTCGGGAATTTCAACGGTTTTATTTTTATTTTCATTTAATTTCCTTCACACGAATTTCCTTATTCATCACTTCCTCATTTCTCAGGATTTTCACCAATATCCCGTTTCTCGCAAATTTTATTTATTTCCCCTTATTTAATTTCTCTAATATTTATTTTCAATATTTCTAATTTCCAATAAATGGAAAAATTTACGGTTATCACAGGCACAATTGAATGCCAAGGCTATGCACACTCTCTTTTGTGCTTTAGGTCCCAATGAGTATAATAGAGTATCCTTATGTGAGAATGCTAAACAAATATGGGATAAACTAGCCATCACACATGAAGGAACAAATCAAGTTAGAGAGACCAAAGCAGGAATGCTCACACATGATTATGAGCTATTTAGGATGAAAGAAAATGAGTCCATTAGCGAAATGTTCACTAGGTTTAATGATATAATTAATGGACTTAAGGCTCTAGGCAAGGCTTATTCCAATGTTGAAATGGTACAGAAAATTTTGAATAGCTTGCCTAAGTCATGGGAGGTGAAGGTAACCGCAATAGAAGAGTCTAAGGATCCAAATACCTTATCTCTAGATGAGCTTATGGGCTCCCTACTTACATATGAAATGAAAATGAAAAGAAATGAATTGCCTTCAAAGAAAGTAGGGGTAGCACTTAAGTCTTCCACTCATGAGGTCCTTGAAGATGATAGTGATGAGAGTGGAAATGAGGAAGAGAAGGAAATGGCAATGTTTGCCAAAAGATTTAATAGGTTCATGAG